>OX451740.1:1080638946-1081238946 GCA_948472305.1 Vicia faba | reverse complement strand
GAAGGCAACTGCCAAGTCTTCCCAATTATGCACTTCTGACCTCTCAAGCTGGTAAAACCAATCTAGCTGAGTACCGGATAAGCTGTCCTGGAAAAAGTGTACCCAGAGATTTCTATCGGATGAATGAGGTTGAATTCTTCTGGAATATGACCTCAGGTGCATCTTTGGGCAAGACAGACCATCATATTTTGCAAAAGTTGGTACCTTGAATTTGGGAGGGATAACAATCCCAGCAATCAGTCCTAATTCTTCAAAATCTCGCCCGGGAACCCTTTGCAGCTCCATAGCTGCCAGTCTATCTTCCAGGTTTTTGTATTTGTCGTCCGCTGGCGGGTATTGCTGCTCTGAATAATCTTCATCTTCTTCAACCTCTTCCTCTTCAGCCTCGGACTCAGAAGGTAATGCAGCCCCTTTTCCCTTACCGGTCCCCTCATCAGATGTGGAGGGGAATTCAAGAACTCTCCTAGCTTCATTCTCAAATCTTCTTCCCAGTGTAGCTACCCCAACTCTTTTCTTTTTCTTTTTTCCTTTTTCTTGCTCTTTATTCCCTAACAGTGCTTTAAGATCCTCCTGACCCTTTGCCAAGGTCATAAGGAGCTGTTGAAACTGCGAGTTTTGTCCCTGCAGATCTCTGATCGTCTGCTCAATATCCATCTTACTGAAATAAACAGCAGAAAGATAAGGAAACCTGGTGTGAAGACATGTTTATGCATATGATGAATGATATGTTTATTCATGTAATGCATTCAAGGATTTAGAAATTCAAAGTTGTTGCAAACAAAAAGAACACACGTCATATTAATAAGAAGAAATTTTGTCAGTACATAAATGCCCCATGGGCCAAATATTACAAAAACTTATTAAGGTAAAAAGACGTTGCGCATCCTCTTTGGTGCGATGTAAGTGTTGAGGGTCTCCTCCTCGTGAAGTCGGCGGGTAAGCTCCAAAACCTTCTTCTCACTGGCGTAGAAGCTGGCTTCAAAAGTATCCCTTTCTTCCTTGAGTTGGATCCAACTCTTCTGCATTTCCTCCCATGATGTGGGCATGTCAGGATGTAGGATGGTGTATGGAACCTCTCCTTCCTTAACAGGCTCTTTGATCAAAGGGAGAATGTAAGGGTAAGGCATCATAAGACTCTGGGCGCGGGTTCGTACCCACTTGAGGTAAGGCTCAAGAGGGATGGAGTTCTTGTGCCCCAATGTCTTGTTATCCACCTTGTTATGCATCCTCCAAGCTCTGATGAATCTTTGGCGAAGTCCTTGCGCATCATTGTCGAAGTCAAAAACTAGGTCAGGAATCAGCATGTCATGAGGGCCATCCCTCCGAGCGTATCCAAATTGTCTTAAAGCTAGACAGGGGTTGTAGGTAATGCCTCCCCTAATGCCAAGTAATGGAACATTAGGGAACTCCCCACAACGATCGATGATGATGACATTTTCTCTGGACCGAGAACACCAATGTACATCAGAATGTGTGAGGGTCATCAATCGTTGCGACCACCTCAAGCCTTGTTCATTCTTTAAAATTGATTGTGGAAGGTGAGAAATAAACCACCTTGCAAGGAGAGGAGTACAGCACATGAGAACACCTCTCTTCCTCATTGTTCGTGTGTAAAATGAGTGGAGGATGTCCCCAAGCAATTTAGGTATGGGATTCCTGGATATGAAGATCTTAACAGCATTCACATCTATAAGTTGGTCAGGATTTGGGAACAAGACCAACCCATAAATAAGGAGTGCCACAATTTCTTCAAAGGCTTGCAGATCTAGGGAATTCCAACACACTTGTGCCTTCTCAAACAAGAACTTTGCCAATAAGCCCTTGACACCACTTCTGGTTTCCCAATGCCCCTTGATGTCAGATGATTGCAAGTGTAGTGCTTGAGCAATATCTTCAAGTTTTGGTTCTTTTTCCATACCGTTCTAGGGTAGTTGATTAAGAATAGGATTCTCAGGAGTTGAGAAAATTCCTCCAAAGTAGGCACCAATTGATAGTCGGGAAAGGTGAAACAGTGGTGAAGGGGGTCAAAGAACTGGAACAGAACTTTCACCATGTCTTCTTCAATGCTGGTGTTGATTAGGTTGAGAAGTCTACCATGTCTTTCACTGAAGAGAGAACTTTCTGGAATTCTGGATTTAAGCTCCTTGAGTTGAGGAGGTATTCTCACAAGGTTGACTTGGATAGTTTTCCTGTGAAGAGTTTCCATGACCTACAAAACAAGAACAAAGATGAAGATCCAAACCCTTGAAATGGTTAGTGGATGCATATGATGCTTTATGATGTTCATGATGTATGCACAAACACATGTACAAGAAAGTCACACAAAACCCTAGTTTCAGGCTTGCATGGGGTTTCATAGGTAAGTACCCTCTTGAGTTTAGTTGGCTTAAAACCTGTCCTAAATAGTAACCAGGTTCTAAGGAGCTTAATATCATTGGATTGTTTTCCATGTTCATTGTTTTGGTTTAGCCACTTAACTAGCAACAAAAATATTCCAAGAAAAACAACCCTCAATGAGTATAGTATCGAGTATCTACCAACTTCGGACTGCACAAAAGTCGGTCATCTCACTACCCCTAATAAAAGGCCAAGATAGTCAAGTAAGGTTCTAGGTCATTAGTGCTTGGTGACATCACTCAGCGGCCCCGTACTCTCCTTGATTGAACTCAAGGGTTACCGGTACTCACAAATATGTCACACTAATATAGTTATTGCTTCGACCGTGTCGGTATACCCCACACAGTTTCCATAATGTATTGCTATCTATGAATGTTTCCCAAATCTGGGTGTAGGATTTCAAGCCCAAACAAGAGAACCAAAATGTAAAGCAATCAAAGCAAACAATTAATCATGCAAAAGGTGATCTAAGCCCTAAGGTTACTCCACTTTTAAAGTAATCCCCAGCAGAGTCGCCAGTTCTGTGATACGGTGGGAGAACTGACTTGAGGTTTTGCGTTTGTTTTCGCAAATGTTTCGGTTGAGCAAGAGTCGCCACCGACTTTTTATTTTATCCTAAGGTAAGGTCAAAAAGCATAGGAAAGACCTTTGAGATGTTTTCTTGGGTTCGGGGAGTAGATTATAGAAGGGGAAGGTATTATCACCCTTTCTATCCATGTTTATCCACGGGCTCTTAGTTACTTGCTTAGATCACTTGCCTTTGCTTTTCAATTGTTTGAAATGGTGCTTTGTGTGTGTGGTTTTGAAAATGTTTTGAAAAAGATGCCTTGTCTAGGCAACCTTTGTAATGACTCTTGTTTGAGTATATACAAAGGTGTATGTCTTTTTGAAAAGATGTTTCAATGTTTTTTGAAAGTTTGTTTGGAAATTGTGTTGTGATGTGTGTTTTAAAAAATGGCAAGTGTGTTTTGCAAGTTTGATCAAGTAACTAAGAGCTATCTACTCTAAATTTCTCAAAGATCATTTCTTATGCTTTTTAACCCTTTTAACAGTGTTGCTTCACCATTGTATTTGGTGAACAACCTTGTGTTAGTATGTTAACGGGACGGGCGCGGGTCATCGTATAGACCACGAAAGCAATAGTGTCAAGTATTTTGACAATTTTTCTTGAGGGACTATGATCATTTTGCTTAGGCAACAAGATAGCGTCATCGAGGGACTATGATCATTTTGTTTGTTTTTTGTTTTGCTTTTGTTTTGCCAAAGTACTTGACATGCAAACATGGCCCATTTTGAAGGCAACAAGTGGAGTAACCCTAAGGGTGCAAGTGTGCATTGTGTTTGTTTTTTCATGCATGTTTGTCTTGAATTAGGTCAAGCTATTTGTTGATTGATTTTGCATACAAGCCCTAAGTCTATCATGGCATAATTTGGAAACTTTTAAATGTGCGAGAATTTAAAGTCCTAAATTATTACAACATGATTATGGGGATGGGGATACAAGTTTGAATTTGGGGGATATTTGACAAGGAAATAAAATCTAAATTATTACAACCATATCGAATATACAAATATTTAACATTTAAATAAATACAATTTAAATAAATATCAAAATGCAATGTATTATGCAAAAAAGGATTTTTTATGTATGTAAAAAGGTTTTCATGTTTGATGTATAAACAAAATAAAAAAAGTCATATTTTTTATTATTTTTGTTGTTTAGGGCAAAACCCTAATTTTGAATAAATAGTATTATTTATTAAGTGTATACAATATATATTAATTTTATACAAAAAATAAAAAGTATATTGTAAAAAAGTATTTTTGATGTCAAATATTAAATAAAAATAAAAATGTATTATTTCTATATTTTTGTCCTAAATATTTAATAAAATATGTATATGTATATTTATATATATTCAATATGCTAAATATGTACAAAAAATAAAATATTAATTATTTACAAAAATGTATATTTTAGAAAATGTTTTCAAAATGTAAACAAAAAATAATAACTGAAAAATAAATATTTTTGTATTATTTTTTAGGGTTTAAAATAAAAAGGTTTTATATTGTTTACATATATATGTTTAAAAAGTAAATAAATGCCAAATAAATGTAAAAAAATGTGGAAAAATATTTTTAGTGTTTTTTATGTTTGAGTCAAAAATATAAAATCAGAATCAAAAAGAAAAATGCAAAAATAACAAATATTTCACATAATGGGCCGAGGGTGCAAATGGGAAAAAGGGGTGCAACAAGCCAGACTGACTCAGGCCCAGCCCAAGCCAGTCATCTTCAACCTTTAGCTTTGTTTGAACAACAAAACGCGCGCGCCTCTTGTACCAATGCTAACTCCTGATTCCTTGACTTTTATGCAAAACTCATAACACAAATATTATAGAGCATCAAAAGAAGAATTCAAACATGTAAAAAACTTGGATTAACTCTCAAAGGCCAGAGAGAATTTCTATGGCCCTAAATTTTAACCTAATTTTTTTCTCATGTTCATGGCTAAAATTCTCACAGCACGCTTAACATAAATGAAAAGTGATCACATGTATGGCTTCAGGGCTATGAGTAGGACATGTTTCATTCACAAACCTAAGCTTAACTCTTCCTAGATTGAGAGATAGAAGTCCATGGATTACCTGTTTCAGCTTGGATCGTGTAGAGCAATGTGGCCACCTTCAATGGAGTTTGAGCTTCTGTATAGCTTGCATGAGGTCCAAGGATGCTTCCCAAGTACCTAGCTTGCTTTGAAACTACCTGTATCGTGCTAAAGAAGTCCACCTGCACAGCTTGAAAGTAAAAATGGCAAGTAGGGTTAGGGATGTTACAACTTGAGTCTAAGGCTTGGAATAGTTTCAGTGGATGGAATGGAATGTGTTTGAACTCCTTTTGGCCAAAACGCACGACAGGAATTGGTTATGGAATTCAAGTTGCAGGGGATGCCCTGTTTCTGCAGCAAGAAGGTGTTTTGGTGTATTAGGAGGTATGAGGGGTGGTTGAGTCGTGTTTCAGGTCAGTTGGGATGTATGGAAGATGCTCACAAAGTTTTCTTAAGCTCTAGTTTGCAGGAAAATGAAAGTTGGATCTCTTTTTGCAAAGTTGCTTCTCTTTGAAGTAAGAAAACTCAAGTTGCAATGCAGGCCTGTGTACTCTCTATATCTAGGCTGCAGCATTTGCTCTTGATAAATGGGATGTGTGTACAAACTCTTGCCTCAAATATCTGGCCCATTCCTCCAAGATTTGGAACTTGACATAAAGTATCACTTTTCCAAAATGGCAAGTTTGCTTTTTCCAATTAAGGATTAATTTAGCATGTATTGTCCAAATGAATGAAATAAAGCCTTAACACAAAGGTTAGGCATTAAATTATTGAGTGTAAACTTGGTCTTGAGGCCTGCAAGCTAGTAATACACAAACTGATTTGAAAATGCAAGTGTTATGAACAAGCCTTGGCCATGAACAAAAGTGAGTTTTGGCCAACTTTGCAAATTCGATTCTCTCTAACCACAAGGGTGTTTGAGAAGTTCTTGGACAATTTGGAAAGCTTGGAATGTGTACTACAATCCATCTTTGTAATTCAAATTGAAACTCCAAGTGGAACCATGTGAAAAATGGCCAAGAAGTTGGACCAAAATCCTGCCTAGAATAGGTCAAATTTTGTCTAAGTTAAAAGTGTTTTGCACCCTTGTTCCAAAAATCATAACTTGAGATACAAGCTTCCTTTGAGAAAACTTTGTGAATAAAAGTTGTAGATTTTGAAATGGACTACAACTTTCATGTTTCAAGTTTTGTTTGAATCCATTTGCATCTTGGTGAAAAAATGGGACAAAGTTAGGAAAAAATAAGAAAATTTCATAACTTAGAAAATTTCTAAGTTATGAAATTTCTTCATTTTAAACCCTAATTTGCAATTTTGGGTTTCTTGATGAACAAGTTTCATAATTTGACATGTCTTGATGAAAAATGAACCTTGGCACTTGATTTTGACAAAAAAGTCAAAGTTTGACTTTTCAGTATACAGTCAAATCTTGATCAGTTGACTGAAAAATTCATTTGTCAATCCTATGCATTTGAGATCTTTTGAACTTTTTGAATGGGTCAAGACAATGCCATTGAGTCCTTGAGTCCATATGTGAGCTTGGTTTGCCATTGGTTAGGTCAAACAGTCAAAAATTGCCTTTGTGCAGTCAAAACCCTAAAAATGACCATTTTGCCCTTTTGGTGATCTGATCAAATTTCTTGTGGAATTGTGATCCAAACTTGACCAAATGGTTCATGTGAGTTCATTATGTTGATGCGGGTCAAAATTCATGAGGTTTGACTATCAATTGGCCACAGTTGACTTTTCCCCAGTACAACTTATTTCTATGTCAACTGTCCAATTGACTGGGCAAAGATTGGAATCAAGGCTTGAAACTTGGTATGGATAAACTTGTAAGTCCAACATGAAGCATGAAAGTCACTTTGGGTATTTTAGGTCAAAACATCTCTGTGCAAACTCAAACCCTAATTTGGGTCAACAGTGCAAGGAGGGGTCTTGAGCAGGGCAAACCCTAACTTGATCTTGAGTTCCAAGAGTCTTGTGGTGAGAAAATGTTGATGAAATGAGAGGGCAAATTTTTGGGTACAACAGATAGCTTCTTATAACAACGTCTAGCTGGGGAAAATAAATCCATAATTGTTGTTGGCGATGAAGAAAGTAATTCTTCAATATTTTTAAAACGACTTTACTGGGGATTCCCGCTTTCTGTTTGAGGACACTCCGTTGGGGATGTTCGACTTCTGCTTGAGGATAGAAGCATTCAAGGAGATTCGATCGTTTTCTGTTCTTTTTATTGAAGGATTTGAATCTTATGTACCCTCATTGGGGATAAAAGAGATGGATATTCCTATGACACACTATCTGACTAGGTTTCAGATATGGGTGTCAGCTCTTCTGGGGAGGACAACATTGAATGATATCTGGCTGGAGACGAGAATTCTGTCGGGGAATCTGCAGTATTGGAGAAATAAACTCTGTTCGGGAATTAAATTTTGTAGACTATGTTGAGGAAATAATCTTTGATGGGGATTTGAAATTCATAGGGTATGGTGAGGAAGTTTCCAATGTATTCTGGGGAAATTATCAAACTTCCTTATTTGCTAGGAGAACTATTGGGGAAGATGATCATGTCAATCTATCCATCAGGGATATGGAAGTGAGTTCTTGGAAGATACCCCAATTTCTGTCTAAGGGTATATTATAGTTGTTGGGGAATATATCTCTATTGGGGATAAGCTTGTGAAGATAGCTCTATAGAGATAGTTCGATGGAGATTTCTCTGTGGGAATTTGTGGATAACTTGAACATTATCCCAACTCCTAGAGTCTTTAGTAAATGCTAATCCTATTTTCATGCATATGTTTTGTAAACAGTAATCATATTCAAATTCATATGTTCATTCAATGTAACCATTGGACGTTTTTTGCAAACAAAACAGAGAAAGTAAAAACAATTTTGAATTTTGAAATATATTTAATTTCATTCATTCTGAAAGTTTTCCTATAAGCAAGCAGTTTTATACAAGAAGACAAAAATCCTAGTAAGAAGAAATTGTCATAAGAATTGGAAAAGGGGTACAAAGAAAAACAGCTATGTGGAAACGATTCCATTAGTTTCAACACTGCTATTGCCCCTATATTTTCAAGTATCTCATCACTTGTTGTTAGAAGAAGATGATTGAATTGATCTGTATCGTTTGAACTTGACGCTAGTAATGAAGCTGACTGTAAATAGATGGGTGATCTAACGGGACATAGCCATACGCTTTAACCCCTAACTTTATCCTGGACCGCCTTTTCGGGTTTTCAGTCCATCGAGATATCCTTTTTTGCCCAAGTCGCCTTTTCAGGTTTTCGACTTGCGGATGTACAATTATATATATATATATATATATATATATATATATATATATATATATATATATATATATATATATATATATATATATATATATATATATATATATATATATATATATATATATATATATATCCCTAATTTTTGCCTGAACCCTTTTGGTTCGTCGGGATGCCCTTATTATTGCCTAGGCCAATTAACCTAGAGGGTCTCTTTTATGCGTAGTATTTTTTACTATGTCCACGTTCACAGGATGCAGAAAATCTTCACCGTCCATGGTGGTAAGTATCATAGCACCTCTAGAAAATATTTTTTGATCACAAATGGTCCTTCATATATGGGAGTCCATTTTCCTCTGGGATCATCTTGTGGTAGGATGATGTGCTTTATTACCAAATCACCATCCTGGTACACTTGATGTATGACTCTCTTGTTAAAGGCCTTGATCATGCGTTTCTGATACATCTGACCAAGACAAACAGGCGCAAGCATTTTTTCATCAATCAAATTTATCTAGTCAAGTTGAGTCTGAATCCATTCCTCTTCTTCTAAACTTGCATCTTTCATGATCCTTAGGGAAGGAATCTGGACTTCAATAGGTAAAACAACCTATATACTGTAGACTAGAGAGAACGGGGTTACCCCAGTTGATGTACGTACCGAGGTGCGATAACCATGCAGAGAAAATGGTAACATCTCATGTCAATCTTTGCATGTCACTGTCATCTTTTGCAAGATCTTCTTGATATTCTTGTTGGCGGCTTCCACTGTTCCATTCATCTTTGGTCGATATGGAGAAGAATTGTGATGCTTAATCTTGAGCTGCATGCATAGTTCTGTGATCGTAGTATTGTTAATGTTGGTACCATTGTTCATGATGAACCTTCCAGTGATGCCATACTGACATATAAGGTTATGCTTAATGAACCAAGCCACAACATTATTGGTAACAGAAGCAAATCAGGCTGCCTCTAGCCACTTCGTGAAGTAATCAATAGCGACAAGGATGAAACGATGCCCATTGGAAGAAGTAGGCTTAATCTCTCTGATCATATCAATACCCCACATTGAAAACAGTCAAGGAGCAGTCAAGACATTCAAAGGTACCAGAGGCACATGTACTTTGTCAGCCTAAATCTGGCATTTGTTGCAAGTTATGGAATGATGATGGCAATCAGTTTCCATGGTAGACCAATAATAACCTGCTCTCAGAATCTTCTTATCAATTTTATGTCCGCCGGAGTGAGTACCAAAGACACCTTCTTTCATATCTTCCATAGTTTTCTCAGCTTCCTTCTTGTCTACACAATGAAGCAAAGTCGAATTGTGGTTGCACTTATACAAGATTTTGTTACTCAGAAAGAACTTGGTAAAGGACCTCCTTAGAAATTTATTATCATTCATAGATGCACCTTCATGATATTCTTGAGTTTCGAGGTATCTTTTTACTTCGTGGTATCAAGGCTTTTCCTCTACTTCATCAGTATCAACTTCATAGCAATGCGTCGGCTCGTCTAGTCTCTCAAGAGTAATTAAAGGAGCTTCATTATCCCATCTGACTTTTAACATAGATTACATGGTAGCTAGTGCATCTGCCAATTGATTCTCTTCTCGTGGAATGTGTTAAAAATGGATCTCTTCGAAGTACGAAATTAATGTCAACACATGCTCTCAATAAGGAATGAGATTTGGATGCTTCATGTCCCATTCTCCTTTAATCTGACTGATCACTAGAGTTGAGTCCCCATATACATCAAAGAATCTAATTCGTATATCAATGGCAGCTTTGATACCCATGATACATGCTTCGTACTCGGTCATATTGTTGGTACACTCAAAATACAATCTGGCGGTGAAGGTTGTATGGCACCCCTTGGGAGAGACAATCAAGGCACCAATCCCATTACCAAGTACATTGGAAGCTCCATCAAAAACCAAAGTCCATCAGGATCCCGGTTCTGGTCCTTTATATGGTTGAGGTTCTTCATAATCAGTAACTAGCATGATATTCTCATCTATGAATTCAAAATTCATAGGCTGATAGTCATCTACAACTTGATGAGCCAAATGATCTGCCATTACACTTCCTTTGATTTCCTTCTGAGTAGTATACTGATTATCGTATTATGTCAAGACCATTTGCCATCTTACTATTCTTCCGCAAATAGTGGGTTTCTCGAATATGTATTTTATTGGATTCATCTTAGAGATCAACAAAGTAGTATGAGTAAACATATATTGTCTTAGTCGGCGAGCAGCCCATGCCAAAGTGCAGCAAGTTTTCTCGAGCAGTGAGTATCTTGTTTCACAGTCGGTAAACTTTTTGCTAAGGTAGTATAGTGCATGCTCTTTTTGACCAGACTCGTCATATTGCCCCAATACACACCCCCATTGAGTTCTCTTATATTTTCAAGTACATGATCAGAAGTCTTCCTTTAACCGGTGGCATTCGAATTGGAGGTTCCTCGAGGTACTCCTTGATTTTGTCAAAGGATATCTGACAATCTTTGTTCCACTTCATTACTTGATCTTTCTTCAGTAACTTGAAGATTGGCTCACAACTAGCGGTCAAATGGGAAATAAATCTTGTAATGTAGTTCAATCGTCCCAAGAAACCTCTGACTTACTTCTCAATATAGGGAGATCGCATTTCTTGAATGGCTTTAAACTTGGTTGGATCAACTTCAGTAACTTTACCACTGACTACGAAACCTAGGACTTTACCGGATCTTACCCCAAAGGTGCACTTGTTTGGATTCAACCTCAACTTGTATTTCTTCAATCTCTTATATAGCTTGTATAGGTGGTCGAGATGTTCTTCTTCAGTTTGAGACCTGGATATCATGTCATCAAAATAAACCTCTACCTCATGATAGATCATATCACGGAACAAAGCTACCAATACACGCTGATATGTTGCACCAACATTCTTCAAACCTAAGGGCATAACTTTATAACAGAAAGTGCCCCACTGTGTGATAAAAGTAGTATATTCCATGTCTTCAGGTGCCATCTTTATTTGATTATAACCAGAGAAATCATCCATGAAGAAAAATACTTTATGCTGAGCGGTGTTGTCAACTAGAACATCAATATGCAGAAGCGGAAAGTCACCTTTGGGGCTTCCCTTATTCAAATCCATGTAATATATACACATACGCACTTTATTGTCCTTCTTAGGTACCGGTACCACATTTGCAACCCACTGAGGATAAGACGTAACAGCTAAGAAGCCTGCATTAAACTGCTTCATGACCTCAGCTTTGATCTTTTCAGACATCTCGGGACGCATATGACGAACCTTTTGCTTTATAGGAGGACAACCTTCCTTCATTGGTAGATGATGAACCACAATGTCAGTATCAAGCCCTGGAATGTCTTCATAAGACCAAGCAAAGATCTCAACATAGTCACGTAGCATCTGGATTAACCTCTTTTTGACAGTGTCTTATAGGTTTGCACCTATCTTGTTTTCTTTCTTGTCATCTTCAGTACCCAAGTTCACAACATCGACTGGCTCTTCATGCGGTTGTATGGCTCTTTCTTCCTTCTCTAACAGTGTAGAAAGCTCTCTAGGTACTTCACAATCTTCCTTACCTTCGTCCTCGACTTGGTAGATCGGATTTTCAAAGTCATAGTTGGAAATAGCAGAATTGTTATCAATGGGACCCAGGGTGGATATGAATCTGCAATTTATTATGTGGGTGTGTGTAAGAACACCTTACTATTTTGAAAGCAATAAAGTAAGAGAAAGATAAAGAGCGTAAAATTTGAATGCAAATGTCCAATGATTTATTAAATGAAAATATTGTGGATGAAAAATGACAACCTTAATAAATGGACTGTTGTGCCTCGGGTAAGGTACAAGGCTTAAAGTTAATGTTCAAATTACATAACCAAAAACTTGAAAGCAAGAAAATAGAAAATAGCATTTACTCCTAACTAAAGGATATTGGTATAAAGTTTTCAGCCTTCCAATTATTGAACCCATCGTCGGTAGTAGGGAAAATCCAATTGTCTATGTCATAATCGCTATCAGCGTCTTCCACAGTGTTGACTTGATTTTTGTGAACTCCATCGTCGTTGATGTGGAATGGCAGTCTCCCAGAATTAGCACGATCATGGCGGAAAATCCTCTGAGCCTCTGAGGTGAAACCCAAACAAAATTTGACTGACTTGTAAGGAATATCGTGAAGCTGGACCCAAATAGTGCCACCAACTTCTTCTACCACAGCTTTAGCGTCTTTCATAGAAGCCATCCTTGATGGAATCCTGGTAACTTTAGGAACAGTAGGAGTAGCTTTAGCAACAGAGGTTATCGGAGGAATAACTTCAAAGGTTTGGCAACAAGTCTCGAGGTATTCACCATCCATCTCAACATACTTGAAGGAGTTCAAATGGCTCACCATGTATTCTTTTTCGCCACAAACTGTAATGATTTTTCCTTTCATGGGATATTTCAAGTTTTGGTGTAAAGTAGAAGTAATAGTGGCTTCCCCATGAATCCAAGGGCGTCCAAGCAAATAGGAATAGGCTGAACGAATATGCATCACATGGAAAGTAGAGTCGAAGACCTGGGAACCCACTTTGATTGGAAGATCAACGTATCCATTCACCACTCTCTTTGAACCATATATAGCTCTCACCATAACATCACTGGGTTTTAGCACAACCCCTTCATAGTCAAGTTTGTCTAAAACATCTTTTGGCAATACATTCAATAAGGAACCTGTATGCACCAACACATGAGATAAGGTATTACCCTTACACTCAATAGAAACATGAAGGGCCTTATCATGGTTCCTTCTTGTGGGAGTTAAATCAAAGTCAGAAAAGCCTAGCCCATTATCAGTTGTTAAACTAGCAACACAATTTTCGAACTGATCAACAGAGATTTCCTGCGGTACATGAGCACATTTAAGAAACTTTACCAAAGCCTGAGCATGGGATTTAGAGCACAACAACAAAGATAGCATAGATATTTTGGAGGGGGTCTGGCCCAACTGTTAAAAAAATCTTATAGTCACTCTTTCGAATAATTTTCAGTACTTCCTTCATCTCTTGCTTGGAGGTATCTTCAACAGTAACTTCTTTCGGTGCCTCAGTCTGGGCAGGCTCACTCATCAGTTCTTTGCCTCAAGTCTCAATAGTTGATTCAGTAGCAAGGATATGAACTGGTGTAGCAACTTCCTTTGGAGAGATCTCTGGAGAAAAAACCCTTCCACATATGGTAACCTTACTAGTCCCAGCAATATTGACAACATTGGGATCAGTAACTTCAGTATTTTCATCTTCGACAACCAATGGTTCTTGCTTGGCGCTATGGTAGTAGAAATTAGCTCCATAATTACAAGGGATAGTTGTTGTACCCCAAAATTTTCCCTCTCATATTCCTCAAAACATTTCAAGAAAAATCTCCAAGTGGCTCAAGGATGCTCAAGAGTTAGACAGACAAGCTACCTCCTAAGGCAGTCAACCCCAAATTAGGGTTTTGTGTTGCATCAAGATCTTTGAATCCAGATGACCTCAAATTCTCCCCAATGTCCTAATATGTTATCAAGATCATCCATGTCAAGTTTCAAGCCTTGCAGAGGAAGTTTGCTCTGTCAATTGCTCAAAGGGTCCCAAAATCGATTGTGTTAGGGCAAAAGTCAATTGTGACCCAAATACAGTCAAACTTCAATATTTTTGGTCAACATTCTAATTTTTAAGGATATTTCATCATTTTATCAAGGGTTGATCATGATTCATCAAGGATTTCTCAAAATTCATGAAGACTCAAAAGTTGCTAAATTAGGGTTTTGCAGGAAAAGTCAACTCAACTTTGACCAAGCATAGCTTTCTCATACTTTGTGAGAAATGACCCATCCAAAGCTCATTTTAAAGAGGATGCAATTTCCTACAATCCATCTTCATACCCCAAGATCAAAAAATGACCTCACAAGAAGTTATAAATTTGGACATTATATGTCCTTTTTGAAAGTCAACAAAAACACCTTTTTTGCCAAAGCTTATAACTTGAGCATGGAATATCAAAATGAGATGATACCAAAATGGTTGGTTATAGGACATCTCAAGCTTTCTAAAAAGTCAAATAACACATCAAAAAGTTCAAAATTGAAGATGTTATGCATTGTTGAAGTTGAGCATTTTTGCAAAATTGCCAAAAGTTAATTATCCCCAAAACTTCAAATTTTGTCAAATGGGCCCATTCTTTTCCACTTGATTTGAGTTTTCATCATTTTTCACGTGTCCTAGCTTCACCCATGAGCCCATATTTCATTTTTATTTTATTTTTTATTTTTTATTGAATTTATTCATTTTTAATCAAATTAAATCATAAAAAATCCAAAGCTTTGATTACATGAGATTTTTTGGCTGTTTCAGGTTGTAATTATCATCATTAACATCATCAAATTCATATCAAGCAAAACCATGTGCAAAAAGATTGAGATTTGGCAAAATTGGAAAGGTTTGAAGAGTAAATCAAATCAAATTGGCAAGCATTGATGGGGGAAGATTTGAGCCAAGTTTGTTACCCAAGCACATTGTACCATTCATAAAGAAGCCAAAGGAATCGAAAAAAGGGTTGGAGGCTGCAGAAAGAAGCAGAACAAAGTTGGAAAAAAGTGACAAAAAGCTTGAAATCAAATCCATAGCTACAGACGTTTTCAGAAGCCAAAACCTATCCCAATCGCTTCCTGGGTGTTCACTCAATCTTCCTGGATCAAAAGCAAGCTTGCTAATACGCCCAAACGCGCTGTAAGTCCCTCGTTACCTAGCTCTGTTCTTGGATTCGGTTTGGCTCATTATTGCATCATTTGAACAAATCATTGACATATTTGTGATCCTCATAACATTTCCAAGTTTTGGCATTATTTGATTTTGTTTATCTGACCTATACTGCAAAATGCCATAGCTAGGGTTTCTTAGATATTTTTGGCCGTTTTTATTTCAGGAATAATTGGCCATCAAGAAGTGTATGGTTGTGACCGGGATGATGAGACGAGCACAACCATGCCTTTAGAATTCATTTTTATGGCCTACAATGGATTTTGGAATATGCATGACTTGTAGTGACGGCCTGTGTCCATAGCTATAGGTTTTACAGGGTTTTAGCCACAGATGGAAGGTTGAAGACGATGCGTGGCGCCCCCTCATTGGGCCATTCAGACCACGCGCATTTTTATTTTTATTTTTTCTGGCAATAGTTTTTATTTTCATATAATATATATTATTCCTATTGTATTAATAAATAAGGACGAGTGGCCTAGTGGTAAGCGTGCATTGTTAGTATCTATCAGGACCTGGGTTCGAATCCCAGGTCCCCCACTTTCCTTCATAAGTTTATTTTTCAGGTAATTCAGTGCATGTGCCTTGCTACAACGTACCATGCACCATCAAGTATCCAATGGCCAGATGGCCAAAGGCCAAATCTGAAGGTCCAAGCTGAGGGACCACCATGAGCATTGGTCAACGCGTGCACACCAGATTCCAGGAGTCAAACAGGGCCAGCGTTTTTGGGCCACATATTTGCTTTTCAAACTCCCATATTCAGGCCCATACCCCCTCTCTCTTTTATTTTATTTATTTTTGCTTTATTAATTTATTTTTATTATTTATTAACCAATCACAAAAAATTCTTTTCTTTATAAAATTAAAACCACAAAAGTATTTTCTTTATCAAATCAAATTTTAATTTTTATCTTATTAATAAACACTAATTAAATTAACTTAGGTTTTAATGTTAGAATAATTTTAAACTTTTTGTAAATAATTGAAATTAAATTAGACTTAATTAGGTTTTACTAATTCAATTAGGTTTTATTTCTTTCTTAAAATACCAAAAACCCAAAAATAATTCATTTTTATTAATTAATTTATTTAATTCAATTTAATAATTAATTTAGGTTAATTTGTTTCTTAAAATAAAAATAATAAAAAAATCTTTTCTTTAACAAAAAGGGTCAAAACCCTAAATTTGCGCTCGATTTAATTTCCCGCACGCGATTTATTTATTTCATATTAATGTACTTGCTCCCGAATTGTAATAGTTTAATAGGACTTTTATTATTTTTATCGCTTTATTTATTTTTAAAGGGTTTGTCTTTGGCGATGTAAATACCCGACGCCTTGTAATTTAAATTCCGCATTTTATTTTCCGCAAATTATAATTGTTAGATGTTTGATAATAGCGATGCATGACAAGACTGGATGTTTTAACCTAAAATCAACTTAGATCACCTTTAACATGTACAAAGATAAAAATAACTGAAAACAACACACTCGCACATGCGCACTCTTAGGGTACACCCCACTTGGTTGCCTTCGTACGCGGTCATTGAGTATAGGTCGCTTTAGAGGTCGTCCTCTTGTCTATAAGATCATAGTTGCCTCGAAACAGTTGCCTCGGATATTGTTACCTCAAACAAATGATCTAAGACATTAGGATTACCACTAAGGCGTCCTAACATTGTTTAGTGATCGTATGTCCCTCATTCGAATTGACCCTTAAACTCCATTGACGGTGCTACCTACTCATTAATAGTGGGATAGCATTGTCTAAAGGAAATTAGCATAGAACGATTCCTTTTTCGAGTAGGTAGATTAGCTCTTGGATAGTTTCTCTTTCAAAACAAAACTTTTTCACACTTACACTTCTTTTCGAACAAAGTTTTCCAAACACTTCATTACACTCTTCAAGACAGAAGCAAGAGTTAAATCGAAGTTTCAAACTTTTTCAAACCCACAAACACAAAGAAAATCATTTTGAAAACAATATGAGCAAGTACCTAAGAGCCTGTGGATAACCACGGATAGAAAGGGTGCTAATACCTTCCCTTTCTATAATCTACCCCCCGAACCCGAGAAATATCTCGAAAAAGGAATTTTTATGTGCTTTTTTCCTTTCCTTGTTGGATAAAATAAAAGTCGGTGGCAACTCTTGCTTACCGAGACATTTTGCAAAAACAAACCCAAAACGCAAACTAGCATTCCAAAAAACAGTCAGTTCTTCCCACCGTATCACAGAACTGGCGACTCTGCTGGGGACTTAATAAGTGGGGTGTACCTTAGGAATAGTTCATAATGTTTTCAATTGCTTGATTTGTATGCTTTATCTTTGTGGGTTTGAATCGAAGTTACTATAGATCCTAACCCAGATCTGGGGGATACCTTTTAGGTAAGTAGAAATAGACTGTGAGGGAATTGTACGGCATAGACCGATACGGTTGAAGCAGTAGCTATGTTGGTGTGGCACTTTAGTTTGTACCGATATCCCTTGTGACGCAACGAGGAGAATATGGGTCTGCTAAGGGGTCATTAAGCACCAACGGACCTTAGAACCTATAATTGACCAACTTGGCCATAGAAAAGTAGCAGTATGCTACACTCATTGAGACCAAACTCTCGCGATGATTCCGGCCGCAAGAAAAGGTTGCTAAACTGGAATTATGACCGATCGAGGGTGGTCAGTGATATTGAGATCCTTTAGAACCCGGTTACTATTACTAGGACAGGTTGAACCAACTAAACTGAAAGAGGGTAATACCTAAACTCCATGCCAGCCTAAGATCTAAGGGCTATTGTGTGACTTGTGTTCTTTCAAACTTGAACTACTTGCACATTTTTGTTATCTAACAACATGTGTTCCTTGTAGGTTTTGTTTACGGCCCTTATCCAATAACTTGGATTTCTTTCCGGATTTACTTGCTTACATCACCTCGCATTTTTGCTTAAACGCATAACATACACATCATAACATCATGCCTTAACATTTCCTTAACCATTTCAAGGATCTCAAGGGTTTGTGATGCAGGTTTTGGCAAATCAAATGTCTAGCAAGGGGAAAAGGGGATTTATTTTCCTCTAACCAATGTCGTCTAGAGATAAAAACACGATGATTTGAGTCGGTGGCTATGACCCACTCGATATGGTGAGCTTGACTCTTGAAGGAAGATTCTCAACAACACGGAGTTCTTCAATCAAGTTGCAAACAAATTCTAACAAGTTTCTTGTTTACCCCGCGAGATCCTTGAAAACATTGCATACATACATGTCATTGTATAACAGGTCTTCCAATACAGGTCTCTCATGTTCTCGTTGTTTATTTCAGCAATGACTCTCAAACAAGACAACAGAGATCTTCAGAACCAAGAAGCACAGTTCAGGGAAATCTTCCTAAACTTATCCAAGGGGCAGGAAAAGTTGAAAACACTCCTCATTGGGAACTTGGTCAAAAAAAAAGTCCTGAAGACAATAAGGACGAGTGGCTGAAACAAATTCAAGTTGAGGTAGATACAATAAGAACCCAGATGCTGGGGCAGATGGCTCTTATCCAAGGCTTAGCCCAGGAACAAGAAGAGCTGAGAACCATTATCAACCAGCTTCGTCAACACCAATACAACAGTATGAAGAAAACAGTCAAGGCTGAGGACCAAGTCATTGATCAGCCTCTAAGAAAACAAAGGTTTGGTTTGGTGAAGAATGGACCTCTCCAAGTTTCTACTACCTCGCGGGTCCAACAACAACCTCGCCAAAAGCAACGGGTTAATCAGAGGCAGTTTACCAAGCTCAACATGCCGTTGTCCCAAGCTTTGTAACACCTGTTGAGATTGAATCTGGTGACGTTGGTAGGACCTCATCCGAATCCTAAGACTTCTTCACCCAACTACAATCCTGATGCAAGGTGTGCATACCATTCTAACAGCCCGGGGCATGATACTGACGACTGTTGGAAGTTGAAGTACAAAATTCAAAACCTGGTTGATGAAGGAGCATTGGAATTCACACAAGATGGTCAGGCTGAGTTCTTTTACCATCCCTCCAAGACTCACCATTTAAAGTGACAAGTCCTGAGACGAGAAGACTTTTTATTCATTAGAAGTTTCAATTTGTAATTTTCTTTTGATTGTTCAAACATTTATTCATGTCAAACCTTGTTACTTTATCAATGCGTTGCATATGTCTGTTTTGAATCAGTCCATTCGTATTCACTATATTCAAATTGCTTTCATTTTTGTGATGTTCAACTCTCGATTAAAAAAAACTCTAAGACTTTAGAGGGAGGATGACGAAAATGATATCAAAATCTCTACAGTATGCTTTTGAACAGACTCCGCTGACGAGGTACAGGCATTGTTTCAAATCCTAAACAGTGGAGTTATAAGGAAGATAATCCCTAGTCAACCCCTTTGAGCCAAAGAAGTTGGAGTTTTTCTTTTCACGAATTAAAACCCTTAATCATAACCTGGGGCAGGGTAGTTTTCTCAGTTAATCCAGGTGCACAATGAATGGCATCAAAGAAGTCCTCCCGAAACAAAAGACGGTGATGGTTCCCTATAATCGTAAGGACAGGCAGTCATTATCTCTCAATAATAAAAGCCCATTAAGTCAAAACCTGTGAAGGAGACTTAAGAAAAAAATTGGGGCATCCCGTTGACTGTAATCACAAAAAGAAACAGTTCAGGCAAAAGACAGGGATAATAAAATCAAAAAGAAAGAGATCCTACTGTTTACCGTGAAAATTGGTAAACAACCGCTGATCTTCCAAAAGGTTACTTATTTGGTGACTAGCAGGATCGATCAGATTGATCCTAAGACATGGTTGATTTTTTGGAGTTTGACTAACCCTAATGGTGATTAATGCCAGTACAATAAAGACAATTTAAGTAAATTGCATGTAGAAAGCTTGATAGAATAAATAAAAGCGTTAAGGAATTGTTAAGTAAAAGGCTTCGACGGAGATAAGTAAATGAAAAGCGATAAATTGCTTGAATATAAAAGACTTTGATTAATTTAAATGGTGTTTCACACATACATTCTCAATGATTCTTTCTCTCACGCTGGGTACTTGAATCTGAATGAGTAACTTGTATAAAATGATGAACACACGCGAAAACTACGTGAACAACTAGTATTTATACTAAACAAATCCTAAGTAACTGTTGGGCAGTTACACCGCTTCAAGATGACGCCACATGGCACGCTCACAACCTTCGACGCCTATGTTCTCGACACGTTGCACTTGGTAACTGCTGGGAACCATTTTCCCTCCAACAATTCAAATCTCAAACTGTTCGACCTTGGGCATCAGGGACCTTTGTCGAGAGGTTCCTTCGATGTCGAAGACAACAAGATTCCAACTTAAAGGAATTTCTCTAAGTATCTTGTCATTCTTTGATGACCCTTCGACATGATCAGTTGGTCGATGCCTCCTTATGTAGGAAACTCTTCTGACTCACAATTAATGGTCTATATGATAAAAAACAAGGGTGTCGAATTTAGGAGCCAACAAATTTCCCCCCAAGAATGTCTTATTAGACGCTGAAAAGAAAAGGCATCCTTTCAGATTCCATTCGACACCTGTCCTTCACTCTCAGCCACAAATTAGTTTGTGTGCTTTTCGTATACCAACCAACTGACAAACTCAAAAAAAAATCATCATTTCATCTTTTCCCAAGACGTCACTTCATTAAGGCATTTAGCACACACGATGTCTTTTCAAATGTTGTCATCATGACTATTTCCCGAAATCGAGGACGCACGCTGCACCGTTTCCGTTCTTCAGAACGGCTACATCACCAAATGAGCGCCACGTGCCCCACTCTTGTCTGAGACATTAAATGACCTCGAGTCTTGTGATTTTTCAATCACTATAAATAGCACTAAGTGCCCCTTGTTGGACTCTTTACGCTTTCTTTCATCCAAGCCTTAAGTCTAACAAAATTTCCTGCAAGCAAACCTTTGCTTCTTCCTCCCCAAACCCAGAAATCTTTGTTCTTCATCCATCTTCATCTCAAACCAAAAAATGGCCTCACGTTCTCGTTCTTCCAATGTCCCCAGATCTAGCACTCCCTCTAAAACTACTCAACCGGAAATCTTTTCAACCGCTCTAATAGTTAACTCCATGGGAATGCGAAGGGTTCCTGAACCCATGGGAGATGCTGAGCGTGAAACTTATTCTTCTCAACTGCTGATTCCTGTTGGATATTCCAACCAGGTTTTTGCCATGTCCGGTCCTCTATCTACATGCATTGCTGACCCAACGAAAATCGAGGGTTTCTTCCCCGTGCATGAGGCACTCAAGCCCATTGGGTGCTTCAAGAAGGCGACAGACGATACCGAAGATCCTGCAAAAGAGAAAATAGATCTTCGGTTCTTCAATAGGGGGGTTAGGGCTTTTAGGTCTAGCCCTAACCTTACACCAGAATACAACGCTTGGCTCAACAAGATGGAGAAGTGCCAGGCTTCGATTTGGAAGGGCATGGGGATTTATGACCTAGTCATGCTGTCTAAAACTGGTCTCAACTATTGTCCTGAAATGCTGGTAGCTTCTTTGTTTTTTTGGGATTATAATCATTATACCTTCCACCTGCTTTGTGGGATGGTAACACCCACTCTCTTCGGCGTGGTTGTTATTACTGGTCTTCGACCAACTGGGGATTACTTCGACCCAGAGGAAATGTCTAAAGACCAGATTGGGTTTTCAGCTACTAAACCCACTTATACCACCTACACCAACCACTACCATGACAAATCGACAGCTGTGGTGAGTGATGTGGAGCACATCGCGTTTCTAGCCCTTTGGCTGTCACGCTTCGTGTTCTGCATGAAATCCCTACAGGTGACGAAGAAAATGGTCACCCTTGCTACTCAGCTTCATCACGGTCAGAACATCTGTTTGGCCGAATTAATACGGGCAAACTTGTATGAGTCAATAAGCAGTGGAGCGGATCAATTAAAAATAATAGAAAATAGAGCCAGCTTGCTGCTTGCTGGACCCTTCTGGCTACTTCAACTCTGGCTAAATGCCACTTTTGAGTCTTTTCTACCCCAGAAGACTCAAATAAATGAAAAGGCTCCTGAGATATCCAGAAGGCGTGTCGAAGGCACCAGGCTTGCCTTATTGACTCCCATTGAAGATGGGCTGGAGCTACAAAAGACCTTTGCAAACTTCGTTCAGATGTTTGCAGGGAGGAAGGAATTTACCTCGACCATGGCTCCTTTCGCCGATCGAAAGTTTGGCCCAGGGTGGTTTACCAGGCCCCATCCTAAATCATCAGAGGATCCTCACCTCGATGAGCACACAACGATGTGGGAAGCGTTTCTCACTCCAAGGATAATGCCATTACGCTTCAAGAGTTCAAAGAATCATCTGAGCCTGATTGCTTATCAGCCGAATCTTGTCTCTCGACAGTTTGGCATTATCCAATCGCTTCCTTCTCCAATTTATCCTCGGGAGAAATCGTTGTTGTACTTTTGTAATGACTACTCTGAGGATGCTGCTACTAAGTATATTAGTAGGTACGTTGGTCGGACCGTACTATCATTGTTCGACTACCAACTCAACTTCCTCTGTTCACCATCTTTTGAAGACTGGTGGAAGAGATATTACGTCGAAGAGTTCTTCAACGAAAAAGATTTTGCAGAGGAACTCCAGAAGTCCTTCATCTTGGTTCTCGACAAAATAAAAAAATGTACGTTCCCTCCTCAAATTATACTTGCCTTTTCATTTCAACTTATATCTGCCAAATATAACTTGTGAATGTGTCTTCTTTCAGTTGTTCGAAAACCTGTGGCTAAGAAGTCCACAGACAGCCATCAGGGTGGAGGTCCCTCTACAAAACCTCCAGCACATGTAACAAAAATCTCTCTTGTCTCCTGCTTTGGTTTTAAACATCTTGGTTTTCGATGTTGCGTTTTAAATCAACTCCATTTGGGACTTTCAGGAACCTGCGCCTAAGAAGTCACCTGCATTAACGGTCGAATCTTCAAGTGGCGACGAGGATGAATCTCCCCCTATTCCTCTCAAACGGAGAAATGTGAAGAAGGCTGCCCCTGCTCCTGAGCCTCGACCTGCGATAAGAATCAAGGTCGCAGGGAATAAACCCAGGCCACCTCCTGTGATCATCGAAGAGCCCACACAGGAGGAGCTAAACATCTTTCTCAATAAACCCGTTGAGAGTGACAACTATAGCCCTGGGGATGAAGTTCCTTTACAGGTAGTGCCTTCGACCACTTTTAACTTAGGTGTCGACGATCACCTTCGATTGTGCATCTCTCTAAATCAGAATATTTTTTCCTTTTCTATTTTCAGGAGACCGCTGGAACTTCAGCACCAACTAGGCATCCTGTCGAAGGTTCTGATTCCTTTGTAAACAGCGCAGGGGAACCCATTCACCATCCTTCTTCTTTCGTCAGTTCTGCTAACGAAGTAAATCAAACTTCAGAGCCACAAGACTCTGCTGACCATAGCAGACAACGAGAGGAGGAACTGGTGGATGATGAAGTCCTTGTTGAAACAGAGGAGCACCACCAGGAGGAAGCTCAAGTGGTCAATGAGACAGAAGAGCAACATGATGAAGAGGGTCATGTTGACGCTGACGCTGCTGAAAATACTCAGCCCCAAGCTACCACTGCTACAGAAACGATCACCTCGACAAAGCCCAGGTCTAAAGAAGACTTAGCCCTCTTGAAGCAAAATGATCCAATTGGCTACCTGAATGCCATCATTGAGAGCAGGGAAAATTCATCTGACCCTAGCCATGATGCTTCTACTGCATCAGAGAAGTCTACTTCGACTTCTCCTCTCGATGAGGTCTTGAAGAAAGTCAAGGCTCAGTTCTTCAAGAGGGATCTAATGAAGGCTTTGGAGGGGAATCATATTGCCTAGTCTTGTTTGGGAGCTGTCTTGGGTGCAGTTGATTTGCTTGCTGTTTCTCCAGAGATTTCCAGCTTCATCTTGGAGTTATACTCCATTATTGACCAAGTCTCTGCGGACTACAATCGTCGAAGGGGGTTCAACAGCCAACTCGAAACACTGCATGGAAAAAGTTCTTCTGCTTGGACTGAAGTAGCTGAATCGACTTCTCGAATTGCAGAATTGTCGAAACAGAAGACGTCAAAGCAACAGGAAATCGAAGCCATAGATCAAGATAACGCCTATATAAAGGCGCAGATCGAGGAGTTGGAGGCCAGGTTAAACGCTAACACTAAGCGCAAAGAGGAACTCCTTTCGACCGTTTCGGATGCAGAGAGCCAACATGAAGTTACTCGAGGCCTAGAGTTCGCTGAAAGGGCCGAAGCCCTAGATGACCAGATTGCCAAACTTTCTCAGGCGAATGCCTTGTGTAACAAACGGCTGGAGTTGCAGCGTGCCAAATATCTTCGACTTAAATCTTCCATCCCTTTTTAATTTTCTCAGCACCTCATTAACCATGTACTATAATTTTTGTAATACAATGCAACCATTTTGGTTAATCAATATATCATTTTCCATTTTGGCTTTATGGTTAACTTAGTCATTAACTGTTATTTATTTTGATCTCTTGTAGCATAGGTTTATATTTTTTAAAATATTTTCCATTTACTCTCAAGAGTCTTTTATCTTCGCTTAACTCTTCGACCTCATAAGCTCCACCAGAAAAAATTTGAATAATTCTGAACGGTCCTTCCCACTTGGGTGACCATTTTCCCATGCTTCTATCTCTTCGATCCATGGGGAGAATTACCTTCCAAAATAATTCTCCAGGCAAGAATGCCTTAGGTTTTACTTTCTTATTGTAAGAGTCTTCCACTCTTTTCTTCTGAATTCTCAGTAGGTCGAGAGCTTGTAGCCTTTCTTCGTCTAAATCTACTAGTTCGTCTAACATCATATCCCAATAAACCTCAGAGGGAATATCTTGATGTCTCTGAACCCTTGCTGATTGAAGTCAAATTTCTGCTGGCAGTACTGCGTCATGATCGTAAGTTTGCCGATATGGTGTTGTACATGTGGCTTCTTTTGGGGACGTTCGACAGGCCCACAAAATCTGGTCTAACGTTTTATGCCAATTTTTTGGCTTCTTTCCTACATGCTTTTTTATCAGGCCAATCACTATTTTATTTGCTGCTTCGACTTGACCATTTGCCTGTGCGTAATAAGGCGTTGATGTTAGGAGTCTAAAGCCTGTTTCTTGAGCGAATTCCTGCATCTTTCGACCAGTAAACATTGACCCTTGATCAGTTATTATAGTCTCAGGGATTCCAAATTTGTAGATAATGTTCTTTTGAATAAATTCAATGACATTTTCTTAGTCTGCATTGACTAAAGGGATAGCTTCGATCCATTTAGTGAAATAATCAATGCCTACCAGTATATACTTCTGGCTCTTTGATGATGCTGGTCGAATCTCTCCAATAAGATCCAACGCCCATCCTCTAAAGGGCCAAGGTTTCACTATTGAGTGAAGTTCGCTTGCTGGTGCATGTTGGATACCAGTATGGACTTGGCATTCTTGGCAACCCTTCGCGAACTCAACACAATCTTTCAAGATAGTGGGCCAATATAGTCCTTGTCGAAACAACAACCATTTCATCTTATGACCTACTTGGTGAGCCCCACATGCTCCAGCATGCGTAGTTGAAAGGGTTATATATGCTTCGGTTTCGCTTAAGCATTTTAATAATATCCCTTTAGGCGTCTTTTTGAACAACTCATTACCCATGAGTACGTAACTCAACGCCCTATATTTTATTTTTCGTTCTGTCAAAGCTGCTGGATTTTGTAGATAATCTACAATGGGCTTCCTCCAATCCTGCTCTGACAAATTGTCTATGAACAAAATTTCAAAGTTCCTTTGATCAGCATACCCTAGTCTTGTCGATTCCAAATCTGTTGGAGACAGGCTGGTTGCTTTTATTTTTTCTCGAACATCGATTGCTCTTTGTAATCTCGTTTTTGAAATTTTGTACCCAGATGCAATTTGTGCCAAATCATTGGCCACTTGATTTTCCAATCTAGGTATGTGTCGAATATTAACCACTTCGAATTTTTTCAATAAACGATTTGCTATCACAAAGTACATAATAAGATTTTCTCTTATGAATTTATACTCTTTTGTGACTTGCTTGATGACTAACTCTGAGTCTCCCATTATTTCGACTCGAGTTGCCCCCAATTCCAACAATATTTAAAGGCCAGTAATTAGAGCTTCGTATTCAGCCTCATTGTTTGAACAAGTACCTTCTATCTTGTACTTGAATGTTATTGGAATTTTTTCTGGAGAAATAATTAAGACCCTTACTCCTGTTCCATTATTATGGCTGAAACCATTGAAGTAGAATTTCCAGGGTTCTATCTCCATGTAATTTATATTTTCAACCTGAATTGAGTGGTCGACTATAAAGTCTACTACCACTTGCTCTTTTACTGCCTTAAGAGGCATAAAGATCAATGAATACTCAGTTAATGGTAGCACCCACTTGCCAATTCGACTGTGCAAGATGGGTTTCGACAACATGTATTTGAAAACATCAAAATGAGACGAAACATACACATCAACTGGTTTTATATACTGTTTGAGCTTTGTACAAGAGAAATAAAGACATAGACATAATTTTTCAACTTCTCTATATCTAGTTTCTGCATCGTTCAAAACTCTGCTAAGGTAATAAATGGGTCTTTCGACTCCATTTTCATCTTCCTGGGCTCACATGCTTCCCAAAGTTTTGTCGGATGCAGCTATGTATAATCTCATACTCTTATTGCTACAAGGAGGCACCAAAATAGGTGGCTTGGTGAGACACCCTTTGATCTTGTCAAAGGATTCCTGTTGCTCTTGCCCCCACTCGAATCCTTCCTTATTCAATCGAAGTAAGGGTGAGAAGGCTTGAGCTTTTCCACTTAGGTTTGATATAAATCTCCTTAAGAAATTTATCTTGCCCAGCAGAGATTGCAGTTCCTTATTATTCGTTGGCGCTTTCTCTTCCAAGATTGCCTTTGTCTTGTTCTGGTTGATTTCGATTCCTTTCTTGTGGACGACGAAGCTCAAGAAATCTCCAGCTTTCACACAGAACGCACACTTCAAAGGGTTCATTTTCAGACCATGTTCTCTCATTCTTTCAAATGATTGTCGAAGGTGGTCTATATGGTTCTTCTTGGAAACAGATTTTACAACAATATCATCAATATATACTTGCATAAAAGTGTTAATAAAATCATGGAAGATAGAGTTCATCGCTCGCTGATAGGTTGCCCCAGCGTTTTTTAGGCCAAAAGGCATCACTACCCATTTGTAAGTGCCTAAAGCCTCGGGGCATCGAAAAGCTATTTTCGACACATCTTCTTCAGCAATGAAAATTTGATTGTATCCTGAGTAACCATCAAGCATGCTCAGGTACTCATGGCCAGCGGCAGAATCGACTAGCATTTCCGCCACAGGCATAGGATATTCATCTTTGGGTGTTGCAGCATTCAAATCTCTGAAATCTATGCACACCCTCAACGTACCATTTTTCTTAATTACTGGCACAATGTTTGCAATCCATTCGACATACCTCGTAGCTCGTATGAATTTGCACTTCAGCAGTCTTTCGACTTCCGTTTTGATCTTCGACAGTATTTCTGGAGCGAAGCGTCTTGGACATTGCTTGACTGGCTTCTTTCCAGGTTTGATTGGCAACTGAAGTTCTACCAATCCTCTGTCGAGACCAGGCATCTCGTCGTAATCCCATGCAAAGCAGTCCTTGAACTCCTTTAATAATTGGATCACTTCAAACCTGAGCTCTGGGTCTATTTTGGCGCTGATGTAAGTGGGCCTTTTCTCTAACCCTTCGCCCAAGTTGATTTCTTCTAAAGGATCATGTGCTAACATTTTGATGTTGTTCGCCAGGGGGTCCTTTTCGAATCCCAAAGGCTCATCGTCATAGATGGCGTCGAGTCTTTGATCCTGCATTCCTTCTGTCATGATATTAGGAGGTTCTGGATCGAAATCTTTTCCAGGACCTATATCTGGTGGTTCTGGGTCGAAGTCTTTTCCAGGACCTGCAGAAGGTAGCTCTTGGTCGTTGGCCTGGGTGGCCATATATTTCACTTCGGCTTCGAGAGCCGCTATCATCCTTGTTTCGGATACGTAAGCCGAAATTCGATGTAGTGCTTGTGACTCAGTCATTATCACTGAATTCACTTCCCCAACTAGTTGGCTGGATGTCAGTTAGCCCACTGAAATCAATGTGGGACAAGTCTTCTTTGTCCCATTGAAACCCATGATCAGGGTGCAGGTACAAGGAACAAAAAGCATTTGGCGCTGGCGCCATGTCGAAGTCAGGTGCTGGGCATGGCCCAATGTGAGCCAAATTTTTGTCGAAGTCAGCTCTCCCTAGGTGATTTACTTCGCCCAAGTAATAACTCTGATCTGCTTCTATATTCTCGACAATTCCATCAGGATGCCATAATATTAACCTTTGGTGCATTGATGATGGTACTGCTCCAACACCATGTATCCATTCTCGGCCCAACAATAGATTGTAATTTGGTTTAGCCGATATGACCATAAACATAGTTGGTCGAAGGATGGATCCTATTTTGAGGTCTAGTTGGATCACCCCCATGGTGGTCCCTATTCCGCCTTCGTAATTCGATAGGACCATGTTATGAGGCTTAATGTTTTCATCACTCTTTCCTATTTTTCTTAGCATGAAGTGGGGGATTATGTTGATGGTTGCCCCACAGTCCACCAAGATTTTGTTTACAGTGGCTTCTTCGAGCCTTTCCCTTATGAATAAAGGCTTGAGGTGACTTTTCATCGCCTCTGTAGGTGGTTCGAAGAAACCATTTTGCTCTTCAGTGCAGCCATTATCCATGACGAAGTAGCATACTGGCCTATGTCTGGCCATTTCTTGTTCGACTTCCCAGTCGTTCGATTCGATCTCCATTTGGGGGTTGAATTCTCTTGGCAAAACTGATACTATATTCACCATGATATCTAGGGTGTCATCATACTCAGAGCCATCTTCGTCACCAACTTCGCCTTGGTTAGGCCATACCGTCTATTGGTCACTGGTTCCCTCTCCAAAGGCTTTCTTTGGTTTCGCTAGGGGACATTTGAACTTGACTTTGGCTTTGGTTCGTTGATAGCTTCCCTCTCAGCCTTGCGCCGCCTTTGGTATCTTCTCCACTGGGATCGAGACATTGGGTTCTTTCCCTTGTAGTTACTTGATACTTGGGTCACTTTGGAGGCACCTACATGAGGCTCTTTCTTGAGTGTCAAAGATGAACCTCTTGGCACTTCGAAGGAATGCCACCTTTCTTCGCTGGGTCTCTTTCGACCCGATGCTTTGAGCCATGTATCAGCTGGCACATTGGTTGGAGGCCTGAAAGTTAGTGGCCTCTTTTCCTGATTTGAACCCTTTTGGAAGGTTCTTCTGGGATCATGTCGAACATCAGAACCTTCCCTTCTTTTGTTTGCTGCTCTCACACCTTCGATGTGTTCAGCAACTTTCTTGTCAAAAATAGAGCTGCATCGAGGACACAACATTACTTCTGATTTTTTCTTCTGGCATCGTTGCAAGAATTCTGCCAGATTTTCGTTTTCCCGAGGGAAAGCCGTTCTGTTTGCTTGCTCTTGCCTAATGGCCTCCTCTGAAACTTTTGATTCAGAGATTTTGACCATGTTGACATTCATGTTGTCTTTAGTAGCAAGAGTCATCTGCTTCATTTGGGCCTCCAGGTCTTCTGTCTGGCCTTGCGCTGCAGCCAAGTAGGAAATGGGTTTAGCTCCAGATTTTGAGGCTCCACCTGTCTCCAGTTTTGGGCCTTCAGCAGCTTTTTCGACTGCTTCGATTGTCTTTCTAGAAAGATTCCCAGAAAAACTGCCAAAGATTGGCATGTTGATATGATCTTTGGTGACTTCGACCATAGTTATTCCTGGCCTTTTCACCTGACTCCTGGAAGCCTCGATCACATTCACCTCTGAAGGTTCAGCATAGTGGGCTTCCGCCTGCAAAGGGTTAGAATCCACAGTCATGGGGGTCTTATCAGCGAACTTCAACCTCCCTTCTTCGATAGCATTTTGCACGAGATCCCTGAAAAGAAAACATTGAGATGTTTTATGGCCCAGAAAGTTATGATATTTACAATAGCCTCTTTTCTTTCTTTGATCAAGAGGAGGCACTTTTACCCCTGGGGGTATTATCATTTGGCCATCTTTTACAAGTAAATCAAAAATTTCATCACATTTCATAATATCAAAATTGTAAGTCTTTTTAGGGAACCTATCATTGGCCTTTTCAGAACCAGTGGGTTTTTTTCCACTTAAGGGGACTAGTAGTTTGCAAGAGTATGGTGTCCCTTGTTTTAACTCAGCTAAATCGACCTCACTTACTTCGACGGTTATAGGTTCGTCGAATGTTTCTGGATCTTCATCGTCCATTTCGACATACGCTATCCTTTCTCTTTTATGAGTTTTTGTCACCATGGCTTTTTCAGCTTTAAGGCGTTCTACCTGTCGAACCCTATCGGCCAATTGGGCCATGTCCCTCAGGTACTGAGTGTCTAATTTCTTCCTAATGGAGTAATCTAGACCTCCTGCGGCTATTTCGACTAACTCATGTTCTGGCACTTGCGTAAAGCATCTTGCCTTGAGCAATCTAAACCTATTTAGGTATTCGTCTATAGGCTCAGTGAATCTTCTCTTTACACTGGCCAACTCTTTCAGGCTTATCTTGGTTTGTCCCATGTAGAATTGCTCATGGAATAATCTCTCCAACTGGGTCCAATGGTGGATCGAATTTGGGGGGAGAGTTGTGAACCAAGTAAACGCATTCTTAGTTAGGGAACTTGGGAAATACTTAATCCTCAGGTTCTCATTGTTTTAAATTTCTCCTGCTTCGATTAAGTATCTTGCCACATGTTCGATAGTGGATTCTGTGGTGTCCCCTGAAAACTTAGTGAACTTAGGGACTTTGCATCTAGGAGGCAAGTCCGTTTGTAACACATATTCCGACAGTGGGGATGTGAAGTTGGGCCTACGGAGGCCCGTATTCATCCCATTTTGCATCATGATTCTTTCAATCATGGCTGTCAAGTTATTTTCCAAACCAACATTCTGGTATTGGATCTGCTGAACTACTTCGTCAGCGTTTTGGTTTCTATTAACCATCCTTACTTCCGGGGATATGACTCTAGGCTCTTCGACCCCGGGTTGTTCCATTCGCACCCTAAGGTTCTCTTCGACAGGCTACTGGACTTGGTTAATAGTTGTTTCTTCCTCTAGAAGTATACCTTGGTTTCCCCTTATCTGTGCCCTTTGGGGTTGTCGAATAGGTTGGGGTACCCCAAAAAATTCAGCCAGACGGGACATTTGCGCTGTCATTTGCTGATTCGATTGGGTGGTATTCTGTATTAGAGGATTTAGCATTGTGCTTAAAGTTTGCGCCAACATTTGAAACATGTCGTGGTTGCTTTCGTCCATTTGCTGCCTCAAGACTGCTGTTGAGGCATTCGTAAGGCCATGCATTACTTGGGACGTTCCTCCTAAGAGTTGGGTCCTACCCCTGTTCACCATACCAACCCCAGAGCCTTGGAGTGGCGAAGAGGCGCTCACTAAAGGGTCTGAAAAAGTGGACGTAGCATTCGTCAGGCTAGCCAATTCAGAAGTTGGCATGCCATAAAGTGGTTCTCGATTTAAACCGACTGTCGAAAAACCTGGGGGATCATATGGCCTAGTTCCTTGGTTTCCCCTTGGTGGGGGAGTTCCCAAAGGCATTCTGGGGCCTGTAAATTGAGGTAATGGCCCTGTTTGTGTAACCGTTACTGCTGGCGTTGAACCAGCGGTTACCGCTTCACTTACAGTTGGGATAACCGTTGCTCCCACGTTAGTTTGTGGGATTTCTCCATTGTTTGGCGGATTCTCCATCTCTTCACTTCTTCTCCTAGTATTGGTTTCGTTGGTGTATATTCTACCACTTCTCAATAACATGCAATACTCTCGAAAAAGGAGGATATTTTATATAAAATGGTTAATCGTAAAAATCAACACAAAGTCCCACCGGGCGTGCCAATTTTTTTACCGTGAAAATTGGTAAACAACCGCTGATCTTCCAAAAGGTTACTTATTTGGTGACTAGAAGGATCGATCAGATTGATCCTAAGACATGGTTGATTTTTTGGAGTTTGACTAACCCTAATGGTGATTAATACCAGTACAATAAAAACAATTTAAGTAAATTGCATGGATAAAGCTTGATAGAATAAATAAAAGCGTTAAGGAATTGTTAAGTAAAAGGCTTCGACGGAGATAAGTAAATGAAAAGCGATAAATTGCTTGAATATAAAAGACGTTGATTAATTTAAATGGTGTTTCACACATACATTCTCAATGATTCTTTCTCTCACGCTGGGTACTTGAATGTGAATGAGTAACTTGTATAAAATGATGAATACACGCGAAAACTACGTGAATAACTAGTATTTATACTAAACAAATCCTAAGTAACCGCTGGGCAGTTACACCGCTTCAAGATGACGCCACATGGCACACTCACAACCTTAGATGCCTATGTTCTCGACACGTTGCACTTGGTAACTGCTGGGAACCGTTTTCCCTCAAACAATTCAAATCTCAAACTGTTCGACCTTGGGCATCAGGGACCTTTGTCGAGAGGTTCCTTCGACGTCGAAGACAACAAGATTCCAACTTAAAGGAAATTCTCTAAGTATCTTGTCATTCTTTGATGACCCTTCGACATGATCAGTTGGTCGAAGCCTCCTTATGTAGGAAACTCTTCTGACTCACAATTAATGGTCTATATAATAACAAACAAGGGTGTCTAATTTAGGAGCCAACACCTACAAACTCTCAACAAAATGACTGCCTGTTTCAAAATAAACTGTCAGTATTCGAACCATCACTGGAACATCAAGGACAATATTCCAGACTCAAACGGGATCTAAAATTAGCTGAGTTTAGGATCGAAGAACATCACGAAGAGCGGGTGGGTACAAATAACATTTGATCCTTCATCCTTTGTTTCTTGAATCGTGAACCAGACCACGTTATAACCCTTAAAAGTCCTAGCTGGGGCATGGGTTAGTTTGAAAGCATACTGTTACAAAAGGTATCCTGACTCCTGTAGGACTTGCTATAAATCTTGAGTTGACATCACACTTTTACAAAAAAAAAACTTGTTTTACTGAAAAAATGCATTTTCAAAAACTTCAAGACAGATATAGGCTTTGCATTCTTAAAATAACATTGTTTACATATGACCATTTGTTCAAACATTAGAGAAATTCGCACGACGAATATCTAGTGAACAAAAAAAACCTTCTCAATAAAAAGGATCACCTCAAGTGGAAAAACACTTCCAAACAAGGGGCACGACATGATCATTGTCTATCATCTGGGGCAGTCAAGTCAAGATTCAAGGAATCTCTCAAAAATGACAAAATAGCCAGGGGCAAATCTCCATCTGAATCGCTTGGGGCATTGGACATGAATTCCAGCAACGAATCTTGCATGATCAAACGAACATCTTCTGGTAGTATGGCAACATAACACTGCCGATAGTGACAACTCCCTACACTCTGAGAGCGTGGACATAGTCAGAAAATACTGCGCATGAACAAAGACCCGCTAGGTTGACAGGCCTAGGCAAAAATAAGGGCATCCCGATGAACCAAAAAGGTTTGGGCAAAAATAAGGGATGAAAATGAAAAAAGTCTGTACACCCGGTAAGTCAAAAACCTGAAAAGGCGGCTTGGGCAAAAATTGGTATCCCGGTGGACTGAAAACCCGAAAGGGCGGTCCAGGCAAAAATTAGGGATCAAAGCGTACGACTATGTCCCGTCATCTTGTCACTAGCCTACCAGAAGAAGACTTCTCGCTTCAATCAAAAGTTACCAAGCACCTCATAGATTAGGATAATACTTGATCCACAAGGCCTCCACAGGCACCTTCTCCCGCAGAAACAGGGGCAGAAAAGTCTCGATGCAAAGCCATCTTCATATCCTCAGCACGCGTCCCAGTAACATTCACTCCCTGCAGAGTAAGAAAAAGACAATAATGTTAACCCTCCCCAGCTGAGGCTCACAACTGCGAACGAATCAGTAATATTCTCCCGAAGCAGAGTTTATCTACCATCGGCACTAAAAGGTCTTAATATCCCCAGCGGAGTATAAAAAACATATCCCCAGTGGAGTTTGAAATTTTTTCCCAGCGCAGTCTAGAGAAGCTTCCCCAGTGGAGTTTAGAGAACCATCCTCAGTAGACTTTGGAAGATTGTCCCCAGCAGAGCTCAAAGGATTATCCCCATTAGAGTCTAAGAGGTTATCCCCAGTGAATTCGCGACTGAAAGATCATCCCCAGCGGAGTTATTTCCTTTCACAAACAAGAAATTTAATCCCCAACAAGATTCAGTACCAACAACAATGGTAATTCATCCCCAGCTGAATTTATCGTTGGAATCCTCAGCAGAACATCTCTTCCCCACAGAGTAATCTCCTCATCAGTTTATTCCCCAGCGGAGTTATCCTCTCCTGCAGGTTTATTCTCACAACCATCTTCGTTTGTCATCCCCAACGGAAACGAAGAACTCAACCCTTTTCTCCGGCAGCTATTCGGGATTTATTTTCCCCAGCTAAAAGCATTACATTTCCATACATCATGACATATGCATATACGCATCATACAACACAATCTCATTTATTTTGAGAACATCATTGCTTGATATATATCATGCATTGCATACGACTGACCTTTACCTTTCAGGACAGATGCAGTTAAGTTCTCAGCTATGTCGAACTACTGACCAGTTCTTAAATCTCAATTGAATTATTCTCAGTTGAATTACAAATAAGGTTCTAAATCTCAACAATTTTCCTCCGTCGTAGTGTGGACGAGTTCTTAAATCTCAACAAAATTATTCTCCATTGAAGTACAGACAGTTCCTAGATCTCGATGAAGATGTTTCCCTCAGTCGAAGTACTGACCGGCTCTTAAATCTCAACTGAATCAGTCTCGGTTGAATTACATATAAGGTTCTAAATCTCGACAATTTTCCTCCGTCGTAGTGTGGACGAGTTCTTAAATCTCAACAGAATTATTCTCCGTTGAAGTACAGACAGTTCCTAGATCTCGATGAAGATGTTTCCCTTAGTCGAAGTACTGACCAGTTCTTAAATCTCAACTGAATTAGTCTCAGTTGAATTACAGATAAGGTTCTAAATCTCGACAATTTTCCTCCGTCGAAGTGTGGACGAGTTCTTAAATCTCAACAGAATTATTCTCTGTTGAAGTACAGACAGTTCCTAGATCTCGATAAAGATGTTTCCCTTAGTCGAAGTACTGAACGGTTCTTAAATCTCAATTGAATTAGTCTCGGTTGAACTACAGATAAGGTTCTAAATCTCGACGATTTTCCTCCGTCATAGTGTGGACGAGTTCTTAAATCTCAACAGAATTATTCTCCGTTGAAGTACAGATAGTTCGTAGATCTCGATGAAGATATTTCCCTCAGTTGAAGTACTGGCCGGTTCTTAAATCTCAACTGAATTAGTCTCAGTTGAACTACAAATATGGTTCTAAATATCGACAATATTCCTCCGTCGAAGTGTGGACGAATTCTTAAATCTCAACAGAATTATTCTCCGTTGAAGTACAGACAATTCCTAGATCTCGATGAAGATGTTTCCCTCAGTCGAAGTGCTGACCGGTTCTTAAATCTCAATTGAATTAGTCTCGGTTGAAATACAGATAAGGTTCTAAATCTAGACAATTTTCCTCCGTCGAAGTGTGGACGAGTTCTTAAATCTCAACAGAATTATTCTTCGTTGAAGTACAGACAGTTCCTAGATCTCGATGAAGATGTTTCCCTCAGTCGAAGTACTGACCGGTTCTTAAATCTCAACTGAATTAGTCTCGGTTGAATTACAGATAAGGTTCTAAATCTCGACAGATTTCCCCCAGTTGAATTATGGACAAGTTCTTAAAGCTCAGCAGAGATGTTCTCTCAGCTAAGGTACAGGTAAGTTCCAAAATCTCAACAAAGACCATGCTTCCCCGACGGAATCTTCTACAACAACAGGTATACAAGCTCTCGCTAAGGAATTACTTATGCGATCGACACTCCTGCATATGGCATATTCAAGCCCATCCTCCCGCCAGCGATCTCCAAATGGCATCTGTAAGCCCATTCCCGACATCATAAGGCTGATACAACTTCATGCGAGTGCAAATTTCTGGGCACTCTAGTGTTCAATCATCTTCCACCTTCGGATCACAAAAGCCAATATACATCCTCAGGTTTAAGAAGATTGAACAGGGGCAGCTGTTGTACCCCAAAATTTTCCCTCTCATATTCCTCAAAACATTTCAAGAAAAATCTCCAAGTGGCTCAAGGTTGCTCAAGAGTTGGACAGACAAGCTACCTCCTAAGGCAGTCAACCCCAAATTAAGGTTTTGTGTTGCATCAAGATATTTGAATACAGATGACCTCAAATGCTCCCTAATGTCCTAATATGTTATCAAGATCATCCATGTCAAGTTTCAATCCTTGAAGAGGAAGTTTGCTCAGTCAATTGCTCAAAGGGTCCCAAAATCGATTGTGTTAGGGCAAAAGTCAACTGTGACCCAAATACAGTCAAACTTCAAGAATTTTGGTCAACATTCTCATTTTGAAGGATATTTCATCATTTGATCAAGTTTTTATCATGATTCATCAAGGATTGCTCAAAATTCATCAAGACTCAAAAGTTGCTAAATTAGGGTTTTGTAGGAAAAGTCAACTCAACTTTGACCAAGTATAACTCTTTCATACTTTATGAGAAATGACCCATCCAAAGCTCATTTTGAAGAGTATGTAATTTCCTACAATCCATCTTCATACCCTAAGATCAAAAAATTCACTCACAAGAAGTTATAAATTTGGACATTACATGTCATTTTTGAAAGTCAACAAAAACACATTTTTTTCCAAAGCTCATAACTTGAGAATGGAATATCAAAATGAGATTATACCAAAAGGGTTGGTTAGAGGATATATCAAGATTTCTAAAAAGTCAAAGAACACCTCCAAAAGATCAAAATTGAAGAAGTTATGCATTGTTGAAGTTGGGTATTTTTGCAAAATTGCCAAAAGTCAACTATCCCCAAAACTTCAAATTTTGTCAAATGGGCCCATTCTTTTCCACTTGATTTGAGTTTGCATCATTGTCCACGTGTCCTGTCTTCAGCCATGAGCCCATATTTCATTTTTATTATTTTATTTGATTTTTTATTGAATTTATTCATTTTTAATCAAATTAAATCATAAAAAATCCAAAGCTTTGATTACATGAGATTTTTTGGATGTTTCAGATTGTAATTATCATCATTAACATCATCAAATTCGTATCAAGCAAAACCATGTGCAAAAAGATTGAGAATTGGCAAAATTGGAAAGGTTTGAAGAGTGAATCAAATCAAATTGGCAAGCATTGATGGGGGGAGATTTGAGCCAAGTTTGTTACCCTAGCATATTGTACCATACATAAAGAAGCCAAAGGAATCGAAAAAAGGGTTGGAGGTTGCAGAAAGAAGCAGAACAAAGTTGGAAAAAAGTGACAAAAAGCTTGAAATCGAATCCATAGCTAGAGATGTTTTCAGAAGCCAAAACCTATCCCAATCGCTTCATGGGTGTTCACTCAATCTTCCTGGATCAAAAGCAAGCTTGCGCATACGCCCAAATGCGTTGTAAGTCCCTCGTTACCTAACTATGTTCTTGGATTCGGTTTGGCTCATTCTTGCATCATTAGAACAAATCATTGACATAATTGTGATCCTCATAACATTTCCAAGCTTTTGCCATTATTTGATTTTGTTTATCTGACATATACTGCAAAATTCCATAGCTAGGGTTTCTTGGATATTTTTGGGCGTTTTTGTTTCGGGAATAATTGGCCATCAAGAAAGGTATGGTTGTGACCGGGATGATGAGACGAGCACAACCATGCCTTTAGAATTCATTTTTATGGCCTACAACGGATTTTGGAATATGCACGACTTGTAGTGACGGCCTGTGTCCGTAGCTATAGGTTTTACAGGGTTTTAGCCATGGATGGAAGGTTGAAGACGATGTGTGGGGCCCCCTCATTGGGCCATTCAAACCACGCGCTTTTTTTTAAATATTTTTTCTGGCAATAGTTTTTGTTTTCATATAATATATATTATTCATATTGTATTAACAAACAAGGACGAGTGGCCTAGTGGTAAGCATGCATTGGTAATATCCATCAGGTCCTGGGTTCGAATCCCAGGTCCCCCACTTTCCTTCATAATTTTATTTTTCAGGTAATCCCGTGCATGTGCCTTGCTACAACGTACCATGCACCATCAAGTATCCAATGGCCAGATGGCCAAAGGCCAAATCTGAAGGTCTAAGCTGAGGGACCACCATGAGCATTGGTCAACGCGTGCACACCAAATTCCAGGAGTCAAACAGGGCCAGCATTTTTGGGCCACAGGTTTTCTTCTCTAACTCCCATATTCAGGCCCATACCCCCTCTCTCTTTTATTTTATTTATTTTTGCTTTATTAATTTATTTTTATTATTTATTAACCAATCACAAAAAATTCTTTTCTTTATAAAATTAAAACCACAAAAATATTTTCTTTATAAAATCAAATTTTAATTTTTATCTTATTAATAAACACTAATTAAATTAACTTAGGTTTTAATGTTAGAATAATTTTAACCTTTTCGTAAATAATTGAAATTAAATTAGACTTAATTAGCTTTTACTAATTCAATTAGTTTTTATTTCTTTCTTAAAATACCAAAAATCCAAAAATAATTTATTTTTATTAATTAATTTATTTAATTCAATTTAATAATTAATTTAGGTTAATTTCTTTCTTAAAATAAAAATAATAAAAAATCTTTTCTTTAACAAAAAGGTTCAAAACCCTAAATTTGCGCTTGATTTAATTTCCCGCACGCGATTTATTTTTTTCATATTAATGTACTTGCTCTCGGATTGTAATAGTTAAATAGGACTTTTATTATTTTTATCGCTTTATTTATTTTTAAAGGGTTTGTCTTTGGCGATGTAAATACCCGACGCCTTGTAATTTAAATTCCGCATTTTATTTTCCGCAAATTATAATTGTTAGATGTTTGATAATAGGGGTGCATGACAAGACTGAATGTTTTAACCTAAAATCAACTTAGATCACCTTTAACATGTACAAAGATAAAAATAACTGAAAACAACACACTCGCACATGTGCACTCTTAGGGTACACCCCACTTGGTTGCCTTCGTACGCGGTCATTGAGTATAGGTCGCTTTAGAGGTCGTCCTCTTGTCTATAAGATCATAGTTGCCTCGAAACGGTAGCCTCAGATATTTTTGCCTCAAACAAATGATCTAAGACATTAGGATTACCACTAAGGCGTCCTAACATTGCTTTAGTGACCGTATGTCCCTCATTCGAATTGACCCTTAAACTCCAACGACGGTGCTACCTACTCATTAATAGTGGGATAGCATTGTCTAAAGGAAATTAGCATAGAACGATTCCTTTTTTGAGTAGGTAGATTAGCTCTTTGATACTTGCTCTTTCAAAACAAAACATTTTCACACTAACAATCCTTTTCGAACAAAGTTTTCCAAACACTTCATTACACTCTTGAGGACATAAGCAAGAGTTAAATTGAAGTTTCAAACTTTTTCAAACCCACAAACACAAAGAAAATCATTTTGAAAACAATATGAGCAAGTACCTAAGAGCCCGTGGATAACCACAGATAGAAAGGGTGCTAATACCTTCCCTTTCTACAATATACCCCCTGAACCAGAGAAATATCTCGAAAAAGGAATTTTTTTGTGCTTTTTTCCTTTCCTTGTTGGATAAAATAAAATTCTATGGCGACTCTTGCTTACCGCGACATTTTGCAAAAACAAACGCAAAACGCAAACCAGCATTCCAAAAAACAGTCAGTTCTTCCCACCGTATCATAATAGCTTGTCAGAGGAATATAGAATTGGGCCAAGTGCGGTAATGATCATAGGAGAAACCCTAGGCTCGGAAGTAATATTCACAGGACCCTTAGAATGATCCTTACAGAAGTATAGGAAATTGTAATCATGGATATGTCTTCAAGCTCCAGGCCTTAAGACATACTTTCTCATAAGCTCTCCACATAAGGAATCTTATCAAATAGAATTACATGGTCATCCATCAAATGCTGAATACCTTCTGTCAGTGGTACACAACCATTGGATTGAGACGCACAGTAGTAGTAGGTTTCAATACAACCCAAAAATAAACCAGCTTGCAACAACTTCTTCTGAACAATCATCAGAGGAGTAGTCAAGTCACTCACAGCAGAAACATAAGAAACATCATCAATAGCATTAACGTCCTTGTCATGATTAGGCATAGGTGCAGGGATCACATTAGGAGTCTCTGGAGGATCAAATTCAATCTCCTTAGAGTCAATCATGTCTTGAATCTTATTTTTCAACGCCCAACAGTTGTTAGTGGCATATTTGAGACTATTAGAATGATAAGCACACCTTGAATTGGGATTATAACAGGGAGAGGAAGTATTGGGATTCTGAGGAGGATCCTTCAATGTAATCAGCTATGCCTTTAACATGTGTTTTAATGCTTGAGACAATGACATGTTTATTTTTATAAATTGTCTCCTGGGTGCATCCTGCCTACGCTGATTGTTCTATTGTTGTTGCACAGGCGCAAGATTAGAGATCAGTACTGCCCCCACAGATTGGTTGTGGTCACTCTTATTACAACCCTTTTGTCCGTACACAACATTGTATTTTTTTTTACCATTGTATGACTTCATCGCAGTACTCGAAGATGTAGCCACCTGAATTTTACCACTTATGATTCCATTCTCAACATGTTTCCCTGTCAATATCAGTTCAGTAAAACCGGCTGAGGAACTTCTAAGTAGGTGATTATAGAAAGGACCTGTTAGCGTACTCATGAACATGTCAACCAATTCCCTATCAGCCAAAGGAGGTTGAACTCTTCCTGCAAGATCTCTCCATTTATGCACGTACTCTTTAAAGTCTTCCTCAGAACCCATGGACATACTCTGTAGTTGCATGTGGGTTGATGCCAAATCAGAATTATATTGATATTTTTTATAGAAAGTTGCAGCCAAATCTTCCCAGGTATAGATATTGGTACCTTCGAGTTGATAATACCATTCCAATTGTGTTCCAGACAGACTCTCTTGAAAGAAATGCAACCATAATTTCTTGTCAGTAGTGTGTGGTTGAATTTTCTGAACATATGATCTCAAATGCAACTTCGGGAAAGAAACTCCATCATACTTAGCAAAGGTATGAGTTTTGAACTTGTGAGGAATGACGACTCCTAAGACTAAACCCAATTCTTCAAAGTTCAAGCCAGGAACCTTCTGGATCTCCATAGCTTTTAGACGCTCTTCTAACAGCTTATACGTCTCGCCAGTAGGGGATATTATTCATCCAAATAATCTTCTTCCTCTTCATCAGAATATTTTTCAAAACCATGATTGCTTCTTTCAATTTTAACACTCTTACCATCTTCATCATGTTCGTCGTCTTCGTCCAATGGGATATCAAGATCTTGAGGTTGCTTGACTGGACCTCTTAACTTTCTCCCCATGTTAAGGATGCCAATTGGTTTCTTTGTCTTATTCTTCTTCTTCTCGTTGGCGATGAGCGCATTCAGTTCTTCTTTCCCTTTAGCTAAGCTTAGGAACATCTCTTGGAATTGAGAATTTTGAGCCTGGAGTTCTTTGATTGTCTGTCCGAGAGCCATTTTTTATGAAATAAATAGCAAGAAGATGAGAAAACTGTCTTGGAAACCTGTTATGCAATGATATGTATGGCATGTATATGCATATGCAATGTTTTCAAGGACCTCGTGGGATTTAAATTTGTTAATCAAAAGGGAACAGAAACAAAGACTCTTATTAGTAAGTTCAAATTATAACTGCCTCTTAGGCTTACAATGAAAACAAAAAGGGTTACAAGGAAGAAAATTATGAACTCCTAAGACCTAAGACTCGAGTCTCCCATGGACGCTTCCTCTTTGTATTGACATATGCATTAAGGCTCTGCTCTTCGTGAAGTTATTTTGTCAACTCCAACACTTTCTTCTCACTAGCATAGAACTAAGTCTCAAAGGTGTCCCTTTCTTCTTTCAACTGAATCCAAGACTTTTGTAGCTATTTAAGGCCAGTAGGCATATCTGAATGAAAAATGGTATGAGGAATATCTCCTTCAACAACAGGATCCACAATTACTGGTAGGACAGCAGGATATGGCATTATAAGATTTTGAGCATGAGATTGCACCCATTTGAGGTAGGGCTCCAAAGGGATGGAGTTTTTGTGTCCCAAAGTATTGCTATTAATCTTATTCACCATGCCCCAAGCACAAATAAACTTTTGACGGTAACCTTGAGGATCATTCTTGTAAACGAATATAATACCCTGGATAAGCATATGATAAGGACCGTCTCTTTGAGCATAACCAAATTGACGTAGAGCTAGAGAAGGGTTGTAAGTAATACCTCCCCTTATGCCAAGGAGTGGTACATTAGGAAAATTTCCATAGCGGTCAATAATAGTGATGTCCTCCTGAGATCAGAAACACTAATAGATATTTGAATGAGAGAGTGACATCATCCTTCGAGACAACCTCAAACCTTATTCATTCTTCATCACTGATCGAGTAAGGTACGGAATAAACCACCTGGATAGTAAAGGTATGCAACACATGAGAATCCCTCACCTCCTCATAGTACGAGTGTGAAGAGAGTGCATAATATCTCCAAGAAAAGTAGGCACGGGATTATGAGTAAGAAATATTTTGATAGTGTTCACATCAATGAGTTGGTATGGATTAGGGAATATTACTAAACCATAGATCAACAGAGCCACGATCTCCTCAAAAGCATGAAAACTCATAGCATTTAGAAACAACTGAGCCTTCTCTATCATAAATTTAGCAAGAAGACCTTTAACTCCACTTCTTGTTTCCCAATTAGACACAATGTTTGACCGCTTTAGATGTAAGACTGCTGCAATATCTTTAGGTTTTGAAACTTTATCTAAACCTGTGAAGGGTGTCTGATCAAGAATAGGTACTCCAAGTAGCTTAGAAAATTCTTATGTTGTAGGAACCAACTGGTAATCTAGGAAAGTAAAATAGTGATGCTTAGGATCAAAGAACTGGAATGGAACACTCATCATGTCTTCTTCAAAACTTGAGGTGACCAAACTTAGTAGATAACCATGCCTCTTGGTGAATTGAGAGTTTTCGGGAACCTTTGAGACTAACTCCTAAAGCTTGGAAGGTATCCTCACAAAGTTGATCCAGATAGTATTTCTGCAAGCGGATGCCATAACCTGCAACAAGAAACAATGATAAATCCCTAGGTACTTGAAATGATTAGTGAAAATGTTATGTCATGATAATATGATGTTATGATGTTATGTTCATGTTTAAATAAGTAGAAAACACAAAAAAGTCACACAAGAGTCTTAGGTTTAAAGGCTTGCATGAAGTCCATAGGTAAATACCCTTTCTACTGAAGTTAAGTTGGCTCATCCTGTCCTAAAATAGTAACCGAGTTCTAAGAATCTCATATCACGGATCTTTCTCACAGGCTTTATTTTAGCACGGCAACCAGCTTGCCACCAAAACATCCCTAAAGTTGAATCTAAATGAGCGTAGCCTCGAGTATCAACCAACTTTGGGTTGTACCAAAATCGGCTATCTCACTACTTTCTAATGGCCAAGATGGGTCAATTAAGGTTCTAAAAGTAAGTTAGTGTGAACAACATCACGCGGAAGCCTAATGTTATCCTTGACTGACTCAAGGAATATCAATATAAAACAAAGTGTCACACTAACTGTAATTATCGTGTTAACCATATTGGTTTATGATGTATAGTCTTTATGATCTATTGTAACTTACCTAAAGAATTACTAGATCCGGATGTAGGATCTTTCATACAAGCAATAATACCCAACCAAGCCCTTAAATTTAAAGAAAACAATTTAAATAATTTAAAGTAAGTAAAAGTGATCTAGACTCTAAGGTAACCCCTCTTTTTTAAGTATCTCCCTAGCAGAGTCGCCAGTTCTGTAATACGGTGGGAGAACTGACATTTTCGTTTTATCGCAAATGTTGCGGTTAGTAAGAGTCGCCACTGACTTTTCTTTTATCCAACAATTAGGAAAGGTGAATAGAACAGGAAAGACCTTTGATAGATTTTGAGTTCGGGGGGTAAGTTATGAAAAGGGAAGGTGTTAGCACCCTTTTCATCCGTAGTTATCTACGGGCTCTTAATTGCTTAGATCACTTTTAAAATCTTGCTTTGTGCGTGTGATTTGTTTGAAAATATTTTGAAATGCCAATGTAGGGCTAACTTCGTAATAATTCATGTATCAGCCCTTACGAATGTATACAAAGTTTTTTTGAAATATTTGTTTTGAAAGTGTAGTGTGAAAATTGTTTTATTTGTGAAAAGGTTGTGAGCAAGCATTCAAGAGTCCTACCCACTAAGTATGGTCTTTCTTATTCTTTTCCTTCTCCGTTGGAGATAGTACTATCCATACCATTAGTTGGTAGGTGGCCCTATCTATTAGATGTGAAGGGACAAGCGTAAGGTCATCAGATGATCATCGAAGGTAACATATACGGATACTTTAGCAATTATATCGAAGGGACTATCATCATTTTGCTTGTAGGGTCATCGAAGGGACTAGATAATTTTGTAGGCAACTCCAAGGGTCATCAATGGATTATGATCTTTATTCGAAAGGGACTATGATGATATTGTTAAATCGAGGGTCTTTTGCTAAAGTATCCCTACTTTCGAGGGACGTAACCAATATTCGTAAGGCAACAAGGGAGGTTACCCTAGAGGTGCAAGTGTGAAGAGTGTTTATTTTCAGTTATTTTATCTTGAAAATTTGGGTTTTCTAGATTTCTTTAAGTCTTGCCATACAAACCCTAATTACTAACAATTATAAAGTATAATGTGCAGAAAGTAAAGCCTAAGCTATTACATCCTGTGAGCAGTTACATAATTAGAAGGAAAAAAATGCAAGAAAAGATAAATCTACGTTATTACATCGAAGAGTGAAAACCTATACATTTTGTTTAAGAATTTAAATAGCAGTAAGAAACAAGAAAGGATGTTAGAAAAAGTGTTAAACACCTAAAGTTCTAAGTTAATGTTTTGTGTTTTTTTTTGTAGAAAATAATTTAAGTTAATAATTAATAAAAACCTAATTATTTATAATTAATTTTAATATTAAGAAAAGATAATTAACTTAATTAATTAGTAAATTAAAATATGTCAAAAAATTAATTACTAATTAAAAAACGTAACCCTAATTTGTTATAGTTTTGAAAAAAATAGGGTTTGTTAATGGTTAATTAGAAAATGATTGATTAAGAAAGTAGAGTGAAATTAGGGTTAGAAAAATAAAAGAAATAAAATGCATGGGGTTGGCGTTGAACCCACGCCCTTCCCTTCACCAATATGCCCTCCTACCACTGTGCCATGATGTTGTTCGTGTCATGGAATAGGAAGCGCTCAATATATGATGAACCTGCTTTGTAAATCCTGAAAAACAAAAGAAAGTGACAAAAGACGGGATCGAACCCACGCCCTTTGCAATACTATACAACGCTCTTACCAACCCTGCCACATTGTTTTTGTGTTATTCAAACCCAAACAAATCAATATACAACAAAAACACTATATCAGATAAGCATCGAAGCCCTAGCTCTGGTCGTCTTCTCGGGTTGATAAAAAATCCTATCCTACAAAAACACATGAGTTAGATCATAACAGGGACCCTATACCCCTAATTTGACCCTTGCGAATCCAATGGAAGCATTGGTTTGACCTGAAAATGCTTGTAGAGTGAGTTTTGAAGAAAATATTTCAAATTGCCCTAATAATGGCAGATCTCTATTCTTGCGTCAAACCTCACAAGTAATGGATAAAAACACTTTAAAACATCATCATGATCATATATGTATGCATCAAATTCATTTAAAATGCATGAATTCAAGAAAAGTTACCAAACTGGTGCAATCGAGGGAGAGTGTTCAGGTGTGCTTCAGGCTTCAGGGATGATTGGAATGAGCTCCTAGGATCTTCAGGAGGCTAGTGTGATGCTTAAAATTCACTGCAAATGGCTGGAGACAAGGGTTTGATCGTGCCCAAGTTTCTTGAAATTTTGAAGTTTTGAGGCTTTGTTCTTGAGGCAACATGCATGTTTTTTCTTTGTCTGAATATGCTATGTATTTATAGAATAGAATATTAGGGCAAGTGGTGGGTTTGGACATCTCATGAAACCATATCTTTGATTTTGTTTGAAAATAAGTTAAAATCTCCCAAAACCAATGAAGATTTATTCCAAATAAAGGCCACACGGTTTCTTCAGCTTCAAGGTAGATTTTTGGGCCTCCAACATGATTAGAACAAAATTCCACACACTTGCATCATTTATTTGGTATTTTATGTGATTTATTTTACTTTTAATTGAATAAAATAAAAATAAATAAAAACCACAAAAATATATGAATGGATTTAGAGATCTAATATGAGGTCATGAACACGTTTGAACCTAGAAACTTAGGCCCATTAGCCCAAAAATCCAACCTTGCTCAATTTAGGTTTCATGCATTTTCTCAAAATTTCGTAAGATGCCCTATCATTGGATGTGAAGAGACAAGTGCGGGTCGTTGTACAGTCATAGAAGGCAACTTGTAAGACGCTTTAGTAATTTTCGTAAGGGACTAATATCATTTTACCGAAGGCAACATCGAAGGGTCATCGAGGGACTATGATCTTTTTATCGAGGGTCTTTGCTAAAGCGTCCCACATTCGAGGGACATGACTATTTTTCCGAGGCAACGAGTGAGGTTATCCTAGAGGTGCGCGTGTGAAAAGTGTGTTTGATTCAAGTTAATTTGTCTTTGGTTAGGGTTGTCTAGCGATTGATTTTAAATCTTGCCATACACGCCTAAATACTATACAATATAAAGGAAAACAGTAAATTGAGGAAAGTAAAATTCTACGCTATTACAGAGCTTTCGGGGATGGGGTACAGATTTACAAATGGGGATGGATCAAATTGACAATGCGATTAAAAGTCTAAATAAAAAAGCAATACAACACATTCGAATTAGAAATGAACAGTTAATTAAGCTATTAAATAAAATTAAGTGGCAAAATAATTGAAATAATATTTTTGGTGCTTTTGTTTGTGAGAGAATTTGAAAATAAAAACCTATTCTATTTAAGAAAAGAAAATATTTGATTAAAAGAAACTAAATTATATATATGTATTTTTTGGTATTTTGTTTGTGATAAAATTTAAAAAAAATCCATTCTATTATTTTTTTTGAAATTTTGTTTATCATGGAGAAATTAAAAGATTTTAAAAGAATGCTAATTAAACAAAAAAAGGTTAATTAACTAGATTATTCACAAAATCCCTAGCTAAGCTAATTTAGAAAATTAAATGATTTTTTGAAATTATATTTTTTATTTAATTGAATTTTAAAATAAAACTAAATTTAAAAAATGTCTAATTTAATTAAAACTAAACTAAACAACCATAATATAATGGATTTTTAAATGAACTTATGAAACAAACAAAGAAAAAATGGTGTATGCAAAGTTTAAGGGGTGGGGTGACCAAAAATCTGGGACTGGGCCTAATGATATGAGCCCAACAAATAAAAGGAAATAAAACTGGGCTGCTGATTGGAACAAGGGGGTATGCAGTAAGTAAATCATAACTCGGCTAGGGATGTTTGTTGGATGGAGGCCTAATGGGAAAACAAATTATAAAAAAATAGCAAAAGGGCCATATCGGGTTGACTTGTATCCGGGTGCAACTCCCACAAATCAAAAGAAAAGAAAGGGGTTAAAAACCCTAAAATGATGAGGCTAACGCCTCTGTTTATCACCATCATCCACTTCTAAAATTCTTCGTTGTTTCATCATGCAGCCGTAATGAACGAGAACAACTTAGCACCATCGTTTCTGCTCTGTTCTACTTCTTCCATCGTCTTCCTCTGTATCTCAATCAGTTTCAACCCTCCTCACCTAACTCCAACTTGACTTCTCGCAGGCTTACCGTTCAGACGTGGGTACAAACAATGTCTCAGGCTCGATGTAAACCGTGAAACAATAACAATATATGATTATGTCATGGAAAACACACAACAACAACAACAAACAAGCATAGCAACAAACAAGCATAGCAACAAACAAAATGCAAAAAAATCTAAGATTCGGATAGACTGATTTACCGATTGTAGATGGTGATGATGAATGTTAAATATAGGTACGTTGTGTCGAATCTACTGTGTAAGTTTCCCTTTACTGATGGAGACTTGCCGATTGCGGTTATAGTGACTCCGCATTTTTTCGACAGGGAAATTGATTTCTGTAAAAAAACTTTCTGTCTTTTTCTTAATATTTCTGAAGGGTTGTGTGAGGGAAAATGATGCTAACAGTTGGGGTTTCTGTATGCTTTATGATGTTGCTGTGTTTTTTTTGTGATATTTGGTTTCTCTGTATGTTGTTGCTATGACATTTTTTTAATAGAAATCAATTTCTCTGTGTTGTACCCCAAAATTTGCCCTATCATATTTCCCAAGACATTGCAAGAAAAATCTCCAAGTTGCTCAAGATTGCTCAAGAGTTGGACAATCAAGCTATCTCCTAAGGCAATCAACCTCAAATTAGGGTTTTGTGTTGCATCAAGGTTCTTGCATCCAAATGACCTCAAGTGCTCCCCAATGTCCTAATATGTTCTCAATTTCATCCATGTCAAATTTCAAGCCTTGCAGAGGAAGTTTGCTCAGTTAAATGCCCAAAGGGTCCAAAAATCGACTGTGCTAGGGCAAAAGTCAATTGTGACCCAAATACAGTCAAACTTTAAGATTTTTTGTCAAAATTCTCATTTTCAAGGATATTTAATCATTTGATAAAGGTTTGATCATGATTCATCAAGGATTGCTCAAAATTCATCAAGACTCAAAAGTTGCTAAATTAGGGTTTTGTAGGAAAAGTCAACTCAACTTTGACCAAGCATAACTTTCTCATACTTTATAATAAATGACCCATTCAAAGCTCATTTTGAATAGGATTAAATTTCCTACAAACCATATTCATACCCCAAGATCAGAAAATGCACTCACAAGAAGTTACAAATTTGGACATTATAGGTCATTTTTGAAAGTCAACAAAAACACCTTTTTTTACAAAGCTTATAACTTGCGCATGTAATATCAAAATGAGATGATACCAAAAGAGTTAGTTAGAGGACATCTCAAGCTTTCTAAAAAGTCCAAGAACACTTCCAAAAGTTCAAAATTGAAGAAGTTATGCATTGTTGAAGTTGGGCATTTTTGTAAAATTGCCAAAAGTCAACTATCCCCAAAACTTCAAATTTTGTCAAAGGGGCCCATTCTTTTCCACTTGATTTGATCTTGTCACACTACAAACGTGTCCTAGCTTCAGCTTTGTGACCATTTATCAATTTTATTATTTTATTTTATTTTTTAATGAATTATTTCATTTTAAATCAATTTAAATCAAATAAAATCCAAACATTGATTATTTGATCTCTTTTTGGCTATTTCAGGATTGAATCATCATCATCAAGTGTATCAAATTCGTATCATACATTTCATGTGCAAAAAGATTAGATTTTGGACAAAATTGGAAGGTTATCAATGGTGAATCAAATCAAATCTCAAGACATCAATGTACAAAGATTCAAGACCCAAAAGTTGACCTAATACATTGCAGCATACATATACAATGCAGAGGACACAAATTCAAGGGCTAGAGGCTGCAGAATCATCAAAAGCAAACTTGAAAAAATTGCCAAAAAGTGTGAAACTGAAATCGTTCTTAGAGGCAAATTCAAAGGCAAAACTCAACGTCAATCAATTGCTGGACCATCCTTGAAGCAGAACCAACCCAGAATCAATCTCCATACACGCCCTAAAGCTCTGTAAGTCTCTCAAAAAACCGCTTTTCATTTGAAATCGCAACTCCATATTCTTGCATTTTTCTGGCAAATCGTTGACATATTCATGATGCTTGTGCAATTTTTGAACTTTTGGCATTATTTGATTTCATTTACATGAACTCTAACCCCATAACCGTATAGCTAGGGTTTTGGATTAGATTTTAGGGTTTTCTTTTTCAGGCGAAATCAAGGCTCAAGAGGGATATAGGTTTGTTCAGGAAGCCTAGACGAGCACAACCATGTGCTTGGAATCAATTTCCATGGACTAGAATGGATTTTAGGACGCATATACGAATTTAGCTGCGGACATAAATCCGCAGGTAAATATCCAGGGTTGAATGAAGAAGACAATGACGCGTCTCTCCCTGGTTGGCCCATTCAAATACTTGGCGCGTGTTATTTTTATTTTCTGGCATATTAATTTGTTTTTCCATATTATTATTATTATCCAATATCATAACAACTAAAGCATAGTGGTTGAGTGGTGGAGGAGTTGTCCAGTGATTCACAGGACCTGGGTTCGAACCCCAGGTCCCCCAAATGCATATTATTATTTTTCAACAGGTTATTCAGTGGTGATCCAATTGCGTGGTACATCATGCTCCCTCACTCAACTACTTGCCAGATGGCCCCAGGCCAGATCTGGTGATCCAGAATGAAGGCCTATGGTGGGATCTAGTCAACCAACGCATAGAGAATCAAGAAGGTCAACACAGGCTTGCACAAATGGGCCTTGGAAATTGCTGGATAAACCCCCTAATCAGGCCCAAACCCTAAACTCTTTCTATTTTTATTATTTCTATTTAATTAATTATTGTTATTATTTTTATATTAATTAACCAATTAAACTTTTTTCTTAATAAAATTAAAAACCAAAAAATATATTTTATTTATTAAATTAATTTTCAGCATTTTATTTTTGTTAATAAATATTAATTGAATTAATTTAGCTTTAATTAGGAAATAACTTTAATATCTTTTGCAATAATTTAAATTAACTTAGATAATTAGGTTTTATTAACATTGATCAAATTATTTTTATTTCTTTAAATATCAAAAATCCAAAAATATCATTTTTATTAATTAATTAATTAATTAATTTATTAATTTAATGCTTAACCTGATTTAATTTCTTTCTTAATTCAACAAAATAACCAAAAAAATATTTTCTTTAATAATTAAAGGGTCAAAACCCTAGAATACGCCCGATTTAATTTCTCGCACGCGATCCATATTTATTTTAATATTGTATTTGTTTCCCAGAATATAATAGTTTAATAGGACCTTTACTATTTTTACCGCTTTATTTATTTTCCGCATTTTAATTTCAAGGGTTGCTTTTAGCGATGTAAATACCCGACGCCTTGTAATAGTTAGTTTTAATTTCCGCAATTTAATTTCCGCAACTTATAAACTGTTAGATGTTTGATAATAGGGAATGCATAACAAGATCAAATGTTTAAACCTAAAATCAACATAGATAACCATTGACATGTACAAAGATAAAATTAACTGAAAACAACACACTCGCACATGCACACTCTTAGGGTACACCTCACTTGGTTGCCTTCGAACGCGGTCATTGATTATAGGAAGTTTTAGAGGTCTCCCTGTTGTCCAAAGATCATAGTCACCTTGAAACGGTTGCCTCGGAAAATGATCTAAGACATTAGGGTTACCGCTAAGGCGTCCTAACATTGCTTTAGTGACCGCACGTCCCTTAATCAAATTGACCCTTAAACTCCAACGACGATGCTACCTACTCATCAATAGTGGGATAGCATTTTCTAAAGGTCCTTAGCATAGAATGATTCCTTTTTAGAGTAGGTAGATGGTTCTTAAGTACTTGCTCTTTCAAAACAAAAACTTTTCGCACTTACACCTTTCAAACAAAAACTTCTTTCAAACCCACAAACACAAAGAAAAGCAATTTTTGAAAACACTATGAACAAGTACCTAAGAGCCCGTGGATAACCACGGATAGAAAGGGTGCTAATACCTTCCCTTTCTATAATCTACCCCCCAGACCCGAGAAACATCTCGAAAAAGGAATTTTTCTGTGCTTTTTTCCTTTCCTTGTTGGATAAAATAAAAGACGGTGGCGACTCTTGCTTACCGCGACATCTTGCAAAAACAAACGCAAAACGTGAACCAACATTCCAAAAAACAATCAGTTCTCTCCCACTGTATCACACTCTGGTTATGGATATTTGGATTCTACCATTCTTATTCTCTCCTTTGTTGTATTTATAAATGAATACTATGAAATTTTAGGGGGGGAAATGTGAAAAGTTTGAACAATTCTGGCTGTTGTGTTTTATACCTTTTGGTACAGTTTTTCTATTACCATTTTAGTGCAACTCTTGGGAATATTTTGGACTATTACATTTGGACTTGTTTGGACTGTTTGCTTGTGATGTTGGTTGTACTGGTTGCTTTTTACAGGCTTTGTACTTGCTGAATTTGCTTTTGTTGTATGGATTGCCTGCTGACTTTATACAGTGATGAGTACTTTTCTGAGTTTTTCTTTCTCTTTTCTATGAACAAAATTTGTTTTGTGATTTGCAAAAAGCATGTTCCTAGGACAATGATGTAATTATGATTTTTTATGAGGATTTTTTGTTTGGGCTTGAATTCTGATTTTTGAATCCTATTGGGTTGAATTTGTGAAGGAATTCTGTTTTGCATTTTTTCTTCTATTGTGAACCAAAACAATTTTGTGATTTGCAATAGAATTTGGCCCATGATAAAACCCAGTTGTATGAGGCTTTTTGGCACATGAAACATCCTTTTCTCTGATTCCATAAACCACCCTAATGATGAGTTAAAATAATTTGTAATTTTTTTGTTCACTTTGAATTGCTACTAACTCTTGTTTTCTTTTGGTTTCATGTATGGTTGATGAGGAATGAATGAAAATGACAAAGCACATTTGAAGAAGAGGTCGTGGCTTGACATAAAAGCTTGGAGGAAACTCAAAGAAGTGGAGGAGTATAACCTTAGGATTTAGAAAGTTTAGGAATTTGAGTTAATTTTTGAAAGACAAAATTGTATTTGAATTTAACTTTGTAATTATTTTGAATGTATTTGAATAATAACTTTGCAAAATGTGTTGAATCACATTTGAAAAAGGAACTGAAACTTTTTAGAAGCACTTTGAAGAATAAGTGATTTGAATGAAGATTGAAATTTAGCTTTGGTCGAAATGGATGATGAAATAATCATATGGATTTTGAATCTTTGAATATTTTAAGTTGGAATTTGGAATTTTAGACATTATGACATAAGATCCAATGAACCTCCCATTTCAAACATCATTCGCAAATTTAAAATCTCTTACATCCTTAACTTCAAATTCTCATAATCCAAGATGACTTTGTAGTTAAAACAATAAATCCACCTTGATCACAACATGAGTCTACAATTTTGTCTCTTGTATCGTGCTTTTCATTTACTACACTTTTAAAAATGATTCCCTAGCCTTGCAAATAAAACCTTGAATATTTTAAAATAAACTTGAATATGAAATCCTTGTAACTTAATTAAATAGAAAGTCTTCAATAATCTCAACTTCTAAGTACTCGAGCCTTTAAAACCATTGCAAACTTAAATTCTCTTGATGACACAAAGATTTAATCTCGATACGTCACAAAGCCTTAGAGGTCTTAGTAGCTCTAACTAATAGGATATGAGATCCATCTCGGATTGATTGTCAAAAATCAAATTCTACTGCTTGAAGAAGACCTTTATCCTGTCTAAGCGCATGAACGCATATGATGAAACATAAGCCATGTAAAGTAAGATGAAGAGGGCAAATTATGGGGTACAACAACTGCCCCTGTTTAATCTTCTTAAACCTGAAAAGTGAGAATGGCATGTAGTCGTTCATAGCTTGAAGGTGGAAGATGATTGAACACTAGAGTGCCTAGAAATTTGCACTCGCTGATGTGTTAGTTGATTGTGTTGGTAATGGGCTTAAAGATGCCATTTGGAAAGTAATGAAATATTGTCGGAAATGGACTTGTAGATGCCATCCAAAGTGACTGTTGGTAGAAACTGGAGAATATATCAAAATAAATCTTTCGTCGATTTATACTGAAACTGTAGATGTATTTTGCTTGTATTTAACTGGAAGTAATAAATCTGATCCAGAAGAGGTCTTATGATTGGTGACTTCATTGGGGAAAAATTTTAACCAGAAGAGGCTTGTTGGTTGCCTATTATTAATTGGAGGAAGTGAATCTAGCTAGAAGAGGACTGTTGATTGCCTATTATTAACTGGAATATGTGTATCTATCCAAAAGAGGATTGTTGATTCATTGATTAACTTTTCCTGCAAGGAAGATGGTTAGTTGCATGCAGATGTATGCATGGCTTGATGATGTTCTCAAAATAAATGAGATTATGTTGTATGCATTTATCATGTATGTAATATGATGTATGAATGTGAAATATTGTTGAAATGTATCTTTGTCTTGGAAAATAAATCCTTGACAAATGTTGGGGAGCTTTGGGAAGCTAAATCCTGGACTGATGTTGGGATGAAGAGTATGCACATCTTCAGGCCTTGTTTAGAATGTTTCTGTTGTGGATTCTTGTCTTGTTATTTGAGGAAAACTCTGATGGGGAACACTGACTTTGCTAGAGGGAAACTTTGTGGAGAGTGTTGATTTCTGCTTGGGGGAAAGAGTTCAGGAGTTTTAGTTGTCTATTTCTCTAATGGGGAGTTATCTCTTGATTGGAGAGAATGGAAGTTAGTTGTTATCTGGTTAGATCTGGGCTTCACAACAACTTGTTGGGATAATAAAGTTAATTGTTATCTGGTCGGAACCCAAGCTTCGCAGCAACTTACTAGGGAAGATGAAATTAACTGTTATCTGGTCAAATTCCAGGCTTAACAGTAACTCAAATTGTTATCTGGTCGGACTCCAGGCTTCGCAGTGATTGCAGAAGTTAAACTATTGTCTGGTCGGATTCTAGGATTTACAACAATTTAAACTGTTATCTGGTTGGATTCTAGGCTTTGCAGTAATTTGTTTAAAGAGATGAAGTTAAACTGACATCTGGTCGGATTCCAGGCTTTGCAGTAACTTAGATGAAATCAAACTGTTATCTGGTCGGGTCCAGTCTTCACAGTAATTTTCTTGAGAGGATAAAGTTAAACTGTTATCTGGTCGGGTCCAGGCCTCGCAGTAACTTATTGTTATCTGGTCGGATTCCAGACTTCACAGCGATTAAAGAAGTTAAACTATTATCTGGTCAGATTCCAGGCTTCGCAACAACTTAGATGAGATTAATTGTTATATAGTTGGATTCCAGGCTTCATAGTAACTTGCTAGAAAGGATGAAGTTAAACTATCATTTGGTCGGATTCCAGGCTTCGCAGTAATTTTCTTAAAAGGATGAAGTTGAATTGTTATTTGGTCGGATTTCAGGCTTCACAGTAACTTGATTTGGAGGAATGGAGTCAACTATTATCTGGTCGGGTTCCAGGCTTCACAACCACTTTAAGGGATAGTAACGACTTTGTTAGATACTGCAATGACTCTGTCGGGGGTTAAGGGGCTTCGACCGTTGATTTGTAATAGTCTGAGAAGCAAACTCAAGTTGGGGAATTTGCAGTTTGTTGGGGAAATAAGCCCCATTGAAGAGAAATTTGACAACTTGTTGGAGAGGTGTTTACTTTAGGGAGAAATGCACAAGGCCCTTTTTTAGACTAACTCAACTAGGGAGAGGGTTTTTAGGAGATTGAGACTCTGGCTGGAGATTGCATGAATCCAAGTCTGTGGGGATGATTTATTGAAGTAAATTTATGGGGATAATTCAAATCCTTAAGGAGATACTTATTACTGTTTTCATATATTTGTTAAAAGTTAGTCATGTCCATATGCATATGTTCATTCAATTTTAGCCATTGGAGGCTTTTTCACTTAAAACAGGAAAAACATAGAAAAGTTTGCACTTCAAAGTATACTTGTATTGATGTTTGCCTATAAACAGGAGTTTTTGTACAAGGAGACAGAGATCTTAGTAAGAGGAAATCATCGAAAGAAATGAAAAGAGTACGCAGTGAAAGCAAAAGTAATAGCCATGTGGAAGTGATATCATTGTGTTCCAACTCCGCTATTTCCCCTATGTCTTCGAACATCATCCCTTGTCGTCGAAAGAAGTCAATTGAATTAATCTTGGACCATTGAACTTGGACCTTGGTAATAAAAACTGGCTGTAAAGGTCCAACGGGACATAGTCGTACGCTTTAATCCCTAACTTTTGCCTGGACCTCCCTTTCAAGTTTTCAGTTCACCAGGATACCCATTTTTTCCCAAGCCGCCCTTTCGAGTTTTCGACTCACCGGGTGTACAATCTTTTGTATATATCCCTAACTTTTTCCCGAAACTCTTTGGTTCGCGAGGATGCCCTTATTTTTGCCTAGCTATGTCAACCTAGCGGATCATTTTATGCATAGTATTTTTTTACTATGTCTGCGTTCACAGGATGCGGGAAGTCTTCACCGTCCATAGCAGTTAGCATCATGGAACCACCAGAGAAAACTTACTTAACAACAAATGGCCCTTCGTATGTGGGAGTCCATTCGCCCCTAGGATCAACTTATGGAAGAATGATGCGCTTTATTACCAAGTCGCCAGTCTGATACACTCGAGGGTTGATCTTTTTGTTGAAAGCGTTGATCATACATTTTTGATACATTTGTCCATGACAAAGAGCAGCAAGTCTTTTCTCGTCAATCAAGTTCAATTGATCCAATCTAGTCTGAATCCATTCATCTCCGCCTAGGTCAGCTTCTTTCATAATCCTTAGGGAAGGAATCTGAACTTCGACAGGAAAGACAACTTCCATGCCATAAACCAAAGAGAAAGGAGTTTCCCCAGTTAACGTTCAAGCTGAATTACGGTAGCCATTAAGAGCAAATGGTAGCATCTCATGCCAGTCTTTGTAGGTTACTACCATCTTTTGCATAATCTTCTTTATGTTTTTATTGGAAGCTTCCACTGCACCATTCATCTTAGGTATGTATGAAGAAGAATTGTGATGTTTGATTTTGAACTGCGTGCAGAGTTCAGTAATCATAGAATTATTGAGATTGGTTTCGTTTTCAGTGGTGATCCTTTCAAGAATACCGTAATGGAAGATGAGGTTATGCTTGATAAACTGGGCCAAAAAATTCTTTGTTACTGAGGCAGATTCAACCCATTTGGTGAAGTAATCAATAACAACAAGGATGAAACGGTGTGCATTGGAAGCAATGAGTTTGATTTATCCAATCATGTTAATTCCCCATATTGCAAATTGCCATGGAGCAGTCATGACGTTCAAAGGAATTGGAGGTACGTGAACCATGTCAGCATAGATCTGACACTTAGGGCAAGTCCTCGAGTGCTGGTGACAATCAGTTTCCATTGTCGACCAATAGTAACCAGCCCTTAGAATCTTCTTGACCATAGTATGTCCACTAGAGTAAGTCCCAAAGATACCATCATACATGTCTTCCATGATCTTCTCTGCCTCCTTCTTGTCCATACAGCGGAGTAGAGTAGAATCATAGTTGCGTTTGTACAGGATTCCATTTCTTAGGAAGAATTGGGCTGAAAATCTTCGCAAAAATTTCTTATCATTGATGGAAGCTCCTTCAGGATATTCGTGTGCTTCAAGATATCTCTTCACCTCATGGTACCATGGCTTCTCTTCGTCAGTGTCAAGCTCATAACAGTGCGCAGGTTCATCAAATATTTCAATTGTAATCCTAGGAGCTTCAGTGTCCCAGTTGACCTTGAACATATATGACATTGTTGCTAGAGCATCTGCCAACTGATTTTCTTCTCTTGGGAAGTGTTCAAAATTAACCTCCTCAAAGTATGGGATCAAATATTGCACAAACTCTTTGTAAGGAATCAAATTAGGATGTTTGGTATCACAATCTCCCTTGACTTGACTGATTACTAGAGCAGAATCTTCGTACACATCCAAGAACTTGATTCTTAGGTCGATAGCAGCCTTTAGACCTAAGATGCACGCTTCATACTCAGCCATCTTATTCTTACATTCGAATCACAATCTAGCAGTGAAAGGTGTATGTCAACCTTCTGGAGAGATAATCATAACACCAATTCCATTACCCAAAGAGTTTGAAGCCCCATAAAAAACCATAGTCTACCGGGATCCTTGTTCAGGTCTGTCATACGGTCTAGGCTTTTCGCAGTGAGTTACTAGCATGATATTTTCATCCTGGAATTCAAAGTTCATAGATTAGTAGTCGTCAACAGCTTTATGGGCCAAATAATCTACCAATATACTTCCTTTGATTGCTTTTTATGTAGTGTATTGGATATCATATTCGGTCAGAATCATTTGCCATCTAGCTATTCGCCGGAGAGAGCTGGCTTCTCAGAGATATACTTGATAGGGTCCATCTTAGAAATTAACAAAGTGGTGTGAGTCAACATATACTGTCTTAGTCCGCGAGCAGCCTATGCCAGAGCGCAACAAGCTTTCTCGAGTAATGAATATCTTGTTTCACAATCGGTAAACTTTTTGCTCAAGTAGTATATTGCATGCTCTTTTCGGTCAGACTTGTCATGTTGGCCCAACACACACCCCATTGAATTCTCTAATACAGTCAAGTACATAATCAGAGGTCTTCCTTCAATTGGAGGCATCAGGATTGGAGGTTCTTGTAAGTACTCCTTAATCTTGTCAAAAGCTAATCGACTATCGTTATTCCATCTGAGTATTTGATCTTTCTTCAAGAGTTTGAAGATTGGCTCACTAGTATCATTTAAGTGAGATATGAAGCGAGCAATGTAGTTAAGTCGACCCAAGAAACCTCTAACTTCCTTTTTAGAATGGGGAGCTGGAATTTCTTGGATGGCTTTGACCTTCGCAGGATCGACCTCAATACCTTTACCACTGACAACAAATCCTAGGAGTTTTCCAGACCTTACCCCAAAGGTATGTTTGCTGGGATTCAGCCTCAGCTTGTATTCTTTCAGCCTTTCAAATAGCTTGTGTAAGTGACCAAGGTGTTCTTCTTCAGTCTGTGATCTTGCAATCATATCATCCATATAGACCTATATTTCATGATGGATCATATAATGAAATAAGGCTACCATAGCTCGTTGATAAGTTTCCCATGTGTTCTTTAAACCGAATGGAATGACCTTGTAACAAAAGGTGCCCCATTGTGTTACAAAGGTGGTCTTGTCCATATCCTTGGAAGCCATCTAGATTTGATTGTAGCCGGAGAAACCATCCATGAAGGAGAAAACTTTGTGTTGAGCTGTGTTGTCGACCAGGACGTCAATATGAGGTAGTGGAGAATCATCTTTGGGGCTTGATCTATTCAAATCCCTGTAGTCTATACACATATGAACCTTCCTATCTTTCTTCGGCACGGGGACCAAGTTCACAACCCATTGAGAATATGATGTCACATCCAGGAAACCTGCATTGAATTGCATCATTACCTCGGCTTTTTATCTTTGCAGACATGTTTGGCCGCATACGACTCACTTTTTGCTTGACTGGAGGACAATCCTCCTTTATTGGTAGAAGATGGACCACAATGTCAGTATCCAGCCTCGGCATATCTTCATATGAGCAAGCAAACACCTCAATGTAGTCGTGTAACATCTGGACCAATCTTCCTTTGATACCGTCTTCCAAGTCGACCCCAATCTTGACCTCTCTCACGTCTGTCTCAGTACCTAGGTTGATCACTTCAACTGGCTCTTCATGTGGTTGAATGACTTTCTTCTCTTGTATCAGAAATCTAGCTAAATCCTCAGGTATTTCACAATCTTCTTCGCCTTCGTCTTCGGCTTGGTTGACTGGATGTTCAAAGTCATAGCTAGAAATAGCAGAGTCGTTGGCAATGAGATCCGGAGTGGATGAGGATCTGCAAGTGTGTGTGTGTGTGTGTGTGTTCATGTAGGATACATGGCTATTTTGAAAATGAATATAAAAAAAAGAAAGACAATGAGCGTAAAATTTGAATGCAAAAGGTCTAATGTTTTTTCATTAAACGATCATATGGCATATGAAAATGAACAAACCCTTAAAAGATGGACCATGGTGCCCCGAGCAAGGCACATGGCTTAAAGTCATTGTTTGGAATTAAAATTACAGACAAAAGTTCTTGAATTGGCAAAACAGTAAATAGTAATTACTCCTTGTTGAAGGAGATGGGAATGAAATCTTTGGCACGCCAGTTGTTGAGCTCTTCATCGATAGTCGGGTAAATCCATTCATCTAAGTCGCAGTCATCCTCAGAGTATTCAATATCATTTACTTCATGATTACCAATGTGATGAGGTCGTTTTCCTAGCACGTCTGACCTCCTTTTGAGCTTTGGCAGTGAAACCCAGCCCAGACCTGTCTGCTTTGAAAGGAATGTCAGGGAGTTGTCCCCAATTTATACTACTTCCATCTTCAATCATGGCACTAGCGTCTTTGAGGGAAACCATCCTTGACACATCTTGAATAGCTTTTGGAACGTCAGAAGAAACTTTAGGGGCGGAAACAATAGAAGGGACTACTTCGAAGGCTTGGCAAGGAGTATCTATGAACTCATCATCCATCTCCACATATTTGAACGAATTTAGGTGGCTAACCATGAATTCTTCTTCACCATAAACATTAAAAAAATTTCTCTTGACTAGATATTTCAACTTTTGGTGAAGGGTGGATGTCACTGCCCCTGCCCCATGTATCTAAGGGCCCCCCAAGTAAACAATAGTAGGCAGGACGTATAAATCACATAGAAGGTAGAATTTAAAACTTGTGAACCAACTTTAATGGGGAGACCCACCTCTCCATGCACCATCCTTTTGGACCCATCAAAAGCCCTCACAACTATGTCACTTGGTTTTAACACCAGACCTTCGCAATCTAACCGGTCCAAGGCACCTTTGGGTAGAACATTTAGAGAGGAACCAATATCAACCAGGACATGGGCCAGGGTAGTTCCTTTACATTCAATAGAGACATGCAAGGCCTTGCTATGATTTCTTCCATCAGGAGTTAAGTCAGCATCGGAGAACCCCAACCCATTGTCGACAGTCAAACTCGCCACACAATTTTCGAGCTGGTCAGCTGTAGTCTCTTGGGGAACATGAGCTTTCTTGAAAAATTTAATTGAAGCTTGGGAATGAGTGTTGTACCCCAATTTTTCCCCTAAGATCCCTCCATCATACCATATTGATTCAATCACAACAAGATCACATTAGGATTCTTGGCTCTCCTCCCTACCTTTAGCTTTTCTCTTTGAGGAATCACCAAGCACCTTGACTTGTTTTATTTTGTGATCATGAATATTTTTTCTTGATTTTTTCCTTTTAATTAACAAAATGCAATGTTGGTTTGTCTTGCTTGTTACTAATGTAGGTAAAGGCAATGAGATTTAGAAATTTTCTCCACGGGTTCATGAGTTTATTTCCATGCCCTAGGCAATAAAGCTTGAGAAGTCCAAACCTCACCATTGAAGTTGTTTTGAAATGGATGGCATGGCAAGGTTTACTTTGGTTCACCACATTTCAAAGTTATCAAGATTGATTCAAAGTGCAAGGGATTGATTGAAGAAGTTGTCATGGTTGGACAATGTCTTGTTCCCAATGATCACAAGTGCATATTTCTGTCATTTCTAAAGAATATAGAAGTGGTTTTGGTGGCTATGAGTTCTCATTTTCATCTTAAAAAACTTCTATTTACAAATAAATTATGTTGGTACAAGAAGTTTGTTTAAAATTGTCAAAGTTCCTCAAAGCATTTTTTTATCTAGGAACTAGGCTTTTGAACTTTAAAGAAGAGTATCTTGCTCATATTTTGGAATTTTTGAGTGATTCCAAAGACATCCTTATCTTCAAAGGGTTATAAATAAATCAATTCAAAAGTTTCAAAGATTTTTCATGTGGAAGAAACTTGATGATTAAGAAAGATTACAAGTTCTCCAGATAAACCCCCAATTTCTCATGTGTGACTTCAAATGATCATAACTTGGTCAATTTTTATCACCTTGAGCCCACTCTTTTTTCATAATGATCTTTAGGATGTGAAGTTTATGACCTCTTTCATGTTCAAAGTGATAAAATGGAGGGAAGATGCCCTAAGAATACAAAATATTATAGGTCATTTCATGATTTTTTGCCAACTTCAACTATTCATAACTCTCTCAATTTTTGGATATTTTGAATGGTTCAAGTTTCAAAATGTCATTCAAGATGTCTATTTCATGCCATCTTTTTTTGTCAAGAGCAAATTAAGAGTGGAAGGCCATGTTTAGATACAAAACATTATAGGATACTTTTAAAGAAAATTTTGAAATATTTCTAAGTATGTAAAGTCAACCTTTTTCCCCAACTTTGACTCAATTCAACTTTCAGCTCAAGCATCCATTTGATTATATTCTTTTTCCATTGCAAAGCTTGTAACCTCATATTTCTAAAGCATCAAGAATCATGCCTTAAGACCCCTTGAGCTGAGAATGCCATTGGATTGAACTTGGTAACTTGGAACTGAAGTTTCTTTATAAGTCAGAATTTGAAATTCATGTTTTGGCCTCTAAACATCAAATTAGCACGTGTTTTTGATCTAAACATGTTTAACCAAGTTACCAAAGTGGAATAGAGCCTTAAAACGTAAGGATTTGATGAGTTTTGATGAAAATCAGATCACACTTTGCTCGTGCATCAGGTTCACACGATTTTCCTCCAAACTTCATCATTTCACACGCTTGAACATTCCATTTGATTCACTATAAATTGAGGGTCATCCCCCATTCATTTCCTCAAGCTTTGAGATCCAAAAACACTCTATCAAAACCTCACGCGAACTTCAAATTTTTTAAATCATTTTCTGAGATTCCAGGCTTTTCTTCCAAAATTCTTCGCACATTCATCTTCCTTAAGCATCATACAAACTCTCCAGCACTTAAACCAAGCAAAACGAGCTATAATCCAAGCTACAGAAGTCCAGTTTCAGAGATTCTTTCTTGAACTACGAAAAGGTAGAATTCTCCATCATTTGGATTCAAATAAAGCACTAACATGTTCTACTCCTTCTCCTGATTCTAGTGCTTCTTAAAATTTTTAAATCCATTGAGAATTGAGAGAGAAATCTCAAATTGAAGGTGCTCTCTATTTTCTGGATTTTTGATTCATATCTCTTTGTATACTTTATATAAATTTGGTGCGATGGTGGTGTTAGGATCGTCTTGAAGAGACGAATCCAACGATACTGGTTTGGATCCTAATTTTTCCATTTGAAAGATCTCACAAAAATCTCCATTGCAAGGTGGCTGGAGGTTGAAGACGATGACATGTCTCGTCTCAGCCAATGATAGCATGCCAAACGTTTTAATTTCATTGGTTGCCTTTTTTCTGATTCCCTGCGCATCAAACTATTAAGTCCATATCAAGCACAACGAGTCTGGTCCATTGGATTAGCTTACTAATGCGTTTTGACTATGATCTGATGGCCCATATCTTTTTGGTTTTATTTTATTTTCTTATTTTTATATTTTAATTGATTTAATTTTCAAAAATTCATAACTCTTTTATTTTTTATCCAAAAATTATGAAAAAAATTCACAAAAATACTTTGAATTATTTCTGATCTCATGAATATTTTTTCATATTTTTATTTTTACAATTGATAATTTCTTTATTTTTTTCATTGTTTGCTTTGTTTTAATTACCTTAAAAAATACATTCTGACATTTCTTAATTCTTAAAAAATTTCATAAATATCATTTTGCATATTTATGACTTTTTGAAAATTTTATGGAATTTTATATTGATGTTTACTAATTTTGATCTTTTTTCTATTTGTTTGAACAATTTTAATTAGTTTTAAAATAGTTTCTGACTTTTAAAAATTACCAAAAATTTTATAAAAATATTTGAGTCCTTTTCTGATTTTTCTATGGTCTTACTTAATTTTTCTTGATTAATTTGAATATAGTTAATATTTTTCTTTCTTATTTCCATTTTAAAACATTTTTAAAACCTTTTTTAATGTATATATTAAATGCAATATTATTTTGTGATTATTTTCTGGCTGAGCTTGGGTTGAATTTTGATCATAAACTTTATTAACATCATTGGATCCATGGTGTTGAGTCTAACTCCATAAAAATAGATGAATGATTTTAATAATAGTTTGATTTAAATTTAATTTAAATATGGTTTGTATATTCTTTCTCACCCCTCTTCATCTTTTCCCTTTCTTATTGCACTAAGTGTTATTGGAGCATGATCTCTATATCATGTCTCAAAACAAATGGTGCATAGATTGCTATTGATCGACCTCAAAATAGGTGCGACTTCTATATAAGTCCACTTACGATTGCTTAACACAGCGCTAAATTTTGTCCCGATTAGAATAAATGATCATTCATGGCCCAAATCTATGTTTTCCAGCCCAAGTATGTCAATTTGATCCCTTCGATCCAATAACCTTGAGATTCATTGTGTGGAGGCTTTGGTTCTACCAATCCTCTAATGGATCTACAACACTTTTGGTCAACACGGATCACTTAAACATCGTTGATCATTAAATGATACTTTTGAGGATTCCAAATGGATGGTATACTTGATAAAAAGCAAATGTAACTTGTTATGTGGAGGCTTTGGTTCTACCAATCCTTTAATGAATTCCAAATGCAAGTTTCAAGATGGTCCTCCAACTAACCACTAATTACTAAATTGTTTTTACTTCATGCCCTTTTATTTTTATGCTTTATGTACCATTTACTTTAAGTATTATATTTCATGTCATTTTTATTTTGCTCACTCGAGCCATTTCTTTTCTCTCCTAAGACACCTAATAATCAACATGACCCATAAAAACCTTTAAAATACTTGGACTATTTGGTTACTATCCTTGGCATTATGGAGTATTGGACTTCTTGGACTTAGGATTAGAAACCTTGGCCTATATTAGAGACCTTGTGACCTTAACTGATATTTTGTCTGGAGTTATTGAGGTTTATCTCAAGAAATTGTGTTATTTGTTTGTTTTGTGTGCAAGTTATTGTGATTTCATTCTTTGTTTATAATCTGGAGTTCACCCGTATACAGCCGTTACTCTGCTCAATTTTTGTGAAGACTTAATACACTTGAAGTTTAGTTCTCTCAAGAGGTCTAGTATTTTTGCTTGCTTGGTTTCATTCCAAAGAATGGAAATTTTATCTTGACTCATAATATCAAGTATTGGCTTCTTGTTGGTTAGATGGTTCTTATCCATAGCTTTTACCTTATGCTTTAGGATAGTCCCTTCTTCTCCTCCCATCTTCTATAATTTCAAAAAATCTTCTCCCTCCTTTTGGAAAACTCTTCTTGTTCTTTTTAAACTTGAACCACTTTCATAAAAAACTTGGACTTAGGTCCATGCATTTTCAAAACATTTTCACAAATAAACTTCAATCAACTTAATAATACCTTGACATTTTTTTGTGAGAAGACTAAAAGTCAATCAATCTCATTTCAAACCATCTTGGCTTTTTACTTTAAAACTTTTCTCAAAAGATTGGACTCTTGTCAATCCTTGTAGTGATGCAAACAACTATACTTCCATAATATGTAGTGAAGTGATATATTTTCCACTTGGGTGTTGAGTGAGGCATTGTTAATTTTAAGATCCAAGCCATATCCTCCACTTTGAGATGATGCAAATTTTCCTTTCTCATGATTGTGGGTAGTAAGTATGTTTTCCACACGGACAATAACGATGATGTCTTATCTCATAAAATTAACAACCACATTTGTTTTTTAAAAATCTTTAAAAGAGGAACTACGTGTACCCTGATCCCCTATTGCACGAAAAGGTGGTACATAGGAACTAAAGGTTCGCAACCGCGGAGGGTGCAAAAACCATAAAAATATATTTCTTTTCTCACCTCCACCATCCATTTTTATACATTTTATAGCCAAAATGTACAGATTTTACAAAGAGGTTCCTGCGGAGTACCATAGATGTTTAGGGTGCTAATACCTTCCTTTTGCATAACCAAACCCCTTACCTTGAATCTTTCGCCCTCTTTTTTTGGGTTACTCGCTCTTTTCCCATTCCTTTGGAAACAATAAAGCGCATTGGCGATTTTTATTTTTGATTTGTATAAGTCTAGTCAATCCAATGGATTAGTCTTAAACATCTCTAACTCTACAATGAACATCGAAACAAAGCAACAAAGACATCATAGAGATTTTGGAGGGGGTTTGCCCTAGTTGCTCTACTATGTTGAAATCACTCTTTTTTATAATCTTCAAGATTTCCTCCATTTCTTGAGTGGAAGGTTCCTCAGCAGCAATGCCTTTGGCAGGCGCCTCTATCCCAGCAGACTCAATTACTTTCTCTTTACCCCTAGTGTCAGTACTAGGCTTATCAATGGTAATGAGGATAGGTGTCGTTGTAATAGTTGGAGATGAAACGTTAGGAGAGAAATCCTCCCTGTTCTAGTTACCTTGATAGAACCAGAAATATTTGTAACATAATCAGTCTTGTCTTTATTGATCCATGAATCTTGCTTAATTCTATGACAGTAAACTTCAGAACCGTAATTCCAAGGGATTGCTTTGGAGGAGGAGTAATGAATCGGCCCAGAAGCAATAATTATCAAGGGAAAAATTGTCGGTTCATTGGAAATCCTAATAGGACCCTTTGAAGAGATCCTTAGAGGCTTGTTGGAAATTGTTATGATGGAAATGTCTTCAGCTTTATCGGTCAAACTTTTGATGGGCGGAGTTCTTTCAAACAGGATCTCGTGACTTTTTATCAGGCGTTGAACACCTTCTTTCAGCCATTTGCATCCATTAACTTGTTCGGCGCATCAATTACAGTCTTTCAAACAGCCAGGGAAAACCCCAGCCTTCTGTAGGTTCTCTTTAACAATGGTCAGTGGAGTAGTCAAATATTCAATGGAGGAAACGAAAACAGTGTGTTCAATTGCATTGACACCTTTGCCATGATTTTGGATTGGTGTAGTTATAACATTCAGAGTTGTAGGTGGATCAAACTTAATAGTTTTGTTGTTGATAAGATCTTGAATCTTGTTTTTTAGAGCCTAACATTGATCAGTTTCATGCACAGGGCTGTTGGAATGATATGCGCATGTGGCATTAGGATTGTACTTTAGTGATGAAACATTGGGATTTGATGGTGGATCACGCAATGTTACCATGTTGGCTTTCAATAGGTGTTGTAAGGCTTGGGACAGTGAAATTTTAATCCTCGTGAATTGTCTTATTGGAACCTCATACCTTTAATGGTTGGCTTGTTGTGGTTGTCTTTGAGTAGATGGTGGATTTGAGATCAAAAGAGCACCAACAGATTGGTTATGGTCTTTTTTGATATGGCTTCTTGAAGCATATACGACATTGGTTTCCTTTTTTTCCAATAAAGGGCTTCTTCACAATTTTTGATGTGGAGGCAAAGGCCATGGGAATTTTTCAACTTTTGATACCGCTCTCGACCCTTTCACCAGTCAGGATTAACTCAGTGAAACCAGATGATGAGCTTCCAATTAACAAATTGAAAAATGGTACAGTTAATGTTCCCATGAAAATATCCACAGGCTCCCTATCAGTCAATGGTGGTTGTACCCTACCAGCAAGGTCTCTCCATTTCTGTGCGTACTCTTTAAAACCTTCATTGGACCCCATTGTCATTCCTTATAACTGAAACCTAGTCGGTGCTAAATCAGCGTTGTACTGATATTGGCGGTAGAAAGTGGTGGCAAGCTCTTCCCAAGTATGAATGTTGGAACCCTCCAACTGATAAAACCATTCTAACTGAGTCCCAGACAGACTCTCTTGAAAGAAGTGTACCCAGAGCTTCTTGTCGGTGGTATGCAGTTGTATCTTGTGGACATAGGACCTCAGGTGGAGCTTTGGGCATGAAACTACGTCATACTTAGCAAAGATTGGAATTATGAAGTTGTGTGGGATAACAATCCCAGGAACTAAGCCCAAATCACCAAAATCCAAGCCAGGTATAACTTGAATTTCTACAGCTTTCAACCTATCTTCCAGTTGCTTGTACTTATCCTCACCCGGTGGATATTGTTCATCAAAGTAATCTTCATCCGCAGAAGCTTGATTATTTTCACCCCCAGCACGGGCGCTCCTTGCATCTTCATCCTGGTTTCCATCCTCTCTGGATGACTCTTCATTCACTTGCACTTGAAGGACGGGGCCTTTAAACCTTTTCCCCATGTTGATCAGTGCCTTCTTCTAGGTATTTTTTTTGCCACCAAAAGTGACATCATCTCTTGTTGTCCCTTGGCCAAGGTGAGCAAGGTTTCTTGAGCAAGGTTTCGGCAAGTCTTTCACAGTCTGCTCGAGATCCATCTTACTGAAATAAACAGTAGAAAGATGAGGAAACATGTTTCTGAAAACCTACTTATGTTATGATGCATGAAATGCGTATGCAAATGATTTCAAGGACTTTTAAGATTTAAATTTGTTTAGACAAAAAGAGAACAAACATTAATTGCATTAATAAGTTTAAACGGTTACAAGATGCCTCTTGGGATTACATTGGAAGAAACAAAGATAATAAAATAAATTCCTAAAACAAAAGGACTCAATCTTCCCATGAGCGCATCCTCTTCGGTGCAATGTAGGCATTCAAACTCCGCTCTTCATGAAGTTGTCTCGTAAGATCCAAAACCTTCTTCTCACTTGCGTAGAACTGGGTTTCAAAGGTGTCTCGCTCCCCTTTGAGTTGAATCCAAGATCTTTGCAATTATTCGAGAGTAGTCGGCATGTCGGGATGAAGAATAGTGCAGGGAACATCTCCTTTTGTAATAGGCTCCATGATGACAGGTAGAATGGCCTCATAAGGCATCAGGAGGTTTTTAGCGCGAGCCCACACCCATTTGAGATAAGGCTCTAGAGGAATGGAGTTATTATGCCCCAAAGTTTTTCTATCAACTTTGTTCAGCATGTTCCAAGCTCGTATGAATCTCAGACGATAACCTTGGACATCACTCTCAGAGTCAAATGCAATTCCTTGGACAAGTGAATCACGAGGACCATCCCTCCTAGCATACCCAAACTATCACAAATCCAAGCAAGGATTATAAGTGATACGTCCCCTAATTCCAAGGAGAGGGACATTAGGGAACTCCCTACATCAATCAACTACGGTAACATCCCCCAAAGATCGAGAACACCAATGAATATCCGAGTGTGTGAGTGACACCAACCTATTAGACCATCTCATGTCTTGCTCATTCTTAAAAACAGATCGAGGTAGGTGCAAAATAAACCACCTAGCCAACAAAGGAGTGCATCACATAAGAATTCCTATTCTCTTCATGGTGCGAGTGTGAAGAGAATGCAATATATCTCCAAGCAAGGTAGGTACCAGGTTACGAGATAGAAAAACTTTAACCGTATTCACATCTATAAGGTTGTCCAAGTTAGGAAATAGTACTATCCCATAGATTAGAAGATCCACCACTTCTTCAAAAGCTTGCAAATCCAGAGCCTCCCAAAAATGTTGAGCCTTCTCAAATAAAAACTTGGCTAGAAACCCTTTAACACCACTTCTTTTTTCCCAATTTGCCATAACGTCGGATCATTGCAAATGTAAAGCTCGAGCATTCTCCTTAGGTCTTGGTTCTCTCTCAATACTGGTGAAGGGTATTTGATAAAGAATAGGTATCCCCAAGAGTTGAGAAAATTCTTCCATGGTAGGCACTAGTTGATAATCAGGAAATGGAAAGCAACGATGCTTAGGATCAAAGAATTGGAAAAGCACATGTACCATATTCTCTTTAAAGTTTGTGGTAACCAAGTTGATGAGATGACCATACTTCTTGGTGAACGGAGAATCATTGGTAACTCTTGATGCTAATTCCTTGAGTTGAGGAGGCACTCTCACAAGGTTGATTCAGATGGTTTTTCTTCGTGCAGAAGTCATGCCCTACAAAACAGCACAAAGATAAATACTAAAGTCCTTGAAATAGTTAGTACAAATGCAATGGTATGATGTCATGATGTTATGTACAAGTAAACACATACACACAAAGAAAACAAGTCCTTAGGTTTAGGCTTGCATGAGGTTCATAGGTAAGTACCCTCTTGACATTTAGTTGGTTCAATCTGTCCTAGAAAGTAATCGGGTTCTAGGGGATATCAATATCATTGATCTTTCTTAATTGGGCATTGTTTCAGTGCAAGCCTTTGTTTTGGCGACCGAAATATCCCAAAAGTCTGATCTCAATGAGCGTAGTATTGAGTATCAACCAACTTTGAACTGCACCAAAGCCATCTATCTCACTACGACCTAAAGGCCAAGTTGTTCAATTAAAGGTTCTAAGGTTCGTTAGTGCTTTATGACACCACACAGCGGCCCCGTATTCTCCTTAATTCTCCATAAGGGATACCGGTACCCACAAATGTGTCACACTAACATAGCTATTGTCTCAACCATATTGGTCTACATCGTACAGTCTCCATAATTTTCACAATTTACCTAATGATGTTCCCCGATCCGAGTAGAGGATCAATACAAACCCAAACAAGGACCCATAAGTGTAAAGAAAACAAGTCAAACAATGAAATCATTTTAAAGGTGATCTAGCTCTAAGGTAACCCCACTTTTCATGTCCCCAGCAGAGTCTCCAGTTCTATAATACGGTGGGAGAACTGACTTGGGTGTTTTATGTTTTATCGTAATTGTTGCGGATAGCAAGAGTCGCCACCGAATTTTCTTTTATCCAATAAATGAAAGGGTGAAAAGAACAGGAAAGACCTTTGAGAATTTTTCTTGAGTTCAAGGGGTAGGTTATAATAAGGGAAGTTGTTAGCACCCTTTTCATCTGTAGTTATCTATGGGCTCTTAGTTGCTAGCTCACTTTGAAAATGCTTTGTTTGAAGTGTATTTGTGATGGGTTTTGAAAGTATTTTTGAAAAGTGCCATCGTATAGGCGAACTTTGTAATGATTCTCATCTCTATAAGAATGTATATAAAGTGTTGACTTTTGAAAATATTTCGCTTGAAAGTGTTGGTGTGTTTGAAAGATGTTGTTTTGAAAATGTTATGAGCAAGCAACTATGAACGTTCTACTTACTCAAAAGGTCTTTGTTGTTTTTCTCCTCCTTTAGATGTTGTCGTCTTGCCATCGATTTGGTAAGAGGCCCTATCATTGGATGTGAAGGGACAAGTGTGGGTCGTCGTATAGTCATAGAAGGCAACTTGTGAGACGCTTTAGCAATTTTCGTAAGGGACTAAGATCGTTTTACCGAAGGCAACATCGAAGGTTCATCGAGGGTCTTTGCTAAAGCGTCCCACATTAGAGGGACATGACTGTTTTTCCGAGGCAACGAGCGAGGTTACCCTAGAGGTGCGCATGTGAAAAGTGTGTTTGATTCAAGTTAATTTGTCTTTGATTAGGGTTGTCTAGCGATTGATTTTAAATCTTGCCATACACGCCTAATTACTATACAATATAAAGAAAAACAGTAAATTGTGGAAAGTAAAATTCTTTGCTATTATAGAGCTTTCGGGGATGGGTTAAGTATTTACAAATGGGGATGGATCGAATTGACAATGCGGTTAAAAATCTAAATAAACAAGAAATACAACTCAATTGAATTAGAAATGAACAATTAATTAAGCTATTAAATAAAATTAAGTAGAAAAATAATTGAAATAATATTTTTGGTGCTTTTGTTTGTGAGAGAATTTGAAAATAAAAACCTATTCTATTTAAGAAAAGAAAATAATTGATCAAAACAAATTAAATTATATGTATGTATTTTTTGGTATTTTGTTTGTGATAAAATTAAAAAAATCTATTCTATTATTTTCTTTGAAATTTTGTATATCATGGAGAAATTAAAAGATTTTAAAAGAATGCTAATTAAACAGAAAAAAGATTAATTAACTAGATTATTCACAAAATCCCTAACTAAACTAATTTAGAAAATTAAATGATTTTTTGAAATTATATTTTTTATTTAATTGAATTTTAAAATTAAGTAAATTAAAAAAATGTCTAATTTAATTAAAACTAAACTAAACAACCATAATATAATGGATTTTTAAATGAACTTATGAAACAAACAAAGAAAAAATGATGTATGCAGAGTTTAAGGGGTGGAGTAACCAAAAATCTGGGACTGGGCCTAATGATATGAGCCCAACAAAAAATGAAATAAAACTGGGTTGCTGATTGGAACAAGGGGGTATGCAATAAGCAAATCTTAACTGGGCTAGGGATGTTTGTTGGATGGAGGCCTAATGGGAAAAAAGTTTATAAAAAAAATAGCAAAAGGGCCAGACCAGGTTGACCCGGATCCGGGCCCAGCTCCCACAAATCAAAAGAAAAGAAAGGGGTTAGAAACCCTAAAATGATGAGGATAATGCCTCTATTTATCCCCATCATCCACTTCTAAACTCATTCTTCGTTTCATCATGCATCTGTCACAAACGAGAACCACTCAGCACCACGGTTTCCGCTCCGTTCTCCTTCTTCCATTTGCTTCCTCTATATCTTAATCGGTTTCAAACCTCCTCACCTAACTCAAACTTGGCTTCTCGCAGGCTTGCGATTCAGACGTGGGTACAAACAATGTCTCAAGCTCGATGTAAACCGTGAAACAACAATAATATATGATTATGCAATTTCAAACACACAACAACAACAAACAAGCATAGCAACAAATAAAATGCAAAAGAATCTAAGAATCAGATAGACAGATTTACCGATTGTAGATGTCGATGATGAATATTGAAGATAGGTATGATGTGTCGAATCTGCTGCGCGAGTTGCCCTTTGCTGATGGAGATTTGCTGATTGCGGTTACAATGACTTCACATTTTTTCGACAGGGAAGTTGATTTCTGTAAAAAAAAACTTTCTCTCTTTTTCTTAATATTTCTGAAGGATTGTGTGAGGGAAAATGATGCTAACAATTGGGGTTTTTGTATGCTTTGTGATGTTGCTGGGTTTTTTTGGTGATATTCGGTTTCTCTGTATGTTGTTGCTATGACCTTTTTTTTAATAGAAAAAAATTGTTCTGATTATGGATATTTGGATTCTTTCGTTCTTATTCTCTCCTTTGTTGTATTTATAAATGAATATTATGAAATTTTAGGGGGGAAATGTTGTTTTTTATACCTTTTGGTACAGTTTTTGTGTTACCATTTTAGTGCAACTCTTGGGCATATTTTGGAATGTTACACTTGGACTTGTTTGGACTATTTGCTTGTGATGCTGGTTGTACTGGTTGCTTTTTACAGGCTTTGTACTTGCTGAATTTTCTTTTGTTGTATGGATTTCCTGCTAACTTTATACAGTGATGAGAATTTTCTGAGTTTTTCTCTATCTTTTTTGTGAACAAAATTTGTTTTGTGATTTTCAAAAAGCATGTTCCTAGGCCAATGATGTAATTCTGACTTTTTATGAGGCTTTTTTGTTTGGGCTTAAATACTGATTTTTGAATCCTATTGGGCTGAATTTGTGAAGGAATTCTGTTTTGCATTTTTTCTTCCATTGTGAACCAAAATAATTTTGTAATTTAAAATAGAATTTGTCCCATGATAAAACCCAATTGTATGAGGCTTTTTGGAAAATTAAACATCCTTTTCTCTTATTCCATAAACCACCCTAATGATGAGTTAAAATAATTTGTAATTTTTTGTTCACTTTGAATTGCTACTAACTCTTGTTTTCTTTTGGTTTCATGTATAATTGATGAGGAATGAATGAAGATTACAAATCACGTTTGAAGAAGAGGTTGTGGCGTGATATAAAATCTTGGAGGAAATTTGAAGATGTGGAGGAGTAGAACCTTACGATTTAGAAAGTTTAGGAATTTGAGTTATTTTTTGAAAGACAAACTTGTATTTGAATTTAACTTTGAAATTATTTTGAATGCATTTGTACAATAACTTTGCAAAATGTGTTGAATGAAATTTGAAAAATGAAGTGAAACTCTGTAGAAGCACTTTGAAGAATAAGTGATTTTAATGAAGATTGAAATTTAGCTTTGGTCAAAATGGATGATGAAAGAATGATATGGATTTTGAATCTTTGAATATTTTAAGTTGGAATTTGGAATTTTATACTTTATGACATAATATCCAATGAACCTCCAATTGCAAACCTCATTTTAAAATTTAAAATCTCTTGCATCCTTAACTTTAAATTCTCATAATCCAAGATGACTTTGTAGTTGAAACAACAAATCTGCCTTGATCCCAACATGAGTCCACAATTTCGTCTCTTGTATCGTGCTTTGCATTTACTCCACTTTTAAAAATAATGCCCTAGCCTTGCAAATAAAACCTTGAATCTTTTGAAAGAAGCTTGAATATGAAAGCCTTGTAACTTAATGAAATAAAATATCTTAAATAATCTCAACTTCTAAGTACTCGAGCCTTTAAAACCATTGCAAACTTAAATTCTCTTGATGACACAAAGATTTAATATTGAGACGTCACAAAACCTTAGAGGTCTTAGTAGCTCGAACCAATAGGGTATGAGATCTATCTCGGATTGATTGTTGTTGTATCCCAAAATTTGCCCTCCCTTTTCACCAACATTTTCTAATCACAAGACTCTTGGAACTAAAGATCAAAGCTAGGGTTTGCTCTACTCAAGACACTTCCTTGCATTGTTGACCTAAACTAGGGTTTGAGTTTGCATAGTGATGTTTTGGCCTGCAATGCCCAAAGTGACTTTCATACTTCATATTGGACTCACAAGTTTATCCATACCAAGTTTCAAGCCTTGATTCAAATTTTTGCCTGGTCAATTGGACAGTTGACCTAAAAATCAGCTGTATTGGGGAAAAAGTCAACTGTGGCCAATTGACAGTCAAACCTCATGAAATTTGACCCACATCAACATAATGAACTCATACATGTCATTTGATCAAGTTTGGATCACGATTCCACAAGAAATTTGATCAGATCACCAAAAGGGCAAAATGGTTATTTTTAGGGTTTTGACTGCACAAAGGCAATTTTTTGAATGTTTGACTTAACCAATGGCAAACCAAGCTCAAATATGGACTCAAGGACTTAATCACATTGTCTTGACCCATTCAACAATTTCAAAATATCTCAAGTGCATAGGATTGACAGATGAATCTTTCAGTCAACTGATCAAAATTTGACTGTACACTAAAAAGTCAAACTTTGACTTTTTGGTCAAAATCAAGTGCCAAGAGTTATTTTTCATTAAGAAATGTCAAATTATGAAACTTTTTCATCAAGAAACCAAAAAATGCAAATTAGGGTTTGAAATGGGAAAATTTCATAACTTAGAATTTTTCTAAGTTATAAAATTTTCTTGTTTTTTCCTAACTTTGTCCCATTTTTTCACCCAGATGAAAATGGATTCAAACAAAACTTTCAACATGAAAGTTGTAGTCCATCACAAAGTATACAACTTTCATTCACAAAGTTTTCTCAAAAGAAGCTTGTATCTAAAGTTATGATTTTTGGAACAAGGGTACCTAAAACTTTTAACTTAGAGAAAATTTACCCTAATCTAGGCAGGATTTTGACCCATCTTCTTGGCCATTTTTCACATAGTTACACTTGGAGTTTCAAGTTGCATTACAAAGATGGATTGTATTATATGTTGCAAGCTTTCCAAATTGTCCTAGAACTCCTCAAACACCCTTGTGGTTAGAGATAATTGAATTCTCAAAGTTGGCAAAAACTCACTCTTGTCCATGGCCAATACATGTTCATAACAACTTGCAATTCTGATCTAGCTAGCTTGGTTCAACATTACAGGCCTCAAAAACAACTTGCACTCCATAATTTAATGCCAATCCATCAGTCCAAGCCTTTGTTTTGTTCATTTGAGCATTATACACAAGTTTAAACCTTAAGTAGAAAAAGGAAAATTGCCATTTTTGCCTAATGTCACTTTATGTCAAAAGCTAAATCTTTGAGACATGGGGCCAGATCTTTGAGGCAAGATCAAGTCCACTAATTCCAGTTACCAAGAACCAAAGTTGCAGCATTATAGGAAGGCTGGTACAGGTCTATAACATCATTGCCACTTTCTTGCTTCAAGTAGAAGAAAACTTGCAAAACATACACCAACTCTCATATCTGAAAACAAGAGTTTAAGCAAACATTTCACACAGTTTCCATACCTCCCAACAAACCTAAAGCACGACTCATTCATCACTCAAACCTCCTCACACTCAGAACCACTGTTTTTCTGCAAAATAGGGCAGCATATGCAACTTGACTTCCATAGAACAATTTGCTCGTGCGTTTTGGCCCAAACCTGTTCAAACACCTTCCATTTCATCCATCCAAACTATCTCAAACCTTAAACACCAGCTGTAACACCTCTAATACACTTTTCCATTTTCATTTCCAAGCTCTGCAGGTTGAGTTCTACAGCACGATTCAAGTAGCTTCAAAGCAAGCCAAGCATTGGAGAAGCTTCCTTGGACCTCGGGCAAGCTCTACAGAAGCTTAAACACCATTGAAGGTTTCTACATTGCCCTATTCGATTCCAGCTGAAACAAGTTTTTTATCACTTTCTATCTCTCTATTTAGGAACATTTAGCTTTAGGTTTGTGAATGAAAAATGTAGTATTCAATGCCATGAATCCATACATATGCTCAGCTTTCATTTATATTAAGTGTGCTAGGAGAATTTCATCCATGAACATGTGAAAAAAGCTAGGTCAGGTTTTAGGGCCAGAGAAATTCTCTCTGGTCTTTGAGAGTTAGATTCAATACTTTATATGTTTAGATTCGTGTTTAAATTCTCTACAAGTTTGATGTTGTGAGTTTTGGCAAAAAGTCACGTTTCTAGGATGTAGCATTTGAACAAGAAGCGCGCATTTGGTTGCTGTCTCAAGGACAGGGATGAAGCAATGTGGGCTGGGCTTGGATTTCTCACTTTTGGCACCCTCCATTTACTGAATGCACCCCCCTGGCCCAATTTCTTTATGCTTTGATATTTTTGTATTTTATTTCCATTTTTGATTTTATTTTATTATTTCCAAACATAAAAAATGCCCAAAAATATTTTTTATAATTTTTTCACATTAATTTTGTATTTTATTTTTATTTTTCTAAACATAAGAGTAATTTAATGAACATATCTTTATTTTATTTTAATAATAAAAAATAACTTAGAAATAAAATATTAAAAATCATACTTTTGTTTTTTTTGTTATTTATACTCAAATAGTATATTATACTAAATATATATATTTTTTATTTTTATTCTTGTATATATTTTTATTTTATTTTTGTACATAATTAACATTAACAAATATATACATACTTTTATTTTGTAAATACTTTAGAATAAAAAACATGAAAATATTACACTTTTATTTTTATTATTATTTATACTTAAAAAAATACTTTTTCCAAATATATTTTATTTTTTTTATATACACTATGTTATTTTATTATATATAAATGATATATTTAATATATTTATTTTCTTAAATAAAAATTAGAGTTTACCCCTTATTGAAAAATAATAATCCTTTTTTGTTATTTCCTTCTTTTTATATCAAATATTTTTACATACATGAAAATAAACAAAACCTTTTTGCATATTCATCTTATTTTGTATATTTATTTAATCCATTTAAATATGATCCATTTATTTATTTGAACATTTAATTCAATTTGATTGTAATAGTTGACTTAGGGTTTTAATTTCTTGCAAATATCCCTTATTCAAATTTGTACCCCCATCCCCATAATCATGTTGTAATAGCTTAGAACTTTAAATTCTCGCATTTTACGCTTTCAATTATGCCAGGATTAGAAGAATTAGGGTTTGTATGCAAAAAAAAAAATCAATCAATAATTATCTTGACCTAATCTAAGATAAACATGCATGAAAAACAATCACAATGCACACTTACACCCCTAGGGTTACACCACTTGCTGCCTTAAAAAATGGGCCATGGTTGCATGTCAAGTACTTTGGCAAAACAAAAACAATCAAAATGATCATAGTCCCTCAATGACGCTATCGGAGTTGCCTAAACAAAATGATCATAGTCCCTTAAGGAAAATTGCCAAAGACACTTGACCCTATTGCTATCATGATCTATACGATGACCCGTGCCCGTCCCGTTTAACATCCTAACACAAGGTTGTTCACCAAATACAATGGTGAAACAACACTGTTAAAAGGGTTAAAAACATGAGAAACATCTTTGAGTAAAATAGGGTAGATAGCTCTGAGTTACTTGATCAAACTTGCAAAAACATCCTTGCCATTTTTTCAAACACACTTCATAACACAATTTCAAAACCCTACTTTCAAACATTGAAAACTTTTCAAAAGACAAAAACACCTTTGTATACATTCAAACAAGAATCATTACAAAGGTTGCCACAACGATGGTCTCTTTTCAAAACATCTTTCAAAATCACACACAAAGCAACATTTCAAATAATTAAAAAGCACCATTTCAAACAATTGAAAAGCAAAGCAAGTGATCTAAGCAAGTAACTAAGAGCCCATGGATAACCATGGATAGAAAAGGTTCTAATACTTTCCCTTTCTATAATCTACTCCCCGAACCCAAGAAAACATCTCAAAGGTCTTTCTTGTGCTTTTTGACCTTTCCTTAGGATAAAATAAAAAGTCGGTGGCAACTCTTGCTAAACCGAAACATTTGTGAACACAAATGCAAAACCTAAGTCAGTTCTCCCACCGTATCACAGAACTGGCGACTCTGCTGGGGAATAATTGAAAGTGGAGTAACCTTAGGGCTTAGATCACCCTTTGCATTATTATTGTTTGCTTTGATTGTTTTACATTTTGGCTCTTTGTTTGGGTTTGAAATCCTCCACCCGGATTTGGGAAACATTCATAGATAGCAATACATTGTGGAAACTGTGCGGGGTATACCGACACGGTTGAAGCAATAGCTATATTAGTGCGACATATTTGTGAGTATTGGTAGCCTTTGAGTCAATCAAAGAGAATACGGGGCCGCTGAGTGATGTCATTAAGCACTAATGAACTAGAACCTTACTTGACCATCTTGTCCTTTTATTAGGGGTAGTGAGATGACCGACTTTGGTGCAGTCCGAAGTTGGTAGATACTCGATACTACACTCATTGAGGGTTGTTTTCTTGGAAAATTTTGGTCGCTAGTTAAGTGGCTAAACCAAAACAATGAACATAGAAAACAATCCAATGATATTGAGCTCCTTAGAACCCGGTTACTATTTATAGGACAGGTTTTGAGCCAACTAAACTCAAGAGGGTACTTACCTATGAAACCTCATGCAAGCCTGAAACTAGGGTTTTGTGTGACTTGCTTGTACATGTGTTTGTGCATACATCATGAACATCATAAATCATCATATGCATCCACTAACCATTTCAAGGGTTTGGATCTTCATATTTGTTCTTGTTTTGTAGGTCATGGAATCTCTTCGCAGGAAAACAATTCAAGTCAACCTTGTGAGGATTCCTCCTCAACTCAAGGAGCTTACTTCCAGGATTCCAGAGAATTCTCTCTTCAGTGAAAGACATGGTAGGCTTCTCAGCTTGGTCAACACTAACATTGAAGAAGACATGGTGAAAGTTCTCTTCCAGTTCTTTGACCCCCTCCACGACTGTTTCACATTCCCTGATTACCAATTGGTGCCTACTTTGGAGGAATTTTCTCAACTTCTGATAATTCCTATTCTTCATCAACTACCCTACAACGGTACGGAAAAGAACCAAAGCCTGAAGATGTTACTCAAGCATTACACTTGCAACCATCTGACATCAAAGGGCATTGGGAAACCAGAAGTGGTGTCAAGGGTTTCTTGGAAAAGTTTCTGTTTGAGAAGGCCAAAGACTGTTGGAATTCTCTTGATCTACAAGCCTTTGAGGAGATTGTGGCACTCCTTATTTATGGGTTGGTCTTGTTCCCAAACCCGGAATAACTTATAGATGTGAATGTTGTCAAGATTTTCATGTCCAAGAATCTCATACCTACATTGCTCGGGGACATCCTACACTCATTTTACACACGAACAATGAGGAAAATAGGTGTTCTCATGTATTGTACTCCCCTCCTAGCAAGGTGGTTTATGTCTCACCTTCCACAATCAGTTTTGAAGAATGAGCAGGGTTTAAGGTGGTCACAGCGGCTGATGACCCTCACACATTCTGATGTACATTGGTGTTCTCGGTCCAGAGAAAATGTCACCATCATTGATCGTTGTGGTGAATTCCCTAATGTCCCATTACTTGGAATTAGGGGAGGAATTACCTATAACCCATGTCTGGCTTTGAGACAATTTGGATATGTTCGGAGGGATGGCCCTCATGACATGCTGATTCCTGACCTAGTTTTTGACTTCGACAACGATGTGCAAGGACTTCGACAAAGGTTCATCAGAGCTTGGAGGATGCCTAACAAGGTGGATAGTAAGACACTGGGGCACAAGAATTCCATCCCCCTTGAGCCTTACCTCAAGTGGGTACGAGCCCGTTCCCAGAGTCTTATGATGTCATATCCTCAAATTCTCCCCTTGATTAAAGAGCCTGTTATGGAAGGAGAGGTTCCATACATCATCCTACATCCTGACATGCCAACATCATGGGAGGAAATGCAAAAGAGTTGGATCCAACTCAAAGAAGAACGAGATACTTTTGAAGCCAGCTTCTATGCCAGTGAGAAGAAGGTTTTAGAGCTCACCCGCCGACTTCACAAGGAGGAAACTCTCAACACCTACATCGCACCAAAGAGGATGCGCAGCGTCTTTTTACATTAAGAATTTTGTAATATTTAGCCCATGGGGCACTTATGTACTAACAAGTTCTTCTTAATATGACGTGTGTTCTTTTTGTTTGCAACAAATTTGAATTTTTTGAACCCTTGAATGCATTACATGAATAACATATCATTCATCATATGCATAAGCAGGTCTTCAAGCCAGGTTTCCTTATCTTTCTGTTGTTTATTTCAGCAAGATGGATTTGGAGCAAACAGTGAAGGACCTACAGGCACAAAATTCACAATTTCAACAACTCCTCATGACCTTGGCAAAGGGTCAAGAGGATCTCAAAGTTTTGCTAGAGAAGAATAAAGAGAAGAAAAAGAAAAAGAGACCGGGGTAGCTACTTTCAGAAGAAGATTTAAGGGCGATGCTAGAAGAACTCTTGAGTTTCCTTCAACGTTTGACGAAGGGATTGACAAGGGGAAAGGAGTTACTGTACCTTCTGAGTCTGAGGTAGAAGAGGAGGAAGAGGAAACAGATGAAGACTATTCAGAAACAATAGTATCCACCAGCGGATGACAAGTATAAGAACCTTGAAGACAGATTGGCAGTTATGGAGTTGTAGAGGGTGCCCGGATAGGATTTTGAGGAACTGGGATTGGTAGCCTGGATTATAATCCCTCCCAAGTTCAAGGTGCCTACATTTGCCAAGTACGACGGTCTATCTTGCCCTAAGATGAACTTGAGGTCGTATGTCAGTAAGATCCAGCCACATTCATCTGATAAAGACCTATGGGTGCACTTTTTCCAAGACAGCTTGTCTGGCACTCAGCTAGATTGGTTTTATCAGCTCAAAAGGTCAAAGGTCCACAATTGGGAAGACTTGGCAGCCGCTTTCTATTGTCAGTATAAGTACAATGCTGATTTGGAGCCTACCCATACTCAGCTACAAAGTATGGGAATGGCTTCAAATGAAGGGTTTAAGGAGTACGCCCAAAAGTGGCGCGACCTGGCTGGAAGGGTGAAGCCACCACTATCAGATAGGGAATTAGTTGACATGTTTTTGGGGACCCTGTCTGGCCCCTTCTTCAACCATCTAATCAGAAGCTCTTCTGCGGGATTTACTGAACTGATCCTGACCGGCGAAAGGGTGGAGGCTGATATCAAAAGTGGAACTATTCAAAAGGATGCTTCCGCATCCACAGCTGCTAGAAAACCTTTCCCAGCCAAGAAGGAAGCATCTACTGTATACACCCAGAAAAATCGGGAAAGAGAGGAACATCGACCAACAGTGGAGGCCGTATTAATACAGAAGTCCGCATCAGACCAGCCTAGAAACAGTCAACCGAGGAATGATCAGCCTAGAACTTATTAGCAAAGGCCACCAAGGCAGTTTAACCCAGTAAACATGACCCTGCTCAAATCCTTCCACATCTCCTGAAGTTGAATCTTGCTAATTTAAAAGAGGCGCCAAAGAATGTAAATACCACCTCTCCATCCTACAACTCAAAAGCCAAGTGTGCTTACCATTCCGACAGTATTGGGCACGATACCAATAATTGCTGGGCACTCAAGAACAAAATTCAGGACTTAATTGACGCCAAAGAGGTTGAATTTGACGCTCCTGAGAAGCCCAATGTTATATCCGCACCAATGCCCAAGCATGGCCACAATGTGCATGCTGTTTTGGAAAATCTCCATGTTACTGATGTTGCCGATCTGTTGACTCCATTGTTAGTGATAAAAGAAAATTTGTTGAGAGCCGGGATTTTTCCTGGTTGTGATGAAGACTGCTATTTTTGCTTGAACATTCAAGATGATTGTCTAATGTTGAAATCGGGTGTCCAACGCCTGATGAATACTCAAGAAATACTTTTCCAGAAAACCCCTGTTAACACTTTCAATTCAATTACTCCTGATATTTGTGATACCTCAACCAATGATATTGCCATCATAACCATTTCCGACAATACTCCCAAGGCTTGCAAAAGGCCTGTCAGGATTACACCCAACTCTGAATGTGTACCTTTAAAGATCACTATGCCGGGACCTATCCCGTACCAATCAAGCAAAATGATACCGTGGAACTATCGGGGAGAAATCTTCTACCACGACATCAAACAAATCGAAATAGTCCAAGAAATTTCTGAAGAAGACCCTGATGTAGGGAACATCGCAGGTACAAGCAAGATAACTCGCAGTGGCCGGATCTTTTCTCCGGAGATTGCTCCCCCTCGAGCAGTTTTCGGACCCTTAAAAGCTTCTGCACCTGTTGAACCCTCTGCACAAGGCCCAGTGATTAAAGAAGTGGTTACTCCCGAAGAAAGACTGTCTGCTGATAATACCAACAAGGGTAAGGGGATACTGGAAGTGCATGTCAGGACGAAGGCCCATGCTGTGGTTATCCCCGAAACCACTCAGAAGGAGATGGATGAAATCCTAAAAATAATCCGAAAAAGTGACTACGACGTTGTAGAACAACTGGGGCAGACCCCCTCTAAAATTTCAATGTTGGCCCTCCTGCTCTGTTCAGAGGCCTATGCTAAGGCCCTGATTAAGTTCTTGAAGACGGCACATGTACCCCAAGAGACCTCAGCTGACCAATTTCAGGATTGTGTAGCCAGTCTTACTGCTGACAATGGCCTGGGTTTTTCCGACGCTGATTTAACTCCTAAGGGATGGAAGCACAATGATGTATTACATGTTTCAGTTGAATTCCGAGGAACTACTCTCGCCCATGTCTTGGTGGATACTGGTTCTTCCCTAAATGTACTGCCTAAGAAAGCTCTAGACCGGTTGGATTGTGAAGGTTTGGAGCTGAAACCAAGTAATATTGTTGTCAGGGCCTTTGACGGGTCTAAAAGGATGGTGCATGGAGAGGTCGATATTCCCATCAAGGTAGGCACCGAAGTGTTCAACTCCACCTTCTATGTAATGGACATCCGTCCATCATACTCATGTTTGCTAGGAAGACCGTGGATCCATTATGTCGGGGCAGTTACCTCCTCTTTACATCAAATGCTGAAATATCCTGTTAAGGGTAAGATCATAACTGTGCACGGAGAGGAAGAGTACATGATCAGTCATCTCAATTCCTTTCGATATGTGGAAGTGGATGGCGAGTTCATCGAAACGCCTTTTCAACATTTTGAGGAAGTTTCTCCCGAGGTAGCGGCGACAAAGACAATGGTTGAGGTGCCTGTCGTTCCCAAGCATGCATCTAGGATGGCATCTCTCAAAGACGCAGAGGATGTGATTAAGGAGGGGAAAAGCACAGTATGGGAACAATTTCCTGACTTTCCCCATAAGACGGACAAATTTGGTTTAGGGTTTACTGCTGCAGGACAAAAGGCTATGCGCCGCTCTAAGGTCAGAGGACCACCCGTCAGGATTTCTTACCACGGAATCAATGTTGTAGAAGATGAAGATGAGGAGAGCCACTTTGAAGACTGGATCTTTTCGACTGTCGAAGGGGGTTTGAGAAATTGGGAAGCAAAGGATTTTTTCCCTATCACCTTTATCAACCAGTACCCATCCATTCCGGATTCCATGGGCAATTGTTCTGTCTCAGCCTTCGATAACTCTGAGGATTTGGTCAATCGCGCTGAGTACGGAGTTGACGAAGATTGTGAGGTACCGGGAGAGCTAGCCAGACTTTTACAACAGGAAGAGCGGGCTATTCTGCCTCACGAGGAGTTGTTAGAAACCATCAACTTGGGGACAGAGGAAGACAGGAAAGAAGTGAAAGTGGGTGCCAACCTGGAACTGAGTATCAAAGAGCGTCTAGTGTAGTTATTGAATGAGTACATTGAAATCTTCGCTTGGGCTTATGAAGACATGCCAAGGCTAGACACAGATATCGTGGTTCACCGTATCCCTACAAGAGAGGATTGTTCACCGGTCAAGCAAAAGGTTCGCCGAATGAGACCTGACATGTCCGAGAAAATTAAGGCTGAAGTAATGAAGCAATTCAACGTTGGATTTTTGGCTGTTACCTCCTATCCACAATGGGTCGCTAACATTCTGCCCGTACCCAAAAAGGACGGCAAAGTCAGAATGTGTGTAGATTATCGGGATTTGAACATGGCTAGCCCTAAAGACGATTTTCCGCTGCCACATATTGACATCTTGGTTGACAACACAGCTCATCACAAGGTTTTTTCTTTCATGGATGGATTCTCGGGATACAACCAAATCAAAATGGCCCCCGAAGACATGGAGAAAACAACCTTTGTTATACAATGGGGTACCTTCTGCTACAAAGTGATGTCGTTCGGACTGAAGAACACAGGGGAAACCTATCAACGCACCATGGTAGCTTTGTTTCATGATATGATACATCATGAGATCTAGGTTTACGTAGACGACATGATAACTCGATCACAGACAAAAGAAGAACACCTTGAACATATTCAAAAGCTGTTTGCCAGGTTGAAGGAGTACAAGCTCAGACTGAACCCAAGCAAGTGCACTTTTGGAGTTAGGTCTGGTAAACTTCTGGGATTTATTGTCAGCAACAAGGGCATTGAGGTTGATCCAGCCAAAGTAAAAGCTATACAAGAAATGCCTGCCCCCCGCACTGAAAAGGAGGTTAGAGGATTCTTGGGATGCTTGAACTATATTGCGAGGTTCATCTCTCACTTGACATCTACCTGTGAGCCAATTTTCAAACTATTGAAGAAAGATCAGGTAGTTGAATGGAACAATGATTGTCAAATTGCTTTTGATAAGATCAAGGAGTATTTGCTTGAACCTCCTATTTTGATGCCACCCGTCGAAGGAAGGTCGTTGATCATGTATCTGACTATTTTGGACAACTCAATAGGGTGCGTATTGGGCCAACATGACGAGTCTGGTCGAAAAGAGCATGCCATTTATCACCTTAGCAAAAAGTTTACCGACTGTGAGACTCGCTACTCACTGCTCGAGAAAACTTGTTGCGCTTTGGTATGGGTTGCTCGCCGGCTAAGGCAGTATATGTTGACTCATACCACTTTGCTGATTTCTAAGATGGATCCGATCAAATATATCTTCGAGAAGCCTGCTTTATCTGGAAGAATCGCTAGATGGCAGATGATCCTAACTGAGTATGACATCCAGTATACTAATCAAAAAGCTATAAAAGGGAGTGTACTAGTTGACCATCTAGCTCATCAAGCTATCGAAGATTATCAATCTATGAGATTCGAATTCCCTGACGAGGACATCATGACTTTGGAAAACATTGAAAGTAACGGACCGTATGACGAACCTGAACAAGGATCCCGATGGACCCTATACTTTGATGGTGCTTCAAATGCACTTGGAAACGGTATCGATTCGGTACTCATTTCCCCAAAAGGTTGCCATACACCTTTCACTGCCCGACTTTGCTTCAGTTGTACTAATAACATGGCTGAATATGAAGCTTGCATCTTTGGTCTCAAGGCTGCTATACACTTGGGAATCAAATCTTTGGTCGTATTTGGGGACTCGGCTTTGGTTATCAGTCAAGTCAAAGGAGAGTGGGACACCAAACATCTTAATCTTATCCCATACAAAGAACATGTCCTGACTTTGTTGCCTCATTTCGAGCAGATTACTTTCGAGCATTTCCCGCGAGAAGAAAATCAGCTAGCAGATGCTCTGGCTACAATGTCTTCCATGTTTAAACTCAACTGGGATAACAAGGCTCCCCAAATCACCATCGAGCGAATGGACGAACCTGCACACTGTCATGAGATTAATACCGAAGAAGTAGTGGAACAACCCTGGTTTCATGAGATCAAAAGGTATCTCCAGACTAGAGAATACCCCGAAGGAGCTTTCGTCAATGACAAAAAGTTCTTAAGGAGATTTGCTGCAAAGTTCTTCCTAAGCAATGGCATCCTTTATAAACGCAACCATGATTGTCTTTTACTTCGGTGTGTGGACAAAGCTGAGGCAGAGTTGATCATGACTGAGATACACAGTGGAACATTTGGCACCCATTTGAGCGGGCACACAATGGCTAATAAGATTCTAAGGGCAGGCTACTACTGGTCTACCATGGAAGCTAATTGTCATCAACATTCCCGCACCTGTCACAAATGCCAAGTCTACGCCGACAAAGTGCATATTCCTCCTGTTCCTCTCAATGTTCTGACAGCTCCTTGGTCGTTTGCAATGTGGGGCATTGACATGATTGGAGAGATCAAGCTCACGACATCCAATGGACATCGCTTCATCTTGGTCGCTATTGATTATTTTACCAAGTGGGTCAAAGCAGCTTCCTATGCCTCACTTACAAAGAATGTGGTTTCCCGCTTCATCAAGCAGAATCTCATATGCCGGTATGGTGTCCCCGACAGGATCATCACAAACAACGGTACAAATTTGAACAATACTATGATCACCGCTCTATGCGAACAGTTCAAGATTTATCATCACAATTCATCTCCCTATCGGCCGAAGATGAACGGTGTTGTTGAAGCCGCGAACAAAAATATCAAGAAGATCATTCAAAAAATGACAGTTACCTACAAGGACTGGCATGAGATGTTACCGTTTGCTCTGCATGGATATCGTACCACGGCATGCACTTCAACAGGGGCAACCCCATTTTCTTTAGTATATGGCATGGAGGTTGTTTTGCCCATGGAGGTTCAGATTCCTTCCTTAAGGATTATGAAGGACGCCGGTTTGAGTGAAGACGATTGGATTCAGACCCGGCTTGATCAACTTAATTTGATCAACGAGAAGCGACTTACTGCTGTTTGCCATGGTTAGACGTATCAAAAACGGATGCTCAAGGCTTTCAACAAAAAGGTTAGGAGTCAGGTATATCAAGTCGGAGATCTTGTAATCAAGCGGATCATCTTACCACAAAGTGATCCCAGGGGAAAGTGGACTCCTACTTACGAAGGACCATTTGTAATCAAGAGCATCTTTTTTGGTGGGGCAATGATTCTGACCACCATGGATGGAGATGACTTACCGCACCCTACAAACACAGACATAGTCAAAAGATACTATGCATAAAACAACCCGACAAGTTGAAAACCCGAAAGGGCGACTTGGGCAAAAATGGGCATCCCGGTGGACCGAAAACCCGAAAGGGCGGTTCAGGCAAAAATTAGGGATAAAACAAAAATATGTACACCCGGCAAGTTGAAAACCCGAAAGGGCGACTTGGGCAAAAAAGGGTTTCTCGGTGGATCGAAAAACCGAAAGAGGGGTCCAGCCAAAAGTTAGGGAATTAAATCGTATGACTATGTCTCGTCGGATCACTTTAAGAACAATCTCTTCACCAACAAGATCCAAGCTTTCGATCAATCCAACCATCTACGGACGAAGCAACGAATGGACAGATACTCAGAGTTGTAAAGGCTATAGCAGAATGGGAACCCCATGGAATGATTACACATAGCCATCTTTATTTTTGTATAAAATTTTTCTCAATTCTTACGATAACATTATCTTACTAGGATGTATGTCTCCCTTGTACAAAGATACTTACAAAAATTAATACAAATATACTTCAAAGTGCAGAAACTTGCTTGCCTTTCATTTTCTTTACACTTATGTTTTATATGAAAACGTCCAATGTTTTGTTAAATAGGCATATGCATTTGAATATAATCACTGCTCACAAATAAAATGAAATTGAGAAAGGATAATTACTGATAGGTTGAAGGTGTAGGAAGATATCTTTATGCCATTCAAGAAGAGAACCCCTGCATTACTCAGATCCATAACAAGGCTGAAACCTCGGAGTACATGTCCCCAGCGGAGTTAAGCTTCAAAGAAGCCCCAGTAAGGCCAGTACATTCCAAACTGGATTCCCCCAGCCGAGTTAAGTTTCAATGTTCCCATCAGAGTTCAGACTCCCTATTCCCGACGGAGCCAGAATAATCTAAACCTCCTTCCCCGGTAAAGTCAAAATTCCAACTGATTAAACTCCCTCAAATTACCCAACAGTTAGGATAATTTCCCAGCAGTTTGACATACAATCCAAAACTCCTGAGTTCACCGGCTAAGTATACTTTCTCCCCCACAGGGTTATTTCCCAACAGATTGAAAATTCTCAGTCTCATTTCTCCAGCAGAAGTCCCCCAGGTTTTATTCCCCAGTGGAGGTCGTCAGAGTTCTCATTCCCCGCAGAAGTTGGTGAGGTTTTTTTTGTTAAAGTCCCCGCAAGTCACCAAATATTTTTGGAATCCCCAACAGTGGTCTTAAGATTCCTTAACAATCGAAGATCTTTAATCCCCAAGCAGTCAATAGAGATTTGTCATCTTCATTAATCAAAGATTTTTGGAATCCCCAGCTTCGGTCAAGGATTTACTTTCCCCAACAGCAGTCAAAGATTTCATTATCTCTAGCTATCAAGGATTCATTTTCCTCAGCAAGACATCTACTCAGCTTACATGCATAATCATTACATTTCATATGTCATAAGCATGGATTACAGTTCATTGCATCATACATATCATGCAATATAGCTTCGTGTTTTAGCTAACGTTTTACCCTTTTCAGGATAAGATTAAAAGGCTATCATTAACATTTATTCGGATACAGTATGGATACACCCCAGACACGGCGGTCATTCTATTACTCATTCAGAATTTCAAGTCAAAATACATTACGGATACACCCCAGACACGGCAGTCATTCTACTACTCATTCGGACTTCAGCAATCTGATACAGACTAGATACGCTCCAGACACGGAGGTCATTTTATCTCTCATTCAAATTCAATTATCTACTTCAAGTCCAGATATGCTCCAGATGCGGATGCCATTCTGACCCTTACACCAACAGTTTGATTCCCCCAGTGCAGTCGCCACGAAAGTCATTCTGCCATTTAGTCAAGATCCTAGTTACAATATGGATACACTCCAGACACTGTAGTCATTCTGATATTCATTCAAAGTTCAAATACAGTTACATCTCAGATATGCGCCAGACACGGACGCCATTCTTTTGCTCATACAGACTCAGTCTCTAGATACAGTTCAATGGCATCCCGGACACGGATACCATTTTGATATTCATTCTTCTGGCCTACAACATTGCTACTCAACAAACATTCTTGGATGGTATCTTTAAGCCCGTCTCTAGCAAGATTCTACTATCTCCAAATGGCATCTTTAAGTCCATTTCCTCTACTATATTCTGGATGAGTGCAAATTTACGGGCACTCTAGTGTCCAATCCTCTTTTACCTTCGAGTCGCGAAAGGCAAATTTGCCAATCTAACTCTTCAGGTTCAAGAAGATTGAACAGGGGAAACTGTTGTACCCCAAAATTTTCCCTCCCTTTTCACCAACATTTTCTCATCACAAGACTCTTGGAACTAAAGATCAAGCTAGGGTTTGCTCTACTCAAGACACTTCCTTGCACTGTTGACCTAAACTAGGGTTTGAGTTTGCACAATGATGTTTTGGCCTGCAATGCCCAAAGTGACTTTCATACTTCATATTGGACTCACAAGTTTATCCATACCAAGTTTCAAGCCTTGATTCAAATTTTTGCCCAGTCAATTGGACAGTTGACTTAGAAATCAGCTGTATTGGGGAAAAAGTCAACTGTGGCCAATTAACAGTCAAACCTCATGAAATTTGACCCAAATCAACATAATTAACTCATATATGTCATTTGATCAAGTTTGGATCACGATTCCATAAGAAATTTGATCAGATCACCAAAAGGGCAAAATGGTCATTTTTAGGGTTTTGACTGCACAAAGGCAATTTTTTGACTGTTTGACTTAACCAATGGCAAACCAAGCTCACATATGGACTCAAGGAATCAATGACATTGTCTTGACCCATTCAACAAGTTCAAAAGATCTCAAGTGCATAGGATTGACAGATGAATCTTTCAGTCAACTGATCAAAATTTGACTGTACACTAAAAAGTCAAACTTTGACTTTTTGGTCAAAATCAAGTGCCAAGAGTTATTTTTCATTAAGACATGTCAAATTATGAAACTTGTTCATCAAGAAACCCAAAAATGCAAATTAGGGTTTGAAATGGGAAAATTTCATAACTTTGAATTTTTCTAAGTTATAAAATTTTCTTGTTTTTTCCTAACTTTGTCCCATTTTTTCACCCAGATGCAAATGAATTCAAACAAAACTTGCAACATGAAAGTTGTAGTCCATCACAAAGTCTACAACGTTCATTTACAAAGTTTTCTCAAAAGAAGCTTGTATCTCAAGTTATGATTTTTGGAACAAGGGTACCTAAAACTTTTAACTTAGAGAAAATTTACCCTAATCTAGGCAGGATTTTGACCCATCTTCTTGGCCATTTTTCACATAGTTCCACTTAGAGTTTCAATTTGCATTACAAATATGGATTGTAGTATATGTTGCAAGATTTCCAAATTGTCCAATAACTCCTCAAACACCCTTGTGGTTAGAGAGAATCGAATTCTCAAAGTTGGCAAAAACTCACTCTTGTCCATGGCCAATACATATTCATAACAACTTGCAATTCTGATCTAGCTAGCTTGGTTCAACATTACAGGCCTCAAAACCAACTTGCAATCCATAATTTAATGCCAATCCATCAGTCCAAGCCTTTGTTTTGTTCATTTTAGCATTATACACAAGTTTAAACCTTAAGTAGAAAAAGGAAAATTGCCATTTTTGCCTAATGTCACTTTATGTCAAAAGCTAAATCTTTGAGACATGGGGCCAGATCTTTGAGGCAAGATCAAGTCCACTAATTCCAGTTATCAAGAACCAAAGTTTCAGCATGATAGGAAGGTTGGTACATGTCTATAACATCATTGCCACTTTCTTGCTTCAAGTAGAAGAAAACTTGCAAAACATACACCAACTCTCATATCTGAAAACAAGAGTTTAAGCAAACATTACACACAGTTTCCATACCTCACAACAAACCTAAAGCACGACTCATTCATCACTCAAACCTCCTCACACTCAGAACCACTGTTTTTCTGCAAAACAGGGCAGCATCTGCAACTTGACTTCCATAGAACAATTTGCTCGTGCGTTTTGGCCCAAACCTGTTCAAACACCTTCAATTTCATCCATCCAAACTATCTCAAACCTTAAACACCAGCTGTAACACCTCTAATACACTTTGCCATTTTCATTTCCAAGCTCTGCAGGTTGATTTCTACAGCACGATTCAAGTAGCTTCAAAGCAAGCCAAGCATTGGAGAAGCTTCCTTGGACCTCAGGCAAGCTCTACAGAAGCTCAAACACCATTGAAGGTTGCTACATTGCCCTATTCGATTCCAACTGAAACAGGTTTTTTATCACTTTCTATCTCTCTATTTAGGAACATTTAGCTTTAGGTTTGTGAATGAAAAATGTAGTATTCAATGCCATGAATCCATACATATGCTCATCTTTCATTTATATTAAGTGTGCTAGGAGAATTTCATCCAAGAACATGTGAAAAAAGCTAGGTCAGATTTTAGGGCTAGAGATATTCTCTCTGGTCTTTGAGAGTTAGATTCAATGCTTTATATGTTTAGATTCGTGTTTAAATTCTCTACAAGTTTGATGTTGTAAGTTTTGGCAAAAAGTCACGTTTCCAGGATGTAGCATTTGAACAAGAAGCGCGTGTTTGGTTGTTGTCTCAAGGACATGGATGAAGCAATGTGGGTTGGGCTTGGATTTCTCACTTTTGGCACCCTCCATTTACTGAATGCACCCCCCCTGGCCCAATTTCTTTATGCTTTGATATTTTTGTATTTTATTTCCATTTTTGATTTTTATTTTATTATTTCCAAACATAAAAAATGCCCAAAAATATTTTTTATAATTTTTTCACATTAATTTTGTATTTTATTTTTATTTTTCTAAACATAAGAGTAATTTAATGAACATATCTTTATTTTATTTTAATAATAAAAAAGAACTTACAAATAAAATATTAAAAATCATACTTTTGTTTTTTTTGTTATTTATACTCAAATAGTATATTATACGAAATATATATATTTTTTATTTTTATTCTTGTATATATTTTTATTTTATTTTTGTACATAATTAACATTAACAAATATATACATATTTTTATTTTGTAAATACTTTAGAATAAAAAACATGAAAATATTACACTTTTATTTTTATTATTATTTATACTTTAAAAAAATACTTTTATCAAATATATTTTATTTTTTGTATATACACTATGTTATTTTATTATATATAAATGATATATTTAATATATTTATTTTCTTAAAGAAAAATTAGGGTTTACCCCTTAATGAAAAATAATAATCCTTTTTTGTTATTTCCTTCTTTTTATATCAAATATTTTTACATACATAAAAATAAACAAAACCTTTTTGCATATTCATCTTACTTTGTATATTTATTTAATCCATTTAAATATGGTCCATTTATTTATTTGAACATTTAATTCAATTTGGTTGTAATAGTTGACTTAGGGTTTTAATTTGTTGAAAATATCCCTTATTCAAATTTGTACCCCCATCCCCATAATCATGTTGTAATAGCTTAGAACTTTAAATTCTCGCATTTTACGCTTTCAATTATGCCATGATTAGAAGAATTAGGGTTTGTATGAAAAAAAAATCAATCAACAATTAGCTTGACCTAATCCAAGATCGACATGCATGAAAAACAATCACAATGCACACTTGCACCCCTAGGGTTACACCACTTGCTGCCTTAAAAAATGGGTCATGGTTGCATGTCAAGTACTTTGGTAAAACAAAAACAATCAAAATGATCATAGTCCCTCGATGACGCTATCAGAGTTTCCTAAACAAAATGATCACAGTCCCTTAAGGAAAATTTCCAAAGACACTTGACCCTATTGCTATCATGGTCTATACGATGACCCGCGCCCGTCCCGTTTAACATCCTAACACAAGGTTGTTCACCAAATACAATAGTGAAACAACATTGTTAAAAGGGTTAAAAACATGAGAAAGATCTTTGAGTAAAATAGGGTAGATAGCTCTGAGTTACTTGATCAAACTTACAAAAACATCCTTGCCATTTTTTCAAACACACTTCATAACACAATTTCAAAACCCTACTTTCAAACATTGAAAACTTTTCAAAAGACAAAAACACCTTTGTATACATTCAAACAAGAATCATTACAAAGGTTGCCACAACGATGGTCTCTTTTCAAAACATCTTTCAAAATCACACACAAAGCACCATTTCAAACAATTGAAAAGCACCATTTCAAACAATTGAAATGCAAAGCAAGTGATCTAAGCAAGTAACTAAGAGCCCATGGATAACCATGGATAGAAAGGGTGCTAATACCTTCCCTTTCTATAATCTACTCGAACCCAAGAAAACATCTCAAAGGTCTTTCCTATGCTTTTTGACCTTTCCTTAGGATAAAATAAAAAGTCGGTGGCGACTCTTGCTAAACCGAAACATTTGTGAACACAAACGCAAAACCTAAGTCAGCTCTCCCACCGTATCACAATTGTCAACAATCAAATTCTACTGCTTGAAGAAGACCTTGATCATGTCTAAGTGCATGAACGCATATGATGAAACACAAGCCATGTAAAGTAAAATGAAGACGGAAAATTTTGGGGTACAACAATAGGCTTTGGTTGAGAGATTTCTAATGAAGTATATGAAAGTTATGCTTGGTCAAAGTCCAGTTGACTTCTCCTTAAGAAAACCCTAATTTAGTAATTTTTGACTTTTGATGAATCTTGAGTTTTCTTGATGAATTGTGATCAACCCTTGATCAAATGATGAATTTGGCTTCAAAATATTAATATTGACCAAAAATCTTGAAGTTTGACTGTAGATTGGTCAAAGTTGACTTTTTGTCCAATATAGTTAATTTTAAATCATCAGACTAATTGACTGAGCAAACTTGTGATGTAAGGCTTGAAATTTGGTATGAGGATTCTTTGAATCATGTGAGAAACCATGAAGTTCACTTGAGGCATTAGAAACTCAACTTCTTTTGAGAGAATCAAAACCCTAGTTGTAGATTGGTTGCTTAGGAGGAGAGTTTGTCTAGTCAACCCTTGAGTGGTATTAAGTACTTGAGACCTTCATGAGCATGAGGATATACCTTGACCCATTTTGTCTTAAGAATGGGAGAGAAAATTTTGGGGTACAACAGTCGGTCATGACAAAGGTTGAGAGAGTTGTTTTGATCTTTAGTTAGTGAAAGATGGGGAAACTGTTAGAACATAATTTGATTCTACAACCCTTGAGTAAAGTTTTGATGATAACAAAATACAAAGGATAAAATTATTTCTAAGGTATATACAAAGAACAATTATGCTCCTGAAAATTATGCTATGTATATGCAGAAGCTCTGATGGAATCAGCATCAGAAGATCAGCAATCTATGCTACACACTGAAACATTGGAGTCTGATGACCAGAATTTACGCCTAATCAAATACACTCTGACTCTAATCAAAGACATCTTTTCCAAGTCATCTACACTCTGAAGCGTTATCGGCAGATACAGCAAAGAAGATTCTGAAGCGTTACTAGGCATTCAAGACTGAATTAAATGCTAACGGCTTTCTTCAGACAAAGATCTTCTACAAAAGGAAAGTGCATTATTATCATTAAACCTGCTTTATGGACAACGTATCCTTGCTTGCCTATATAAACAGGACTGCTTGTGAAAAGAAGCATGTACGTAAGCACTCAATTTGCTAAGTTATTTCAAACCACGCTCATTCAAAGCTTTAGCAAAGTCATTTTATTCCAATCTTAGTTTGTGTAATTATCACAATTGTGATATATAGTTTTGTAAGAAAACAACATACACACTAGTTCAATTCATTTGTAAAAGATTTCCTTGAGATAAACCGGTTTGTGGTTGTACTCAAGAAGACTTTAACAGTTGTTAAAGTAGCTATTATAATCTTTTGAAAATAGTGGATTTAGACCTCGTTGGAGAGAGGCAAAATTACCTTGACGGGTGGACTAGAGTAGTTTGAGATCAAACAAACCAGGATAAAAATATTGTGTTGCCAAGCCATTTGTTTTAAGTTTTACAATTCAACCCACCCCCCTTGTGTTTTTCACATCTTCAATTGGCATCAGAGCTCCTGGTTCTGAGCTTTAACACTTAACCGTGTCAGTACAAGATCCAGTGTCAGAAAAACACAATGGCAGGACCAAGTCAAAACATCAGCAATGACAACAATGAAGAAAGGGACAGATTCAGTGGCAAACCTCCAGTCTTTGATGGAGAAAACTTTGACTACTGGAAAGACAGAATTGAGAGTTTCTTTTTGGCCCATGATGTTGATCTGTGGGACATGGTGACTGATGGATACAGGCACCCAGTGGATGGACGTGGTCAGAAGATTGATAGGAAAATGATGTCTGATTAGCAAAAGCGTGAGTTCAGAAATCATCACAAGGCCAAAACAATTCTTCTCAGCGCTATCTCATATTCAGAGTATGAGAAAATATCAAACAGAGAAACTGCTAAGAATATGTTTGATTCTCCGAGAATGACGCATGAAGGCAACATTCAAGTCAAAGAAACAAAAGCCCTTGCGCTCATTCATAAGTATGAGGCATTCAAGATGGAAGACAGTGAGTCCATAGAAGCTATGTTTTCAAGATTTCAAATTCTTGTTGCTGGTCTAAAAGTTCTTGACAAAGGATATTCCACTGCTGATCATGTCAAGAAGATCATCAGAATCTTGCCAAAACAATGGAGGTCAATGGTCACAGCGCTTAAACTAGCCAAGGATCTCAACAAAATCTCTCTGGAGGAACTTATCAGCTCCCTCAGAAGTCACGAGATAGAGCTAGAAGCAGATGAACCTCAAAAGAAAGGTAAGCCATTAGCTTTAAAATCTAACAGAAAATCTGACTCCAAAGTTTTGCAGGCTGCGGAGGAAACCTCTGATGGATCCTCATCAGAAGAAGATGAATTGTCTCTTCTCTCCAGAAGGATGAATCAACTGTGGAAGCAGAGGCAAAGGAAGTTCAGGAATCCCAGAAGATCAGAAAATCAGAATGAATCTTCCTCCAGATACAGAAGGTCAGAATCCTCCTCTGGAAACAAAAGATCTGAAGGCTTCTCAGGATACAAAAAGCCAAACTATAAAGACATCATCTTCTATGAGTGTAACGAGCAAGGGCACTACAAAAGTGATTTCCCAAATCTTCAGAAGGAGAAGCCCAAAAAGAAGTTTGACAAAGAAAAGAAGAAGAGTCTCATGGCTACATGGGATGATTCTGATACATCTGAAGTTGACTCAGAATCAGATGATGAAAGAGAAAACATAGCTCTCATGGCAAACGTATCTGAAGACAGTGAAGCTTCTGAGTCAGAATCAGAATCAGACACAGAAGAGGTATTCCCTGACTTTACTATTAATTTTACCAAGGCTGAATTAGCAGAAAGCCTTAATGAAATTCTGGAAAGGTATCAGCAGATCAGAGTCAAATTAAGAAACCTGAAAAGGAATCTTGCTTCTGACTCTAATAAGACTGAGAGTCTCAAATTGGAGAATTATGAGTTAAAAGATAAAAATTCAAATTTAGAAAATCAAATGCATAACTCTCATAAGGAAACAATCCCTACAACTCCCATCAATGCTGATGAGATCATCAAAGAGTATGATCATAACTTTCAGAAGTTTCTAGCTAAAAACATAGACAGAAGCAAAATGGCTTCAATGATCTATGGGGTTAGCAGAAAAGGGATATGATATCAAGGTAAGGTTCCTACACCAAAAAATGCCATGGATTTAGTTATAAAGCGTACTCCACTTGACTCACACTTTACATATGGGCACACACATGACATAAAATATACAAGTAGTGATTACTCTGTCAAACCAAAATTCAACCAAAGTTTTGGTAGAACTAACAAATCAGGACCCAAGAAAATATGGGTACCCAAGGATAAAATAATACATGTGGCAGATATCTTTAGCAGTAAAGCAAAAACACCAATCATGGTACCTGGACTCTGGCTGCTCACGACACATGACGGGAAGAAGGCATATGTTCCAAAGCCTGGAACTTAAGCCTGGAGGCCACGTAGGTTTTGGAGGCAATCAGAGGGGAAAGATCATTGGCTCTGGAACAGTAGGTAATGGAAATCTTCCCTCTATTAGTAATGTTTTATTAGTTGATGGATTAATGCATAACCTGTTATCCATAAGTCAATTAAGTGATAACGGTTATGATATAATCTTCAATTAAAATCCATGCAAAGCTGTTAGTCAGAAAGATGGGACTATCCTATTTAATGGAAAGAGGAAAAACAACATTTATAAAATCAAACTTTCTTAACTGAAAAGTCAGAATGTAAAATGTCTTCTGTCTGTTAACAACGAGCAATGGATCTGGCACAGAAGATTGAGTCATGTTAGTATGAGAAGAATATCTCAGATTAACAAACTCAATCTGGTCAGAGGACTTCCTAACTTGAAGTTCAATTCTGATGCTCTGTGTGAAGCATGTCAGAAAGGCAAATTTGCAAAACCTGCTTTCAAATCCAAAAACGTTGTTTCCACCTCTAAGCCATTAGAACTTATGCATATTGACTTATTTGGTCCAGTAAAGACTGCCTCAGTCAGTGGCAAGAAGTATGGGTTAGTAATCGTAGATGACTATAGCAGATGGACATGGGTAACGTTCTTAAGGCACAAGGACGAGTCACACCCTGTGTTTGTTACCTTCTGCAACCAAGTTCAAAACGAAAAGAATCCTAGAATTGTCAAAGTCAGAAGTGATCATGGTGGAGAATTTGAAAATAAAGATTTTGAATTATTCTTTAATGAAAAAGGCATTTTGCATGACTTTTCTTGTCCTAGAACTCCCCAGCAAAATGGAGTTGTAGAACGAAAGAACAGAACATTGCAAGAAATGGCCAGAACCATGATCAACGAGACTAACATTTCTAAGATCTTTTGCGCAGAAGCAATAAACACAGCGTGTTACATTCAGAATAGAATCTCCATCAGACCTATTCTGGAAAAGACTCCATATGAATTGTGGAAGAACAGAAAACCCAACATTTCCTATTTTCACCCATTTGGATGTATATGTTTTATTTTGAATACAAAAAATTATTTGAACAAGTTTGACTCTAAAGTACAAAAGTGTATTATGTTAGGATACTCTGAACGCTCAAGAGGGTACAAAGTATACAATACAGAAACACAGATGGTTGAAGAGTCAATCAGTGTTCGGTTTGATGATAAGCTTGACTCTCAAAAGTCAAAGCATAATGAACTCCTTGCAGGTATGGAAGTTAAACTCACAGGTACTGTAGACAACTCAGAGTCTCTCAACAGAGACACTCCCTCAACATCAGAAAGAGTCACTACAAGCACCCCAGCACCTTCTGTTGATCAACTCCAGAAAAGACCATCCAGAAGCAGAATTGATCACCCAGAAGAAACAATCTTAGGAAGGAAGGAAGATCCAATCAGAACAAGATCTACCTTTAGAAACTCTGAAGAATCCCTCATGGGACTTGTTTCTCTGATTGAACCAACAACAATTGATGAAGCACTTCTGGATAATGACTGGATTCTGGCAATGCAGGAGGAGCTGAATCAGTTCACAAGAAATGACGTATGGGATCTGGTTCCCAAACCAAAAGGATTCAACGTCATAGGCACAAAATGGGTGTTCAGAAACAAACTGAACGAACAAGGTGAAGTCATCGGAAACAAAGCACGGCTGGTAGCACAAGGTTATAGTCAGCAAGAAGGGATAGACTATACAGAAACCTTTGCTCCAGTCGTCGGGTTAGAATCTATCAGACTTTTAATTTCATTTGCTGTCAATAAAGGCATTACTCTGTATCAGATGGATGTCAAGAGTGCATTCTTAAATGGCTATATAGAAGAAGAGGTTTATGTGCACCAACCCCCTGGTTTTGAAAGTTCCAAAAATCCAGAACATGTTTTCAAACTAAAGAAGTCACTCTATGGTCTGAAACAAGCTTCCAGAGCTTGGTATGAAAGACTAAGTGACTTCCTGTTAGAAAAGGAATTCACCAGAGGGAAAGTGGAAACAACCATGTTCAGTAAGACAGTTAAGAATGACATTTTAGTATGTCAAATTTATGTTGATGACATTATATTTGGATCCACTAAACCCTCTCTGGGAAGAGAGTTTGCTAAATGTAAGCAGGCAGAATTTGAGATGAGCCTGATGGGGGAACTAAAGTTCTTTCTGGGCATTCAAATTAATCAAACCCCAGAAGGAACCTACATTCATCAGAGCAAATATGTCAGAGAACTTCTGAAGAAATTTGATCTCTCAGAATGTAAGCCCTCAAGAATTCCAATGCATCCCACGTGCATTCTGGAAAAAGAAGAGGTAAGTAGCAAAGTAGAACAGAAGGTCTACAGAGGTATGATTGGTTCTCTTCTCTATCTGACGGCCTCAAGGCCTGACATTCTATTCAGTGTTTGCATTTGTGGTAGATTCCAATCAGATCCTAGAGAATCTCACTTAACAGCAGTTAAGCGAATTTTCAAGTATCTGAAAGGTACTACTAATCTGGGTTTGTGTTATAGAAAATCAAGTGATTACAGCTTAGTAGGATACTGTGATGCTGATTTTGCTGGAGACAAAGTAGAAAGGAAAAGCACTTATGGAAGCTGCCAGTTTCTGGGACAAAATCTGATCTCATGGTCCAGCAAAAGACAATCCACAATAGCTCTATCAACAGCAGAAGCTGAATACATAGCAGCAGCTGGATGTAGCACGCAAATGCTCTGGATGAAAATTCAACTTGATGACTTCAATATATTTGAGAGTAAGATCCATATCCTTTGTGACAATACTTCTGCTATTTGTCTAAGTAAAAATCCTATTTTGCATTCTAAGCATATAGAGATAAAACATCATTTTATTAGGGACTATATTCAGAAAGGGATTCTAAATTTAAAATTTATTAACACAGACCATCAATGGGCTGATATCTTTACAAAACCTCTTTCTGAAGATAGGTTCAACTTCATTCTGAAACATCTCAGCATGAAGCTCTGCTCAGAATAAAACTGTTTTGCTTCCATATCTTAACCTTCAGAACTTTGTTTATTTTTCTGTGAACTACTGATCAATCTTCCTTCAGATCTTTAGAAGTACAGATTGTATCAGAATCTATCCATGAAGATCTGAGCGCTTCATTTCAAGGATAGAAATGTGCTGTTCACTCAAGCAAACAGGTGTCATCCAGTCATCAGCTACTTTCTGAGGCTGAACACACGTTCACGTTTCTGAAAGGTCAAAAGTGCTGATTGGATGCACTGGGACACATGTCATGGGTAACCGTTCCAATATCTTTCTGAATCCCCCAAAATCAGTTGTCATTAAATGCTCATAATCATTATAATTCATTAAATTCTCTCCTACCGTTTATGTTTTCAAAATATTTTTTCAAAAACTATTTAAACTCATCTCTCACTCTTTACACTCTTTCACTTTCACTTTCATTTTTTCTACAAACTAATTGATTTCTGTTTGCATCCTTTCTCAAAACCCTTTCAAATTCCTCTCAAAATCTTCTGTGTGAACATGGCTTCCTCAAGCAACCCTACTTCCAGTACTCAGAGAACAGATTCCTCCGAACAATATGAAGAACCCTTCAGAACTCTTCTCACACCCATCAAAAATCTAGAAGTACTCTCAAAATTGATTGTGGACTTTAACAGTCTTCAAGAGAACGGGTTTAATCTCTCTGAAGAGGTAAAGGCTCAAGGCTGGAACAGATATTTTGACCGACTGAGGTCCAACATTCCCAATCCTTGTGAAGGAATTTTGGATTCATGCTTCATCTTCCAACCATAAAGTTACTTCATACATAATGGGGAAGAAGATAGTCATAACTGAGGACCTTATTGCAAGATTAATAGGCTACGATGGTGGTGGTGTACGATGTATAAACATGGCTGAAAGATGTGCTGATGTCTCCCTAATTGCTAGAGAAATCTTCACTCTGGGTCTTCCCTCCCGCAAGATAAGGGATCTTAAATACCATCACAGAATATGGGCCAAGATTATTCTGGGATGCATAAACCACAGGAAGCCAACCAGCTCTCCTGACTACATCAATATTGATCAGCAATTTCTGATCTACTTCATCTCCCAGAAGATTAAGGTGAATCTGGCTCATCTGCTATTCAACCATCTAAGGACTAGTGTTAAGGAAACCAGAGAAGAGGAGCGCACAAAAAGGGACTGGATACCCCTAGGAAGGCTTATATCAGATATTCTAACAGAGAAGAAGCTGATTGATCATCTAACAGAAGCTCAGGAAATCAGCTCTTTGGAAGCTACTGTTGGCAAACAGTTGAATGCAAAGAATCTGAAGAAGATGAAGTTAATTGAGAACATCAAGAAGGAACCCAATGTCACTTCTTTTGCAACAATCTCCAGCAGAAGAATCCCTCTGGATAACTTTCCCATCTTCTCAGAGATTGATTCTAAACCTAAGATAATAGTCAGATATCTAGATGCATGCAAGGCGGATGGTACAACACCAGATTTGAACATTCAGGATCTGCAGCAGAAGGCTCCAGAAGTTGTGCTGAAGAAAAACAAGAAAAGGAAGGCTGTAGCAGAAGGATCATCCCAGCGGACTCCTAAAAAGAAAGGTAATCCTTCTTCTGTAACTGTTTTAAATTCAATATATGTACCAATCCCCACTCAATCAGAAAACTCCACACCACAAACACTTGATGACTTTGACATTGAATTTGACCCCTCAGAAACCATAACTCTTAGAGGATCTCACTCCCTACCTCCAAATCCAAATATTGAAGTAACCCAACTAGAACTTGTAAAAGTTCTATCAAATATAGAAACCTTTGACCAACATATATTTACTCTCATACTAGTAAATCCAAACTCTGAAACCATTTCAGAAGCACCTCAACCAGAAATTCCACTCTCTCCACTACCAGAAACTCATCCACCTTCTCCACAACCTGAAACCTTACAACCAGAAGTACAAACTTCTGAGGTCCAACCCTCTGAATCCTACGAACCAGAACTTCATCACCATCAATCCAACCAAACACTTGATTCTAATCCCATTCCCATTCCTGGAATCACTGAACCTCTAAACATCAGTATTCCCCAAATTCCCTCTTCACGAGAATCCACTCCACCAAAGACCCCAAATAGTCCAATAATCATTCTAGACTCTCCCACTTCCTCACCAAATATCAATCCACATGACCATACCAAAACTATCATTGACTTAACTGCTATTGAACGCCTGGCTGCCATAACCAAAAAAATAGCCATTCCAAAACCAAAACAATTTGAACTCACACCAGATATTGGTACCAGTTTATTGATATTTGAAACAGAAGTGAAGAAGTGGATCACTTCTCTGAAGCAAGCTAGTCTTGAGCTGATTGATCCTGCTGCATCAGACTACCTTTGGACAAGGTTCAGAAGATGGGTATGTTCTGAAACCCATAAAATGCAAGAACAGAGCTACGAACTAGTTCAACAGAACTTCAACAACTTGCTAAAAGTTTTTGAAGATCAAGTTCTAAGCCAGCTGCTTAAGGAAGAAGCTCTTCCTCTGGACAATGCTCCCTGGTCTGAACATCGTCCAACAGTCATAGTTCAACCAGAGTCAGAAGATCTCAATCTGACTGACACTCCAGAACAGATAATTCCTGCTGAACAACTGGGTCAAAAAGAGGACATTGCAGAATGCTCTGAGAAGCATCCAGTTGCTGAAGATCCTCAAGCTTCCTCCTATGAAAGGCAGACTTTAGAAGACCTGAAGAGATCTGATACTTTGATGAAGGAAAGAATGGATAAACAGCATGACAAAATTTCAGAAATCAAGAACATGTTAACCAAGCAGGAGGAAACCAACATCCAAATCAAGGGCTTGTTGGAAGCTTTGTTCACGTGTCTTCCTCCTCCCTCTTAGATTTTCCTATGTCTAAAAATTTTGTTTTTCTGTAATATTCTCTACATAGCCCTGAACTTATCATTGATTCTGTTTTAATATAAACTTATTTTGGCTCTGATTATGTGTTCTTTTTTATAACTGACAAAAAGGGGGAGAAAGAAAAAGATATTTTCAATAGCGGATTACTGAGACATAAGTATCAAACATTCTAATCTACATAAATTCTCTTTTCCAAAAAAAAATTTGAACAGGTACAAAACTCTGCTGAAAGATACAGTAAGATTCTGATGCTAAAATATTCATGGAGTTAAAAGGAAGTAATCAACTCAGCGGGAGTTTCTCTACTTAACTCTATACTTTTTGTTCCTTATTCTTTATTGAAAAATCTGGTTTTTGTCATCATCAAAAAGGGGGAGATTGTTAGAACATAGTTTGATTCTACAACCCTTGAGTAAAGTTTTGATGATAACAAAATACAAAGGATAAAATTATTTCTAAGGTATATACAAAGAATAATTATGCTCCTGAAAATTATGCTATGTATATGCAGAAGCTCTGATGGAATCAGCATCAGAATAGAAGCAGCATCAGAAGATCAACAATCTATGCTACACGCTGAAACATTGGAGTCTGATAACCAGAATTTGCGCCTAATCAAATACACTATGACTCTGATCAAAGACATCTTTTCCAAGTAATCTACACTCTGAAGCGTTATCAGCAGATACAGCAAAGAAGATTCTGAAGCGTTACTAGGCATTCAAGACTGAATTAAATGCTAACGGCTTTGTTCAGACAAAGATCTTCTACAAAAGGAAAGTGCATTATTATCGTTAAACCTGCTTTATGGACAACATATCCTTGCTTGCATATATAAACAGGACTGCTTGTGAAAAGAAGCATGTACGTAAGCACTCAATTTGCTAAGTTATTTCAAACCACACTCATTCAAAGCTTTAGCCAAGTCATTTTATTCCAATCTTAGTTTGTGTAATTATCACAGTTGTGATATATAGTTTTGTAAGAAAACAACATACACACTAGTTCAATTCATTTGTAAAATATTTCCTTGAGATAAACCGGTTTGTGGTTGTACTCAAGAAGACTTTAACAGTTGTTAAAGTAGCTATTATAATCCTTTGAAAATAGTGGATAAAGACCTTGTTGGAGAGAGGCGAAATCACCTTGACGGATGGACTGGAGTAGTTTGAGATCAAACGAACCAGGATAAAAATACTGTATTGTCAAGCCATTTGTTTTAAGTTTTAAAATTCAACCCCCCCCCCCCCCCTTCTTGTGTTTTTCACATCTTCAGAAACAGGTTCCCACATACGGCACCACTAATCGTACCTGATCAAAAGGGATCGTCAAGGCCCACGAGCTTTAAGTTAAGCAGCGGTTGAACGTGAAGTGGGGGTACCTGCAAGATACTCTGATTCCAAAATAAGAGTCTAGACAATCAGAGTACAAGTAACAGAAATGAGGTAGAATAGATGAATGAATGAATACCTGACCCTCTCGAGTGAGAGGATTTATATAGCCCCAAGCGTTGGGTCAAGGTCTTCAGTGTTGGGCCACGATGAGGCCCAATAATGAAGAACTCCAGGGTTTATGTGTGTATGTAGTTCAGCAAGTGGCATCTTCCTTGGTCAACTGCCCTGAGAAAGTAGGAAAGTTGGACCCGTTATTCTCGGAGGGCAGGATGATGATGTTGTAGACACATGGGTCATGCTCTTCTAGTGGACACATGGGGAAATGTCCAACGGTACTCACTTTGGGCTGTATGCTTTTGAGCCTTTGTAAAGACGTTGGATTGGGCCTCTCTAACGGTATGGCAAGTTCCGACCCAGTTCAAAATAGAAATTTTCACACTTTTTACGATAATAAATAATTATATTAATTTCAATGCTAAAACGAGTGTCATTTACTAAAATAGATATATTAATAATAAATAATTGAGTAATTACATTAATTAAATCACAATAAATAAGGATAAGTTAGTAAAAATCATTAATAAATACCACATCGATATTCTAAAAAAAATTAAGTTAACTAAAAATAAGAAAGAGGACACCAATTATAAGACAAAAAGAATACCAAACATTAGTAAAGAGTACCAAACACACTATTAATTCACATTCTTACAAACACTTTTTCTAAAGTGGCTTAAAGTGACAACTTTGAGAATGATCTAAGTTCATACTATTTCAGTCTTATTTCTAAGAAGAAGAGAAAAAGACAACTTTCACGTTTATTAAGAATGATAATTAATTATATTTAACTTATTTGATTTTATGCAGTGATAATTTTAGAATAAAAATATTAAATATTAAGTAATTATACATTGATAATGTTGGAATAATAATATTAAATATAAATATATTTGTTGACATTAACATTTATTTAAAGTCGAAAATTTTAGAAAATTTTTGTTTATAAATAAGACGGGAAGAAATATTATTAAACAAGAAAATGAGGATCATCTACATCCTTGCCAATTACATTTTGTAGGTTGATGTTATAATAGTATATTTTTGGATGATTTAGGGCAAGAAGAAGAAGTTATTCGAAAATGGTTGTTCGCATGTGATTTTGGATGTGCACATCTGAAATCCCTCTTAGCCAGTTTCAGGTGTGCACATCTGAATTCTTGTTTGAGTTAATTTTTTTTAAACTAACATATTAACAATTATCTTTTTCATGAAGATGGCTAACAACCAGGACCCGGATAATCGATTGAGACAAGGTAGGTCAGGTCAGACTGCCTCTGCTCGATAAGAGAGAGCTGCGCAGTAGGCTAATAGGCCTCAAGGACGGGTTTGGGTACGATGGGATAAATTTCCTAGAGGTTCTACTTTTGCACCGAGGAGTCTCCTGTCTTTCGTGTCTACCTCTCGTGCGCATGAGCAGACACCCGATGAGGAGGAGGTTCTCAAGGAGTTTGAGGTACCCGAGGGGGTTGAGGTACCCGAGCATGATGAAGTACCCGAGGAGGCGAACCTCGAATATCCAGGAGGGCCTTCTAACACCCCCTCTTGATCTACTATAATGATCATGCCGCTCGGCATGTTTGGGATGAAGAGGTATATTTTTGGTTACACTTTTTCATTTTAAAGGTTTACTCACAAATATTATTTTAATGGTTTTTTTGTTATAAGAACGGTTGCCCATTAAGTCTGTGAACCACTAACGGAAAATATTTGAATTATTTATACCTGCGGAGGCTTGGTTCCATGAGGCCGTTGTTGGATTCGGACTTGCTGGACTATGTTGTACTGGTTATAATAGTATAAGCCACGACATGCAGGGGGAATTTTCCGAGAGGTTGCATAAGGAGACGTCGCCTTTCCACTTTCTTAATGGGGAGATGACGATCACACTTAATGACATGACTTACTTTCTCTACCTACCTATTAGAGATAGGTTACTTAACCATCACAAGGTACCACGAGCTGAGGCGGTTGAATGGATTGTCGAGTATCTTAGAGTTGATATATTTCATGCAGCTGAAGACTACAAAACAACTAATGGGGTGCATGTAAAATTCTTCATCTTGAAAAACGTATATGAAGAGAACCTAGTTGCAGTAACATGGGTCAAGGATCAGGGTGATAGTTTTTTTTCAGTACCACCGAGATTGTGCTTTGCGGTGTTACTTCATATTCTTGGTTGGCATGTCCCTCTTTGTGGACAAAAGTGCAACCTACGTAGATGTGACATATTTTCGGTATTTTATGGATTTGAGTACAGTTTGTGAGTTGAACTGGGAGGTCTCTATATTGGTATACCTCTACCAGAAGCTAAATGTAGCTTCAAACTGGAGGACGAGGCAGCTCACTAGCTCTTGCACACTGCTCACGGTGCCTCTCATTTCAACTAATACATTTAATTCGTTTTTTATAATTTGTACTTACATATTCTCTTATTTGTGTTTCAGAGCTGAATAATCTCGCACTTCCACTGCATTCATGGTTTCGAGTGTGGTCCGACTTATACTGACGACATGTCGAGGGCTGCAAAGTATGTCCTCCACAGAGAATCATAAAGTGTCTCCTTACCAGGTGTATCTTGATCGTACTAATCATAATGACATCAAATGGACGTCATTCGAGGATTACAAGGATGTTATCCCATTCGACCACATCCCATTATACTCCAGGTGGCTAGCATGTGGGTCAAATCTTATGGTCATGTATTTTTCAAAGTGGTGCATCCGGCAGTTTGACTATGTGTAGAAGATACCGAGATTTCCTTTTCAGACTGCTTCTGACACCATTGTATGTCGGGGACTCGATGTCATCTTCCAGGATTGGAATAATTATTTGGTGCCATAGGAGTATTTGATGATGCCGGCATCCCAGAGTTGGTATTGTGTAGAGGGATATGTGACATGGTTATTTGACATGTCACACCCTATCATGACATCGGATGGTCTAGGACGTCCACCTATGTCAGCTCATGAGGAGCTCTTGGAGAACCAGCTGGCCGAAGATGACCATGCCACTAATCTCTTGCGGATCTGTCAGCGGATACACCTCCTTGGGCAAGAGGCATTAGATTTCGGGATTATTGAGAGGGGTGGTCATGAGGCGGTTTCCATCGTTGGGAGGATTGTTATGAAGGCATCCAGTGCGGTGCAGTATAGGAGGCAAAGGAGGTCACGTGGGGTTAGGATTAGACATACACGGTAGCAGTAGCCTATGTTATGTTTTGTTTTGTTTTACTGATGTGATATTTTGATATTACACACTTTCTCAACAACTTATGTACTATATTATGTTTCCCTATTTCTGAACATCTAATCTAACTGTTATGTCCGTATTGTTATGTTCGTTTCATTTTTCGTCTAAATCATATCATTTTTGTTTGCCCGTTTGTCCGTTTATTAGGTAGAAATAATGATGATGTTTTAAACAAACATGACACAGAGAGAGGTAGCTTCGGATATGCATATCTAAAACATCTGTTAACATAATCGCAAGTGGTTTCAGATATGCATATCCAAAACTATCTCTAAAATTTTAAATCTAACATTTAAGTATTAAAAGGTGGAACATGGTTCTTCGAATATGCATATCCAAAACATGATGAAAAATGCATTCGGATGTGCATATCCAAAAAATATTTTCGAATTTTCAGATGTGTAAATCAACACTATTATATATACAAAGAAATTCTCATATATTATTAGCTCCTATGCTTCGAGAGCCCATAAATCAACTTAGATTGCTATTTCGATCCACCGAACTTCGGTTCTTTTTTCTTTACTTAATTTATGCATAGCACAAATCATAAAAATACTACTTAAGCTAGTCACTAGTTAGTCACATATGCCTTATTTCTTATGTATTCTATGTACTGATTTTGGATACAAAGTCTCAACATTGGACTTTTGATACATGGAGTTAAACTCATAGGCTGTATTCCAGACTATGTTTGTTTCAGAATAATATGGAGAAAAAATTAGGTCCATACTTTACTCGTTTTAATAAATAAATTTTATTTTAAGATAGATGTCGTTACTTTTTTCAATTAATAAATAATTACTATTTTTTAATTAGTAGTACTATGTACTATTCCAACATATCAATAAAGTTAATTTATCAAAAAAGTTATTTATCTCGTTTCATTAAAAAATATTTCATTTGAGTTATGTGAGATACTTAAAAAAATTATTAGAGCTGTTGATTTTAATGACAAAAGTATTATCATATATTATAATATGTTTATTAATTGTGATTAGTTAAGTGGTTGAATAAAGTGAAAGTTAATATAAAAATATATATAGAAGAAGAAAAAATAATAAATGTAATATTAAGTGATTATGAGGAGAAGTTTGTTTTATTGAATAAGTGACACCAAATACAAAAAGAATTGTGTGGTATTTAAAAATACTGATTAATTTAAAATTTAATTTTTTAAGACAATAATTTGTGTTAGTATAGTTAAAAGGAACAAATAAAAAGCAATGGAAAGAGGGAATATAAAGAAAAAAAAAAGTGAAAGTAGTATATTTCTCTCCTCAAGAAATTATTCTTGATATTTTCACTAAGATAATATCTTTGAACTTTCAACCGCTTATTTCTACTAACCTTCTTACAATTGACTGGGAGTTTTAACAAGATGATCCCTCCAACTAAAATGGAGTTTTTGACAGGTTAAGCTAACAAACCAAGAACGAGATTTTACCAGGCTGATCTCGGAAACTAAACACATGTTTTACATGGACAATATTTACAACTTATTGGGTCTATGGTGTTATGATTGGCAATAAATTTGGTAATATATGTTTCATTTGGAAAAACATGTATCATAGTCAGATGTTGTGCAAGATGTTGTGACATCTTAAACAACTGTCATAGCAGGTGTTGTTGCCTCTAGATGTTGAGCAAGATATTGTGACATCTTGAACAATTGTCATAGCAGGTCTTGCTGTCTCCAGATATTGAGCAAGATGTTGTGACAACTTTGCCAACTGATATAGCAGATGCTGTTGTTACTTTCTTGACTGATTTGATTTGATTTTGTGAGATTCTCTTAGATACACTCACTTATTTGTGCAGGTCAAGAAGATTTTATTTGGAACAATTGATTTTATCTCCAACTGTACATTAGATTTTAAAATTGGATGTTGAGACAATTTAGGAAACTTGTTTTATTTTGTTCCAAGATTTAAGGAGATTTTTCTGCATAATTGGTGCATCCATCAGCTTGTGGATCTACAACAAATTAGGCAGAGAATTCGAAGCCCATGGACAGTTGAGGTCTTTTAAAGGAAAAACCTAAACCTAATGAAAAGTGTGAAAAGTAAGAAGAAGTTATTCTACACGAGTCTTAGGGTTTAGGAGTCTTTTTCATAATACTGTGTTTTTGTGTATGTCACTCATATATCATGTCGGTACATAAAGTTTGATTGATTTTTCATTGTTCATTGTCAATTACTCATGGGCTTTTAAGTAAAGAGTAGATTGTATGTAACTGGAAGTGTGATCTTATGTTTTTGGTCTTTTCTTGTTGTCATTGAGGTGACTGTAGGAGGTGAGAGGGGGTTCTCGTATCTAGGAGGTTCCTAGGTAGAAGTTGCATAATATAACGGTTAGGTGATAAGTTGTAAATTATGGTTGTTTAGCTTTGAACTAATACTATCATAGTGGATTTCCTTCCTGGCTTAGATGCCCCCAAAGTAGGTGAGTTGCACCGAACTGGGTTCACAATTGATTGTGTCTTTTACCTTCTACAATTTACTTATGCTTAATTTATTATTTTGGTAAAAGTGTTCTGCCAGCAGATGGTGTCTTAACATATGTGTTGACATTGTGTTTTGGTGTTGCGACATCAGTCTTAACATCTATTTGAAAGTAACAAAATTTTAGGTGGAATTAGAGTAGACACCCTATTTTGTTTTTGGGTGAGCTCCAGGGAGAATATTTTCTGGTACTATGGATAAGGAAGGAGGATACAACAATAGACCACCTCTGTTAGATGGTGCAAGCTATGACTATTGGAAGGTTGGAATGATAGTCTTTCTAAAATCCATGGACAACAAATCTTGGAAGGTTGTTTTGAAAAGATGGAACCATTTTGTTATGAAGAACAAAGGTGGCAATGAGTCTTTGAAGCCTGAAAAATATTGGTCTAAGGAAGAAGATGAATTAGCACTTGGAAATTCCAAAGTCTTGAATGCTCTATTCAATGTAGTGGACAAGAATGTTTTCAGGTTAATAAATTCATGTATTGTAGCTAAAGATGCTTGGGAAATCCTCAAGGCAACTCATGAAGGCACATCAAAAGTGAATATGTCCAGACTTCAACTTCTAACTACCAGACTTGAAAACCTAAAGATGAATGATGATGAAAGCATTTAAGACTTTCACATGAATGTTCTTTAAATAGCAAATGCATTTAGTGCCTTGGGAGATAAGATGTCAGAAGAAAATCTTGTTAGGAAGATTCTCAGGTCTCTACCTAAGAGATTTGATATGAAGGTGATAGCCATTGAAGAAGCTCATGACTCAGCAGCATGAGGGTTGATGAACTTGTTGGGTCACTTTAAAATTTTGATCTGGCTATTAGTGATAAGTATGAGAAAAAGAACAAGAGCATAGGATTTGTATCCAATGTTGAAGATGAAGAGAGTCATACTGATTTAGATACCGAGGAAGGATTGTCAAATACCATTGTATTACCTGGAAAGCAATTCAATACAATATTGAAAAGAAGGACAAGAGGGGAAGACCAAATGCTAAGAACATCTCATCTGACATTAGTAATAACTATGATTCTCAGAAGAATACCATAAATGAAGAGAAGTCCAATCAAAGAATCGGTATTCAATGTTTTGAGTGTGAAGGTTTTGGTCATATTAGGCCAGAATGTCACACCTTTATCAAAAACAGAAAAGGGTTTTTCTGTATCTTGGTCTGATGATGATGAGTCAGAAGATGAACCTAACATTAAGACTGTCAATTTTGTGACTGCTCTCTTTGGAAGATGGGAAGATGAAGTAGAATTCGGTGATGAAAATGTTCCAAATAAAGAGTTGGATGTGTTCTACAGGGAAACTTGTGACAAGTTTGAAGAAATTCTTAAGACGCAAGAAAATCAGTGAAAGATCATTGTTGTAATTGGTTTTAAAATGAGAGTCGCCACCATTAATTTTTATCGTAGGGAAGGGATTATAACGGATAACCCTAATTTGGTCAGAGATTCTAAGTTGTTTGACTCGTTCTTAGACGAAGGGAAGGTGTTAGGCACCCATCGTCTATCTTGTTCACAAGGATACTAGGGTTTAGAATTACGGCTTAGGAAATAGGGTTTTAATTTTTTATAAGGGGAACTCGCCACAATTTTAATCATGTGCCTATGTATCCTCTTAGGAGGAATCAGAGTCTCATTTCATAGTTCGCAGTGGGTTTGTGTTTTTTATGGATTATAAAGATATTCGCATTTTCTGCACGTTTAGTCTAGGTGTCGTGAATAGTGGAGATTGTTAGACTAAACGTGCAGTCAATTTGAATAAGTTCGTAATCCTTTTTGAAAGTTGTTTATAAAATTAATTTGATATTGAAAATAATTTTGGAAAAGAAAATGAACAAGAAATACTTTTGAATAGGTAGATTGCTCCTAATTACTTGCTCCATTTCAAAACAAACATCCTTGCTATTTTCAAAAATAATCACCTACACTTTTAAAAACACCTTTCAAACTTGAAAACATTTTCAAAAGATCAACACTTTGTATACATTCTTATAAACAAGAAACATTACAAATTTTGCCTAAACGATGGCGCCTTTTCAAAATACTTTCAAAAAACCACATAAAGCACAATTTCAAACAAAAGCAAATGATCTAGCAAGTAACTAAGAGCCCATAGAAAACCATGGATGAAAAGGGTGCTAACACCTCCCCTTTTCATAATCTACCCCCCGAACTCAAGAAACAATATCAAAGGTCTTTCCTGTGCTTTTTCATCTTTCCTTTTGGATAAAAGAAAAGTCGATGGTGACTCTTGCTAACCGCAACATTTGCGATCAAACGCAAAACACCAAAGTCAGTTCTCCCATTGTATCACAGAACTGGCGACTCTGCTGGGGAGAATTCTAAAAGTGGGGTTACCTTAGGGTTAGATCATATTTACTTGCTTTCATTGTTTGACTTGTATGCTTTCCATTATGATTCTTTGTTTGGGTTTGAATCCTCTACCCGGATTTGGGAACCCTTATAGGTAAGTAGCTATACGTTGTGGAAAATGTGCGGGGTATACCGAAATGGTCTAAGCAATAGCTATGTTAGTGTGACATATTTGTGGGTACCGGTAGCCCTTGAGTAGTCAAGGAGAATACGGGGCCGCTGAGTGATGTCATGAAGCACTAATGAACTTTTAGAACCTTTACTTGACCAACTTGGACATTAGGACGTAGTAAGATGACCGGCTTTGGTGCAATCCGAAGTTGGTAGATACTCGATACTACACTCATTGAGGTTTGGTTTTTTGGGATATTTCGGTCGCCATTTGAGAGGCTTGCGCTGAAACAATGCCCAAGGAAACAAACCAGTGATATTGAGCTCCTTAGAACCCAGTTACTATTACTAGGATAGGTTGAGCCAACTAAACTTCAAGAGGGTACTTACCTATAAACCCCATGCAAGCCTAAACCTAAGGATTTGTCTTCTTTGTGTGCATATAAACTTGCTTACTTTGCATATTTGTACATAACATCATGACATCATACCATGGCATTTTCAATAACAATTTCAAGGGTCTCAAGGGCCTATGATGCAGGGTCACATTGAATCATACGTCTACCAAGAGGAAAGAGGATTTATTTTCCTCTAACCAAACATCGTCAAAGATCAAGTACAACAATTTGAGTCAAGGGCTACAAACCACTTGGCATGGTTAGTTAAATTCTCGTGGAAGGACATCCATTGATACAAAGTTCTCCAGTCAAATATGTTGATCAAAGTTCAAACTTCTAAATTTTTCTTGTGTTTACCCTGCAAGATCCTTGAAAACATGCATCCACATATCATGCATCATATCATGACAAGTTTCTCCCATACAGATCTCCTTATCTTCCTACTGTTTATTTCAGTAAGATGGATATGGAACAAACGGTGAAGGGCATCCAGGCTCAAAACGCTCAACTTCAAGAGATATTCTTGAACCTATCTAAGGGACAAGAAGAGGTCAAGGAGCTCCTCACTAGGGGCATGATCATGGGGAATCCTGAGGGAAATAAAGGTGACCTGTTGGAGCGGCTACAAACTGAGATAGCCGTAATGAAAGTCCAGATGATAAGACAACTGGTGGGCCAGATGGCTCTCATCCAAAACTTGGCTCAGGGACAAGAAGAGCTGAAAGTTCTTGTCAACCAACTTCGTCAAGATGGTTGCAACCGTATGGGGCGAACAACTAGAATTGGGGACCAAGTTATCATTCAGCCTCCCATGATACAAGAAGACGAAAGACCCTCCCAAATTGCTTCCACGTTATGAGCCCAACAACGACTTCGTCAACATCAATCGGAATATCAGCAAAGGCAAAGCGATCCCAAAAGACAGTTTACCAACATCAACATACCACTGTCTCAAGCTTTACAACACATGCTGAGGATGAATCTGATTACACCAATAAGACCTCATCCAAGTCCCAAAACGTTTTCTCCCAGCTACAATCCCGATGCCAGGTGTTCCTATCATTCCAATAGTCCTGGGCATGATACAAATGATTGTTGGGAGCTAAAATACAAGATTCAAAACCTGATCGATGAAGGATTATTGGAGTTCACACAAGATGGCCAGACTGAATTCTTCTTCTGTCCCTCCAAGGCTCATCACCTAAAGTGACAAGTTCAGACAAAGAGGCTTCTTTTCATTTGAATTTTCAGTTGTAATTCCTCTTTTTATTCAAACAATTATCTATTAATGTCAAACTTTGTTTCATTAATTCATTGCATATGTTTGTCTTGAATTGATTCATACGTTTTCATTTAAAATATGATTTTTACTCTCTTTATGACGTTCAACTCTTGCTAAAAGATACAAGCCTTTAGAGGGAGGATGACGAAAAAAATGCCATAATCTCATACAGTATGCTTTTGGACAGACCTTGTTGATGATGTACAAGTGTTTCTTTCAAATCCTAAACACTGGAGTTATAAGGAAGATAATCCCTAGTCAACCCCTTCGAGCCAAAGAAGTAGAAGTTTTTCCTTTTTTCACAAATTGAAACCTTTAATTAAAACCCGGGGCAGGGTAGTCTCCAGTTAGTTCAAATGCGTGTTTAGCCGCAAAATCTCATCTCATAATTCAACGAATGACCTAAAAAACATTCCTTCTGAACCAAAAGATGGTGATTGGTTCCTTGTCAAATAGGAAGTCATTATATCTCAAAGGAAAATCCCACTGAGTCAAAACCTACGAAGGAGACTTAAAGAAAACTGGGGCATCCCGCTGACTGTATTCTCAAAAACAAGAACAGTCAAACAAAAATCAGGGATAATAAAAAAAAAGAGGTCACTATAAATCCTAAACAACATGAAAAAGGTTTCAAAAAAAATGAATGCCTTCCGATAAACTTAACTTGTCTGAACCATCACCAAAACGTCATTCCAAACTCAATTGGAGTTCAAACGCACAATTAACTGAGTTTAGGACTGAAGAACATCACAAAGAGAGGGTGGGTACAAATACATTTTGAGCCTTTATCTTTTGTTTCTTAAACCGTGAACCAAGCCACGCTACAACCCTTCAAAAGTCCTAATTGAAGCATGGGTTAGTTCAAAAGCATACTATTACAAAAGGTATCCTGACTCCTGTAAGGCTTTACTCTAAATCTGGAGTTTGAATTTTCTTGCAAAACTTCTTTAATTGCCAAAACGCATTTTCAAATTGTAAGAAAAGCATAAACTTTGCATTACTTGAATATCACTGTTTGCATATGGCTATTTGTTTGACATCGGAGAAATTCATACAACGAATAACCAGTGAACCAAAGCTCTCTCAGTGAACTAAATCACTTCAAGTGGGATTACACTTACAATGACAAATCTCGTATCAACAAGGGGGCATGACATGTCACTATCCAAGCACACCTGAGGCAGTCCAGTCAAGATTCCAAGAAATCTCTCAAGAAGTACAGAATAACCAGGGGCAGGTCTCCATCTCCATTACTTGGGGCATTAAACGCGAATCCCGACAAAGGGTTACGTACAATCAAACATTTTCTGGCAGTGCCACAAACACTTGCTACTAGGGGAAGTGACAAATATCCCCAAAATCCTTCTCATAGGATGACTCCCATCCAGAGTTTCAATCTCTGAAAACTTTTTCCCAACTGAATCGACTTCAAGAATCCTCGAGGATTTCTGCCAGTGAAGTCGCCGCCTCTCCAATAGACTAAGTAACATGGTTTATTTCCCCAACAAACGACAGGATTCCCCATCTTGAGGTGGCCTCTCCAACCACTATAAATAAAAGGACCATAACTCCGCTTCCCCAGTAGACTACTCTACAATCCCCAACAAGTTACTGTGAAACCTGGACCCGACCATATATCAACTCAACTTCGACTCCCTAGTAGAGCAACGTACGACTAAGACTTCTAAACTCTTTTCCCCAAGCAGGAATCAACACTCTATACAGAGCTTTCAACATCCCCCAGCGGAGTTCTCCTCAAAAAATAAAACAGGAATCCTCAGTGGAAACATTCTAAGCAAAGTTTGAAGACACACCTACTCTTTAACAACAATCCGGGATTCAATAACTCCTCAACACTTGTCAAGGATTTATTCTCCAAGACAAAATTACATTTCAACAACACTCATAGCACATGCATACAAAATACATATAACATAAATCTCATTTATTTTGAGAACATCATTACACAATCCATACATCATGACATTGCATACAACTAACTCTTTACCTTTTCAGGAAAGATCGATCGACAGATAAATGTTATCATCTTTTGGAGTAGTAATCATCCAAGGTTCCTTCATCATCCTGATGAGGTAGTAATCGACCAAGATTCTTTCATCATCCTGTTGAGGTAGTAATCATCTAAGATTCCTTCATCATCCTGATGAGGTAGTAATCGTCCAAGATTCCTTCGTCATTCTACTGAGGTAGTAATCGTCCAAGATTCCTTCATCATTCTGCTAAGGCAGTAATCGTCCAAGATTCCTTCATCATCCTGTTGAGGTAGTAATCGTCTAATATTCCTTCATCATTCGGTAGAGCTCGTAATAGTCCAAGATTCCTTTGTCATTCTGCTGAGGTAGTAATCGTCCAAGATTCCTTCATCATCCTGTTGAGGTAGTAATCGTCCAAGATTCCTTCATCATTCCGCTGAGGTAGTAATCATCCAAGATTCCTTCATCATTCTGCTGAGGTAGTAATCATCCAAGATTCCTTCATCATCCTGCTGAGGTAGTAATTGTCCAAGATTCCTTCATCATTCTGCTGAGGTAGTAATCGTCCAAGATTCCTTCATCATCCTGCTGAGGTAGTAATCGTATAAGATTCCTTCATAATCCTGCTAAGGTTGTAATTGACCAAGATTCCTTTATCACACTACTGAGGTAGTAATCGTCCAAGATTCCTTCATCATTCTACTGAGGTAGTAATCGACCAAGATTCCTTCATCATCCTACTGAGGTAGTAATCGTCCAAGATTCCTTCATCATTCTGCTGAGGTAGTAATCATCCAAGATTCCTTCATGATCCTGCTGAGGTAGTAATCGTCCAAGATTCCTTCATAATTCTGCTGAGGTAGTAATCGTCCAAGATTCCTTTGTCATCCTGCTGAGGTAGTAATTGTCCAAGATTCCTTCATCATCCTGCCGAGTTTTCAGATACGCCTCAGACACGGATGCCATCCTGATACTCATTCAGATTTAACTCTTAGATACGAGTTAGATACAATCCATTTATGGATATTATTCTGATACTCAATCCAACACATCCATTATTACAGCATAAATCAACCAGAGATTTATTCTGACACTTCTTCTATTCCTACCAGCAATCATTTTGGATGGCATCTACAAGCCCATCTCCAACAACTTGCCATCATCCCTCCAAATGGCATCTTTAAGCCCATTTCCTACACAGTCAACTAACACATCTTTGAGTGCAAATTTCTAGGCACTCTAGTGTTCAATCATCTTCCACCTTCAAGTCACGAATGGCGGACTCGCCAATCTAACTCTTCAAGTTTAAGAAAATTGAACAAGGGCAGCTGTTGTACCCCAAAATTTTCCCTTTCATTTCTCAAGGATTCTCTCACAAGATCTTCTATGGCGTCAAGGTTGCAGCACTGATACCTCAATTTAGGCCTGGAATTGGCACAAGGGAAAAATGGTCAATTGCATATTAGAAAGTCAAACTTTGACTTTTTGGTCAACATTACATTCCAAAGATCAAATTTCATCAAGACATGCAAGAATATCAAGCTTGATCATCAAGAAAGTCAAAAGTCAACTTGAAAAGTCAAGATTTCCAAAACTTAGAAATTTTCTAAGTGTTTTTATACATGATAATTTCATCACTTCATGCCATTCTTTGATCATGATGAAAGATGATTCAAAAGAAACTTTCAACATGAAAGTTGTAGATCTCCATGATATCTATAATATTTCTTTACACAGCTTCTCCTAAATATGATGGGATCTCAAGTTACAAATTCATGAAGTCATGACATTTTCATTTAACACATAAATTTTCAACAGATTTTGGTCAGGATTTTACCCCAACTTCTTGACATTTTTTCACATAGTTCCACGATGATTTTGTCCAAATGGCCAACATGAAAGTTATAGAGGATGTTTCAAGATTTCCAAAACATCCAAGAGCATAAATTTATCATACTTGAGCTTGGAGATTCAAGGGCTTGAAGTTGGTCATCCATCTTTGAATTGCAAGTCAGTCTAAGTGGAGAACACATAACAAAACTCTCATGATTTGCTGCATAATCTTATGTTGCAGGCTTCTTTGCTTGCAAATTTTATCATAATTTAATGCTTACACCCACTCTTAAGCTATTACCCAAGTGTTTAAACCATTGCCCAAAAGATCTTTCCATTTATGGCATTAAGGCGCCATTGCTATTCTTGAAAAGCAAGCTTTTTGTACAAAGTTTGTCTTGAGCCCATACCTTGCTGGTTGTTGATTATACTTCACCATAAATCATGGGAAGTATCTCCTCAATACCAGCAACTTTTGTACTTCATCTTGGGACTATGGAGTACTTGACTTAGTTTGATCTTTATAATCCAACCAAACCATAACATGCTGTCTTATAAACCTAATCAGATCATATGTACAAACCCCTTGCCTATAAATAGAAGAAGCATTTGCAAGAGAAAGAGGTTGTAAAAAGGTTAGAAAAATAGAGAGAAAATCCAGAAGTCTTGTTGTAAACTAGCCATCAAAAACCATAATTGTCCAAAAAAGCTTCCACTCTTGAGTTTTAAAGTCCAAATATTTGGAACTCTCACACCTTGCAAATTCTGTCCAACCATCTAAACACTTCATATACATCATCTATAAATTGTTCAAACTCAAGAACAAGCTTCTATAACACCTCTATTTTCTCTTCCAATTTCAATAACATTCAAGACAACAACTCAAATTCAGAGTATAAAGATCCAACTCCAAGGTAAGTTTCTTTTTCTTTAGTAATTCATTTTTGAAGACAAAAATGTAGTAACCATTGTCCTTGAAGCTAACCTTTTGTTTATCTTCCATTCCTTTCATTATGTGTTGAAAACTAACCCATGTATGCATCAAGACAATGTTGAAGTAGAAAAAAATGACAGTATGAGTCGACACATAGCCTTATGAGTCGATACATACTGCTTTACAGGCCCAAAACAGAAGGAAAAACAATGTATGAGTCGACACAAAGCACGTATGATTCGACACATGCAGTGTATGAGTCAACCCATACCATTATGTATCGACTCATACTGAGTTGATTTGGAAATACAGTGGCAAGGAAAGTTATGTGTCGATGCATGTGAGCTTGTGTCGACACATAATAGTTCAAAATTAATTTTTCCTTCTTTTTACACTGTTTTTACGTTTCCTTCATGGTTATTTGATATGGTTATAATATTTAAGTTCCTACTTCATCCCCATTTGTAAATTGCACCCTCATCCCCTAAATGATGTAATAGCGTAGGACTTTATATTTATGCAATTTAACGCTTTCAAATACAAATGTTAGTAATTAGGGTTTGTATGGAAAGACTAAAACCAATCAATTAGAAAACCCTAATCAAAGACAAATCAAGCATGAAAAATCAATACACTTGCACACAAGCACCCCTAGGGTAAATCCACTATGTTGCCTTACAAAAAATGACCATATTATGCATGTGAGGTATGTTAGCAAAAACAAGCAAAAATACAAGATCATAGTCCCTCGATGACGCTATCAAAGTTGCCTTACAAATGATCTTAGTCCCTAAAAAATAATTCTAAGATACCTTGCAACATTGCTAATCAAGGCTATACGATGACCCACGCCTGTCCCGCTTACATCCAAAGATAGGGTTGCTTACCAAATCAATGGTAAGACAACAATGTCAAAGGAAAAGAAAATGAACAAGAAAGACTTTTGAGTAGGTAGGTTGCTCCTAATTACTTGATCCATTTCAAAATAAACATCCTTGATATTTTCAAAAATAATTACCTACACTTTCAAAAACACCTTTCAAACTTGAAAACATTTTCAAAAGATCAACACTTTGTATACATTCTTACGAACGAGAATCATTACAAAGTTTGCCTAAACGATGGCGCCTTTTCAAAATACTTTCAAAAAACCACACAATGCATAATTTGAAACAAAATCAAGTGATCTAGCAAGTAACTAAGAGCCCATGGAAAACCATGGATGAAAAGAGTGCTAACACCTTCCCTTTTCATAATCTACCCCCCGAACTCAAGAAACAATCTCAAAGGTCTTTCCTGTGCTTTTTCACCTTTCCTTTTGGATAAAAGAAAAGTCGGTGGCGACTCTTGCTAACCGCAACATTTGCGATCAAACGCAAAACATCCAAGTCAGTTCTTCCATCGAATCACAAGGCCCAAAGGTAAAGAGGGTACACTTTTGTATTAAATAGTAAAAGAGGGGGTGTCAAGAGCTAAGGGCCCAAGTCCAGATTTTGGACTTGGCCCATTAAGGTTGGGGGGATTACTTCTAAAGGCGCTAGCAAAAAAATATAAAAGAGGGATTCGCTTAGAAATGGTTCAGGCCCAAGGGTCGTTAGTCTGTGTGGGTTGGTTGTAGGTGGGTGCACAGTTGTTATCATGGGCGAGAAAATTTGTGACGTATGATGTTGATCATGTGGTCAAAATTAGGGTGGATGGTAGTATACATGCGGTGTCACGCACTGGATTATTAGATCCAAAATATTCTGTTTTACAAACAAATGTTTTCATTATTCATTTTTTTGTTTTTTATTATCCTCTTCTCTTTCTCGATCCTCTCTGTTATCTCTTTTCTATATCTCAAACAACAATCTAACCCTAAAATCTCACCCACCGGCGGTGGAGGCCATCGACCTCTTCTCTTCTTCACCACAACAATCATCAACCTTCAACCCAACTATAATCCTAAACCCCCCAAACCAACAAATAAATGCAACAACAGAAAAAATTTAAAGTTAAGTGCTCCAGAAATTACCCCTTTTGTATGCGAATTATATGTTCTCCTCTGATTTATCTCCCCTTTCATGTTGTAGGTGTGGCGGTGTTGGCTTGACGGAGGCGCCATAAAGAGGCTTAAAGATGAAGAGTGATGGATTTAGGGTTTCAGATCTTGAAACCCTAAATCAGAATGATGAATATAGATAAGCGGCAACAGCGAACTCCTAGTAGCGCAACAAGGATCCCCTTTCTATTCTCCTTACGTAAACCTTCTTGTAATTTTCTCTCCCTCACTGCTTGTCAATTGTCCTACCTCTTGTCTACAATTTTTGTTTATTTTATAGTTTTTTTAGGATTAGCAATTTTAGGAAGTATGATTATGTGTCTGTAAAATTCAAATTGCAATAATTAGGGTTTGATTTTGGTTTAGGAAATTATTTGATATTGTCTGTACATTCGTATACATGTTATCAAACAGCTTAATTAGTTTCTGGAATTGTTTTGATCTTGTTTTGATTATTACTGTTTCTATATTAATTTTTTATCTATTTCTGTATCTAGCCCTGTAATGGTCTTGTTCTGGTCTAAGAAAAGGGAATGTAAAGGTCCAATATTGGATGAAGATCTGCATAATAGTTGTTTTTTTGGGCCAAGCGCCTTCTATTTTGTTTTGGGCTTGCAAGTTCACGGGCTGTGCGTTTTTCTGATCCAAAACCAAAATGTTTCTAATCTTAATGGACTGGACTTGGGCCGTGAAAGAAAACCCTTTATCAACACTTCCTCTTTTAATCAATAAAACATAAACCTATTTTAATTAATTTTTTTAAAGTAATATTTGAATTAAAAATAGTATTAGTAGTTTTAATGTTGATAATAATTTTTATAATTAAAAACAAAATAATCTCCTCAAGCTTAAAATCAAAATGGGACACATTGTTTCATTGTTTGGTCCTTAACAAAATAAAATACTTTATGGACCTCCTTGACTTAGAATATACACCCCCTAACTTATTTTAAAAATAAAGACTTTAATAATTTTAGTGGGCAGGTCTGGAAACCTTAATGGGCCATATCATTTTATTGGGCTTCTTAAAAGGAAATCTAACTTGTTTTATGGACCCGCTTTCAAAAATGAATGAAAACCCTAATGGACCATCAGATATTGGTGGTCCATTTCTAGATCAATACACCTTTCTTCCCTGTTTTAAACCTTTATAGAAATAAAACCATGTAATAAGATTTATTTAATTAGAACTTTAAATATAATATAAGGGTAGGGAAAATTTGGGGTATGACAGCTGCCCCTATTTAATTGCTTTCGATTGAATAGTGTGAGAATACGCAGGTCTCGCATGTTTTGATCGGAAGTTTATTAAATATTGGAAGACCCCAAGATTTGTCTGAAAGATCATAAGAAAACACTATACAACGCTTATGAAAGTGGAGAGTAAGCATAGATGATGATGTATCGTCTTACCAGCATTTGAGCCAAATTTTGGTTTTACTTAGATATGACGATGCGAACAATTCGTCAGTATCTAAAGGAATTTGTAAAATTTATATATTTACCATAACCTAGGAGGAAAATGATAGAAGTTTGAAAAACTGACTCACTAACGCTTGGAGACTAATATGGTAAGTTTGGTTTGATTTGATTTTGTATTTTCATCGCGACCTAGGGGATGAATAAAACAAAGTTTGACAAGACATTGCTGCATGGAGACTGACGCAAAGAGCTATATCACAGAAAACTAATAACAAACATTGATGCATAGAGACTGATGCAATGAGTTAAATCGAGGAAGAAGTTCTGATGATGACATTGTTTCCTAGAGACTGACTCAATGGATTATACTGTGGAAAATATTTGATAAAAACATTGCGGCACAAAGACTGATGCAATAGACAGAGTCTGGTAAAAACATCGCTGCATGAGACTAATGCACTGGAAGAAATTTGATAACATCGTTGCATGGAAGATGACACAATGAGCTAGACCGTGAAGAAATAACATATTTTTGCATGGAGACGAACACAATATATTATATTATAGATAATGCATTATCCATATTTGTTTTTTTGTATTCTTTCTTTTTAAACCATTGGCTTTGAGTTACCAACTCCCCGATATTTCATGTTGTATCGTCGTTGTATCCTTGAATTTATTTGAACATGTTGGAAATTATTGGTAAGATCTTGACATTTGTATCGTAGGCGTAGGCGTAGCATAGGCGTAGGCAAAGTCCTAGAGATAAGCGTAGAAGTGGACACTATAAGTACGAAGTGCGCCTAAGAGGGGGGGGGGGGTGAATTAGGTACTTTAAAAAATTCTGGTTTTAGTGATGATGGATATTATTTTTCTGGTTAATGGTGAGTTTAGGAAAGAGTAAAGTGCAGAAAAATAAAGAGACACGGGCAATATATCCCCCCTCACAGTCCGAGAGTACTCCAGTCCCCTTTCAACATGAAAGATATTTCCTTATTGTGGCAAAATTAAACAAGAACTACCAAAAATCCAAGAACAATCCTCTTGGATTTTCACTATGTCAACAATGAGAACAATCCTCTCAAAGTGACTACACTTGTATCCAACAATCCTGGAAAGACAAGATTTAAAAAACACTTAAAATTATTTCCAACAATCCTGGAAAAATAAGTAAGTAACTATCAATATTTGATTTTGAGTGAGTTGAGTAGTCTTAATCACTTAGAGTTATTTAACAATGAACGATCTTCTCTTCCAATAATAATATTATACAACGACTCAAGATATAATTGCTCAAAGTTTTCTGTTTAACAATGTATGAAAATATGCAGAAAACTTATGTATGAAAGTGAAGAAATGCTTGAGTTTGTATTTTGAAAATTCAGGAAATATATTTGGAAGAGGTGTTGAAAATGATTTTGAAAATGAATATTTATATGTTCATAGCACCCTTTTGAAACATCATAAAGTTATGAAAATGAATCATGAACAAATGCCAAGATTGAGTGAAAGGTTTCAATGAAAAGGTATTATGAACATGCATGTGAAAAGCTGTTGTTTTTCAAAATCGTGCAGCATGCAATCTATTGCACCCTTTGTGTAAATCGATTGCACAGGATTTCAACAACTATATTTTCAAAAGTTTTAAGTGTGTAATCGATTGCACAAGCAATTTCAATCGATTGCATGTAAAATCAGTAGAAAAAAATAAGTGAGTGCAATCGATTGCACAAGCAATGTAAATCGATTGTACTGAGAAACAGAAGAAAACATTTTGAAAATTTTAAGTATGCAATCGATTTCACAAATAATGTAAATCAATTTCACTGAGAAACAGAAGTAAAAGATCTGAAAATTTGAAGCATGCAATCGATTACACTCAAGTGAAAAATGAATTTTAACTTTGAAAAAACTTGAGTAATGATTTACAAAACATTTCTTATTCACCATTGAGCATATATATCTTAAGATCAAAGTAGATAATATTATTATACCTTTAAGAGCTTTGAACTGAAGATTTTGTCCGTATATGCTTTGAGCTTGATCATAAATCTTTTCCTTCTTTCTCAATCATGGTTTGTCTTCATCAAAATAAAAGTTCATTTGAGAAGCTTGATTTTATATTCTCCCCCTTTTTGATGATGACAAATAATCTTGCTTTATGCGTTGTAGTTTCCGGAAAGATCTTTTCTCCCCCTAAGATGCAAAACTCCTCCTATGTATGAGAAGGTTGGAATCCTTTGTATTTGTTCATCTTGGTTGGAGAGTACCTTTAAAAAATTAAGACAAGGAGAAATACAAGCATAAAGTACCACATCTTTCTCCCCCTTTAACATTATCAAAAAGAAGGGAAAGATGCACAAAACAAATAGTAATAAAAGCAATATATCGAGAAAAATTTAATTAAACAAGCAACACAAATTGTTTAACAATTACACAGAAATTTAACAAACAAAACATAGAATAACAAGACAAGGACATAATAGAAAATAGAGTTGGCCAGAACTTCAAGGGTGATGCATGTTCTGGTGGTTATAGGACCAAGAGCCTTGATTCGGAAATTGTTGCTGAAGAGGGGGTTTTGTGTTATGTTGAGGAGGTGCACCTAGACTATTTAGATCATATGGTGGAATATGAAGATGAGAGTAAAGGTATGAAAATTGTTGATTCACATCTGTGCGGAAGTCATTAATTCGGGTTGTCGTAGAATCATTGATCGCATTCCATTGGTTGTTGTCTTGGTGTTCATGGAAGAAAATTGTTGAGACATGTAATCCATAAGCTCTTGATTGCTTGGACCAGAGGGAGTAGTAGGTGAAGGAGGTACAGCTTCACTGCCTTCGACTTCTTGATCGTTCCCTTCATCACCAACAACATCTTCACCAATGTAAGTGATAGTTTTTGTTTCTGGATTGTAATGCACGCCCATTCTAGAGTCAATATTCTTGATGGAAATCTTATTCAGATTTGGATCCATATTCACTTTTTAAAACCTAGCAAAATCCACTACAAATTCCTCCATAATTAAAATAATAAAATAAGCATATGGAAGAAATTTATATTTTTCATCGACTCTCAGCATATGCACCATTATAAGTCTTGCCCAGTTAACACTTATTCCTTTCTTTCTTGCATAAATCAGCTGCATCTCCAGGTCGGTCACAGTGCAGTGGTTTCTAGTTCTTGGAAACATAATATAGACCATAAAGTAATGAAATAGGCGATCGTCTATATAGAAGTTACCTACACTCCAGGAGTCTCTGGATGGAATTACTCTGCCTAGACCAAGAATCCGTTTGGCGCGGATATCAACTTCACTTAACCTCCCAATGTTGTAAAAGAAATCCTTTTTCCGATAGCCATCCCATATCTCGTTTTCAGGGTGATACAGGGAACTTCCAATGTAAGGAATATGAAGAATCTCACCAACAACCTGAGGAGTTAGAGAGATACGAGTACCCAACACATATGTCACCATTTTGCCTTTTTGGAGAGTTAGATTTCTGAAAAACACTCTTACCAAATCCGGATAATATGGAACGAACGATGAAATTAATGGTTATAGACCATAAGAAGCTAAATCATTTTGAAAAGAGAAGCATTCTTGGGGAAAGGATGATAGCATACCATTTCAGGATTGGACACTATTTTCCTTTGAAAGTCCTTTGTGAATCTGACTTCTTGTTATTCGCAGAGAGATGAAAGTAACGGATTAGAAGATGAATCAACCTTTTTCTTCCCTTTTTCTGAAGCTGACACCTCCTTTTTTGTCTTGAAGCCATGGGTAAGGATTTTAGGGTTTTGAGTGTTTTAGGTTTTTTGAGAAAGAAAGGTGTTTGAGAGCTGAAATTTGGATACGATTTGAGTAGATAGGAAATGAGTGGATTGTAATAAAGTTTATTTGGCTTGGGAAATATGAGAGAGAGAGAGAGAGGAATTCTGACCAACAAAAATTTCTGTCATAAAGGCAAGTTACAGAACGTGCAATCGATTTGCATACAGGTGCAATTGATTTGCATATAAAACAGAATCAAAATAAAACTAAAACGCACAAAGTGAAATCGATTTGCATTTATGGTGCAATTGATTTGCACTTGAAACAGAAAGGTCAGAAATAAAAATACTCAGTGAACAATCGATTTGCATCAACCAAAAATGACCAAAACCAATTTTTTCTTAAAAATTAAATACCACTTAACATATATCCACATATAGCATATTTAAAACATATATATATATATATATATATATATATATATATATATATATATATATATAATCATAACAAGGATAGAAGGCACCTTATATGTCATGTTCGTCAAGTATGCCAAGCTCTCGTCAAACCTTGTAGAACGGTTCTCTTGCCAAAGGTTTGGTGAAGATATCGGCAAGCTGATTATGAGTATCTATAAAGGTTACCTCGACATCTCCTTGAAGTACATGATCACAGAGGAAATGATGTCGTATGTCTATGTGTTTAGTTCTTGAATGCATGACGGGATTCTTTGTGATGTTTATTGCACTTGTATTGTCGCACCGTAGAGGGATGCATCCTAGATCGAGTCCGTAGTCACGAAGTTGTTGTTTGAGCCACAAAATTTGAGTGCAACTACTACCCACTGCAATATATTCAGCTTCGGTCATGCTAATAGCAACACATGCTTATTTCTTGCAGGCCCATGATACTAATGCATTTCCAAGGATGTGACAAGTACCACTTGTTCTTTTTCTATCCGTTTTACAACCTGCATAATCCGCGTCAGAATAACCAACTAAGTAACAAACACTACCTTTAGGATACCATAATTCGACATTTGTTGTTCCTTTGAGATACTTCATGATCCTCTTTACCGCTGTGATATGAGATTCCTTTGGATTAGCTTGAAAGCGAGCACAGAGACAAACACTAAACATTATGTCAGGACGGCTTGCCGTCAAATACAATAAGGAGCCAATCATACCTCGATACTTTTTAATGTCGATGGAAACACCTAACTCATTTTGATCAACATATGAACCGGAACCCATTGGTGTAGACATTGCCTTACAATTATCCATGTCGAATCTTTTCAAGAGTTCCTTGCAATATTTGGATTGGTTGATGAAGATGCCATCTTTTAGTTGTTTGATTTGAAGTCCAAGAAAATAGTTCATTTTACCCATCATGGACATTTCAAATTCTCCTTGCATCATTGCTGAAAATTCTTCACACATTTCTTGATTTAAAGAACCAAAAATGATATCGTCAACATAGACTTATGCTAGTAAAGTGTCATCTTTGATTTTCTTGATAAACAGAGTCTTGTCAACTTTTCCCTTTTCAAAGCCTTTTTCGCATAAGTTGCTTAAACGATCATACCATGCCCTTGGTGCTTACTTCAATCCATAGAGAGCTTTTCTCAATTTAAATACATGAGATGGATTCTTGAAATCTTCGAACCCCGTGGGTTGCTTAACGTAGATTTCTTCAGTGATATATCCATTCAAGAATGCGCTTTTGACATCCATTTGGAAAAGCTGAAAATTTAATGAACAAGCATGGGCATGTAAGAGACGAATAGCTTCTAACCTTACAACCGGAGTGAAAGTTTCTTCAAAATCTATTCCTTCTTCTTGATTGTAGCCTTGTGCTACCAACCTTGCTTTGTTCCGAACAATTATTCCATTCTCGTCAAGTTTGTTTTTAAACACCCATCTTGTTCCAATAATGTGTTTGTTGCTTGGCCTAGGAACAAGTTCCCAAACTTGATTCCTTTCAAATTGATTCAATTCTTCTTACATAGCAATAATCCATTGGTCATCGCCTAAGGCTTCATCAACTTTGGAAGGTTCAATTTGAGAGACAAACGCCATGTTTAGGCACGCATCTTTGAGATTTAATCTTGTTGTCAAACCTTGACTTAGATCACCAATTACTTTATCAATAGGAAGATCTCTATGAGTTATCCATTATTTTGGTAGATCATTGAGATTTGATTCTTGTTGGGGTGATTCTACGTGTTGAATTGGTTGATCTTTGGAAGAATTTTCTTGAGGACCTTCTAGTATTTCATCATCATCATTATCACAAACAACATTATCCTCCTTGGAGGGGTTAGTTTCATCAAAATATACATGCATTGATTCTTCAATTGTTAAAGTTCTTTTGTTGTAGATTTTATATGCCTTACTAGAAAGTGAGTAGCCAAGAAAAATACCTTCATCGGAATTTTCATCAAACTTACCAAGGTTATCTTTGTCGTTGTTTAAGACAAAGCATTTGCATCCGAAAATGTGAAAGAAAGCAATGTTTGGTTTCCTCCCTTTGAAGAGTTCATATGGAGTTTTCTTTAAGATCAGTCTTATGTTAACTCTATTGATAACAAAACATGTCGTGCTCACCGCATCCTCCCAAAAGTATTTTGGAAGATTTGAGTCACTAAGCATTGCTCTATCAAGTTCCACAAGAGACATGTTCTTTCTTTCTACCACTCCATTTTGTTGAGGAGTCCTTGGTGCCGAGAAGTTGTGAGAAATTCCATGTTCTCCACAAAATTCTTCAAATAGAGTATTTTGAAATTCTCCTCCATGATCACTTCTTAGGGAGGCAATTGTTAGAGACTTCTCATTCTGAATTTATTTAGCATACTTATTGAACACCTTGAATGCATCACTTTTCTATACTAAAAAGAATGTCCAAGTATATCTAGAGAAATCGTCAACAATAACCAAAGCATATACATTACCTCTGAAACTCCTTGTTCTTGATGGACCAAATAAGTCCATATGTAACAATTGTAGTGGCCTTGTAGTGGACACCACATTCTTAGATTTGAAAGTTGATTTTGTTTGTTTCCCTTTTTTACAAGCATCGCAGAGTCTATCTTTGACGAAATTTCTCTTAGGAAATCCAATGACAAGATCATGCTTGATTAGTTTATTCAAGTGTTCCATATGAATATGAGCAATTATTTTGTGCCACAGCCATGAATCATCGTTGTTCTCCATGAGACATTTAACCTTCAAAGGTGGATCATCAAGGGAAATCATGAAAATATTATTAATTCTTTTACCTTTAAGTATAACCTCATGTGTGACTTCGTCCTCTATCAAGCATTCATCCTTGGTGAACTTGATCTTGAAGCCTTTGTCACAAAGTTGGCTAATACTAAGAAGATTATGCTTTAGTCCTTCAATATAAATAACATCTTCAATGGATGTGAAAGGTGGAGCACCAACTTTGCCTTTTCCAAGGATTCTTCCCTTATTATTGTATCCATAAGTGACAAAACCCTTGTCCTTTAGCACTAGATTTGAAAATTGGTTTATGTTTCCTGTCATATGCTTTGAACAAACACTATCAAGATACCAAAGATTGCATGTGGTCTTCAAGCATACCTGCAAAACAAATTAGGCTTTGTTAGGTAGCCAAGTTGGTTTGGTTCCTTCATAATTAGTGCCTTTCTTTACCCACACATAATTCCCACTTGCCACACTAAAGGTTCTAAAATAGCAAGCATTAGGTGTATGGCCTTTAATACCATAATAAAAACAAGTAGGTTCAAAGTTACTTCTATATCTAGAAGGATAAGATTTCTTCTTAGGAAATGTTTTCTTTTTAGGATAGTAATGAAATATTTTAGGTTTGTTCACTTTCTCTTTGGATGATTGATCACTAGCCTTAACAAAGATAGTTTTATTAGAACTTGGTTTTGAAAACTTTGAATATCTAAGTACACTTTTATCATTGGAGTATCTTTGTTGGCTAAGAACACCTTCCAATCCAATTTGGCCTTTTTCATATCTTTCAATGACTCTTTTTAATTTGACAATTTGGAAAGAGAGTGATTCACAATTTTTGCATAAAAAATTTTGTTTTTGTTCATCACTTGTTTTTTGTTTTTCTTCTTTGAAATCTTTTTCCATAGATTCACATTTTTCTTCTAAGGATGAAATTTGTTTCTTTTGTGATGAAATAGTTTTATATAAAATTTTGCATTCATTCAATAGTTCATCTATAGCACCTTGTGCATCACTATCAAAAATAGAAAATTCATTACTAACCTCATTGTCTTCATCATCAGAATGGTGTGAGGCTATCAATGTTAGATTTGCACTTTCATCATTATCGGAATCGAATGAGGAACTTATCTCATTATCTTCCCATGAAACATAAGCCTTTTTGTTCTTGAATCCCTTTTTGCTTTTGAAGCCACCTTTCTTGGAGAGTTTTGGACAATCCGGCTTGATATGACCTTTCTTACCACATTCATAACATGTGATTTCTTGTGTTGATGTGGAAGCTTCCTTTTTCTTAAATTGTTTCTTTCCTTTTGAATGAGAAAAAGGTTTTTCATTTCTACCAAAGAACTAACCAAGCCTTTTAACAAGAAGCATGAAATTTTCATCTTCTTCCGGATTGTCTTCCTTTTCAACTTCCTTGGAGTCTATCTTCAAAGCAATATTCTTGGATTTCTTCTCTTGATTTTCATGCTTTTCAAGTCTTCCGAGTTCCGTTTCATATTCTTGAAGTTTTCCAAACAATGTTGCGGACGTCATGGAGGAGAGACTTTTCTTTTCTGAAATTGCCGTTACCTTTGGTTTCCATTCCCTAGTTAAGGACCTAAATACTTTCAGATTTAGTTCATCATTCGTCAAAGTTTTACCAAGAGCACTTAGATGATTAGTCAAGTGCACAAATCTCTTTTGAAGGTCAAGAATGGTTTCTCCGTGCTGCATTCGAAATAATTCGTATTCTTGACTCAGGGTATTTAGTCTTAATCTTTTTACTTCAACCGTTCCTTCATGAGTTTGTACCAAGGTATCCCATATTTATTTTGCTGTCTTGCATGCCGAGACACGGAAGAATTCATCCATGCTAAGTGCACCTTGAAGAAGGTTTATTACCTTTTTATCATAGAGAACTTTCTTCTTATCATCATCATCCCATGCAGTTTTAGGCTTTGATGAGTTAACACCATTGATTATCGTTATAGGGATAAATGTACCATTCTCGACGGCATCCCATACTTCTTCTCCTTGTGGTTCTAGATGTGCCTTCATGCGTATTTTCCAGAAGTCGAAATATTCACCACAAAATAAAGGAGATTTGTTGTTACTACCACCATCTCTGAAAACAGGATTTTGATTTGCGGAAGTCATTCTGGATCTTTTAGGAACAGGTTACCTATAACTTGCTCTGATACCAATTGTAAGTACGAAGTGCACCTAAGAGGGGGGGGGGATGAATTAGGTACTTTAAAAAACTCTGGTTTTAGTGATGATGGATATTATTTTTCTGGTTAATGGTGAGTTTAGGAAAGAGTAAAGTGCAGAAAAATAAAGAGACACGGGTGATATATCCTAGTTCCCCTCACAATCGGAGAGTACTCCAGTCCCCTTTCAACATGAAAGAGATTTCCTTATTGTGGCAAACTTAAACAAGAACTACTAAAGAGCAAAGAACAATCCTCTTGGACCAAGAACAATCCTCTTGGATTTTCACCATGTCAACAATGAGAACAATACTCTCAAAGTGACTACACTTGTATCCAACAATCCTGGAAAGACAAGATTTAAAAAACACTTAAACTTATTTCCAGCAATCCTGGAAAAATAAGTAAGTAACTATCAACATTTGATTTTGAGTGAGTTGAGTAGTATTAATCACTTAGAGTGATTTAACAATGAACGATCTTCTCTTCCAATAATAATATTGTACAATGACTCAAGATATAATTGCTCAAAGTTTTCTGGTTAACAATGTATGAAAATGTGCAGAAAACTTATGTATGAAAGTGAAGAAATGCTTGAGTTTGTATTTTGAAAATTTATGAAATATATTTGGAAGAGGTATTGAAAATGATTTTGAAAATGAATATTTATATGTTCATAGCACCCTTTTGAAGCATCATAAAGTTCTGAAAATGAATCATGAACAAATGCCAAGATTGAGTGAAAGGTTTCAATGAAAAGGTATTATGAACAGGCGTGTGAAAAGCTGTTGTTTTTCAAAATTGTGCAACATGAAATCGATTACACCATTTGTGTAAATCGATTGCACAAGGTTTCAACAACTATATTTTCAAAAGTTTTAAGTGTGCAATCAATTGCACAAGCAATGTCAATTGATTGCATGTAAAGTCAGTAGCAAAAAAAAAGTGAGTGCAATCGATTGCACAAGCAATGTAAATCGATTGCACTGAAAAATAGAAGCAAACATTTTGAAAATTTTAAGTATGCAATCGATTGCACAAGCAATGTAAATCGATTGCACTGAGAAACAGAAGCAAAAGATCTGAAAATTTGAAGCATGCAATCGATTGCACTAATATGCAAATCGATTGCACTCAAGTTAAAAATGAATTTTAACTTTGAAAAAACTTGAGTAATGATTTATAAAACATTTCTTATTCACCATTGAGCATCTATATCTTAAGATCAAAGTAGATAATATCATTATACCTTTAAGAGCTTTGAACTGAAGATTTTGTCCGTAGATACTTTGAGCTTGATCATAAATCTTTTCCTTCTTTGTCAATCATGGTTTGTCTTCATCAAAACAAAAGTTCATTTGAGAAGCTTGATTTTACAGACATAGACGTGGATTTTCTTTCGATATTTTCTAACTAAATTTTTTTTCTCGATTTTTTATCAAGTGTCTTGACTTGTCCAATATTAGAAATGATTTCAACATAATATTCAAAAGAAACAATTGTAGTATTTTATAAACAAGTATGAAAAAGACAAAAACACAATTCGCAAGATATAAAAAGTAGAGGTTTTATCGATATTCCTTTGAATAGGTGTGAGTACAAGTTGCAATTCCTGAAAGGAGGTAATTACATAAAATTTTAAAACTATAAATGGAAATAAAAATGATAATTGCTACTGTTGTTTTCCTGATATCCTTTTGATAGCTTCCAATCTTCTTTGCTTCTGAGTTGGATGATTTGGATCTAACTCTTTCTTCGTGGTTTATGGTCGCAGTTCTTAGATCGCAATCTTTTTGTTCTTTATTTCTTTTGGATAAGATCCCTAATTTTTGCCTGGATCTCCCTTTCGGGTTTTCAATCCCTAATTTTTACCTGGATCTCCCTTTCGGGTTTTCAACCCACCGGGATGCTCCTTTTTGCCTAAGTCGCATGTTTAAGGTTCGATCTTAGCGAGCTTTCTTATACATAGTAGTTTTTACTGCGTCTGAATTTGCCAGATTTGGTAGTTCTTCCACATCCATTGTTGTGAGGATAAGACCACCACCAGAGAATGTTGTTTTTACCACATATGGATCTTCGTAGTTGAGTGTTCATTTACCACGTGAATCGAGGCGAGGTAGCAGAATATTTTTAAGCACTAAATCTCCCTCTTTGAATATTTGAGGACAAACTTTCTTGTCGAAGGTTTTCTTCATCCGTTTTTGATATAATTGACCATGGCACACGGCTGTCAAACATTTCTCTTCAATGAGGTTGAGCTGATCAAGCCATGTTTGAACCTACTCGGCTTCCCCAAGATTTGTTTTCATTAGCACTCGGAGTGATGGAATTTTTATTTTAACTGGGAGTACTGCCTACATTTTTTGAATGATTTTCTTCATATTTTTGTTTGCAGCTTCGATAGCCCTGTTCATCTTGGGTCGATATGGCGAAGAATTATGATGCTCGATATTGAAATCGTCGCGTAGCTCTTTCATCATTTTGTTGTTCAGATTAGACCCGTTATCAGTTATGATCCTGTTTGGAACCCCATATATGCATATGATATTTTACTTGATGAATCGAGTGACCACATGGCTTGTTACATTTGCATATGATGCCGCTTCTACCCATTTGGTGAAGTAATCAACGGGGACCAGTATAAATTGGTGTTCGTTAGATGCTTTCGGTTCGATCATACCTATCATATCAATTCCCCACATTGAGAACGACCAAGGATAACTCATGACATTTAGAGGAGTAGGTGGCACATTCATTTTGTCGATGTAGATTTGGCACTTTTGATTGTTTTTTGTGTAATGATAACAATCTACTTCCATTGTTAACCAGTAGTACCCTGCTCGTAGAATTTTTCTTTCCATAGAATCCCCCATTTGTATGGGTTCCGAAAGTGCCCTCGTGGATTTCTCTCATAAGTGTATCTGCTTCTCGTTTCTCCATACACCTGAGCAACACCATATCGTAATTTCCTTTGTATAATACATTACCACTCAGAAAGAATTTTGAGGTTAGCCTTCGCAGAGTTTTTTTATCGGTGATAGAGGCATTTTCTGGATATTCTTGTTTTTCAAGATACCTCTTGATGTCTTAGAACCAGGGCTTGTCATCCGGTCCTTCTTCAATAGCTAGGCAATGTGCATTCTCTTCAAAATGTCTGATAGTAATGTGCAGTTCATGGTTAGGCCAAGTTGCCTTAAACATGGCTGATAAGGTTGCTAAAGCGTCTGCCATTTGATTTTCTTCTCGTGGGATGTGGTTGAAGGTAATCTCAGTGAATTTCATAGCTAGCTTTAAGACACGATCCCGATATGGAATCAAATTGGGGTGTTTAGTGTCTCATTCACCTTTGTCTTGGTATATGACTAATATGGAGTCTCTGAATACTTCAAGATATCTGATTCTTAGATCAATAGCGACTTCCAGACCCAAGATACAATCTTCATATTCAGCAATATTATTGGTGCAGTCAAAGCGTAACCTTGTCGTATAAGGTTTGTGATAGTTCTTTGGAGAAGTCAAAACTGCCCTGATACCGTTCCCTAGTGCATTTGAAGCTTCGTCGAACATGAGCGTGCAACGTGCCCCTGGTTCAGGTCCTTCGTCGGGCCTTGGTATTTCGTAGTCATCTACAACCATAACATCTTCATCTGGAAAGTCGAACTTCATTGATTGATATTATGGAAATGGTTGATGAGATAGATGATCAACTAGTACCCTACCTTTGATGGCCTTTTGAGTAACATATTGTATGTCATACTCTGATAATAACATCTTCCATCGGGAAATCCTCCCTGTAAGAGCTGGTTTTTTGAACACATATTATAAAGGATCCACTCTAGCTATTAACCATGTGGTGTGTGTTAACTTGTATTGTCTCAATCTTTTAGTAGCCCAAGCCAATGCACAACAAGTCTTCTCGAGGAGTGAGTACCTGGTTTCATAATCAGTGAATTTCTTGCTGAGGTAGTAGATTGCATGCTCTTTTCTACTCATTTCATCTTGTTGGCCCAATACACATCTCATTGATCCTTCAAGTACTATTATATACATAATGAGCAGTCTTCCAGGAACTGGTGGCATCAATATCGGTGGCTCTTGTAAATATTACTTTATCGTCTCAAAAGATGTCTGGCAATCATCATTCCATGTCATTGTTTGATCTTTTTGCAGTAGTTTGAATATGGGCTCGCACATAGCAGTTAGGTGTGATATGAACCTTGAAATGTAGCTCAATCATCCTAAGAAACCATGAACCTCTTTCTCTGTCTTTGGAGCCAGCATTTCCTGTACAACTTTTACTTTGGCGGGGTCTACCTCAATACCATGCTGACTTACGATAAAACCCAGTAACTTGCCTGATCTGCCACCAAATGTACATTTGTGATTTAACCTTAGTTTAAACCTTTGTAGACGATTAAATAACTTATGTAAATGTATGATATGGTCCTCCTCTGTATGGGATTTGGAAATCATATGATCTACGTACACCTCCACTTCTTTGTGAATCATATTATGGAATAGTGTAACCATTGCCCGCTGATAGGTTGCCCCTCTGTTCTTCAACCCAAATGGCATTACTTTGTAGCAGAAAATGCCCTAAGGCATCATGAAGGTAGTCTGTCCATATCTCTGGGTGCCATTTTGATTTGATTATATCCTGAGAAACCATCCATGAATGAGAATACTGAAGCTTGAGTTGTATTGTCCACTAGAACATTTATGTGAGGTAGCGGGAAATCGTCTTTAGAACTTTCTTTGTTTAGATCCCGATAATCTACACACATACGTACTTTACTATCCTTCTTGGGTACTGGAATGATGTTGGCTATCCAAGGTGGATAATCTACTATCGCTAAGAACCCTACATCGAATTGTTTAAGGACTTATTCTCAAATTTTGTCGGACATGTCCGGACGAGTTCTCTTGAGCTTCTTCCTGACCGGGGAACAACCTTCTTTGAGAGGTAGCCTATGCACCACAATGTTTGTATCCAACCCTGGAATATCTTTGTAGGACCAGGTGAATGTATCCACATACTCATGTAATAACTTGATCAACCTTTCTTTGATGCTTTCTTCAAACGCTGCCCCCAGCTTGATCTCTTTCGGATCCTCTTCCATGCTAAGGTTAATGGTCTCAATAGGTTCTTGGTATGGTTGTATATTGTCAGCTTTTTTCTCTATGCTTCTTGCCAGTTCTTTAGAAAGTTCAAGATCCTCATCATCTTCCTCTTCAGTTTGGTTGACAGGAGCATCAAAATCATATCGGATAGCAACAGTCACATTATCGGTGATTTCAGGCATGGATCTGCACATTTATCATGTTTTGGTGCAGTTTTTATTTAGTACGCGAATTTGGAAAATGCATATGAGAGAAAGTATTGCCATTTTAAATATGAAGTATAAATGCAAAAAGAAAAACAAGGATCTTAATTGAATACAAAACCTATTTTTATTAATCATGAATATTGGTTGAAACAAACGGGGGACCCTTACAAACAACCCCTATTCCTCGGGCTTGACATATGTTATTTCAAAAACAAAGAAAATTACTTTGGAAATAAAATCTCAGGAATCTCCACAACTTTCCAGTTCTTGAGTTCTTCGCCTAGGGCACATTCATGGATGTAATATGATGCTTTTTTGATGTTGTCTTTATTGGATATCATTGCCATTTTTCAACCATGCTCTACCCCTTTGCTGATGAAGGTTTCCTGGATTGATGGAAATCGTGCCTTGCCTTTTAGAGTAGCCTTTGATGGTTCATAACCCAAACCATAACGATTCTTCTTTTTAATTATTTTGGGGAGCTTTCCCCCGCCTTTTGAGTCATTATTCTCCATTGCCATTTGTAAGTCCCTCCATGAAGTCACAGTAGGTTTCTTGACCTTTTCCACTGGTAGGTTTACCATTGAAGCAACCTCCAGGACTTGAAATGGTGTAGCTATGCAATCTTCATCAGCACTAATATACCTGTAGGACTTAATGTGACTTACAAATATGTCTTCTTCTCCATCAATTATGACCAATCTCCCCTCAACAAAAAACTTCAGTTTTTGATGTAAGGTCGAAGCGAATGCCCCTACTGCATGAATCCAAGGTCGTCCGAGTAAACATGTATATGCTGGTTCTATATCCATAACTTGAAAGGTAATATAGAACATGTGCGGGCCGATCTTGATAGGAAGGTCTACTTCTCTGAATATTGTACTTTAATAACCGTCGAAAGCTTTAACTATCATGGAACTTGGTAACACATTGAGGGCACAACCAGTATCGGTAAGTGTTGTACCCCAATTTTCCCTAAGATTCCTCTATCATCTCATATCAACTCAATCACAACAAGATCACACTAGGGTTTGGTTCTTCTCCATATCTTTAGGTTTTCTCATGAGGAATTACCAAGCACTTTTTATTTGTATATTGTGATCATATTTGAATTGTGTTGATTAACTTTTAACTAACAAATTCAACAAATGTTTGCTCTAAATGATGATCCTATAGGTGAGGGCACAATACATTTCATCAGGGGAATTCATAGGTTCATGAGTTTATTTTAATGCCTTCTTCAGCAAAGCTTCATTGAGATTCAACCTTCATCATTAAAGATGCTTTAAATTAATATCATGACAAGGCCTACTATGATTCATCATGCCTCAATTTATCATAGAAAGTCAAAAGATACAAGGGTTTATTAGAGAAGTTTGACCTAATTGGACAAGTTCTTGATTCCTTGATCACAAGTGTATAACTCTTTTAATTCTTCATATTTGAAAGTGGTTATTTTTGATATGGTTTCTTATTATCATCCACAACAACTTATATTCACATGAAAAAAGCTATTTATCAAGAAGGATTTTCAAAATTGAAAGGGGTTTCCAAGTCATTTTGGTGCTTGAGGAGCTAGGGTTTTGAACTTCTAAGGGCTATATCTTGTTCATCTTTTGATATTCTTGAATGATTACAAAGATATTCTTCTATTTAAATGGTTATAAACTAATCACTTCAAGAGTTTCAATAAAATTTGGCGTGGAAGATTCCTAATGATTTAGAAAGATTACAAGTCTTCTAGATAGGCCACCAAATTCCCTTATGTGACTTCAAAAGATCATAAATTGGTACATTTTAATCTCCTTGAGCCCATTATTTTTCCAAAATGATATTAAGGATGTGAAATTCAAATTTTCTTTTATGTGCAAGACTTGAAAATGGTTGGAAGATGCCTTAAGAACTCAAACGATTATAGGTCACCTCATGGATTTTCACCAATTTCACAAGGCCATAACTTTTTAAATACTTGGTATTTTTGGATGATTCAAGTTTAAGAATTCTCTTTGGTAAGTATATTTCAAGCTATTATAAATTGTAAAAGCTTAATTTTAGAGGAAGGCTGTTGCACCCTAAAATTTTCCCTCTCATTTTACTTAAACCATGCTCATTGAAGTCCTGAACTTGCTCAAGGATGCCCAAGAATTAACCAAACAAATTGTCTCCTAAGGCAATGAACCTTCAACTAGGGTTTCCACTTTCATCAAGATATGTGAACTAAAAAGGTCTCAAATATTTTCCATGGTCCTAATATGTCCTCAAGATCATCCATGTTAAGTTTCATGCCTTGCACAACAAGTTTGCTCAGTCAATTGCTCAAATGCCTGAAAATCAAATGTGTTAGGTCAAAAGTCAATTATGGCTTATTTATGGTAAAAATTCAAGATTTTTGGTCAACATCAACATTTTCAAGTGATATCCATTATTTGATCAAGGGTTGATCATGATTCCTCAAGGAATGCTCCTAATTCATCAAAACTCAAAAGTTGCTAAATTAGGGTTTCTACAAGAAAAGTTAACCAAACTTTGACCAGACATAACTTTCTCATACTTTATCAGAAATTTTTCTGACAAGACTCATTTTTAATATAATCCAATTCTCTACAACTTCTCTTCATCCCTCAAGTTCCAGAAAAGCACTCATTTAAAGATAAAATTCAGACATTATAGGTCCTTCTAAAAAGTCAACAAAAACACCTTTTGGGTCAAAGCTCCTTACATAACATGGAATATCCGATTGAGATGAAACCAAAAGGGTTGTTTAGGGTACATCCTAAGCTTTCTAAAAAGTCAAAGAACACCTTCATAGGGTTAAAATTGAGAGAGATATGCATTATCAAAGTTGGCCAATTTTTGGAAAAATGCATGAAGCAAATATTGACAAAACTTGGATTTTTTCCAAATGGGCCTATCTTTTCAAGTTTGAAACTCATTCCTAACATGGTCCACGACCTCTAAGCCAACCCATACATTTTTCAACTATTTATGCTATTTATTTTTATATTTTATTCATTATAATTCAGAATTAAATAAATAAATAATAGAAATAATGTAAATTTTGATATGAATCCATTTTGGGAAAGTTTTATGCTGGTTTATGTCAATTGATTTCATGCAATAACCCTTCAAATATGTCCAGGTTCATCCACATGTGAAAATGGCATGAAATCATCAAATATGACATTTTTTTAAATTTTGATCATGGTCTTAAAATACAACATTATGATGGAGATTCTTTCCATGCTTTCTTGTATCCTCATTATCCTATATAAATATAGAACCATACAAGCTTGAAAGACACGAAATTCCTCTTCAAGAAAGCTCTAAAAATTCTCAAAAAAATTGCTAAAAGTTGCAAGAGTTCGCAGCTATATTCCCAAGTGCTATTAGTCCAAACAAATGGGCCAATCACATTTATGAGACTTTCAGGAGTCTACTCAGGCCTCTTGCCAAGCCAGTCCACGCCTAAAATAGTTGCACCAAGTAGATCCGGTTGGGTAAAAATTCTTAATTACAAACTCTCAATTCTTGCGTTGTACATGGTTTATAAGCGTTCATGCATGTTCATACTATTGTTTAGAATGTTTTAGAACCATTAATTTTAAGTTTTGACGCAGGAATCTAAAAATGCCAGATCTAAAGCCTCAAAGTCGCATCTTCGTGGTGTACCCCAAGACGTTATCCACACTGGATCCAGCGTAGAACCAGACTTTGTCCAGTTTGGGCTTTTAATTCTGCTTCTTTCTCACCCCTCATTTTCATTTTTACAGCGCAACCCATTTTTCTTTTTTTCTTTATTTATTTTCTTTTATATCAATTATTTTCCTTTTATTAAAAAAATCATAAACATCATAAAATCAAGAAATCACAAAAAAATATAGAATTAGTTTTTTATTCCTTATTTATTAAAATTAATTTTGAAAATAGATTAGTTTAATTAGGATAATTTGGTTTATTTTCATAATTAAAATTAGCTAGAAATTAGGTTTAAATTGCAAGTTAATTATTTTTTCTCAAATAAAAATACAAAAATATTAGGTTATTTAGAGTTAATTTCCTTTCATTTTTAACTTAATGTTTTTCCTAAAAAATAAAAAATAATAAAAAATATTTTCTTTCATTAATTAAGTTTTCTTAGAATTTAAACTTTAATTCCCGAATTTAATTTTTCGCGCGTATTTTCTTCTTTCGCACTTTTATATTCTTGTACATATCAATGTAGCCAAACTATAAGGCTTTTTTATTATTTTCCTTTATATTTCTCCCGGTTTTGGACTTGTAATTAAATCCCTCTCCCCGAAGCCATGTAATAGCGTAGGAATTTACGTTTCCACACTTTATATTTTTGTACATATATTAACTGTTAGATGCGTGGCTAATAGAATTGCATGAACAAGATAAAACCAATCGTTAGAAAACTAAACACAAAGACTAATATTCTGGAATCAAATACACTCGCACATACACACCCCTAGGGTGTCCCCACTTCGGTTGCCTTCAGAAAATGATCATGAAGTATAGGGAGTTTTAGTGGTTGCCCTCTAGTCTCAAAAGATAAAAAATGACCCATTTGAATGTTTCCTCAGAAAGATCTTTAAGAATCTAGGGTAACTACTAAGGTTTCCTAACCATTGCTTTAGTGATCGTAATCGTCCCTTTCGATTGTCACTTAAACTCCAACTATGGAGCTACCTACTCCTTAATAGTAGGATAACGCTGTCTAAAGGAAATAAGAAAACGAATAGCCTTTTTCGAGTAGGTAGAAAGTCTTAAGTACTTGCTCAAACAAACTTTTACACCATACACTTTCAAACAAACTTTTCAAACTAAAGTTTTCAAAAACACTTTATCACACTCTTCAGGACTGATAAAAGGGTTACCATAAAGTGAATCGCCACACTAAGGCAATTTCAAAACTTTTTCAAAGCACACAAACACACAAAAGAAATTTAAAAATGAGTAGGTACCTAAGAGCCCGTGGAAAATCACGGATAGAAAGGGTGCTAACACCTTCCCTTTCTATAATCTACCCCTCGTACTCAGAAACATCTCGAAAAAGGTTTTTTCTTTTCTTTTTCCCTTTTCCTTTGTTGGATGAAATAAAAGACGGTGGAGACTCTTGCTTACCATACATTTGCAAACAAAAAACGCAAAACTAGTAGTAACAAAAAAACAGTCAGTTCTGCTACCGTATCACAGAACTGACGAATCTGTTGGGGACTTAATATAAAGTGGGGTATACCTTAGGAACTAGGTCATTTTTAAAAATTGATTTCTTGTTTTCTTTGTCTGCTTTATCCTTAAGGGTTTTGTTTGGGTATTGTTGAAGATCCTACACCCGGATCTGGGGGCACTTTTTAGGTAAACAACACTAGATCGTGGAGACTGTATGGCATAGACCGATATGGTTTAAGAGATGGCTGTGTTGGTGTGACACTTTGGTTGGTACAGGTATCCTTCGTGTGGAAACGAGGAGAATACGGGGCTGCCGTGTGGTGTCGTGAAGCACTAACGGATCTTAGAACCTTAGTTGAACAAACTTAGCCATTAGAAAGTAGTGAGATAGTCGGCCTTGGTATAAATCTGAGGATTGGTTGATACTCGATGCTACACTCATTGAGATCATACTTTCGGGATATTTCGGTCGTAAGAAAAGATTGCCTGAGCTGAAACAATGCCCGATAAAGGATGATCAGTGATACTGAGAATCCTTAGAACCCGGTTACTTTTCTAAGACAGGTTTGAAACCAACTAAACTTCAAGAGGGTACTTACCTATGGAATCCATGCAAGCCTAAACCTAAGGCTACTTGTGTGACTTGTTTGCTTTCTTTGCCTAACAATTTGAACTCATTACAGGGCTTTGTTTGTATTCCTTGCAGGACCTTGTTTGTATAAATCCAATAAATTGGTTTCTTACCCTGCATTTTTTCTTGATGCATAACATACACATCATAGCATCATAACATGACATTCATATTAACCATTGCAAGGATCTCGAGGGCCTGTGATGCAGGTTATGATGAACCAGACGTTTAGCAAGGGGCAAGGGGATTTATTTTCCTCTAGCCAATGTCATCAAAAGACCAAAACACGATAACTTGAGTCAGGGGCTATGACCCACTTGATATGGTGAGCTTGACTCTTCTAGAAGGACCTTCAATGATACGAAGTGCTTCAATCAAAGCTGTAAAGTTCAACGCCTAACATTTTTCTTATTTACCCCGCGAGATCCTTGAAAATTGTTGCATATCATACATGTCATTGCATAACAGGTAATTCCAGTATAGGTTTCTCATCTTCTTCGTTGTTTATTTCAACAATGGCTCTCAAACAAGACAACAGAGATCTCCAAACTCAAGAAGCTCAGTTCATGGAAATGTTCCTAAACCTATCCAAGGGGCAGGAAGAGTTGAAAGCACTCCTCACTGTGAACCTGGCCAAGAAAAATCCTGAAGACAATAAATACGAATGGTTGGAACAACTGCAAGCTGAAGTTGAAACAATGAGAACCCAGATGCTGGGGCAGATGGCTCTTATACAAGGCCTAGCCCGGGGACAAGAAAAGCTGAGAGTCATTATAAAGAAACTTCATTAAGACAAGAGGCTGGTTTGGTGAAGAGTGGACTTTTCCAAATTGCTACCACATCGCGGGTCCAACAATAACCTTGCCAAAAACAACAAGTTAATCAGAGTAAGCCGGATATACCCATAAGGCAGTTTACCAAACTTAACATGTCGCTCTCTCAAGCTTTACAACACCTATTGAGGATGAATATGATTACATTGATAGGACCTCATCTGAATCCCAAGACATTGTCCCCTAACTATAATCCTAATGCAAGATGTGCATACAACTCCAACAGCCCGGGGCTTGATACTGAAGAATGTTGGAGGTTGAAATACAAAATTCAAGACCTAATTGATGAAGGAGCATTGGAATTCACACAAGATGGTCAACTGGAATGTTTATGTCATTACTTCAAGGCCCACCATTTGAAGTGACAAGTTCTGACAAGAGGACTTTTCGTTCATTAGAATTTTCAATTTGTAATTTTCTTTTGATTGTTCGAACATTTATTCATGTCAAACTTTATTACTTTATCAATGTATTGCATATGTTTGTTTTGAATCAGTTCATTTGTATTCACTATATTTAAACTTCTTTCCTTTTTATGATATTCAACTCTCGATTAAAAAGCTGAGCCTTTAGAGGGAGGATGATGAAAATGATACCACAATCCCTACATTATGCTTTTGAACAGACCCTGCTAACGATGTACATGCATTGTTTCAAAATCCTAAACAGTGGAGTTATAAGGAAGATAACCCCTAGTAAACCCCTTTGAGCCAAAGAAGTAGGTGTTTTTATTTTCACACAAATTAAAATCCTTAATCATAACCTGGGGCAGGGTAGTTTTCTCAGTTAATTCAGAGGCGCATTCAGTCGCAAACTTCCGCTTCACACACAATCAATGACCTAGAAGACGTCCTTCCAAATTAGAAGGTGGTGATGGTTCCGCATATTCATTAAAGCAAGCAGTCATTATTTTTCAAACGAAAAGCCCATTAAGTCAAAACCTATGAAGGAGACTTAAGAAAAAAAATTGGGGCATCCCACTGACTATAATTACAAAAGAAACAGTTCAGGCAAAAGAAGGGATAACGAAAACCACAAAAAAAAGAGGTTACTGCAAATCCTCGGAAAAAAAAGAGATTACAAAATGACTTCCTCTTCCAAATAAACATTCAATCTCTGAACCATCACCGAAATATCAAGGACATTCCAAAACACAATTAGGATTCAAAATGCACAATTAACTGAGCATAGGATCGAAGAACATCACGAAGAATAGGTGGATACAAATAAAATTTGAGCCTTTATCCTTTGTTTCTTAAACCGTGAACCAGGCCACGTTATAACCCTTAAAAGTCCTAGCTGAGGCATGGGTTAGTTCGAAAGCATACTATTACAAAAGGTATCCTGACTCCTATAAGGTTTGCTATAAATCCTGTGTTGAAATCACACTTTTACAAAACTTGTTTGTTTTACTAAAAAATTAATTTTCAAACTTCAAGACAGACATAAGCTTTGCATTCTTAAAATATAATTGTTTGCATATGACTATTTGTTCAACATCAGAGAAATTCGCATGACGAATATCTAGTGAGCAAAAACCTTCTCAATGAAAAGGAACACCTCAAGTGGAAAAACATTTCCAACCAAGGGGCACGGCATGATCATTGTCCATCATCTGGGGCAGTCAAGTCAAGATTCAAGGAATCTTTCAAAGATGCCAAATAGCCAGGGGCAGATCTCCATCTGAATCACTTGGGGCATTGGGCATGAATTCCAGCAACGAATCATGTACGATCAAACAAACATCTTCTGGTAGTGTGACAACACTTACTACTATGGATAGTGACAATTCTCTGTACCCGGTGAATATGGACATAGTTAGCAAATACTACGCATGAACAAAGACCCGCTAGGTTGACTGGCCTAGGAAAAAATAAGGGCATCCCGGCGAACTAAAAGGGTTCGGGAAAAAAATAGGGATAAAAACAAAAAAGATATGTACACCTGGCAAGTCGAAAACCTGAAAAGGCAGATTGAGCAAAAAAGGGTATCCCGGTGGACTGAAAACCCGAAATGGTGGTCTAGGAAAAAGTTAGGGATTTGAAGCGTACGTCTATCTTCCGTCATATTGCCATTTGTTTATCATTGGAGGACTTATCATCCTAATCAGCATCCACCAAGCCTCCGCATGTACTTTCTCCAACAGGTACAGGGGCAGAAACGTCTTGATGTGAAGTCACTGTTACGTCCTCAGCATACGTCCCAGTGACGTTTATGTCCCCCACAGAGTATAGAAAACCAAAGCTTTGACACCGGCTTCCCCAAACCAGAGTTACTTTCCCCAGCAAAGTTCCTTCAGAGAGCCAACATCTATTCCCCAATTGATTTTTATAATCGCAAGCAGTTCATAAAGTTGTCTCCTCGGCAGAGTCTATTTCTCTAAATACAGAAGCTCAATCCCTAACAGAGCTTATCCCTCCAACTACAGAAGTTCACCCCCAAGCGGAGTTTAGTTCAACGAATCGGCAAAATCTTCCAACAAAGCATCTCCTCTATCAAACAGAATTATTCCCCGCAGAGTTATTCTCAAGCAGAGTCTCTCCCCGGCAGAATATTCACAAACAGAAAGGAGTAAATCCACGGCATAGTCATCTCCGTTCACCATCCCTGGCGGAAGTAGAAGAACCATTTTTTCTACAACGGTCACGAATTCAATTTCCAGCACTCTCCAGTAGTAGTCAGGGATTTATCTTCCCAGACTCGGATATGTCATAATAGCATTTCATGTTCATACGTCATGACGTGCACATACATATTGCATACAACATAGTCTCATTTATCTTGAGAACATCATCACACTATGCATTTCTTGCATCACATATAATTAATCATGTACCTTTTCAAGAGAGATGGTTATCATCAACAATTCTAACAGTCCAAGATTAAATCCATGAAGCTATACATATCATATATGCAGACAACTAATGGAAAATTAGTTCCCGAAACCAAACAAGTCAACTAATCTACGTGATCAAATAAAGCAGCCCTACTACCCAGGCTTTCATTTTGAAGTAACCCTACTATCCAGGTTCCTTCTCACATCCCTACTATACAGGCTTTCATTTCGAAGTAACCCTAATATCTAGGTTCCTTCTCATAGCCCTACTATCCAGGCTTTCATTTCGAAGTAACCCTACTATCCAGATTCCTTCTCATAGCCCTACTATCCAGGCTTTCATTTCGAAGTAAACCTACTATCCAGGTTCCTTCTCATAGCCCTACTATCCCGGCCTTCATTTCGAAGTAACCATACTATCCATGTTCCTTCTCATATCCTTACTATCCAGGCTTTCATTTCGAAGTAACCCTACTATCCATGTTCCTTCTCATAGCCCTACTATCCAGACATTCATTTTGAAGTAACCCTACTATCTAGGTTCCTTCTCATAGCCCTACTATCAAGGCTTTCATTTCTAAGTAACCCTACTATCCAGGTTCCTTCTCATAGCCCTACTATCTAGGCTTTCATTTCAAAGTAACCCTATGTGATACAGTGGGAAAGAACTGACTGTTTTCGGAATGCTGGTTTGCATTTTGTGTTCGTTTTTGCAAAATATCGCGGTAAGCAAGAGTCGCCACCGTCTTTTATTTTATCCAACAAGGAAAGGAAAAAAGCATAAAAAAATTCCTTTTTCGAGATGTTTCTCGGGTTCGGGGGATAGATTATAGAAAGGGAAGGTGTTAGCACCCTTTCTATCTGTGGTTATCCACGGGCTTTTAGGTACTTGCTCATAATGTTTTCAAAAAATTGCTTTCTTTATGTTTGTGGGTTTGAAAAAAAATTTTGTTTGAAAGGTGTAAGTGTGAAGAGTTTTTGTTTTTTTTGAAAGAGCAAGTACTTAAGAACCATCTACCTACTCGAAAAAAGAATCGTTCTATGCTATCTTCCTTTAGACAATGCTATCCCACTATTGATGGGTAGGTAGCATCGTCGTTGGAGTTTTAAGGGTCAATTCGAATGAGGGTCATACGGTCACTAAAGCAATATTAGGACGCCTTAGCGGTAACCCTAATGTCTTAGATCATTTGTTTGAGGCAACAATATCCGAGGCAACCATTTCGGGGTGACTATGATCTTTTAGACAAGAGGGTGACCTCTAAAACGACCTATACTCAATAACCGCTTACGAAGGCAACCAAGTGGGGTATACCCTAGGAGTGCGCATGTGCGAGTGTGTTGATTTCGGTTATTTTTATCTTTGCACATGTTTAAGGTGATCTAACCATTTTAAGATTTAGGAATTCATTCTTGTCATGCAAACCCGATTACCAAACATCTAACAGTTTTATAATTTGCGGAATTAAAATGCGGAAATTTAACTAACTATTACAAGGCGGGTATTTACATCGCCAAAAGCAACCCTTTGAAAATAAAGTAAAATCGAAAAAATAAATAAATGTTATAATTATTTATTACAAGCCAGGAGCAGATACATCAATTAGGTAAATAAAGCGCGCGATGCAAAAATTAAATCGAATGCGAAATTTGGGGTTTTGACCCTTTTAATTAAAGAAAATGATTTTTTTTGTTTGTTTTTGAATTAATAAAGAAATTAATCTAAGTTAATTATTAAATTAAATTAAATAAACTAGTTAATAAAATAAAAAGTTTTGGTTTTTTTTATATTTAAAGAAAGTAATAAAATTAATCAATAGTAGTAAAAACCTAATTAATTCTAAGTTAATTTAATTATTTACAAAATATATTAAAGTTATCCTAATTAATGTCTTAAATTAATAAAAAGTACAATTTGATTTTATAAAGAAAATATTTTTGGTTTTTAATTTTATTAAAGAAAAAAAAATTGATTAGTTAGAAAATAATGAAAATAATTAAATAAAACAAGAATAAAATAAATATTGAGAAGAGAGTGTTTGGGCCTAATTTTTGGAGGTCTGGATAGCAATTCTATGGCCCAATTGAGTTGGCCCCTTGTTGACTTTCCTGATTCAGTGTGCTCTGGTTGACTAGATCCCATAGTAGACCATCATCCCTGGCTTTCCAGATTTGGCCTTGGGCCATCTGGCGCTTGATATTTGATGGTGTATGGTGTGCCACTAACCTGGATCAGCACTTGATTACATGAAGAGAAAAAATAACAAGGCATATGGGGGACCTGGGATTCGAACCCAGGTCCCGTTGGATATTGGATGCACGCCACTACCACTCAGCCACTTTGTTTCAATTGTTAATAATATACATAGTAATAATAATAAAGGGAAATCAATCAGATGCCATAAAATATATAAAAAACGTGCCAAGTTTGAATGGTCCACTCAGAGGGAGACACGTTTGTCGTCCCTGACCTTCAAACCCTGTAAATTTACCTGCGGATTTAGATCCGCAGCTAAATTCGTAGGTCAATCCCAAAATTAAATCTAGGCCATAAAAACTTCTCCCAAGACCATGGTTGTGTTCGTCCTTCTCTTCCGGTCATGTCTATGGCCATCAATGGAGCTAATTTTGCCTGTAAAAGAAACGCCCAAAAAACAAACCATAAAACCCTAGATTCAGCTATGGGGTTACAATCCATATAAATGAAATCAAATAATGCCAAAAGTTCAGAAATCTCATAAGCATCACAAATATGTCCATGATTTGCCAGAATAATGCAAAAATAGAGAGCTACGATTTTGAAAACAGGGCCAAGAAACGTGATACTTACAGTGCGTTTTGATGCGTATGAGAGCTTGCTTTGGATTGCAGGAGGTTGAGTAGACACCCAGCAATCGATTGATGTTGAGTTTTGCTTCTGTAAACGCCTCTAAGTGTGATTTCAGTTTTGCACTTTCACCACTTTTTCCAAGTTTTGTTTTCAGTGTTCTTGCAGCCTCTACCCCCAATTTCGTGTGCTTTGGTATGTATCATGGAATGTGTTAGTTTAACATTTGTGCTTTGAATCTTTGCACATCAATGCCCTGGGATTTGATTTGATCCACCATTGAAAGCTTGCCTAATTTGTCAAAAACTCAATCTTTTTGCACATGGAATGCTTGATACGAATTTAATACACTTGATGATGATGATTCAATCCTGAAATAGCCAAAAAGAGATCATGTAATCAATGTTGGATTTTATTGGATTTAATTTGATTAAAAATGAAATAATTCATTAAAAAATAAAATAAAATAATAAAATTGATAAATGGACACAAGGCTGAAGCTAGGACACGTGTGTAATGTGGCAAGTCCAAATCAAGTGGAAAAGAATGGGCCCATTTGACAAAATTTGAAGTTTTTGGGATAGTTGACTTTTGGCAATTTTGCAAAAATGCCCAAGTTCAACAATGCATAACTTCTTCAATTTTTAACTTTTTGAAGTGTTCTTGGACTTTTTAGAAAGCTTGAGATGTCCTATAACTAACCCTTTTGGTATCAGCTCATTTTGATATTCCATTCTCAAGTTATAAGCTTTGGAAAAAAAGGTGTTTTTGTTGACTTTCAAAAATTACCTATAATGTCCAAATTTATAACTTCTTGTGAGTGCATTTTCTGATCTTGGGGTATGAATATGGATGGTAGGAAATTGCATCCGCTTCAGAATGAGCTTTGGATGGGTCATTTCTCATAAAGTATGAGAAAGTTATGCTTGGTCAAAGTTGAGTTGACTTTTCCTACAAAACCCTAATTTAGCAACTTTTAAGTCTTGATGAATTTTGAGCAATCCTTGATGAATCATGATCAACCCTTGATAAAATGATGAAATATCTTTCAAAATGAGAATGTTGACAAAAAATATTGAAGTTTGACTGTTTATAGGTCACAGTTGACTTTTGCCCTAGCACAGTCGATTTTTGGACCCTTTGAGCAATTGACTGAGAAAACTTCCTATGCAAGGCTTGAAATTTGACATGGATGACCTTGAGAACATATTAGGACATGGGGGAGTAATTGAGGTCATTTGGACTCAAGGATCTTGATGCAACACAAAACCCTAATTTGGGGTTGACTGCCTTAGGAGGTAGTTTGGCTGTCCAACTCTTGAGGAATCTTGAGCCACTTGGAGATTTTTTTGCCATGTTTGGAGAAATATGAGAGGGAAAATTTTGGGGTACAACAGCTGCCCCTGTTCAATCTTCTTAAACCTGAGGATGTAGATTGGCTTCCCTGCCTTTCGTGATCCGAAGGTAGAAGATGATTGAACACTAGAGTGCCCAGCAATTTGCACTCGCATGAAGTGGTATCAGCCGTGTGATGTCGGGAATGGGCTTACAGATGCAATTTGGAGATTGTTAATAGGAGGTATTCGACTGGAATAAGAATCAGGGAGATCTTAGCGTCGATCTTGACTGAACCAGAGGAGGTCTTGAATTAACTTTGACTGGATAAGAATCAGAAAAATCTTAGAATCGATTTAAGTAAACCAGACGAAAGTCTTGGAATATCTTCAGCTGGAATAAGAATCAGGGATATCTTAACGTCGATCTGACTGAACCAGAGAAGGTCTTGAATTAACATTGACTGGATAAGAATCAGAAAAATCTTAGAATCGATTTAACTGAACTAGACGAAAGTCTTGGAATATCTTCAACTGGAATAAGAATAAGGGAGATCTTAGCATCGATCTGACTGAACCAGAGAAGGTCTTGGATTAACTTTGACTAGATGAGAATCAGAAAAATCTTAGAATCGATTTAACTAAACCAGACGAAAGTATTGGAATATCTTCAACTGGAATCAGAATCAGGGAGATCTTAGCGTCGATCTGACTGAACCAGAGGAGGTCTTGGATTGACTTCGACTAGATAAGAATCAGAAAAATCTTAGAACCGATTTAACTGAACCAGACGAAAGTCTTGGAATATCTTTAACTGGAATAAGAATCAGAGAGATCTTAGCGTCAATCTGACTGAACCAGAGAAGGTCTTGGATTAACTTTGACTGGATAAGAATCAAAAAAATCTTAGAATCAATTTAACTGAACCAGACGAAAGTCTTGGAATATCTTCAACTGGAATAAGAATTAGGGATATCTTAGCATCGATCTGACTGAACCAGAGAAGGTCTTGGATTAACTTTGACTGGATAAGAATCAGAAAAATCTTAGAATCGATTTAACTGAACCAGATGAAAGTCTTGGAATATCTTCAATTGGAATAAGAATCAGGGAGATCTTAGCATCGATCTGACTGAACCAGAGAAGGTCTTGGATTAACTTTGACTGGATAAGAATCAGAAAAATATTAGAATCGATTTAACTAAACCAGACGAAAGTCTTGGAAGGGCATCTTTCTGAGGAATCCGCTGAAACATCTCTCAATAGATGTAGTTTTTGATGGGACTACCAGGTCATATAAGTAGTCAACGGTGTTTATTGATTCGTCTTTCCCTGAAAAGGTAAAGAGTTAGTCATATGCAATGTCATGATGTATGAAATGCATGATATATATCAAGCAATGATGCTCTCAAAATAAATGAGATTGTGTGGTATGATGCGTATATGCATGTATCATGATGTATGTAATGTAATGTTTCTAGCTGGGGAAAATAAATCCCGGATAGTTGTTGAAGAATAGAGCTGGATTCTTCGTTTCCACTGGGGATGGTGAACGAAGAGAATAAACCTGCAGGAGAGGATGACTCCGTTGGGGGAATAAACCGATGAGGAGATTACTCTGTGGGGAAGAGATGTTCTGCTGAAGATTCCACTGATAAATTCCGTCGGGATGAATTATCGTTGCTGGTGATATTGAATCCTATTGGGGATTGAATTCCTGTTTGTGAAAGGAAAGAACTCCGCTGGGGATGAACTTTCAGTTGCGGCTTCACTGGGGATAACCTGTTAGCCTCTTGTGGGGATAATCCTTTGAGTTATGCTGGGAATGATCCTTTGAACTCGGTTGGGGAGATTTATTTTTGTACTCCGCTGGGGATAAACTTCCAGAGTCTACTGGGGATAATTCTTCAACTCCACGGGGGAAGCTTTTTCAGACTGTTCTGGGAAAATTTTAACTCCACTGGGGATATCTTGTACCCTGCCGAGGAGCATTCTTATACTCCATTGGGGAATATTAAGACTGCCGGGGTTATCAAGCCTTTTTAGTGCTGATGGTAGATAAACTCTGCTTGGGGAGAATATTACTGATTCATTCACAGTTGCAAGTCTCAGCTGGGGAGAGCTATCATTACTGTCTTACTCTGCGGGGGGTGAAGATACCTTGGTCATATTCTTCAGCTGAATTAACCTTGTACCTGGTGGACAGAGCAACTATACAGCTTGGACAATTCTCATTTGCCCTTGTTTCTGATATTACAAGTAATCATCTTTTGTTTCGCATGTAAATATTTATGAGCAGCAATTAATGTCAAATGCATATATCAAGAATGAACATTAGACGTTCTTTGCAAATCAAAACAAATAAAGAAAAAACAATTTGAAATTTCTTTGAAAATGAATTGTATTGATTTTGAATTTTGGCCTGTAAATAGGCGTTTTTGTACAAGAAGCTGACGTCCTTGTAAGAGAACGCCGCCGAGCAGATAAAATTTACACAAATTGTGAAAAACAAAACAGCTATGTGAACAATCCCACTGGGTTCCAATTCTGCTATTGCATTTATTTCCTTGAGCATATCATCACTTTGCTACTTGGATGAAGGTAGATCAGATTGATTAGTGTCGTCCGAACTTGATAGTCGATACCGAAGTCTGGTTGCAAGGTGATCCAATGAGACATAGTGTACACTTTGATCCCTAATTTTTGCCTGGACCACCCTTTCGGGTTTTCAGTACACCAGGATACCCTTTTTTTCCCAAGCCTCCTTTTAAGGTTTTCGACTTGCCGGGTGTACAGATTTTTTCATTTTCATCCCTTATTTTTGCCCGAACCCTTTTGATTCGCCGGGAAGCCCTTATTTTTTCCTAGGCCAGTCAACCTAGCGGGTCTTTGATTATGCGTAGTATCTTTTCACTATGTCTGCATTGATGGGGTGAGGAAGGTCGTCACCATCCATGGTGGTTAGAATCATAGCTCCGCCTGAGAAAATGTTCTTAACCACAAATGGCCCTTCATAAGTAGGGGTCCATTTGCCCCTGGGATCACCTTGAGGTAGAATAATGCGCTTGATCACCAGATCCCCAACTTGATACTCTTGTCGTCTGACTTTCTTATTAAATGTCTTGATCATCCGTTTTTGGTACGTCTGACCATGACAAATAGCAGTAAGTCTCTTTTCTTCGATTAAGTTCAGCTGATCAAGCCGAGTTTGAATCCAGTCATCTTCGCTCAAACCTGCATCCTTCATAATTCGGAGAGAGGGTATCTGAACTTCGATGGGCAAGGCTGCCTCCATGCCATAAACCAAGGAATAGGGTGTTGCCCCTGTTAACGTTCGTGCTGAGGTATGGTACCCATGAAGAGCAAACGGTAACATCTCGTGCCAGTCTTTGTATGTCACTGTTATCTTCTGCACAATCTTCTTAATGTTCTTATTAGCCGCTTCTATAGCCCCATTCATCTTCGGCCGGTAGGGAGAAGAGTTGTGATGTTGTATCTTGAACTGTTTGCAGAGCTCAGTGATCATCTTATTGTTGAGATTGGTACCATTGTCTGTAATGATCCTCTCTCGTACACCATATCGACAGATCAGATTGTGCCGAATGAATCGTGCCACGACGTTCTTGGTTACAATAGTAAAGGAAGCTGCTTCGACCCACTTCGTAAAGTAATCAATAGCTACCAGGATGAAACGATTCCCGTTGAATTCCGTAGGTCTGATCTCGCCGATCATATCAATGCCCCATATTGCAAAAGGCCAAGGAGCTGTTAAGACGTTCAGAGGAACTGGAGGTATGTGCACCTTATCAGCATAGACTTGGCACTTGTGACATGTCCGAGAATGCTGATAACAGTCGGCTTCCATTGTGGACCAATAATATCCTTCCTGTAGTATTTTCTTTGCCATGGTATGTCCACTGGAATGAGTTTCGAAAGTACCTTCATAAACTCAACCATGATCTTTTCTGCTTCGTTCTTATCCACACATCGCAGTAAGGTTGAATCATGGTTACGCTTGTAAAGGATGTAATTGCTGATGAAGAACTTCGCCGCGAACCTCCTCAGAAACATCTTGTCATTAAAAGATGCACCCTCGGGGTACTCCTGAGCCTCAAGATACCTCTTCACCTCATGAAACCAGGGCTTTTCTGTTACCTCTTCAGTCTCCATATCACAAAAATGCGTGGGTTCGTCCAATCTTTCAATGATAATCCGGGGAGCTTCGTTGTCCCAATTGACTTTGAACATAGAAGACATCGGAGCCAGCGCGTCCTCCAACTGATTCTACTCTCTAGGGAAGTGTTCAAAGGTTATCTCCTCAAAGTGCGGAAGTAAAGTCAACACATACTCCTTGTAAGGAATGAGATTTGGGTGTTTCGTATCCCACTCGCCTTTGATCTGACTGATCATGAGAGAGGAATCTCCGAAGACACTCAAGAACTTAATCCTTAGGTCAATTGCAGCTTGAAGACCCATGATGCATGCTTCATACTCCGCCATATTGTTGGTGCAATTGAAACATAGTCGGGCGGTGAACGGAGTATGAGAGCCTTTAGGAGATATAATCACAGCGCCAATGCCATTGCCCAAAGCGTTTGAAGCTCCATCAAAGTACATTGACCATCGGGATCCTTCCTCAGGTCCTTCATCCGGTCCAGGCGTCTCACAGACAGTCACTACCATGATATTCTCATCCGGAAATTCAAAGTTCATAGACTGGTAATCATCCACTGCCTGATGTGCCAAATGGTCTTCCAACACACTTCCCTTGATTGCTTTTTGGGTCGTATATTGGATGTCATACTCAGTCAATATCATCTGCCATCTCGCTATTATTCCGGACAAGGCAGGCTTTTCGAAGATATACTTGATTGGATCCATCTTCGATATCAATAAAGTAGTGTGAGTCAGCATATACTATCTCAGTCGGCGAGCAGCCCATACCAAAGCGCAGCAAGTCTTCTCGAGCAGTGAGTATCGGGTCTCACAGTCGGTAAACTTTGTGCTAAGGTAATACATAGCATGCTCTTTTCGGCCAGACTCGTCATGCTGCCCCAGCACACACCCCATTGAGTTGTCGAGTACTGTCAAGTATAAGATCAACGGTCTCCCTTCAACTGGAGGCATCAAAATATGTGGCTCTTGGAGATACTCTTTGATTCTTTCGAATGCGGCCTGGCATTCATCGTTCCAACGTACTACTTGATCTTTCTTCAGTAGCTTGAAGATTGGCTCACAAGTAGCAGTCAGGTGTGAGATGAATCGGGCAATGTAGTTCAGTCGTCCCAGAAAGCATCTGACTTCTTTCTCTATTCTGGGAGCTGGCATTTCCTGTATAGCCTTCACCTTTGCAGGATCCACTTGAATACCTTTATCGCTTACGACGAAACCCAGTAGCTTACCAGATCTCACCTCGAAGGTGCACTTGTTCGGGTTTAACCTCAGCTTGAACAACTTCAACTTGTCAAACAACTTCTGAAGGTGGTCCATATGTTCTTCCTTAGTTTTAGATCTTGCAATCATTTCGTTGACGTATACCTCAATCTCATGAGGGATCATGTCATGAAACAAAGCAACCATGGCACGCTAATACGTGGCCCCAACATTTTTCAATCCAAAAGGCATGACCTTGTAGCAAAAGGTACCCTATTGAGTAACAAAGGTTGTTTTCTCCATGTCTTCGAGAGCCATCTTAATCTGATTATAACAGGAGAAACCATCCATAAAGGAGAATAATTTGTGTTGGGCGGTGTTGTCAACCAGAACGTCGATATGAGGTAGAGGAAAATCATCTTTGGGACTCGCCCTGTTCAGATCCCTATAGTCAACACGCATTCGAACCTTACCATCCTTCTTCGGCACAGGAACCATGTTGGCCACCCACTGAGGGTAAGAAGTAACTGCTAGAAAACCAGTGTCAAACTGTTTCATAACTTCAGCCTTGATTTTCTCAGACATCTATGGGCGCATTCGACGAACTTTCTATTTCACTGGAGGACAGTCTTCCTTGGTAGGAAACCGGTGAACCACAATGTCGGTATCCAACCCAGGCATATCTTCATAAGACCAGGCAAAGATCTCAACATAGTCACGCAGCATCTGAATCAACCGTTACTTCACACTAGCTTCCAGATTCGCACCGATCTTGACTTCTTTCTTGTCTACTTCTGTACCCAGATTCATTGTTTCCACTGGCTCTTCATGTGGCTGTATAACCCTCTCTTCTTGAAGTAATAGTCTTGCAAGTTCACCAGGCACTTCACAATCATCTTCACCTTCGTCTTCGGCTAAGTTGATCGGAATTTCGAAGTCATAACTAGCAGTAGCAGAGTCGTTACCAGTGAGATCCAGAGTGGATGTAGACCTGTATATGTGAGTGTATGTAAAATAGCTGTTTTGCAATATATAATAAAAGAAAGACAAGGAGCGCAAAATTTGAAATGCAAAAACGTCCAATGCTTTTATTAATGATATATGTAGATGACACACATAAAGCCCTCACAAATGAAGCCACGGTGCCCCGAGTAAGACACCGGGCCATAAAGTTTAAAACATTGTCTGTTACAAACACAAAACAAAAAGTCTTATTACTGGGTGATAACAGAAACATGCATAGAATCCTTCGCTGTCCAGTTGCTTAATCCACCATTGGCAGTTGGGTATATCCAGTTGTCAATATCAAACTCTTCATCATCGTCATCCCCGATAGCATTCACCCTTGCGTCATGTTTAGGCTTTTCTGGCGCTCCGAACTCGATCTCCTTTGCATCAATCAAGTCCTGTACTTTGTTCTTCAAGGCCCAACAGTCATCCGTATCATTCCCTGGGCTATCAGAGTGAAAAGAATAGCGGGTTTTAGGGTTGTACTTCGGTGATGCAGTGTTGGGATTCTGCGGACCTCCCTTGGAGTCACTAGATTGGTCTTTAATAATTGCGGCAGAATCTGAGATAAAGTCATGTTGAGCTGAGTGAACTGTCTTCGAGATCTCTCGACCTTTGACTGATTGTTGCACTGAGGAGCACCAGCGGGTCTTGAAATAACAACCGCATTAACAGCTTGGCGGCAGTCAGGTCTATTCTGGATTTTCAAACTGTAAACAGCACTGACCTCCTTCTTAAAAGGCTTCTTCTCGGTGCCTGATGAAGCACCCTTCTGTATTTTACAAGACTTAATACCAGCCTCAATCCTTTCACCGGTCATAATTAGCTTTGTAAACCCGGATGAAGAACTTCCGATCAGATGGTTGAAAAACGGACCAGACAAGGTCCCCATAAACATATCAACTAGCTCCCTATCAGCCAAGGGTGGTTGCACTCTTCCAGCGAGATCCCTCCACTTCTGAGCATAATCTTTGAAACCTTCACCCGCACCCATTGACATACCATAGAGCTGGGTACGCATAGGAGCGAGGTCGGCATTGTATTGGTACTGCCTGTAGAAAGCAGCAACCAAATCTTCCCAACCACGGATACTAGCTCCTTCTAACTGGTAAAACCATTCAAGCTGAGTCCCTGAGAGACTGTCTTGAAAGAAGTGGATCCATAGGTTCTTATCAGCGGTGTACGGCTGAATCTTCCTTACATACGACCGGAGGTACAGTTTCGGACAAGAAACTCCGTCATACTTAGCAAAGGCTGGTGCTTTGAACTTGTGGGGAATCACCACCCCAGATGATAGACCCATATCACCAAAGTCCAGACCAGGCACTTTCTGAACTTCCATCGCACTCAATCGGTCCTCCAGTTGCTTATATCTATCCTCAGCCGGAGGATACTGGTCTTCATCGAAGTCCGTCTCATTGTCTGAAACCACAGGGCTAGGAGCCCTCCTTTCTTCCTGACTATCTTTCCCTCCAGATGAGGTGGTCAAATCAACTTCATCTCGTAGCCTGTTTCCAAACCTGTGATCTGTGTTAAACAGGATTATCCTCTTCTTCTTCTTCTTCTTCTTCTTCTTCTCTTTCAGAATAAGGGTCTTCAGATCTTGCTGACCCTTAGCTAAATTCATGAACAACTCTTGGAATTGGGCATTTTGAGCCAGTAGAGCCTTGATTGCTTGTTCAGATGATGGTTCAGAAGACATGATGTTGAAATAAACAGCAAAGAAGATAAGATACCTGTAAGGGGTACCTGTTATGAGGTGCATGGGATGAAATGCGTATGCTATGATTTCAAAGACATCGAGAGATTCAAATTCGTAAATAAGAAATGAAACACACTTTTATTAGATAAACTTGAAATTCAAATTGTTCAACAGATGCCCTTAAGGCGTTACAAGAAAGGAAATACTGAAAAGTAAATAAAAAATGGAAAGGAAATAATCAAAGGACAATCAGTGCTCCCATGGTCGCTTCTTGTCGGTGCGGACATAGTCATTGTGGATCCGCTCGTTCTCCAGTTGTCTTGTCAACTTCTAAATCTTCTACTCTTGCTCATTAAACTTTTCTCGGTAAGTATCCCGCTCTTCTCTCAGCTGCATCCAAGACCTTTTCAGTGCTCCAATGTCAGTGGGCATATAAGGATGGAGGATGGTAGGAAGAACCCCCTATTCATTAGCAACTTCAATAATGATAGGCAAGACGGCTTCATACAACATTCCCAGCTTTTGGGCACGGATACGAACCCATATGAGATATGGCTCCATCGGAAGAGACATCTTGGGGCCCAGCTCGTGGGGGTTAGATCTTTGAACTCTATCCCAAGCCCTTATGAATCTGCGGCGTTTCTCGTCACTATCCCCTTGAAAATCAAAGATGATACTAGGCATTAGCAATTCATGAGGACCTTCCCTTCTGGCTCGACCAAACTGACGTAAGGCCAAGCATGGATTGTAAGTAATTCCTCCATTGGTTCCTATCAGCGAAACATTGGGGTATTCCCCACAGTGATCAATAACGGCCACCTCGTCCATACCCTTAATAGTCCAGATGATTTCATTGTGAGAGACATAACCCTATAAGCCCAGCCCATGCCTTCTTTGTTCTTCAGCACTGATTTGGGAAGGTGCAAAATAAACCACCTCTCTAATAATGGAGCACAGCACATCAAGGTTCCCCGCTTCCGAGCAGTACGGGAATAAAGATGATGAAGAATGTCACCCAGGAGAGTGGGTACAGGATTACCAGAGATGAAGATTTGTACCGCATTCACATCAACAAAGGAGTCAGAATTAGGAAACAATACCAAGCCATATATCAGAAGAGCCAGAATATCTTCGAATACCTGGAAGTCTAGACTATCCCAGAAATGATTAGCCTTACCAACCAAGAACTTGGTCAAAAATCCCTTTGCTCCACTTCTAGTCTCCCAATTAGACATCACTTCAGCCTTTGTCAGGTGGAGGGATGAAGCAATCTCTTCCGGCCTAAGGATCTTCTCCCAACATGTCAATGGGGTCTGCTCCAGGATAGGGATACCCAGCAGATCATAGAACTCTTCTAAGGTGGGGACCAACTGGTAGTCCTGAAAAGTAAAGCAATGGTATAGTGGATCATAGAACTGGACTAGGACACTCATCATCTACTCGTCCAATTTGGAGGTGACCAAACTAAGAATATGCCCATGTCTTCTGATAAAGGAAGTAGTATCTGACATCTTTGCAACTAACTCTTTAAGCATAGTGGGAACCTGGACAAAGTTGATCCGGATGGTGTTCCTACGCATGGGTGCCATGACCTACATAACAGAACAAAGATGAATCCCTCTTTTCTTTGAAATAGGTTAGTCCAATGCAAGATGTATGCAATGTTATGATGTCATGATGTCATGATAGAAAGCACACCACAAGTATCCACAAATAGCAAACATGGTAAAGGCACACAAGTCACACAGAGAGCCCTTAGATTTCAGGCTGGCAAGGAGTCTAGGTACTACTCTCTTTCAGTTTAGTTGGTTCAAACCTGTCCTAAAAATAGTAATCGGGTTCTAGAGGATCTCAATATCACTGACTACCCTCGATCGGTCATAATTTCAGTTTAGCAACCTTTTCTTGCAGCCGGAATCATCGCGAGAGTTTAGTCTCAATGAGTGTAGCATACTGCTACTGTTCTATGGCCAAGTTGGTCAATTTAAAGGTTCTAAGGTCGGTAGGTGCTTAATGACCCCTTAGAAGACCCATATTCTCCTCGTTCCAACACAAGGGATATCGGTACAAACTAAAGTGCCACACCAACGTAGCTACTGCTTCAACCGTATCGGTCTACACCGTACAGTTCCCTCACAGTTTATTGCTACTTACCTAAAGGGTATCCCCCATATACGGTTTAGGATCTATAGTAACACCGATACAAGCCCACAAATATAAAGCATACAAAGCAAACAATTGAAAACACAATGATCTAATCCAAAGGTACACCCCACTTATTAATGCTCCCAAGCAGAGTCGCCAGTTCTGTGATACGGTGGGAAAGAACTGACTGTTTTCAGAATGTTGGTTTGCATTTTGCGTTCGTTTTTGCAAAATGTCGCGGTAAGCAAGAGTCGCCACCGTCTTTTATTTTATCCAACAAGGAAAGGAAAAAAGCACAGAAAAATTCCTTTTTCGAGATGTTTCTCAGGTTCGGGGGGTAGATTATAGAAAGGGAAGGTGTTAGCACCCTTTCTATCCGTGGTTATCCATGGTCTCTTAGGTACTTGCTCATAATGTTTTCAAAAAATTGCTTTCTTTGTGTTTGTGGGTTTGAAAAAAGTTTTTGTTTGAAAGGTGTAAGTGTGAAGAGTTTTTGTTTTTTTTGAAAGAGCAAGTACTTAAGAACCATCTACCTACTCGAAAAAATAATTGTTCTATGCTATCTTCCTTTAGACAATGTTATCCCACTATTGATGGGTAGGTAGCATCATCGTTGGAGTTTTAAGGGTCAATTCGAATGAGGGACATACGGTCACTAAAGCAATGTTAGGACGCCTTAGCGGTAACCCTAATGTCTTAGATCATTTGTTTGAGGCAACAATATCCGAGGCAACCGTTTCGGGGCGACTATGATCTTTTAGACAAGAGGGTGACCTCTAAAACGACCTATACTCAATGACCGCTTACGAAGGCAACCAAGTGGGGTGTACCCTAGGAGTACGCATGTGCGAGTGTGTTGATTTCGGTTATTTTTATCTTTGCACATGTTTAAGGTGATCTAACCATTTTAAGATTTAGGCATTCATTCTTGTCATACAAACCCTATTACCAAACATCTAACAGTTGTATAATTTGCAGAATTAAAATGTGGAAATTTAACTAACTTTTACAAGGCGTCGGATACTTACATCGCCAAAAGCAACCCTTTGAAAATAAAGTAAAAGAGGAAAAATAAATAAATGTTCTAATTATTTATTACAAGCCAGGAGCAGATACATCAATTAGGTAAATAAAGCGCGCGATGCAAAAATTAAATTGAATGCGGAATTTGGGGTTTTGACCCTTTTAATTAAAGAAAATGAATTTTTTTTTGTTTGTTTTTGAATTAAGAAAGAAATTAATCTAAGTTAATTATTAAATTAAATTAAATAAACTAGTTAATAAAATAAAAAGTTTTGGTTTTTTTTTTTTTTTTTTTTTTTTTTAAAGAAAGAAAGAAATAATCAATAGTAGTAAAAACCTAATTAATTCTAAGTTAATTTAATTATTTACAAAATATATTAAAGTTATCCTAATTAATGGCCTAAATTAATAAAAAGTGCAATTTGATTTTATAAAGAAAATATTTTTGGTTATTAAAGAAAACAAAAGAAAATTGATTGGTTAGAAAATAATGAAAATAATTAAATAAAACAAGAATAAAATAAATATAGAGAAGAGAGTGTTTGGGCCTGATTTTTGGAGGTCTGGATATCAATTCTATGGCCCAATTGAGTTGGCCCCTTGTTGACTTTCCTGATTCAGTGTGCGCTGGTTGACTAGATCCCATAGTAGATCATCATCCCTGGATTGCCAGATTTGGCCTTGGGCCATCTGGCGCTTGATATTTGATGGTGTATGGTGTGCCACTAACATGGATCTGCACTTGATTACATGAAGAGAAAAAACAACAAGGCATATGGGGGACCTGGGATTCGAACCCAGGTCCCGTTGGATATTGGATGCACGCCACTACCATTCAGCCACTTTGTTTCAATTGTTAATAATATACATAGTAATAATAATAAAGTGAAATCAATCAGATCCCAAAAAATATATAAAAAGAAATGCGCCAAGTTTGAATGGTCCACTCAGAGGGAGACGCGTTTGTCGTCCCTGACCTTCAAACCCTGTAAATTTACCTGCGGATTTAGATCCGCAGCTAAATTCGTAGGTCAATCCCAAAATTAAATCTAGGCCATAAAAACTTCTCCCAAGACCATGGTTGTGTTCGTCCTTCTCTTCCGGTCATGTATATGGCCATCAATGGAGCTAATTTTGCCTGTAAAAGAAACGCCCAAAAAACAAACCACAAAACCCTAGATTCGGCTATGGGGTTACAGTCCATATAAATGAAATCAAATATTGCAAAAAGTTCAGAAATCTCATAAGCATCACAAATATGTCCATGATTTGCCAGAATGATGCAAAAATAGAGAGCTACGATTTTGAAAACAGGGCCAAGAAACATGATACTTATAGTGCGTTTTGATGCGTATGAGAGCTTGCTTTGGATTACAGGAGGTTAAGTAGACACCCAACAATCGATTGATGTTGAGTTTTGCTTGTGTAAACGCTTCTAAGTGTGATTTCAATTTTGCACTTTTCACCACTTTTTCCAAGTTTTGTTTTCAGTGTTCTTGCAACCTCTACCCCCAATTTCGTGTGCTTTGGCTTGTATATGTATCATGGAATGTGTTAGGTTAACATTTGTGCTTTGAATCTTTGCACATCAATGCCATGGGATTTGATTTGATCCACCATTGAAAGCTTGCCTAATTTGTCAAAAACTCAATCTTTTTGCACATGGAATGCTTGATACGAATTTGATACACTTGATGATGATGATTCAATCCTGAAATAGCCAAAAAGAGATCAAGTAATCAATGTTTGGATTTTATTAGATTTAATTTGATTAAAAATGAAATAATTCATTAAAAAATAAAATAAAATAATAAAATTGATAAATGGACACAAGGCTGAAGCTAGGACACGTGTGTAATGTGGAAAGTCCAAATCAAGTGGAAAAGAATGGGCCCATTTGACAAAATTTGAGGTTTTGGGGATAGTTGACTTTTGGCAATTTTGCAAAAATGCCCAACTTCAACAATGCATAACTTCTTCAATTTTGAACTTTTGGAAGTTTTATTTGACTTTTTAGAAAGCTTTAGATGTCCTATAACCAACCCTTTTGGTCTCATCTCATTTTGATATTCCATGCTCAAGTTATAAGCCTTGGCAAAAAAGGTGTTTTTGTTAACTTTCAAAAATGACCTATAATGTCCAAATATATAACTTCTTGTGAATTCATTTTCTGATCTTGGGGTATGGAGATGGATTTTAGGAAATTTCATCCTCTTCAAAATGATATTTGGATGGGTCATTTCTCATAAAGTATGAGAAAGTTATGCTTGGTCAAAGTTGAGTTGACTTTTCCTAAAAAACCCTAATTTAGCAACTTTTGAGTCTTGATGAATTTTGAGCAATCCTTGATGAATCATGATCAACCCTTGATCAAATGATGCAATATATTTCAAAATTATAATTTTGACAAAAAATCTTGAAGTTTGACTGTTTATAGGTCACAGTTGACTTTTGCCCTAGCATAGTCGATTTTTGGACCCTTTGAGCAATTGACTGAGCAAACTTCCTCTGCAAGGCTTGAAATTTGACATGGATGACCTTGAGAACATATTAGGACAAAGGGGATTACTTGAGGTCATTTGGACTCAAGGATCTTAATGCAACACAAAACCCTAATTTGGGGTTGATTGCCTTAGGAGGTAGCTTGGTTGTCCAACTCTTGAGCAATCTTGAGCCACTTGGAGATTTTGTTGCCATGTTTGGAGAAATATGAGAGGGAAAATTATGGGGTACAACATTTGGACTCAGGATTTCATTTCGAAGTAACCCTACTATCCAGTTTCCTTCTCATAGCCCTATTATCCAGGATTTTATTTCGAAGTAACCCTACTATCCAGGTTCCTTCTCATAGCCCTACTATCTAGGCTTTCATTTTGAAGTAACCCTACTATCTAGGTTCCTTCTTGTAGCCCTACCATCCAGGCTTTCATTTCGAAGTAACCCTACTTTCCAGGTTCCTTATCATGGCCCTACTATCCAGGATTTTATTTTGAAGTAACCCTACTATCCAGGTTCCTTCTCATAGCCATACTATCCAGGCTTTCATTTTGAAGTAACCCTACTATCCAGTTTCCTTCTCATAGCCCTACTATCCAGGATTTCATTTCAAAGTAACCCTATTATCCAGGTTCCTTCTCGTAGCCCTACTACCCAAGATTTCATTTCGAAGTAACCCTACTACCCAGGTTCCTTCTCATAGCCCTACCACCCAGGATTTTATTTCGAAGTAACCCCACTACCCAGGTTCCTTCTCATAGCCTTACTATCCAGGCTCCTTTTCATGAATTACCTGACGCAGTTTCACAGGGACTTATCCCGAGAAAGCCTCACACAGGTTTCTTCTCTTTTATCTCTGGACAACAATTTACAACACTGTAAAACCTGGACTCGATCAGATACGGTCGATTTCACATTTTCCCGGTAAGTCATTGTGAAGCCTGGAATACGACCAGATAGTAGTCAGCCTTATCATATTCAACCAGTCACTGTGAAGCCTGGACTTGACCAGATAATAGCTCACTTTTGTCTCATATGTCAAGAGTTAATTCCCCAGTATGTTAATGGACAACCTAAGCTCCTAGAATCTATTTCCCAGGACATCAATCAACATTCCCCAGCGAAGTCCTCCCCAACGGAAGGTACAGGAATTCTCACAAAGGAATCTCTTATGCAACCAATATCTTTTCTGGATGGCATCTTTAAGCCCATCTCTAACGATTCTCCATCGCCTTCCAAATGGCATCTGTAATCCTATTCCCGATATTATCGATCGACATTCACTTCATGCGAGTGCAAATTTCTAGGCACTCTAGTGTTCAATCATCTTCCACCTTCAGATCACGAAAGACAGACAAGCCAATCTACATCCTCAAGTCTAAGAATATTGAACAGGGGCAGCTGTTTCACCCTAAAATTTTCCCTCTCATTTTACTCAACACATGCTCATTGAAGTCCTCAACTTGCTCAAGGATGCCCAAGAATTAACCAGACAAATTCTCTCATACGGCAATGAACCTTCAACTAGGGTTTCCACTTTCATCAAGATATGTGAACTACAAAGGTCTTAAATCTTTTCCATGGTCCTAATATGTCCTCAAGATCATCCATGTCAAGTTTCATTCCTTGCACAACAAGTTTGCTCATTCAATTGCTCAAATGCCTGAAAATCAACTGTGTTAGGTCAAAAGTCAACTGTGGCTTATTTATGGTCAAACTTCAAGATTTTTGGTCAACATCAACATTTTGAAGTGATATCCATCATTTTATCAAGGGTTGATCATGATTCCTCAAGGAATGCTCCTAATTCATCAAAACTCAAAAGTTGCTAAATTAGGGTTTCTACAGGAAAAGTCAACCAAACATTGACCAGACATAACTTTCTCATACTTTATCAGAAATTTTTCCACCAAGTCTCATTTTGAAGATAATACAATTCTATACAACTTCTCTTCAGCCCTCAAGTTCCAGAAAAGCACTCATTTAAAGATATAAATTCAAACATTATAGGTCCTTCTAAAAAGTCAACAAAAACACCTTTTGGGTCAAAGCTCCTTACATTAACATGGAATATCCAATTAAGATGAACCCAAAAGGGTTGTTTAAGGAACATTCTAAGCTTTCTAAAAAGTCAAAGAACACCTTCATAGGGTTAAAATTGAGAGAGATATGTATTGTCAAAGTTGGCCAATTTTTGGAAAAATACATGAAGCAAATATTGACCAAACTTAGATTTTTTCCAAATGGGCCTATATTTTCAAGTTTGAAACTCATTCCTAACATGGTCCACGACCTCTAAGACAACCCATACATTTTTATACTATTTATGCTATTTATTTTGATATGTTATTCATTAAAATTCAGAATTAAATAAATAAATAATAGAAATAATGTAAATTTTGATGTGAATCCATTTTGGGAAAGTTTTATGCTGGTTTATGTCAATTGATTTCGTGCAATAATCCTTCAAATATGTCCAGATTTATCCACATGTGAAAAATGGCATGAAATCATCAAATATGGCATTTTTTCAAATTTTGATCATGGTCTTAAAACACAATATTATGAGGGAGATTCTTTCCATACTTTCTTATCTCCTCATTCTCCTATATAAATATAGATCCGTAAAAGTTGCAAGAGTTCGCAGCTATATTCCCAGGTGCTATTATTCCAAACAAGTGGGCCAATCACATTTCTGAGACTTTCAGGAGTCTACTCAGGCCTCTTGCCAAGCCAGTCCATGCCCAAAACAGTTGCACCAAGTAGCTCCGGTTGGGTAAAAATTCTTAATTATAAACTCTCAATTCTTGCATTGTGAATAGTTTATAAGCGTTCATGCATGTTCATACTAATGTTTAGAATGTTTTAGAACCATTACTTTTAAGTTTTGACGCAGGAATCTAAAAATTCTAGATCTAAACCTCAAAGTCGCATCCCCGTGGTGCACCCCAAGATGTTATCCACATTGGATCCAGCGTAGAACTGGGCTTTGTCCAGTTTGGGATTTTAATTCTGCTTCTTTCTCACCCCTCATTTTCATTTTTGCAGTGCAGCCCATTTTTCTTTTTTGCTTTATTTATTTTCTTTTATATCAATTATTTTCCTTTTCTTAAAAAAATCATAAACATCATAAAATCAAGAAATCACAAAAAAATATAGAATTAGTTTTTTCTTCCTTATTTATTAAAATTAATTTTGAAAATAGGTTAGTTTAATTAGGATAATTTGGTTTATTTTCATAATTAAAATTAGCTAGAAATTAGGTTTGAATTGCAAGTTAATTAATTTTTCTCAAATAAAAATACAAAAATATTAGGTTATTTAGAGTTAATTTCCTTTCATTTTAACTTAATGTTTTTTCCTAAAAAATAAAAAATAACAAAGAATATTTTCTTTCATTAATTAAGTTTTCTTAGAATTTAAATTTAATTCCCGTATTTAATTTTTCGCGTGCATTTTCTTCTTTTGCACTTTTATATTCCTGTACATATCAATGTAGCCAAACTATAAGGCATTTTTATTATTTTCCTTTATATTTCTCCTAGTTTTGGACTTGTAATTAAATCCCTCTTGCCGAAGCCATGTAATAGCGTAGGAATTTACGTTTCCGCACTTTATATTTTTGTACATATATTAATTGTTAGATGTGTGGCTAATAGGATTGAATGAACAAGATAAAACCAATCGCTAGAAAACTAAACACAAAGACTAATATTCTGGAACCAAACACACTCGCACATACACACCCCTAGGGTATCCCCACTTCGGTTGCCTTCGGAAAACAGTCATGAAGTATAGGGAGTTTTAGTGGTTGCCCTCTAGTCTCAAAAGTTCAAAAATCACCCATTCGAATGTTGCCTCAGAAAGATCTTTAAGACTCTAGGGTAACTACTAAGGTTTTCTAACCATTGCTTTAGTGATCGTAATCATCCCTTTCGATTGTCCCTTAAACTATGACTATGGAGCTACCTACTCCTTAATAGTAGGATAGCGCTGTCTAAAGGAAATAAGAAAACGAATAGCCTTTTTCGAGTAGGTAGAAACTCTTAATTACTTGCTAAAACAAACTTTTACACCATACACTTTCAAACAAACTTTTCAAACTAAAGTTTTCAAAAACACTTTATCATACTCTTGAGGACTGATACAAGGGTTACCATAAAGTGAATCGCCACACTAAGGCAATTTCAAAACTTTTCAAAGCACACAAGCACACAAAAGCAATTTAAAAATGAGCAAGTACCTAAGAGCCCGTGGAAAACCACGGATAGAAAGGGTGCTAACACCTTCCCTTTCTATAATCTACCCCCCGTACTCAGAAACATTTCGAAAAAGGTTTTTTCTGTTCTTTTTCCCTTTTCCTTTGTTGGATGAAATAAAAGACGGTGGCGACTCTTGCTTACCGTACATTTGCGAACAAAAAACGCAAAACTAGTAGTAACAAAAAAACAGTCAGTTCTGCCACCGTATCACAAAGGCCTTGTTTGAACTTAAAATATTATAGGTCACTTTTGAAGAAAAACTTAGAATTTTTCAAAGTACAAAAAGTCATCATCTTTTTCTCAACTTTGACTTATCACAACTTTTAGCTCAAACATCCATCTTATCTCATTCTTGGCACATTTCAAAGATTGTGACCTTATCTTTCAAATGCTTCAAGAATCATGCCCTAAGACCCCTTGAGCTATGAACACCATGGATTCAAAGATGGTAACATGAAACTAAAGTTTTATCCAAAGTAAGAATTTGAAATTCATAATATGGCTTCTAAACACCAAATTAAAACGTGTTTTTGATTTAAACATGTTTAAAAAAGTTCCCAAAGTTGAATTAAGGATCAAAACGTAGGAATTGACTAAGTTTTGATGCACAAGGAGTCACACTTTTTCACTTTCAAGCTCCATCCAATTTCCCTCCAAATTTCAAATTTCCTCATAATTCTTTGCAACATTCGTTTTTCTATAAATATAGGACCTCACTCTTCTCATTTTCTCAAGCTTGAACAACCAAAATCACTCTGTCAAATTCCCTCCATAACTCACTTTTCTGAGATTTCGCATTCCTCTTTTCTCCACTTTTCAATCCAATTTCTTCATTGATATTTCATCTTTGAACTTCACTGAAGCTAACAAAAGAAGAATCGATCCTTAAGGTGCCTTGAATTGTGCTAGCCAAGTTCATTTACAGAGAAAGTTCATCTGACTTTGTTCAGGTAGTTTAACTCAAATTACTAGAATGGTCTATGATGTTCACTGATGCTTGCTCTTAACTCAATTTTGGTGAAACAATGCATTTGATGCTTCTAATTTTCAATTTTAACATTTTCAAACATCTCTGGTTTTTTCCAAATCGACTATGTTATGCTTTATATAAATTTTTCACGAGCATATGGTTGTGATCGTCTCAAGTAGACACATGTATTGGTACCACTATGAACGCATAAATTTACAGATTCATGGATCTTGGTTTTGCCCTATTTGCAGGAGGCTGAAGGTTGAAGACGACCTACGTTTCGTTCTTCAACCAATGACGCTCAACCAATTGTTTATTTTGATTGGTTGGACTTTCTTGTGTTACATGTGCGCGCTTTGACTTGGGCTCATGATACTCCCTTGTTAGAACATAGTTTGATTCTACAACCCTTGATTAGAATTTTGATGATAACAAATAAAAAGAATAAATAAATACAAAGAATATATACAAAGAACAAACATGCACCTTAAAAATATGTTTTATGTATGCAGAAGTTCTGATGGGATCAGCATCAGAAGATAAGCTAAAGTATTACATGCTGAAGCAAAACAGTTTTTACGCTGAAGTTTGATGACAAGAATTTGCGCTTAAACAAGTAAACTCTGACTCTGAACAAAGACATCTCAGCCAAGTCATCAACACTCTGAAGCGTCATCAGTGGTTAAAGCAAACAAGACTCTGAAGCATTATTAATTATTCAAGACAGAATTAAATGCCAACGGCTTTCTTCAAACAAGATCTTCTACAAAAGGAAAGTGTGTTATTAACATTAAACTTGCTTTATGGACAACGTCTCTTGCTTGTCTATATAAACAAGTCTGCTTTCAAAAGAAGCATGTACGTACGCACACATAAATTTGCAGAGAATTCCAAAATCACGCATATTCAAGCTCTAGCAAATTTATTCTATATTATAAGCTTAACCTGTGTAATTATCACAATTGTGATAAACTGTTTTGTTAGAAAACAACAACACATTCTTGTTCAATTATTTGTAAAAGATTTCCTTGAGATTAATTGGTTTGTGGTTGTACTCAAGAAGACTTTAACAGTTGTTAAAGTAGTTGTTGTAATCTTTTGAGATTAGTGGATTAAGACCTCATTGGAGAGAGGCGAAATCACCTTGACGGGTGGACTGGAGTAGTTTGAGATCAAACGAACCAGGATAAAAATATTGTGTCATTAAGCTGTTTTTGATCCAAGTTTTTCAATTCAACCCCCCTTCTTGTGTTTTTCACATCTTCAATTGGCATCAGAGCGCCTGGTTCTGAGCTTAAACACTTAACCGTGTCAGTACACGATCCAGCATCATAAAAACACAATGGTAGGACCAAGTCAAAACATCAGCAATGACAACAATGAAGAAAGGGACAGATTCAGTGGCAAACCTCCAGTCTTTGTTAGAGAGAACTTTGACTACTGGAAAGACAGAATTGAGAGTTTCTTTCTTGCCCATGATGTTGATCTGTGGGACATGGTGACTGATGGATACACGCACCCAGTGGATGGACGTGGTCAGAAGATTGACAGGAAAATGATGTCTTATCCGTAAAAGCGTGAATTCAGAAATCATCATAAGGCCAGAATAATTCTTCTCAGCGCCATCTCATATTCAGAATATGAGAAAATATCAAACAGAGAAACTGCCAAGAATATGTTTGATTCTCTGAGAATGGCGCATGAAGGCAATATTCAAGTCAAAGAAACCAAAGCCCTTGCGCTCATTCAGAAGTATGAGGCATTCAAGATGGAAGATAGTGAATCAATAGAAACTTTGTTTTCAAGATTCCAAATTCTTGTTGCTGGTTTAAAAGTTCTTGACAAACGGTATTCCACTGCTGATCACATTAAGAAGATCATCAGAAGCTTGCCAAAACAGTGGAGGCCAATGGTCACAGCGCTTAAGCTAGCCAAAGATCTCAACAAAATCTCTCTGGAGGAACTTGTAAGCTCCCTCAGAAATCACGAGATAGAGCTAGAAGAAGAGGAACCTCAAAAGCAAGGTAAGCCATTAGCTTTAAAATATAACAGAAAATCTGACTCCAAAGTTTTGCAGGCTGTAGAAGAAACCTCAGATGGATCGTCATCAGAAGAAGATGAATTGTCTCTCCTCTCTAGAAGGGTGAACCAACTGTGGAAGTAGAGGCAAAGAAAGTTCAGGAGTCCCAGAAGATCAGAAAATCAGAATGAATCCTCATCCAGATACAGGAGGTCAGAATCCTCCTCTGGACACAGAAGATCTGAAGGCTCTTTAGGATACAGAAAGCCAAACAACAAAGACATCATCTGCTATGAATGTAACGAGCAAGGACACTACAAAAGTGACTTCCCAAAGCTTCAAAAAGAGAAGCCCAAAAAGAAGTTTATCAAAGAAAATAAGAAAAGCCTCATGGCTACATGGGATGATTCTGACACATCTGAAGCTGACTCAGAATCAGATGATGAAAGAGAAAACATAGCTCTCATGGGAAATGTATCTGAAGACAATGAAGCTTCTGGTTCAGACTCAGAATCAGACACTGAAGAGGTATTCCATGACTTTACTATAAACTTTACTAAGGCTGAACTTGCTGAAAGCCTTAATGAAATTCTGGAAAGGTATAAGCAGATCAGAGTCAAATTCAGAAACCTGAAAAGGAATCTTGCTTCTGAATCTGATAAGACTGAGAGTCTCAAATTGGAGAATTCTGAGTTAAAAGAAAAAATTTCAAAATTAGAAAACCAGTTGCAAAACTCTCATAAGGAAACAATCCCTGAAACTCCAACCAATGCTGATGAGATCATCAAAGAGTATGATCACAGCTTTCAGAAGTTTCTAGCTAAAAACATAGACAGAAGCAAGATGGCTTCAATGATCTATGGAGTTAGCAGAAATGGCAGAAAAGGGATAGGATATCAAGGTAAGGCACCTACACCAAAAAATGCCATGGACTTAGTTATAAAACACACTCCACTTGATTCACACTTTATATATGGGCACACACATGACATAAAATACACGAGTAGTGATTATTCTGCCAAACCAAAATTCAATTAGAATTTTGGTAAAACTAACAAATCAGGACCCAAGAAAATATGGGTACCTAAGGATAAAATAATACATGTGGCAGATATCTTTAGCAGCAAAGCAAAGACACCAGTCATGGTACCTGGACTCTGGCTGCTCACGATACATGACGGGAAGAAAGCATATGTTCTAAATCCCGGAACTTAAGCCTGGAGGCCACGTGGGCTTTGGAGGCAATCAGAGAGGAAAGATCATTGACTCTGGAACAATAGGTAACTGAAATCTTCCCTCTATAAGTAATGTTTTATTAGTTTATGGATTAATGCATAAACTGTTATCCATAAGTCAATTAAGTGATAAAGGTTATGATATAATCTTCAATCAAAATTCATGCAAAGCTGTTAGTCAGAAAGATGGGACTATCTTATTTAATGGAAAGAGGAAAAACAACATTTATAAAATCAAACTTTCTGAACTGAAAAGTTAGAATGTAAAATGTCTACTGTCTGTTAACAACGAGCAATGGATCTGGCACAGAAGATTGGGGCATGTTAGTATGAGAAGAATATCTCAGATTAACAAACTCAATCTGGTTAGAGGACTTCCTAACCTGAAGTTCAATTCAGATGCTCTGTGTGAAGCATGTCAGAAAGGCAAGTTTGCAAAACCTGCATTCAAATCCAAAAATGTTGTTTCCACCTCTAAGCCATTAGAACTTCTGCACATTGACTTATTTGGACCAGTAAAAACTGCTTCAGTCAGTGGCAAGAAGTATGGGTTAGTAATCGTAGATGACTATAGCAGATGGACATGGGTAAAGTTCTTAAGACACAAGGACGAGTCACACTCTGTATTTGTTACCTTCTGAAACCAAGTTCAGAATGAAAAGGATCTTAGAATCGTCAAAGTCAGAAGGGATCATGGTGGAGAATTTGAAAATAAATTTTTTGAAATATTCTTTAAAGAAAAAGGCATTCTGCATGATTTCTCTTGTCCTAGAACTCCCCAGCAAAATGGAGTGTTAGAATGAAAGAACAGAACATTGCATGAAATGGCCAGAACCATGATCAACGAGACTAACGTTGCTAAGATCTTTTGGGCAGAGGAAATAAACACAGCGTGTTATATTCAGAATAGAATCTCCATAAGACCTATTTTGGAAAAGACTCCATATGAATTATGGAAGAACAGAAAGCCCAACATTTCTTATTTTCACCCATTTGGATGTACATGTTTTATTTTAAATACAAAAAATTATTTGAACAAGTTTGACTCTAAAGCACAAAAGTGTATTATGTTAGGATACTCTAAATGCTCAAGAGGATACAGAGTATACAATACAGAAACACAGATTGTTGAAGAGTCAATCAGTGTTCGGTTTGATGATAAGCTTGACTCTCAAAAGTCAAAGCATAATGAATTTCTTGCAGGTATGGAAGTTGAACTCACAGGTACTGAAGACAACTCGTCAGAGGCTCTCAATAGAGACACTCCCTCAACATCAGAAAGAGTCACTATAAGCAATCCAGCACCTTTTTTTGACCAACTCCAGAAAAGACCATCCAGAAGCAGCATTGATCACCCAGAAGAAACAATTTTAGGAAGGAAGATCCAATCAGAACAAGATCTACCTTTAGAAACTCTGAAGAATCCCTCATGGGACTGGTTTCTCTTATTGAACCAACAACTATTGATGAAGCACTTCTGGACAATGGCTGGATTCTGGCAATGCAAGAAGAGCTAAATCAATTCACAAGAATAAACGTATGGGATTTGGTTCCCAAACCAAAAGGATTCAACGTCATTGGTACAAAATGGGTGTTTAGAAACAAACTGAATGAACAAGGTGAAGTCATCAGAAACAAAGCACGACTGGTAGCACAAGGTTATAGTCAGCAAGAGGGGATAAACTATACAGAAACCTTTTCTCCAGTCGCCAGGTTAAAATCTATCAGACTTTTAATATCTTTTGTTGTTAATAAAGGCATCACTCTGTATCAGATGGATGTCAAAAGTGAATTCTTAAATGGCTATATAGAAGAAGAGGTATATGTGCACCAACCCCCTGGTTTTGAAAGTTCCAAAAATCCAGAATATGTTTTCAAACTAAAGAAGTCACTCTATGGTCTGAAATAAGCTCCCAGAGCTTGGTATGAAAGACTAAGTAACTTCCTGTTAGAAAGGGAATTCACCAGAGGGAAAGTGGACACAACCTTGTTCTATAAGACAGTTAAGAATGACATATTAGTATGTCAAATTTACGTTGATGACATCATATTTGGATCCACTAAACCCTCTCTGGGAAGAGAGTTTGCTAAATGTATGCAGGAAGAATTTGAGATGAGTCTAATGGGGGAACTAAAATTCTTTTTGGGCATTCAAATAAATAAAACTCCAGAAGGAACTTACATTCATCAGAGCAAATATGTCAGAGAACTTTTGAAGAAATTTGATCTCTCAGAATGTAAGCCCTCAAGGATTCCAATGCATCCCACGTGCATTCTGGAAAAAGAAGAGGTAAGTAAAAAGGTAGAACAGAAGGTCTACAGAGGTATGATTGGTTCTCTTTTGTATCTGAAAGCTTCAAGACCTGACATTCTATTCAGTGTTTGCATTTGTGCTAGATTCTAATCAGATCCTAGAGAATCTCACTTAACAGCAGTTAAGAGAATTTTCAAGTATCTGAAAGGTACTGCTAATCTAGGTTTGTTTTATAGAAAATCAAATGATTACAGCTTAGTAGGATACTGTGATGTTGATTTTGCTGAAGACAGAGTAGAATGTAAAAGCACTTCTGGAAGCTGTCAGTTTCTGGGAGAAAATCTGATCTCATGGTCCAACAAAAAACAATCCACAATAGCTCTATCAACAGAAGAAGCTGAATACATAGCAGCAGCTGGATGTAGCACGCAAATGCTCTAGATGAAAAGTCAACTTGAGGATTTAAATATATTTGAGAGTAACATTCCTATCCTCTATGACAATACTTCTACTATTTGTCTCAGTAAAAATCCTATTTTGCATTCTAGGGCTAAGCATATAGAAATAAAACATCATTTTATTAGGGACCATATTCAGAAAGGGATCCTTAATTTAAAATTTATTGACACAGACCATCAATTGGCTGATGTATTTACAAAACCTCTTTCTGAAGATAGGTTTAACTTCATTCTGAAACATCTCAGCATGAAGCTTTTCCCAGAATAAACTGTTTTATTTACATATCTTAACCTTCAGAATTTTGGTTATTTTCTGTGAACTGCTGATCAATCTGCCTTCAGAATTTTAGAAGTACAGATTGCATCAGAATCTATCCATGAAGATCTGAGCATTTCATTTCAAGGATAGGTGTGTGCTGTTCATGCAAGCAAACAGTTGTCATCCATTCATCAGCTACCTTCTGAGGCTGAACACGCGTTCACTTTTTTGAAAGGTCAAAAACGCTGATTGGGTGCATTGAGACACATGTCATGGGTAACCGTTCCAATATCTTTCTGAATCCCCTAAAATCAGCTGTCATTAATGCTTATAATCATTACTAATTATTTCTCTCTCTTGCAGTTTATGTTTTCAAAAATCTATTTAAACACAAGTTTCACTCGTTACACTCTTTCACTTTTACTCTCACAATTCATTCTAATTGTTTTTTGTGTGTACTTTCAAAACCCTTTCATTTTCTTCTCAAATATCTTGTGTGAACATGGCTTCCTCAAGCATCCCAAATACTAGTACTCAGAGAACAGAATCTATGGAATAATATGAAGAACCGTTCAGAACTCTCCTCACGCCCATTGACAACCTAGAAGTGCTTTCAGAACTAATCGTGGATTTTGACAGTCTTCAAGAAAATGGATTCAATCTTTCTGAAGAGGTAAAATATCAAGGATGGAACATGTATTTTGACTGTCTTCTAGGTCCAACGTTTCCAATCCTTGTGAAAGAATTCTGGATTCATGCTTCATCCTCCAACCATCAAGTCACTTCGTATGTAATAGGGAAGAAGATAGTAATTACTGAAGACCTAATTGCAAGACTGATAGGTTATAGTGGTGGTGGCGTAAGGTGTATAGACATGGCTGAAAGATGTGCTGATGTTGCTTCAATTGCAAGAGAAATTTTCACTTTGGGTCTTCCCTCCAGCAAGATAAGGGATCTGAAGGATCATCACAGAAAATGGGCTAAGATAATTCTAGGATGCATCAACCACAGGAAGCTAACCAGCTCTCCTGACTACATAAACATTGATCAGCAGTTTCTGATCTACTTTATCTCCCAAAAGACTAAGGTGAATCTGACTCACTTGCTATTCAATTATCTGAGGACCAGTGTTAAGGAGACTAGAGAAGATGAGCGTACCAAAAGGGACTGGATACCCCTTGGAAGTCTAATATCATATATTCCGACAGAGAATAGGCTGATAGAGCATCTAACAGAAGCACAAGAAATTAGCTCTCTTGAGGCAACTACTGGGAAGCCTTTCAATGCGAAGAATCTAAAAGATGAAAATTATTGAGAACATCATAAAGGAACCCAATGTTACATCCTTTGAAACCATCACTTCCAGAGGAATCCCTCTGGATGATTTCCCTATGTTCTCAGAAATTGATTCCAAGCTTGAGATTATCGTTAGATATTTGGATGCATGCAAGGCAGATGGCACTGCATCAGGGTTAAATATTCAGGACTTGCAACAGGTGGCTCCAGAAGTTTTGTTGAAGAAGAACAAGAAAAGGAAGGCAGCAGCAGAAGGATCATCCCAGCGGACTCCAAAAGCTACTAAAAATAAAGGTAATCCTTCTTCTGTTAATATTTTAGCATCAATATCTTTATCAACATCTGGACCCTTACCTACCCATTCAGAATTTCCTACCCCACAAATGTTTGATGATTTTGACATAGGGTTTGACCCCTCAGAAACTCTAAGTCTTAGAGAAACTCACTCCCTTCCTTTCAATCCAAATATTGAAACAACTCAACCAGAACATGCAAAAGTTCTGTCAGATTGAATCTTTTGACCAAAATATTTCTGCTCCCACACCAGAAAATCCAAACCCTCTAATTCCAGAATATCCAATCTCTGAAACCACCACAGAAGCTCCACAACCAGATATTCCCCTCTCTCCTCAACCATAAATACCACTACCTCCATCTCCTTAACCAGACATTCATCCACCATCTCCACAACCTGAACAATCACAACCAGAAGTTTAAACTTCTGAGATCCAACCTTCTGAATCCTGTGAAACAGAACCTCACCATCTTACATCCAACCAATCTAAAGAACCTACTTCAGATTCAGATACAATTCCCATTCCAGGAATCACTGAACCTCTGGCCATCCATATGCCCCTCACCATTCTGGACATTCCCCAAATTCCCTCCTCACTAGAATCAACTCCACCAAATTCCCCAACTATTCCAATAATTATACCAGACTCTCCCACTCCCTCACCAAAGAGCAATCCAGATGACAACGCTAAACTTGTCATTGATCCAACTGTTTTTGAACGCCTTGCTTCCATAACTCATAAAACTGCCATTCCAAAACCAAAACCATCTGAACCCACACCAGATGTTGGTACTAGTTTATTGATGTTTGAAACAGAAATGTAGAAATGGATAACCTCCCTGAAGCAAGATAGTATTGAGATGACCAATCCTGCTGCCTCAGACTATCTTTGGACAAGTTTCAGAAAATGGATAAGTTTTGAAACTCATAAGATGCAAGAACAATGCTACGGACAAGTTCAATAGAATTTCAATAATCTGCTAAAGGTATTCGAAGACCAAGTTCTGAGCCAACTGCTGAAGGAAGATATTCTCCCTCTGGACAATGCTCCCTGGTCAGAACATCGTCCATCAGACAATGTTCAACCAGAGTCAGAAGGTCTCACTCTGACTGCTACTCTAGATGAAATGATTTCTGCAGAGGAATTGGTTCAAAATGACCATGTTGCAGAATGCTCTGAGAAGCATCCAAATACTGAAGATTCTCCAGCTCACTCCTATGAAAGGCAAACTCTGGAAGAACTGAAGAGATCGGATATTATTATTCAGGAAAGGTTAGATAAATAGGATGATACAATCAAGGAAATCAAGAGCATGTTAAGCAAACAAGAGGAAACCAACACCCAGATCAAGGGCTTGTTGGAAGCTTTGTTCACGCGCCTTCCTCCTTCCTCTTAGATTTTTCCTTTGTTTTTAAAATCTGTTTATCTGTAATATTTGTTCTACATTGCTGTTGTTCTGAACTTCTTATCATTGCTTCTTATTTTTAAAATAAATCCTTTTTAGCTCTGATTCTATAGCCTTTTTGATAACTGACAAAAAGGGGGAGAAAGAATAAGATATTTTCAATAACGGATTACAGAGACAGAAGTCTCAAACATTCTGAACTACTTAACTTCTTTCTTCTAAAAAGCTTGAACAGGTACAAAACTCTGATGAAAGACGTAGTCAAATTCTGATGCTCAAGGACTCAAAGAACTTAAGGGAAATAATCAACTCAGGGGGAGTTTTTCTTCTTAATTTTATACTTTTTATTCTTTATTCTTAATTGAAAAATCTGGTTTTTGTCATCATCAAAAAGGGGGAGATTGTTAGAACATAGTTTGATTCTACAACCCTTGATTAGATTTTTAATGATAACAAATACAAAGAATAAATAAATACAAAGAATATATACAAAGAACAAACATGCACCTTAAAAATATGTTTTATGTATGCAGAAGTTCTGATGGGATCAACATCAAAAGATAAGCTAAAGTATTTCACGCTGAAGCAAAATAGTTTTTACGCTGAAGTTTGATGACCAGAATCTGCACTTAAACAAGTAAACTCTGACTCTGAACAAAGACATCTCAGCCAATTCATCAACACTCTGAAGCGTCATCAGCGGTTAAAGCAAAGAAGACTCTGAAGCATTATTAATTATTCAAGACAGAATTAAATGCCAATGGCTTTCTTCAGACAAGATCTTCTACAAAAGGAAAGTGTGTTATTAACATTAAACTTGCTTTATGGACAACGTCTCTTGCTTGTCTATATAAACAAGTCTGCTTGCAAAAGAAACACGTACGTACGCACACATAAATTTGCAGAGAATTCCAAAATCACGCATATTCAAGCTCTAGAAAATTTATTCTATACTATAAGCTTAACCTGTGTAATTATCAAAGTTGTGATAAACTGTTTTGTTAGAAAATAACAACACATTCTTGTTCAATTATTTGTAAAATATTTCCTTGAGATTAACCGGTTTGTGGTTGTACTCAAGAAGACTTTAACAGTTGTTAAAGTAGCTGTTGTAATCTTTTGAGATTAGTGGATTAAGACCTCGTTGGAGAGAGGTGAAATCACCTTGACGGGTGGACTAGAGTAGTTTGAGGTCAAACGAACCAGGATAAAAATACTGAGTCATTAAGCTGTTTTTGATCCAAGTTTTTCAATTCAACCCCCCCTTCTTGTGTTTTTCACATCTTCATCCCTCACCTCAAATCCATTAGATTTGTCAGCGTGTATAAGTGAAAGAGATCCAACGCGCGTGGTTTTTCTGATTTATTTATTTTACAAAATTATTTTTTTAAATTTCTTTTATCTTTAAAATTTCATAACTCTTTTATTTTTTATACAAAAATTATAAAAAAAACTATACAAAATTACTTTGAATTATTTCTGACTTTGTGAATATTTATTCATATTTTTATTTTAATGTTTGATATTTTTTCATAATTTTTGCATTGTTTGCCTTATTTTAATTTTTTTTAAATACTTTCTGATCTTTTTAAATTCTAAAAAATTTATGGAAAGGTCCTTTGGCCGTTTGGAAATTTTTGATAACCTTGTTTCATTTTTATTTATGATTTTTCTATTTTTCACAAATTTTAGTTTATTTTGCTTATTTTCTTCAATTTTAAAAACAGTTTATGGCTTTTAAAATTTCTGAAAAAATTTGTCAACCTTTATTAAATCATGTTTGACCTCTTACTATTTTTTATGACTTTTATTTGGTGTTTTAATATACTTTGTGTACTTTACCCTTTATTTTCCTTTTATTAAGCATTCAAATATTATTTTATAAAATTTTATTTTATTTTTTTATTTGGTTCTGACTTGGACTTCATTTGGTGACAAATTCTTCAACTTCATTGGATCTTAGGTGTTGATAGGTTGAGAAACCAAATCCACTAAAATGGATGAATGATGTCGATGATATTTGAAACCCTAATTCCATACAATGCATCCCTTCCCTCTTCATTGTATCCCCTTCTCATTTGTGCTACATATTGTTAGAGGATGATCTACATATTATCTCTCCAAATATATGGAACATAGATTGCTATTGACTGGCCTCAAAATAGGTGTGACTTCTATATAAGTCCTCTTACGATTGCTTAACATAGGGCTAAACTTTGTCTCGATTCAAGAAATGATCATTCGTGGCCCAAATCTATGTTTGCAAGCCCAAGTATGTTTAATTTGAAACCTTTTATCCAATAACCTTGAGGTTCATTGTTAGGAGACTTTGGTCTTATCAATCCTCTAATGAATCTTCATAAATTTTGAAATAAGTGAATCATTTAAACATCTTTAATCATTTATTGTTTCCTCGATATTTTTAAATGAATGATATATTTGAAAAAAAGAAAATGAAACTTGTTGTTGAGAGGCTTTGATTTTATCAATCTTCTAATGAGTTTTCAAATTCAAGTTTCAAGATGGTCATTCAAGTAACGTCTAATTTCTAACCCATTACCAATTGACTTTTATTTTATGCTTTTACTTTATGCCTTTACTTTTATGCACTATTTATGTTATCATTTCTGTTTCATGTTATTTTCATCTTTGCACACTTGAGCATTTATCTTTATGTCATTTTTATTTTGCTCACTAGAGCTTTTTTCATTTTTCTTTTTGAATATACTTAATAACCAACTTGAACAATAAAAAACTTTAAGATTACTTGGCCTATTTGGTTACTATCCTTGGCATTATGGAGTTGTGGACTTCTTGGACCTAGGAGTGGAGACCTTGACCACCCTTGAGACCTTGTGACTTCTACTTTTATTTTGTCTAGAGTTCTTGGGGTTAACCCCAAGACATTGGGTTGTTTGTTTTCTTTATGTGCAGGTTATTATGATTATGTGCTTTGTCTATAATTGGGAATTCATCTGTATACAGTCGTTACTCTGCCCAGTTTTCGTGAAGACTTAATGCATTTGAAGCTTGGTTTTCTTAAGAGGTTTATTATCTTTTCTTGTTTGGTTTCAATCTAAAGGATGGGAATTCTACATTGACTCATTATGTCAAGTGTTGGCTTCTTATTTGGTTAGACTTTCTTTTCCCTAGCTTTTACCTTATGCTTTAGGATAGCCCCTTCATCTCCTCGCATCTTCTTTAATTTCAAACATCTTCTCCCTCTTTTTCAAAGCTCTTCTGGTTTTCTAACTTGAACTGCTTTCACAATAAACTTGAACTTAGGTCCATGCATTTTCAAAAATATTTTCTTAATCAAACTTTAACCAACTTAATAATACTTTGACATTTTTGTGCGAAGACTAAAAGTCAATAAATCTCATTCAAATCATTTTGCAACTTTGGCTTTTTATTTAAAAACCTTTCTCAAAAGATTAGACTTTTTCAATCCTTGTAGTGATGCGAGCTACTATACTTCTATGATATGTAGTGAAGTGAGATATTTTCCACTTGGGTGTTAAGTGAGGATTTGTTGATTTTAAAATCCAATCCATATCCTCCACTTTGATATGACGCAAATTCTTTTTTCTTATAATTGTGGATAGTAAGTATGTTCTTCCACCGGATAATACAATGATGTCTCGTCTCTTAAAATTAAATAACACACTTGTGTTTTAAAATTTTTAAAGGCGAACTACGATACCCTGATCCCCTATTGCATGAAAGGTGGTACGTAGGCACTAAAGGTTCACAACCGCGGCGGGTGCAAAAATTATAAAAAAATAATTCTTTTCTCATCCCAATAATCTATTTTTTGTATACAACATTTATAGCCAAAATACACAATTTTCAAAGAGGTTCCTACAGAGTACCGTAGATGTTTAGGGTGCTAATACCTTCCCTTTGCATAACCAACCTCCGTACCTAGATTTTCACCCCCTCTTTTTTGGGTTATTCACTCTTTTCCCATTCCTCTGGAAACAATAAAGCACGGTGACAATTTTTATTTTGATCTGTGCGATAAGTCAATCTAATGGCTTAGTATCAATATTTCTATCGCTACATAAAAAATGACGACTTCACTGGGGACAGATTGGCCAAATGATGGTCTATCTCTAAGTGGTTTGAGCCTATCTTTGTTTATTTGTATATTTGTTATTATTTATTGTACACCATGTGTTTTATATATGTTTGTCTGGACTTTTCTAGGTTTTTAGAATGCTTGGTGATTTCTTATAAGTCCTCTAACTGGACTTGGGCAAACTTAAGATAGGACGGGCGGTGTAGTCATGTTAACTTTGAGAGAGTAATCCCAAAAAAGGAGACATAAGATCCCCCACTCAGTGGAGGCCCCTTTGAATATAGTGTCGTTTACCGAGTAATCGGGAAGACATGCTGCTTTAGACTTGGGAGCTTGCTGAAGCTGAGGACCGTAGAACCCTTAACCCATCTTGGCCTTTTAGGTATAGTGCGGAAGCTATGACGGAGTAATATGGAAATTGTTATCACGTGATACTACACTCAAGCGAGTTTTTCCTGAGAGTATTACTAATTACCGAGTCAATCGGGACGTTGGTAATATCTGAAGGAAGGATGTAGACTCTGGGAACCTCTTAGAACATTGTTCGGTAGGCGATAAACTTTTAGACCATACCTTGTGGGTAGTACATTTGACCTCATGCTCGTGACGTCAAACCTAACAACCCTCCCATGTTTGTGATCGTATGTGTGATTGTTTCCTCATGCATTCATGCACCCATGATCATCCTTTAAAGCAGTTGTTTCAAGGGACTTAAAGTTGACTGTTTGCAAATATCTCAGGTACTTCTGACCATGGATTCTGGAAAAAGAAAGACTCGGAAGTACAGTTTAAAAAATTCTAAGATAGACGAATTGATGAGTCTGATTCCCGATATCAAGAGTTATACAAATTTTGGATGTATGAATCCATCATGTATCTTATGAAGCTCAGGATGAAGGAGGGTATTCTCTCTACTTTGTTCCAGTTCTATGATTTGATGTATCGATGTTTCACTTTCCCTGATTATCAGTTGATGCCTACATTGGAGGAGTGTTCTTACCTACTGGGTTTACATGTTACTGATTGTGTTCCTTTCACCGGTTTGGAGGGAGAGCCCAAGTCCCATGAGATTACTTTCAAGATTCATTTGGGGAAGTCTGAGATTGAGGCCAACATGACTACTAAAGGAGGAATTAGAGGATTACCCACTAAGTTTTTATTGGAGAAAGCTCGCTACTTTTCTAGGATGAAGAGTACGGTTGCTTTTGAGGCCATCTGTAATACGGTGGGAGAACTGACTTGGTGGTTTGTGTTTTATCGCAATTGTCGCGGATAGCAAGAGTCACCACCAAATTTTATTTTATCCAATAAAGGAAAGGGTGAAAAGAACAGGAAAGACCTTTTGAGAATTTTCTTGAGTTCGAGGGGTAAGTTATGAAAAGGAAAGGTGTTAGCACCCTTTTCATCTGTAGTTATCTATGGGATCTTAGTTGCTATCTCACTTTGAAATGCTTTATGGAATGTGTTTGTAAATTTTTTTTGAAAGTATTTTTGAAAAGTGCCTTTGTTTAGGCGAACTTTGTAATGGTTCTCGTCTCTATAAGAATTTATACAAAGTGTTGACTTTTGAAAATATTTCATGAAAGTGTTGGTGTATTTGAAAGATGTTTTGAAATCTTGTGAGCAAGCAACTACGAGTGTTCTTCCTACTCAAAAAGTCTTTGTTCTTTTCATCCTCCTTTAGATAGTGTTATCTTACTATTAGTTAGTAAGAAACGATAACATTGGATGTGAAGGGACGAGCGTGGATTATCGTACAGTAAAGGCAACATTGTAGGATACCTTAACATTTTGTCATAAGGGTCTAAGATAGTTTACTGAATGCAACGTCGAAGGGTCATTGAGGGACTATGATCTTGTAATCGAGGGTCTTTACTAAAGTATCCCACGTCGAGGGATATGACTGTTTTAATTCGAGGCAACAAGGGTGGGTTCCCCTAGAGGTGTAAGTGTGTAAAATGTATTTTTTTTCATGCATTTGTCTTGAATTTAGGGTTTTCTACTTGTTGATTTTAAATTTTGCCATACAAACCCTAATTACTAGTAATAACATTGAAAGCGATAAACTGCGGAAATTAAAAGTCATACGCTATTACATCACTTTAGGGGATGGGGATTTACAAATTACAAATGGGGATAAAAGAAATTAAAACCTAATTACTATTACAACTATATTGAATAATAGAATGTAAAATGTACAAGAATAAAGAGATAGTGTAAAAAAGAAGCAAATTGTTTTTTATGGTTTTGTTATAAAATAGTTTTAAAGTTAACCTAATTAAACTAATAAAAAGAAAGAAATTAATTAATTAGTCTAAGTTGATTTAATTGGAAAAGAAAACTAAAATAAAATAAAGTCTAAATTAATTTAATTAAGAAAAGAAATTAAATTAATTAAGAAAACAATTTTCTAGGGTTTTATGTTTAAGGAAGTAAAAAATAAGATAGAAATAAAATAAAAGATTAGTCTGAGTATTTAATAAAAAATATATTTTTGTAATTTTTTTAATAAGAAATAGTAAGAATAATAATATTAAAATAAAATAAAGGAAAATAAATTAAAATGTAAATTATAAGTCAGGGGGGTTTGAAAAGTAATGGGAGGTTAGTAAGTGAAAAAAACAATTCTTTGTGTTAGGCCCATAAATGATTATTTTTTTGTGATCAGAAAATAAAATAAAAAAATGAATGGGCTGCGTATATGAAGAAAACAAAGGGTAAGGGTGAGAAAAATGAAGCAGGTCCATTCAGGGGAGGACCAAACGCGTTGTCAAACAAAAAAAAAGAATCTAAAAAATAACAAAACGGACGCTGGGGCTCGAACCCAGGTCCTAAAGGTGAAAGGCAAGCGCTTTAACCACTGGGGTGGTGATACATTCGTTAACTTATGCACAACCAACATATTATATTTTAAACACGCTCCTGACTGTATCATCTTCTTCTTCCTCGCGCCAGCTTCTTCATCACCATTTTCGAATTTGTAACTTTCTCATTTCTCAACCATTTCAGAAATTGTAAACATCAAACTTGTTAGAAATTTCACCACGATTTAAAATATGTAAACTAATTAATCTAACTCTCAAATATGAACACGGATTTTATTGGTACCAAATTCTGACCTAAATATTTCAGAAAGTTCAAACTTGAAATTCACATGACTCAGGCAATATAAATGAAAACTAAGGGCATGGTTAGCTTCAGGGCTATGATGTCTATATTTTTTATTCACAAAGGAACCACTAATGATTCTTGTATGAAAAGTTCAAAGTCAAGAAAACATACCTTGAAACTGAAATTCGTGTTTTGATTTAGAGCACCTTTCAAGGTGTTGTGATGATCAGAATAACTTTAATGAACACCCGAGAAGCTAATGCAATGCTTAGTTTTAATTGATAGTGGTTATATTGTCTTGGAGAAGTCGAGTAGTAGGTGGTTGTTTTTGAGCTTGGAAGGTGATGAAGATGGAGTTACAGTTGTGGAATAAGGGCATGGATGAACTATGTTTTACGTATGGAAGCTTAAACATTAGTTTAGAGAGGAAACACACGAGGGAAATGTGAGTTTGAGGTGCAATGTCAGAATCTGGACAAAAATGGAGGTTGTGTGAAATTTATGGATAGAGGGAGTTTGGGAGTGTTTCAGAGGTTGTGAATTCATGTTCTAGGTTTGTAAACAATGCTTCAATTTATATGAAAAGGTTTGAGAGCTTGAGGTGATCAGAAGTACAAGATCACATGTTTTGATTCCTTGACTTGTTTTTGAAGAAAGCTTGACAAACATTGTTCCAAAGCATGGTACAAGGCTATCTAGAGTGTTTACAAGATTTAAACATATTTATCTGACTTTATATGTTGAGTGTGTGCTTAACAAACAAGTTAGAGGCTCAAGACAAGTTAAATTTGTGATTAAAGCAACTTTTCAAGAATAGCAATGGTGCCTTTCTTCCCAAAATGGCAATGTAGTTTGGATAATGGCTCAATTTCTTGGATAATGGCTAAATATATTGTTCAAACATTAAATTATGAGAAAAATGTAAGTTAGAGGCCTGCAAAGTGAGATTATGCAGCATAGGTTTGAGATTTGGTTGAATGTTTATCATCAAAATGACCTAAAAATCAAGAATGAAACCTCAACTTCTTCTCTTTGATTCTCTTTGCTCAAGCATGATACATTCAAGTTCGTGGACATTATAGGAAGATTGAAACATTATCTACAACCTTCAAGTTTACCATCTTGGCTAAATCATCTTGGAGCTTGGTGAAAATTGGCCAAGAAGTTAGGTCAAAATCCTGATCAAATTCATCAAAATTTTCACTAAGTGTTTTAGAAAAAAGTGCATGACTTCATGAATTTATAACTCAAAATCCAAGAAATTCTAGGGCTTTATCAGTAAAGAAAATTTGTAGATCTCATCAAGATCTAAAACTTTCATGTTGAAAGTTTTCTTTGAATCATCTTGCATCTTGGTGAAAAATTGGCATGAAGTAGTGAAATTATCATGTACAAGAACACTTAGAAACATTTCTAAGTCTTGAAAGTTTGAATTTTCAAATTGACTTTTGAATTTCTTTATTTATTGATGATCAAGCTTCATATTTTGAATGACTTGATGAAATGTGATCTTTGAAAACAACTCTTGAGCAAAAAGTCAAAGTTTGAATTTTTTGCATCAGTTAGCTTTTCATCTTTTGACCCAAAATTCAACTATCAATCCATTGATTTTGAAAGATTATTTGAGCCATGAGATTAGTTCAACATGTTGTATTTGAATCCTTGAGATTTTGCTTCAAGCCATTGGATTATGTATTAGGTCAAAAGTCAGTGATCAGTCAATTACAATCAAAACCCTTATTTTGACCATTTTGCCCTTTTGGTAAATTGAGTGCTTTTCTTGAGGGATTATGATCAATACTTGATAATATGATGAATAGGACTTTAAAATGTTGATATTGGTAAAAAATATTGAAGTTTGACTGTAGGTTGACCACAATTGACTTTTTACCCAATACAATTGATTTTTCAATCATTTGGTTAATTGACTGAGCAAATTTGTGGTTTAAGACTTGAAACTTGACATGAATATTCTTGGAGGTCTATGATGATCCATGAAGGTCATTTTAGGCATTAGAAGTCTAATTGTCTTATGAATATCAAAACCCTAATTTGAGGCATAAGTGTTTAGGAGATGGTTTTACCTAGTCAACACTTGTGCAAACTTGAGCCATTGGAGATCTTTGTGAGGAATGTCTTGAGAAAAGAGAGGGAAAATTTTTGGGTAAAACACCATCTTTGCTATACTTTCTTATAGGTTGTTCTTATTCCCTAACATCGACAAATTTGTTGATGTCAACGCCATCAGGATTTTTTTGATTGGGAATCCAGTTCCTACATTATTAGGAGATACTTATTACTCCATTCATCTTCGGGATTCTTATCATGGAGGGATGATCATTTGTTGCATGCCTTTGTTATATCAGTGGTTTATTTCTCACTTACCTTAGTCTTATGCTTTCTGGGATATCAAGAAGGAACCTCGTTGGGCTCCGAAGATTATGGCCCTCACTCATTCCGACATTGTTTGGTATCATCAGGCTTACTATGATATGGAGATTGTCGATAGTTACGGTAGTTTCTTTAATGTACCCCTTCTCGGTACAATGGGAGGAATTAACTATAATCCCATTCTTGCACGATGTCAACTTGGATATTCAATGAGAGACAAGTCAAATAGTATTCATCTGAGTGGTTTCTTTCTCAAAGAGGGAGAAGATCGTAAGGAAGATAAGGAGGAAATTGTAAAGGCTTGGTGCCATATTCACAGGAAGAGTAGAAAGGACTTGGGAACAAGAGGAGTTGTTTCTTTAGATCCTTATCTTCGGTGGGTACAAGCAAGGGCAGTTCAATTGAAGATGCCATATTCCTGTTAAGAACATATGCCTGATATGTTTGTGAAGACCACTCCTCCCATTTTAGATGATGTGAAAGAGCTTCACTTTCCCTAGTTAAGATGCAACAGAAGAAGGAAGCTTGGAAGAGCAAGTGTCAGACTTTAGAGATGTCCTACCGAGCAGACTTGAAAGAGAAGAATGATCTTATTGAGATTCTTGAGAGTTGTGCTATAGAGATGATGGAGAGGCAAGATGATTTATTTTTCTCTAGAGCTCTTTCAAGACTTAGTCATTTACTTCCTGACTTTGAAGATTGGAAAGGGGTTGCCGACAGGTATGCAGAAGAGAACAAGCAATTGAAGGCTCAGATTGCAAGACTCACGGGAAAGCATCAGTGTCTTGAGAGATCTTCATCAGCTTTTCTTTCTTAGGATTTTAGGTTCCATCTTCTCTTGTACTTAGGATTATTGAAACTTTTACTAAAAGTTGTAATCCATTTTGAATTTATTATAATGAGATTTTCAGTATGCCAAAATAACTTAATATTTTCAAATCGTCTATAATTATGAGTCCCTTGAAATATTATAGTGATAAATAAATCATGTGCATTGCATATCATGCATTATCTTGTACATATTTCTTGCATTTCTGTTCATACTTAGGTGTCTTACTGTGTTTCTCTGACTTTGTTTAGCAAGTTGTATCATTGATACCACCTCCTCAGGGGAATCAAGGGAAAAGTCAGAAGAGAGAAGCCTTTGACTCTATTCCAATGAGATATGCAGAGTTATTCCCGACTTTGGTTCAGAAGAAGTTGGTTCAAACCAGGCCTCCCCTACTATACCTTCACCTTTACCCCGGTATAATAAGGCAAACCAGACGCGCGCTTTTCATCAAGGAGCGCTAGGTTAAAACATCGAGAACTGTTATCCCTTGAAATCTGAAGTACAAAAGATGGTGAGATCTGGCCTCATATCCTTTAAATATATTGGCCCTAATGTGAAAGATAATCCTTTTCCTAAGAATGGATGAGAAAATGTTGTAAACATGGTTGCTGGTTGTTCTGGGGACTTCCGAATTTTTGATATCAACCTGGTTAGAGGAGATTTGGTAAAGATGCATGTTGACCTCTGTGAATTCAGCTACTATATGCATGACCTTGCTGGTTGTGGTATTTGCAGTACAAATATCCAGGGATGTGATAAGATAAAGGTTGATCTTCAGGAATTGATGGACGAAGGCCTCATTCATATAATCAGGCCTAGGGTAGAGTACGAAAAAGATGTTAATATGGTATATGGATGTCCCATTGAATTCCATATTTTTGACGTGAATCATATGAATGATAATTTGGTGCAGTTGTGCGCTACATTCTGTCACATGAATGGCCAAGAAGAACACCATTATGGGTCTTGCCAGATTTGCTGTAGAGATTCCCAAGGTTGTTCTATCGTGAGAAGGGGTGTTCAGTTGTTATTGGACAGTGTTACTATCAAAGTTTCAGGCAATATAGATGATTACCATGGGATTAATGTGATTGAAGATTGCTCGGCCGAGACTATGTTAGATGATGAGTATGCTTTTGCAGATGAGTTCTTTTCTTCTAATGAAGATATGTTCTCCAAGAATGATTCTGTGATGTCTAAGTATTATGTAGGAGGGGTGAATGTTATTGTGTCTTGTTTTGGTGTTCCCGTCCCTATAGAGATTGAGTACCATAGCAAGCCAGTTATTGCTCCAATGGTTATTTACCTGCCATGCCATGTACCATATGAATCAGACAAGGCCGTTTCATATAAATATAATGCGACAATATTAGAGGATGGCGTGGAGGTTCTCATCCAACCTTTGTCTGATGTCAAAAATATTGCTGAAGCCAGTCAGGTGGCCCGTATTTGCCATGTTTTTGCACCTATCATTCGAGGGAATGTTAATACTGATAAAAGGGTTGTTGAAAGTACCGAACCTAAGAAAGAAGTGGGGGAATCTAGCGGTGCTACTTTGGAAAAATATGTGGACGACCTGTTAAAGATTATCAAGATGAGTGACTAGAAGATCGTAGATCAATTGTTGCAGACTCCATCTAAGATATCTATTCTAGCCTTGCTAATGAACTCTTCTGCCCATAGGGAATCTTTGATGAGAGTATTGGATCAAGCTTTCATGGAAAGTGATATGTCTTTGTACCAATTCAGCAATGTTATAGGGAATATGACATCCTGTAATAACCTAAGTTTCTGTGATGACGAATTGCCCGATGAAGGAAGGAATCATAACCTGGCTCTCCATATCTCTATGAATTGTAAGAATGAATCGTTGTCTAATGTGCTGATTGATAATGGGTCGGCTTTGAATGTCATACCGAGGAGCACACTCATGAAGCTAAAGTACAAAGGAACTCCCATGCGCTCGAGTGGCATAATTGTGAAAGCTTTTGATGGATCGAGGAAGTTTGTCATCAGAGAAATAGATTTTCCTATTCACATAGGCCCGCACTTATTTCAGATTACTTTCCCGGTTATGGATATTATTCCCGCTTATAGTTGTTTACTGGGGCGACCGTGGATCCACGAGGCAGGGGTTGTTACTTCAACTTTGCACCAGAAGCTGAAGTTTGTTCGTGAAGGAAAGGTGGTCATCATAAATGGAGAACAAGCTTTGTTAATATCTCATTTATCCTCTTTTAGTGTTGTGGAAGCGAATGAAGTTGTTGTTGGAACCTAGTTCCAAGCTTTATCCATTGATAATGTGAGGAAAAATGAGGATTACATAGCCTCATTTAAGGATGCTCAACAGGTAGTGCATAATGGCCCTAGCAAAGCGTGGGGGAAGATTGTTGATCCACTTGTGAATAAGAATAGAGCTGGTGTGGGATTCTCTGCGAAGAATAATAAAGGTGAGATTATGAAGTTGAAGTCTGCTTTGGGAAAATATCAAGACATCTTCCACATCGGAGGTTATCTTTATCCAATTGTTCCTAAGATCAATGCTATTCTGGAAGGTAAATCAGAGCAATAGATGCCAAACTATGTGACACATGGAGTCAGAGTCCAAAATTGGATCACTATTGATGTTCCCTCTTACATTCATATATCAAAGTAATTTTATTCTTTTGTTAATCTTTTAAAAAATCTTTCACTCTGCCCAAGGTGAAAGTATTGACATTGTATGGGCATATCTGTTGTTTGGATCTTTAAAATCATTAATAAAGTTGTCTTTGATTCCCCAAATTATGTCTTTTTCTCTGCTTTTTCTTGGAAAATAATAATCATAAAAATCCTTTCAAAATAAATAATAACTGTAAATGAATCCGCATAATCACTTGTTATATGTGTCAGTTTCTAAAAGCAATCATAAATCATATATGCGGATTAATTAAAAAAACTGTTGAGTACAATGACCTTGCACCCTCTCCCAACTTTGAATTTCATGTGTATATGGCCGAATAAGAAGAATATGATGAAATCCCAGAAGAGGTTTCATGGTTGCTTGAGCGCGAGGAAAGTACCATTCAGCCATATAAAGAGTCTTTGGAGACGATTAATTTGTGTTTAGAGGAAGAGCCAAAAGAAGTCAAGATTTGAGCACTGCTTCATCCCAATGTGAACAGCAGGTTGATTGAATTATTGAAAGAGTATGTGGATATATTTTCTTGGTCTTACCAAGACATGCCAGGATTGGATACTGATATTGTGGAACATCATTTGCCGCTAAAGCCAGAATGCCCACCAATCAAGCAAAAATTGTGAAGAACTCACCCTTATATGGCAGTGAAAATTAAAGAAGTTTTAAAGCAAATTAATGTCGGTTTTCTTATGGCATTAGTGTACCCTCAGTGGATCTCCAATATTGTCCCAATACCAAAGAAAGACAGAAAAGTTAGCATGTGCGTTAATTATAGAGATTTAAACAAAGCTAGTCCAAAAGATGACTTTCCATTGCCACATATTGATATGATGGTTGACAGTATAGCAAAATTCAAAGTATTCTCGTTCATGGATGGATTTTCCAGATATAATCAAATTATAATGGCTCTTGAGGACATGGAAAAAACAACGTTTATGACACCCTAGGGAACATTCTATTATAGAGTGATGCCCTTCGGGTTGATGAATGCTGGTGCAGCATACCAGAGGGCTATGACAACCCTATTTCATGATCTGATGCACAAGGAAATTGAGGTATATGTTGGTGATATGATTGCCAAATCCCAGACTGAAGAAGGGAATATAGAGGATTTGTTGAAATTGTTTTATCATTTGAGGAAGTATTGTCTCTGCTTGAATCCGAATAAATGCATCTTTAGTGTCTGATCAGGTAAATTGTTAGGTTTCATTGTCATCCAAAAAGGAATTGAAGTTGATCCTGTAAAAGTTAAGGCAATTCAAGAAATACTTGCACCAAGAACTGAAAAGCAAGTTAGAGGCTTCCTTGGGCGTTTGAATTACATTTCCATATTTATTTCCTATATGACTGCAACGTCTGAGCCGATCTTTAAGTTGTTAAAGAAAGATCAAGGTTGTGTGTAGACAGATGATTACCAAAGGTCATTTGAAAGTGTTGTACCCCAAAATTTTCCCTCCCATTTCCTCAACATTTTCTCATCACAAGACCCTTGAAGCTCAAGATCCAGTTAGGGTTTGCTCTACTCAAGACTCCTCCTTGCACTGTTGACCCAAATTAGGGTTTGTGTTTGCACAAAGATGTTTTGACCTAAAATGCCCAATATGACTTTCATGCTTCATGTTGGACTCACAAGTTTATCCATACCAAGTTTCAAGCCTTGATTCCAATCTTTGCCCAGTCAATTGGACAGTTGACCTAGAAATCAGCTGTATTGGGGGAAAAGTCAACTGTGGTCAATTGACAGTCAAACCTCATGAAATTTGACCCACATCAACATTATGAACTCATATGAACCATTTGGTCAAGTTTGGATCACAATTCCACAAGAAATTTGATCAGATCACCAAAAGGGCAAAATGGTCATTTTTAGGGTTTTGACTGCACAAAGGCAATTTTTGACTGTTTGACCTAGCCAATGGCAAACCAAGCTCACATATGGACTCAAGTACTCAATGGAATTGTCTTGACATGTTCAACAAGTTCAAAAGATCCCTAATGCACAAGATTGACAGATGAATTTTCCAATCAACTGAGCCAAATTTGACTGTGTACTGAAAAGTCAAACCTTGACTTTTTGGTCAAAATCAAGTGTCAAGATTTATTTTTCATCAAGACATGTCAAATTATGAAACTTGTTCATCAAGAAATCAAAAATTACAAATTAGGGTTTAAAATGAAGAATTTTCATAACTTAGAATTTTTCTAAGTTATGAAAATTCCTAATTTTTTCCTAACTTTGTCCCATTTTTTTCATCAAGATATATTTGGATTCAAGCAAAACTCAAAACATGAAAGTTATAGTCCATTGCAAAATCTACAACTTTGATTCACAAAGTTTCCTCAAAAGAAGCTTGTAGCTCAAGTTATGATTTTTGGAACAAGGGTGCAAAACATTCTTAACTTAGAAATATTTTTGACCTATTTTAGGCCGGATTTTTGCCCAACTTCATGGCCACATTTCACATGCTTCCACTTGGAATATCAACTTTAATTACGAAGATGGATTGTAGTACACATTCCAAGCTTTCCAAATTGTCCAAGAACTTCTGAAACACCCTTGTGGTTAGGGAGAATCGAATTGACAAAGTTGGGCAAAAGTCACTTTTGTTCTTGACCAAGGCATGTTCATACACTATGCATTTTTGAAATCAGCATGGTTCAAGCTAGTTACAGCCTCTAATCTCATTTACACTCAATAATTAAATGCATATCCTTTGTGTTCTAGCATTATTTTGCTCATTTGGACAATACACACAAAATCAAGCCTTATTTGGAAAAAGTAACTTATCCATTCTTGTAAAGCATGGCTTTATGTCAAAAGCAAATCAAAGAAGTACAATGCAAATCTCTGAGGCACAAGTTATTGAACTAATCCCACTGATCAAGACTAACTTTGCAGCATGTTTAGGGGGCCTGCATAAGCTTGTAACTCAACTTGGCATTTGTGACTTAAGATAGAAGCAACTTTGCAAACACAACACCATCTCACATTCCTGTCAACACAAGCCTAAGCAAACTTCTTAAACACTTTCCATACATCATAACTGAGCTAAGGCACGACCAAACCATCCCCAATACCTCCTCATCCATCAAAGCCCATTTTTTCTACAAAACAGAGTCCCTGTTGCAGATTGACTTGGCCAGTTCATTTCCATCGTGCATTTTCATCCAAGCCACTTCAAACACCTTCCATAACACCCATACAAACTATCCCAAGCCTTGGAAACATACTGTAACACCTCTAACCAGTTTTTCCATTTTCACTTTTCTCTCTTGCAAGTTGACTTCTGTAGCTTGATACAGCAAGATTCAAAGCACACCAAGCATTGGAAGAGCATCCCTGAACCTCAAGCAAGCTATACAAGTCCTCACATTGCATTGAAAGTACCTCCATTGTCATACACGATTCAAGCTGAACAGGTAAGTTTTTGAACTTCTATCTCTCTATCCAGGCATAGTTAGGTTTAAGTTTGTGAAGAAAGCATGTTCTAATCATAGCCCTGAAGCCATCCATATAGTTACGTTTCATTTATATTGTGTGTGCTAAGAGTATTTTGAACCTGAACATTAGGAAAAAAGTTAGGTCAGGAATTGGGGGAGAAGAAAGTCTCTCTCATTTATGAGAGTTATATCAAATTCTTGGTATGTATGGATTCGTGATTTGATGTTTGACATTTTTTGTGTTATAAGTTTGTGCTAAAAATCAAAGAATCAGGATGTTTGAACAAGGTGTGATTGGCGCGCGTTTTTGACAGAAGTTTGGCTGGAGGTTGAAGAAGCCTCCTTGGGTTGGGCCTGAGTTTTGTCTTTCTATTTGCACCACTCATTTTCCACATACACCCCCTTGGCCCATTGTGTTTATTTTTATCATTTTTTGACTTTTTTCTTTTTGTTTCTGACTTATTATTCTTTGACAAAACATAAAAAATATTAAGAACATTTTTTCAACCATTTTTGCATTTTATTTGAATTTTATTTGTTTTATTTGAGTTTATACATTATAAATAACATATATATTCTTTTATTTAAAATACAAAAATATTACAAATACATTTTTATTTTCTGATTTCACTTTATTTTATCTTTTGAAAACATTTTATAAAAAATATACTTTTTTTTGTAAATAATAAATATTGTTATTTTTGTACATATTTAATATATTTAATATATAATATATATACTTATATATTTATTAGGATATTTAGGATAAAAATACAAAAATAATACATTTTTATTTTTATTAATATTTAACCTCAAAAATACCTTTTTTACAATATACTTCCTTTTATTTATTTTTTGTACATAATTAATAAATATTGTATATAATAAATAATTAATACTCTTTATTTAGCAAAATTAGGGTTTTGCCCTAAAAACCATAAAAATACCCAAAAAAATTAATCTTTTTATTCTTGTTTATTTGACACATGAAAAATACTTTTACATACATATAAAAATCATTTTTTGCATCTTGCATATTTATTGTATTTTATTTAATTATTGTGCAATTAAATACCTTGTAAATTGCATTTGGATTGTAATATCTTAGATTTTAATTTCTTGCTAAATATCCCCATTTGAACATTTGTACCCCCACTCCCATAATTGTGTTGTAATAATTTAGGACCTTTAAATTCCGCATTTAAAAGCTTTCTAAATATGCCATGATAGACTTAGGGTTTGTATGCAAAAATCAACCAAACAAATAGCTTGACCTAATTCAAAGATAACAAAGCATGAAAATGGACAACACCAATCACACTTGCACCCCTAGGATTACTCCACTTTGTTGCCTTCAATAATGGGCCATATTGCATGTTAGGTGTCTTTGGCAAAACAAAACAAATTCAAATGATCATAGTCCCTCGATGACGCTTTCGAAAGTTTCCTAAAAATGATCAAGTCCCTTAAAGGAAAAAATTGCCCAAAGACACTTGGCACCATTGCAACCATGGTCTAAACGATGACCCGTGCCTGTCCCGTTCACATCCTAACACAAGATTGTCCACCAAATACAATGGTGGAACAATACTGTTAAAAGGGTTAAAAACATAGGAAAGATCTTTGAGAAATTTAGGAGTAGACAAACTCTTAGTTACTTGACCAAAACTTGCAAAAACACTTGCCTATCCTTTTCAAAACACACATCACAACAAACTTTCAAAAATAACTTTCAAAAACATGGAAAACTTTTCAAAAGACATACACCTTTGTATACATCCAAACATGGGTCATTACAAAGGTTGCCACCACATTGGCCTCTTTTCAAAACATTTTCAAACCCACACACAAAGCACCATTTCAAACAATTGAAAATCAAGGCAAGTTGATCTAAGAAAGAAACTAAGAGCCCATGGATAACCATGGATAGAAAGGGTGCTAATACCTTCCCTTTCTATAATCTACTCCCCGAACCCAAGAAAACATCTCAAAGGTTTTTGCTGTGCTTTTTAACCTTTCCTTAGGATAAAATAAAAAGTCGGTGGCGACTCTTGCTCAACCGAAACATTTGCGAAAACAAACGCAAAACCCAAGTCAGTTCTCCCACCGTATCACAGAACTGGCGACTCTGCTGGGGAAACTTTTAAAGTGGAGTAACCTTAGGGCTTAGATCACCCACTTGCATGACTAATTGTTTGCTTTGATTGCTTTATATCTTGGCTCTTTTGTTTGGGTTTGCAATCCTACACCCAGATTTGGGGAAACATTCATAGATAGCAATACGTTGTGGAAACTGTGCGGGGTATACCGACACGGTTGAAGCAATAGCTATATTAGTGCGACATATTTGTGAGTACCGATAACCCTTGAGTTCAATCAAGGAGAGTACGGGGCCGCTGGGTGATGTCGCTAAGCACTAATGACCTAGAACCTTACTTGACCATCTTGGCCTTTTATTAGGGGTAGTGAGATGACCGGCTTTGGTGCAGTCCGACGTTGGTAGATACTCGATACTACACTCATTGAGAGTTGTTTTCTTGGAATATTTTGGTCGCTAGTTAAGTGGCTAAACCAAAACAATGAACATGGAAAACAATCCAATGATATTGAGCTCCTTAGAACCCGGTTACTATTTATAGGACAAGTTTTTAAGCCAACTACACTCAAGAGGGTACTTACCTATGAAACCCCATGCAAGCTTGAAACTAGGGTTTTGTGTGAATTGCTTGTACATATGTTTGTGCATACATCATGAACATCATAAAGCATCATATGCATTCACTAACCATTTCAAGGGTTTAGATCTTCATCTTTGTACTTGTTTTGTAGGTCATGGAAATTCTTCGCAGGAAAACTATCCAAGTCAACCTTGTGAGAATCCCTCCTCAACTCAAGGAGCTCACATCCAGAATTCGGGAAAGCTCTCCCTTCAGTGAAAGACATGGTAGACTGCTCAGCCTAGTCAGCACCAACATTGAAGAGGACATGGTAAAAGTGTTGTTCCAGTTCTTTGACCCCCTTCACCACTGTTTCACTTTCCCCGACTATCAATTGGTGCCAACTTTGGAGGAATTTTCTCAACTCCTGAGAATTCCTATTCTTAATCAACTACCCTACAACGGTACGGAAAAAGAACCAAAGCCTGAAGATGTTGCTCAAGCACTACACTTGCAACCATCTGACATCAAGGGGCATTGGGAAACTAGAAGCGGTATCAAAGGCTTCTTGGCAAAATTCTTGTTCGAGAAGGCACAAGAGTGTTGGAATTCATTGGACCTACAAGCCTTTGAAGAAATTGTGGCACTCCTCATTTATGGGTTGGTCTTGTTCCCAAATCCTGACCAGCTTGTGGATGTCAACACCGTCAAGATTTTCTTATCCAGGAATCCGATACTAACATTGCTTGGAGACATTCTTCACTCATTTTACACACGAACAATGAGAAAGAGGGGTGTTCTCATGTGCTGTACTCCTCTCCTTGCAAGGTGGTTTATTTCGCACCTTCCACAATTTGTCTTGAAGAATGACCAAGGCTTAAGGTGGTCACAATGGTTGATGACCCTCACTCACTCTGATGTACATTGGTGTTCTCGGTCCAGAGAAAATGTCATCATCGTCGATCATTGTGGAGAGTTCCCTAATGTTCCATTGCTTGGCATTAGAGGAGGCATTACCTACAACCCTTGTCTAGCTTTGAGACAATTTGGATATGCACGGAGGGATGGCCCTCACGACATGTTGATTCCTGACTTAGTTTTTTACTTTGACAATGATGCGCAAGGACTTCGCAAAGATTCATCAGAGCTTGGAGGATGCCTAACAAGGTAGACAGCAAGACACTGGGGAACAAGAACTCCATCCCTCTTGAGCCTTATCTCAAGTGGGTACGAACCCGAGCCCAGAGTCTAATGATGCCTTACCCTCATGTTCTCCCTGTGATTAAAGAGCCCGTTAAGGAAGGAGAGGTTCCCTACACCATCCTATATCCTGACATGCCTACATCGTGGGAGGAGATGCAGAAGAGTTGGATCCAACTCAAGGAGGAACGAAACACTTTTGAAGCCAGCTTCTACGCCAGTGAGAAGAAGGTTCTAGAGCTTACCCGCCGACTCCATGAGGAAGAGAACCTCAACACCTACATCGCACCAAAGAGGATGCGCAGCGTCTTTTTACCTTGAGAAGTTTTTTTGTAATATTTGGCCCTTGGGGCATTTATGTACTGACAAATTTCTTCTTATTAATATGACGTGCGTTCTTTTTGTTTGCAACAATTTTGAATTTTCTAAATCCTTGAATGCATTGCATAAACAAACATATCATGCATCATGCGCATAAGCAGGACTCCACACCAGGTTTCCTTATCTTTCTGCTGTTTATTTCAGTAAGATGGATCTCGAACAGACGGTCAAGGACCTGCAGTCTCAAAACTCACAGTTTCAACATCTCTTGATGACCTTGGCAAAGGGTCAGGAGGATCTAAAGGCCCTGCTTGGGAACAAAGAGCAAGTGAAAAAGAAGAAGAAAAGAATCGGCGTGGCTACCCTAGGAAGAAGGCTTGAGGGTGAAGCCAGAAGAGTTCTTGAATTTCCCCCTACATCTGAAGAGGGAACCAGTAAAGGGAATGCGGTTGCGGTACCTTCCGAATCCGAAGCTGAAGAAGGAGAGGCTGAAGAAGACGAAGACTAATCTGAGCAACAATACCCGCACGCCGACGACAAGTACAAGGGCTTGGAAGACAGGTTGGCAGCTATGGAACTGGAGAGAGTTCCCGGCTTAGATTTCGAAGATTTGGGATTAGTTGCTGGAATTGTGATCCCCCCAAAGTTCAAAGTGCCAGTATTTGCAAGATATGACGGGCTGTCCTGCCCGAAGATGCATCTCAGATCATATGTAAGGAAGATCCAACCTTACACCGCAGACAAGAACCTATGGATCCATTTCTTCCAAGATAGCCTTTCAGGGGCACAACTCGAATGGTTCTATCAGCTGGATGGAGCCAGTATCCGAAACTGGGAGGACTTGGCTACTGCATTTTATAAACAATATCAGTACAATTCTGACCTCGCTCCCACGTGTACCCAACTCCAGGGTATGTCACTAGGGACGGACGAAGGATTCAAGGAGTATGCGCAAAAATGGAGGGACCTGGCTGGCAGGGTGCAGCCGCCATTGACTGACCGTGAACTTGTTGACATGTTCCTAGGGACCCTGTCTGGTCCGTTCTTCAATCATCTGATTGGGATTTCTTCTGCTGGGTTTACAGATTTGATCTTGACTGGTGAGAGAATAGAAGCTGGTATCAAGTCGGGGAAGATACAGAAAGGTGCCTCCGCGAGTACTGAAAAGAAGCCCTTCAAGAAGGAAGCCAATGCTGTTTATGGTCCCAGAAGACAAATTAAGACGGAACGCCGCCAAGCTGTCAGTGCATTGGTAATTTCAAAGTCTGCTGCTGCTTCTCAGCAGTATAACCAACCAAGGGGTGAGAGACCCAAAAGGCAGTACACTCGGCTCAGTATGACCCTGTCTCAGATATTGCCGTAACTACTATCAACCAATCTGGTAACTGTCAAAGAAGCTCTGAAGGTAGTGAACATAGCTTCTCCAAAGTACAACCCCAACGCCCGTTGCGCTTATCACTCTGATATCCCGGGGCATACTACGGATGATTGATGGGCTCTGAGGAATAAGGTTCAATACCTTATTGATGCTAAAGAAATACAGTTTGAGGCGCCTGAAAGGCCCAATGTTGTGACTGCTCCCATGCCCCAGCATGGAGTGAGTGCTGTGGAAGAAGACCGGTATGTAGCCTCCGTGGAAGAGATTGTTACTCCATTATTGACTGTCAAAAGGAACCTGTTGCTAGCCGGTTTATTTCCGAGATGTAGCAAAGGTTGCCTTCTATGTGTTGTTTCACCTGTTAGTTGTCCTTTGCTGAAATCAGGTATCCAAAGCCTGATGGATAGCAAGGAGATCTTGTTCGAGAAGATTGTTGTTCCTGCTGTCCTTGCTGAAGAAGTGTCTATTGTTACTATTTTCAACAAACCTCCTAAGGCTCTCTCAAAGAAGCCTGTCAAAATCATGTCCACTCAGAAGATTGCTCCTATCATCATCACTGTTCCGGGGCCTCTCCCTTATACATCTGACAAAGCTGTCCCATGGCACTATGGGGCAGATGTTTATGTTCTTGGAATAAAACAAGAGTTTGATACTAGTACCGGTGTCAGTAACATCACCGGGCCTGCTAAGATCACTCGCAGTGGTAGGCTCTTCTCACCAGATATTGCGCCACCAGCTATTCAGAAACCTTTTGTCATCACACCTGCAAGTGTGCCTGCTTCCCTTCCTGATCAAGTTCCTGTTTCTACCCCTGCTGCCGAGTCATCTGACGCTCAGGGCAAAGGGATTGCTACTGATTTGCCTGCCCTGACGGAGGCACCGAAGACAACCACTATTGAAGCTTCCCAGCAAGAGATGGAAGAGATCCTCAAGATTATCAAGAAAAGTGATTTCAACGTAGTTGAGCAGCTGGGGCACACCACATCAAAAATTTCTATCCTATCACTGTTGTTGTGTTCAGAGGCCCATGCAAAGGCCCTGATTTCCTTCCTGAAGATGGCCCATGTGCCACAAGAAACGTATGTTGATCAATTTACCGATTGTGTGGCCAACTTGACTGCCGATAATGGGTTGGGCTTCTCTGACGCCGATCTGACTGCTAAAGGAAAGAACCATAATGATGCCCTGCATGTCTCCATTGAATGCAGGGGCACTACTCTTGCCCGTGTGTTGGTAGACACCGGTTCTTCATTGAACGTATTATCCAAGAAGGCCCTAGACAGGTTGGATTGTGAGGGTTTAGAGCTCAAGCCTAGTAACATTGTTGTCCGGGCCTTTGACGGTTCGAAAAGGATGGTACATGGGGAAGTTGACATTCCAATCAGGGTTGGATCTCAATTTTTCGATTCTACTTTCTATGTGATGGACATCCATCCATCCTATTCTTGTTTGCTGGGTCGTCCATGGATCCACAAGGCTGGAGCTGTGACCTCCACACTACATCAGAAGCTGAAGTACCCGGTCAGGGGGAAGATTGTTACAGTTCAGGGGGAGGAAGAGTATATGGTCAGCCACCTCAACTCGTTCCGGTACATAGAAATAGATGGGGAGTTCATTGAAACCCCCTTTAAACACTTTGAAGAGGTGCCTCAAACACTGACATCAACTGAAACTGTGATTGAAGACCCTCCTTTGAAGATGGCATCCTTGAAGGATGCCTGGGCTGTGATTGAGAAGGGTGAGTGCGCAAACTGGGGCCGACTTCCTGACTTCACTCCAAAGACTGACAAGTTTGGTCTGGGTTTCACTGCAGAGGCTCAGAGGGCTGTTCCCGAAGCAAGGATTGGAAGACCTCCTGTGTTCATCACCAACCCGGGAGTGAATGCTATTGAAGACGACGTTGAGGAATCTGAATTCGACAGTTGGATCTACCCAACAACTGACAGTGGACCAAGCAACTGGACTGCCAAAGACTTCACACCTATTACTTTTGTCACTCAGTAATGAACTCTTTTGTTTTGAATTTGTAACAAACAACATGTTGAAACTTTTATGGCTCGATGTCCTACCCGGGACACCGTAGCTTCATTTGTGAGGGCTTTTGTGTGTCATTTTCATATATCATCAATAAAAACATTGGACGTTTGTTGCATTTAAAAATCTTGCGCTCCTTTTCTTTCTTTATTATATATTGCAAAACAGCTATATTTACACATACTCACTTATACAGGTTCCAATCCACTCTGGATCTCACTAGTAACGACTCTGCTACTGCCAGTTATGACTTCGAAAATCCGATCAACTTAGTCGAAGACGAAGGTGAAGATGATTGCGAAGTGCCAGGTGAGCTTGCAAGACTGCTACTCCAGGAAGAGAGGGCCATTCATCCACATGAAGAGCCAGTGGAAACGGTAAATCTGGGTACTGAGACAGACAGAAAGGAAGTCAAGATTGGTGCCAATCTAGAGCTCAGTGTGAAACAACGGTTGATTCAGATGCTACATGACTATGTGGAAATCTTTGCCTGGTCTTACGAAGACATGCCTGGGTTGGATACCGACATTGTGGTTCATCACCTGCCTACCAAGGAAGATTGCCCTCCGGTAAAACAGAAGGTCCGCCGAATGCATCCAGAAATTTCCGAGAAAATCAAAGCTGAGGTTATGAAACAATTTGATGTCGGGTTTCTAGCAGTGACTTCTTACCCTCAGTGGGTTGCCAACGTGGTTCCAGTGCCGAAGAAGGATGGTAAGGTCCGAATGTGTGTTGATTACAGGGATTTGAACAGGGCGAGCCCTAAGGATGATTTCCCTCTACCTCATATTGACGTTCTGGTTGAAAACACTGCTCAGCATAAAGTATTCTCCTTCATGGACGGCTTCTCCGATTATAATCAGATCAATATGGCTCCTGAAGATATGGAGAAGACCACCTTTGTTACTCAGTGGGGCACCTTTTGCTACAAGGTCATGCCTTTTGGGTTGAAAAATGCTGGGGCAACCTACCAAAGTGCCATGGTTGCTTTATTTCATGACATGATCCATCATGAAATCAAAGTATACGTCGACGATATGATTGCAAGGTCCCAAACTGAGGAGGAACACCTTGACCATCTACGGAAGCTGTTTGACCGTCTGAAGTTGTACAAGCTGAGGATGAACCCGAACAAGTGCACCTTTGGGGTGAGATCTGCAAAACTGCTAGGTTTCGTTGTAAGCGACAAAGGTATTCAAGTGGACCCTGCCAAAGTGAAAGCCATACAAGAGATACCGACTCCCAAGACGGAGAAAGAAGTCAGAGGCTTTCTGGGACGGTTGAACTACTTTGCCCGATTCATCTCTCATCTAACTGCTAACTGTGAACCAATCTTCAAGCTGCTGAAGAAAGATCAAGTAGTGTGTTGGAACGATGAATGTCAGGCCGATTTCGAAAGAATCAAAGAGTATCTCCAAGAACCACCCATTCTTATGCCACCGGTTGAAGGGAGACCTCTAATCTTATACTTGAAAGTGCTTGACAACTCAATGGGGTGTGTGCTGGGGCAGCATGACGAGTCTGGCCGAAAAGAGCACGCTATTTATTACCTTAGCAAAAAGTTTACCGACTGTGAGACCCGGTACTCACTGCTCGAGAAAACTTGTTGCGCTTTGGTATGGGCTGCTCGCCAGCTGAGACAGTATATGTTGACTCACACTACTCTGTTGATTTCAAAAATGGATCCAATCAAGTACATATTCGAAAAGCCTGCCTTATCCGGAAGAATAGCAAGATAGCAGATGATCTTGACGGAATATGACATCCAGTACACGACTCAAAAAGAAATCAAGGGAAGTGTATTGGCAGACCATTTGGCGTACCAGGCAGTGGACGACTACCAGTCGATGAACTTTGAATTTCCAGACGAGGATATCATGGTAGTAACTGATTGTGAAGTACCTGGACCGGATGAAGGACCTGAGGAAGGATCCCGATGGTCTATGCACTTTGACGGAGCCTCTAACGCTTTGGGTAATGGTATTGGCACTGTGATCATATCCCCTAAAGGCACTCATACTCCACTCACCGCCCGGCTATGTTTCAACTGCACCAACAACATGGCAGAGTATGAGGCATGTATCATGGGTCTTCAAGCTGCAATTGACCTAAGGATCAAGTTTCTGAGTGTCTTCGGAGATTCCGCTCTCGTGATCAATCAGATCAAAGGCGAGTGGGATACGAAACACCCGAATCTTATTCCTTACAAGGAGTATGTGTTGACGTTGCTTCCCCACTTCGAGGAGATAACTTTTGAGCACTTCCCAAGAGAGGAGAATCAGTTAGCGGACGCGTTGGCTACAATGTCTTCTATGTTCAAAGTCAAATGGGACAACGAGGCTCCCCGGATCATTATCTGGAAGTTGGACAAACCTGCATATTGCTGTGATCTTGAGGCTGAAGAGGTAACTGAAAAACCTTGGTATCATGAAGTGAAGAGGTACTTGGAAGCTCAAGAATACCCCGACGATGCATCTGTTAACGACAAGAAGTTTCTGAGAAGGTTTGCGGCAAAGTTCTTCCTCAGCAATGGCATTCTCTACAAGCGAAACCATGATTCAACCTTACTGCGTTGTGTGGATAAGACTGAAGCAGAGAGGATCATGGCAGAACTACATGAAGGTACATTCGGAACACATTCCAGTGGACATACCATGTCAAAGAAAATCCTTCGGGCAGGATATTTATGGTCCATAATGGAAGCCGACTGTTATCAGCATTCTCGAACTTGTCATAAATGCCAGATATATGCTGATAAGGTGCACATTCCTCCGGTTCCTCTGAACGTCTTGACAGCACCTTGGCCTTTTGCAATGTGGGGCATTGATATGATCGGTGAGATCCGACCTACGACATCTAACGGGCACCGCTTCATCCTGGTAGCGATTGATTACTTCACGAAATGGGTTGAAGCATTTTCCTACGCTACCGTAACCAAGAACGTCGTGGCACAGTTCATTCGACATAACCTGATCTGTCGATACGGTGTACCTGAGAGGATCATTGCGGATAATGGTACCAATCTTAACAACAAGATGATCACTGAGCTCTGCGAGCAATTCAAGATACAGCACCACAACTCTTCTCCATACCGGCCGAAGATGAATGGGGCTGTAGAAGCAGCGAATAAGAACATCAAGAAGATTGTGCAGAAGATGACAGTGACCTACAAGATTGGCACGAAATGTTACCGTTTGCTCTTCATGGGTACCGTACCTCAGCACGAACATCAACAGGGGCAACTCCCTTTTCCTTGGTCTATGGCATGGAGGTAGTCTTGCCTATTGAAGTCCAGATACCCTCTCTCCGGATAATGAAGGATGCAGATTTGAGCGAAGATGACTGGATCCAGACTCGGCTTGATCAGTTAAACCTAATTGACAAAAAAAGACTCACTGCTATTTATCATGGTCAAACGTACCAAAAACGGATGATCAGGGCATTTAACAAGAAGGTCAGACGACAAGATTATCAAGTTGGAGACCTGGTAATCAAGCGCATCATTCTTCCTCAAAGTGATCCCAGGGGAAAATGGACCCCTACGTACGAAGGGCCATTTGTGGTTAAACATATCTTCTCAGGAGGAGCTATGATTCTAACCACCATGGATGGTGACGACCTTCCTCACCCCGCCAATGCAGACATAGTAAAAAGATACTATGCATGAACTAAAGACCCGCTAGGTTGACACACCTAGGCAAAAATAAGGGCTTCCCGGTGAACCAAAAGGGTTCGGGCAAAAATAAGGGACGAATAAAAAAAATCTGTACACCCGGCAAGTCGAAAACCTGAAAAGGCGGCTTGGGCAAAAATGGGTATCCCGGTGGACTGAAAACCCGAAAGGGAGGTCCAGGCAAAAGTTAGGGATAAAGCATAATACTATGTCTCATTGGATCACCTTGCATCCAGAATTCGACATCAACTATCAGGCTCCGATGACTACAATCAATCAGCTTCATCTTCAACTAAGCAGCAGAGAGATGAGACGCTTGAAGATATAAAGGCGATAGCAGAATTGGAACCCAGTGGGATTATTTTTTTTTCACATAGCTGTTTTGTTTCCTTTTCAAAATTGTATAAACTCTATTTTGCTCGGCGGCGTTCTCTTACTAGGACGTCAGCCTCTTGTACACAAAACGCCTATTTACAGGCAAATTTCAAATCAATACAAGTTCAATTTTCCAGACAAATTACCCATCGTTTTTCCTTTTTCTGTTTTGTTTTGCGAAGAACGTCCAATGTTCATTTTTGATATATGCATTTGACATTAATTGCTAATCATGAATATTTACATGCGAAACAAAGGACTAATTACAGATGACATCAGAAACAGGGGCAATAAAGAATTGTCTAAGCGATCTAGTTACTTTGTCCACCAAGGTACCAAAGTAGGTTCGACTGAAGAATGTAAACAAAGTTACCTCAACTCCCCACAGAGTAAGACTAGATTTCAGCAATACTCTCCTCAGGCAGAGTTGGTCTCCCATCAGCCCTGAAAAGGCACAATATTCCCCTAGCAAGTCAGTCATACTCTCCCCAAGCAGAGTTAGTCTACTGTCAGCCTTAAGGAAGTTGGGTTCTCCCCAGAAGATCTCAGCATTCCCCAACGGAGTATAGACATTCCTCCGCAAGAATCCCCGACAGTCTTAGTATAAGATTGTTCCCTGGCGGAATACAGACATCCAGTGGAACCATTCCCCAGTACAGTCCAAAAGATTCCCTAGGAAAGTTGAATCGTCCTCCCCAGTAGATTCTGAAGCTTATCCCCAGTAGATTCTGAAGCTTATCCCCAGTAGATTCTGGAAGCTTATCCCCTGTAGAGTACGAACGCATCTCCCCGGTTTCATTCAAAGGTTATTTCCCACCAGGGCTTATAACTGGGTTATCCTCAGCTAATTACCACGGAAAGCTCGTCCTCGACGAAGTTCTTCCTATCCCCAGCAGAGTTCTCATCAAAACCTCAGTGAAGTATCTCTTCCCACAGAGTAATTCCCCGCAGAGTAGTCTCTCCAACAAGTTTATTCCCCAACGGAGTCATCTTCTCCTACCGGTTTATTCTTGCAACCATCATCCCCAGCGAAAACGAAGAACTCTACTCTTCAACATCAGCCCAGGATTCCACAAACTCCCAGCACTCGTCAAGGATTTATTTTCCTAGACGAAAATACATTCATAGACATTTCACATTTCATACATCCTGCTTACATACATCATAAAGTGCATACAACACTATCTCATTTTAAAACATCATGACATCATGCATTTCATACATCATGACATTGCACACAACTGATGTTTTGCCTTTTCAGGAAAAGGACAATCCAAAGATGATTACTATCAACTGTCACAATACTAGATTCGATACCTGTATCTAGCCAGGGCATATCTGTGAGTGATTGATTATGGATTCGACACCTGTATCTAGCCAGGGCATATCTACATGAAGAGTTTGAAGATCAACCCCTGTAACAGGCCAGGAAATTATCTTTCATTCTCAGGTCAGAGGTCTACACCTGTATCCGGCCAGGAACGCTATCTCTACCAACATTTTGAAGTTCCAGATTCGATACCTGTATCCAGCCCGGGCATATCTGCAGACGACAAATTCCAGATTCGATTCCTGTATCCAGCCAAGGCATATCTGTGAGTATTTGATTGTAGATTCAATACCTGTATCCAGCCAGGGCATATCTGCATGAAGAGTTTCCAGATTCGATACCTGTATCCATCCAGGGCACGTCTGTAAGAAACCTTTTGAAGTTCCGGATTCGATTCCTGTATCTAACCAGGGCATATCTGTGAGCAACTAATTGTAGATTCGATACCTGTACCTAGCCAGGGCATATCTGCATGAAGAGTTTGAAGATCAACACCTGTAACAGGCCAGGAAACCATCTTCCTTTCTCAAGATACACAATTTCTCCCTAAGGAATCTCTTACGCGATCGACACCTCCAAATGGCATCTATAAGCCCATCCTCCTATCCACCATCTCTCCAAATGGCATCTATAAGCCCATTCCCGACATCACATTGTTGATACTCCACTATGCGAGTGCAAATTTCCGGGCACTCTAGTGTCCAATCTCCTTTTACCCTCGAGTCACGAAAGGCAAACTTGCCAATCTAACTCTTCAGGTTCAAGAAGATTAAACAGGGGCAACTGTTGTACCCCAAAATTTGCCCTCCCATTTCCTCAACATTTTCTCATCACAAGACCCTTGAAGCTCAAGATCCAGTTAGGGTTTGCTCTGCTCAAGACTCCTTCTTACACTGTTGACCCAAAATAGGGTTTGTGTTTGCACAAAGATGTTTTGACCTAAAATGCCCAATATGACTTTCATGCTTCATGTTGGACTCACAAGTTTATCCATACCAAGTTTCAAGCCTTGATTCCAATCTTTGCCCAATCAATTGGACAGTTGACCTAGAAATCAACTGTATTGGGGAAAAAGTCAACTGTGGTCAATTGACAGTCAAAACTCATGAAATTTGACCCACATCAACATTATGAACTCATATGAACCATTTGGTCAAGTTTGGATCACAATTCCACAAGAAATTTGATCAGATCACCAAAAGGGCAAAATGGTCATTTTTAGGGTTTTGACTGCACAAAGGCAATTTTTGACTGTTTGACCTAGCCAATGGAAAACCAAGCTCACATATGGACTCAAGGACTCAATGGCATTATCTTTACATGTTCAACAAGTTCAAAAGATCCCTAATGCACAAGATTGACAGATGAATTTTCCAGTCAACTGAGCCAAATTTGACTGTGTATTGAAAAGTCAAACCTTGACTTTTTGGTCAAAATCAAGTGTCAAGATTCATTTTTCATCAAGACATGTCAAATTATGAAACTTTTTCATCAAGAAATCAAAAATTACAAATTAGGGTTTAAAATGAAGAATTTTCATAACTTAGAATTTTTCTAAGTTATGAAAATTCCTAATTTTTTCCTAACTTTGTCCCATTTTTTTCATCAAGATATATTTGGATTCAAGCAAAACTCAAAACATGAAAGTTATAGTCCATTGCAAAATCTACAACTTTGATTCACAAAGTTTCCTCAAAAGAAGCTTGTAGCTCAAGTTATGATATTTGGAACAAGGGTGCAAAACATTCTTAACTTAGAAATATTTTTGACCTATTTTAGGCAGGATTTTTGCCCAACTTCATGGCCACTTTTAACATGCTTCCACTTGGAATATCAACTTGCATTACAAAGATGTATTGTAGTACACATTCCAATCTTTCCAAATTGTCCAAGAACTTCTGAAACACCCTTGTGGTTAGGGAGAATCGAATTGACAAAGTTGGGCAAAAGTCACTTTTGTTCTTGACCAAGGCATGTTCATACACTATGCATTTTTGAAATCAGCATGGTTCAAGCTAGTTACAGGCCTCTAATCTCATTTACACTCAATAATTAAATGCATATCCTTTGTGTTCTAGCATTATTTTGCTCATTTGGGCAATACACACAAAATCAAGCCTTATTTGGAAAAAGTAACTTATCCATTCTTGTAAAGCATGGCTTTATGTCAAAAGCAAATCAAAGAAGTACAATGAAAATCTCTGAGGCACAAGTTATTGAACTAATCCCACTGATCAAGACTAACTTTGCAGCATGTTTAGGGGGCCTGCATAAGCTTGTAACTCAACTTGGCATTTGTGACTTAAGATAGAAGCAACTTTGCAAACACAACACCATCTCACATTCCTGTCAACACAAGCCTAAGCAAACTTCTTAAACACTTTCCATACATCATAACTGAGCTAAGGCACGACCAAACCATCCCCAATACCTCCTCATCCATCAAAGCCCATTTTTTCTGCAAAACAAAGTCCCTACTGCAGATTGACTTGGCCAGTTCATTTACATCGTGCATTTTCATCCAAGCCACTTCAAACACCTTCCATAACACCCATACAAACTATCCCAAGCCTTGGAAACAGACTGTAACACCTCTAACCAGTTTTTCCATTTTCACTTTTCTCTCTTGCAGGTTGACTTCTGTAGCTTGTTACAGCAAGATTCAAAGCACACCAACCATTGGAAGAGCATCCCTGAACCTCAAGCAAGCTATACAAGTCCTCACATTGCATTGAAAGTACCTCCATTGTCATACACGATTCAAGCTGAACAGGTAAGTTTTTGAACTTCTATCTCTCTATCCAGGCATAGTTAGGCTTAAGTTTGTGAAGAAAGCATGTTCTAATCATAGCCCTGAAGCCATCCATATAGTTACTTTTCATTTATATTGTGTGTGCTAAGAGTATTTTGAACCTGAACATTAGGAAAAAAGTTAGGTCAGGAATTGGGGGAGAAGAAATTCTCTCTCATTTCTGAGAGTTAGATCAAGTTCTTGGTATGTATGGATTCGTGATTTGATGCTTGACATTTTTTGTGTTATAAGTTTGTGCTAAAAATCAAAGAATCAGGATGTTTGAACAAGGTGTGATTGGCGCGCGTTTTTGACAGAAGTTTGGCTGGAGGTTGAAGAAGCCTCCTTGGGCTGGGCCTGAGTTTTGTCTTTCTATTTGCACCACTCATTTTCCACATACACCCCCTTGGCCCATTGTGTTTATTTTTATCATTTTTTGACTTTTTTCTTTTTGTTTCTGACTTATTATTTTTTTACAAAACATAAAAAATATTAAAAACATTTTTTCAACCATTTTTGCATTTTATTTGAATTTTATTTGTTTTATTTGAGTATATACATTATAAATAACATATATATTCTTTTATTTAAAATACAAAAATATTACAAATACATTTTTATTTTCTGATTTCACTTTATTTTATCTTTTGAAAACATTTTATAAAAAATATACTTTTTTTTGTAAATAATAAATATTGTTATTTTTGTACATATTTAATATATAATATATATACTTATATATTTATTAGGATATTTAGGTTAAAAATACAAAAATAATACATTTTTATTTTTATTAATATTTAACCTCAAAAATACCTTTTTTACAATATACTTCCTTTTATTTATTTTTTGTACATAATTAATAAATATTGTATATAATAAATAATTAATCCTCTTTATTTAGCAAAATTAGGGTTTTGCCCTAAAAACCATAAAAATACCCAAAAAAAATTAATCTTTTTATTCTTGTTTATTTGTCACATGAAAAATACTTTTACATACATATAAAAATCATTTTTTTCATCTTGCATATTTATTGTATTTTATTTAATTATTGTGCAATTAAATACCTTGTAAATTCCATTTGGATTGTAATAGCTTAGATTTTAATTTCTTGCTAAATATCCCCATTTGAACATTTGTACCCCCCATCCCATAATTGTGTTGTAATAATTTAGGACCTTTAAATTCCGCATTTAAAAGCTTTATAAATATGCCATGATAGACTTAGGGTTTGTATGCAAAAATCAACCAAACAAATAGCTTGACCTAATTCAAAGATAACAAAGCATGAAAATGGACAACACCAATCACACTTGCACCCCTAGGGTTACTCCACTTTGTTCCCTTCAATAATGGGCCATATTGCATGTTAGGTGTCTTTGGCAAAACAAAACAAATTCAAATGATCATAGTCCCTCGATGACGCTTTCGAAAGTTGCCTAAAAATGATCAAGTCCCTTAAAGGAAAAAATTGCCCAAAGACACTTGGCACCATTGCAATCATGGTATAAACGATGACCCGCGCCTGTCCCGTTCACATCCTAACACAAGATTGTCCACCAAATACAATGGTGGAACAATACTGTTAAAAGGGTTAAAAACATAGGAAAGATCTTTGAGAAATTTTGGAGTAGACAAACTCTTAGTTACTTGACCAAAACTTGCAAAAACACTTGCCTATCCTTTTCAAAACACACATCACAACACACTTTCAAAAATAATTTTCAAAAACATGGAAAACTTTTCAAAAGACATACACCTTTGTATACATCCAAACATGGGTCATTACAAAGGTTGCCACCACATTGGCCTCTTTTCAAAACATTTTCAAACCCACACACAAAGCACCATTTCAAACAATTGAAAATCAAGGCAAGTTGATCTAAGCAAGTAACTAAGAGCCCATGGATAACCATGGATAGAAAGGGTGTTAATACCTTCCCTTTCTATAATCTACTCCCCGAACCCAAGAAAACATCTCAAAGGTTTTTGCTGTGCTTTTTAACCTTTTCTTAGGATAAAATAAAAAGTCGGTGGCGACTCTTGCTCAACCGAAACATTTGCGAAAACAAACGCAAAACCCAAGTCAGTTCTCCCACCGTATCACAGAAAGCATTAAAGAGTATCTGCTTGAACCTCCTAACTTGCTCCCTTCTGTTGAAGGAAGACCACTGATTATGTATTTGATAGTGTTAGATAATTCTATGAGTTGTATTTTAGGACAACAAGATGAAATGTGGAGAAAAGAATATGCCATTTATTATCTCAGCAAGAAGTTTACTGACTATGAGTCGCGGTATTCCATGCTGGAAAAAACATGTTTTGATATGGCTTGGGTGGCAAAACGGTTGCAGCAATATATGTTGAATCATACTACTTAGTTGATTTCCAAAATGGGTCCAATTAAGTATATTTTTGAAAAGCCTTCTCTTACTGGAAGAATTGCTCGTTGACAGATGTGGTTGTCTGAAAATGATATTGAATAGCATACTCAGAAGGCTATAAAAAGAAGTGTGTTGGTAGATTATCTTGCTCACCGACTGGTAGATGATTACTAGTTTTTTAAATATGATTTCCCTGATGAGGATGTGATGTTTTTGAAAATAAAAGATTATGATGAACCTTTGCCCGGGGAAGATCCTGATCTTGAATCCCAGTGGGGTATGGTGTTTTATGGAGCTGTAAATGCTTATGGGAAAGGAATTAGTGTTGTGATTATCACTCCTCATGGGTCACATATCCCTTTTACTGCAAGATTGGCATTTGATTGTACCAATAATATGGCAGAGTATGAAGCTTGTATCATGGGTCTCGATGAGGCTATAGATCTTAGAATCAAAATTCTAGATGTATATGGCGATTCAGCTTTGGTAATAAATTAGATTAAATGAGAATGGGATACTTGTCACATTGGCTTGATTCCCTACAAGGACTATGCTAGAAGATTATTACCCTTATTTAATAAAGTTGAATTCCATCATATTCCCAGAGATGAGAACTAGATGGCAGATTCTTTAGACACTTTGGCTTATATGTATCAAGTAAATACTTGGAATGATATGCCTCGTATCACAGTTCGACATTTGGATAGACTAGATCATGTGTTTGCAACAGAGGGAACGTCAGACGAAAAAACCTTGGTTTTATGATATCAAGCATTTTCTCCAGACTCACGAATACCCAGCTGGTGCATCACAGAAAGATAGAAAGAAATTGAGAAGGTTGGTAGGCAACTTTTTCCTCAATGAATATGTGTTATACAAAATAAATAATGCATGGTCTTGCTCAGATGCGTGGATAGACAAGAAGCATACATTTTGATGCATCAAATCCATGAAGATTCCTTTGGTACTCATGCCAAAGGACATTCGATGGCAAAGGACATGCTTAGGGCAGGTTACTATTGACTGACAATGGAATATGAGTGTTACAAATTTGCAAAGAAGTGCCATAAGTGTCAGATTTATGCTAACAAAATTCATGTTCCTCTGACACTTCTCAATGTTATTTCTTCCCCATGGCCTTTCTCTATGTGGGGTATTGACATGATTAGAATGATTGAACCCAAAGCGTCGAATGGAAATCGTTTCATCTTAGTGGCAATAGACTATGATAACACGAAAAGATATAGCATTTTCCTCCCGAATTACATAGATTAAATTTCCGATTCTTTGTTTATTATGTCACATTTTATCCCTTTTGTAAATTTTGAAACATATTTCAGGTACTTAGCTTTCACAAGGCATAAATGAGAAAAGGAAGAAAAATAATGTAAAAATAAGAAGAAATGGCTATTTAAGTAGCAAAACGCAGCATTCTGTAAATCAGAAGCGTGCCGCCCGCCACAGCACCTGCTGATTATCATAAGTTGGAAAAGTGTGCCCCTCAGCACACTTCATGTCCCGACCGGCACATATTTAGTATGCGTGCCCCACGTTACAACACATAGTACGCTTGCCATGATCCATAACAGTTACGAACATCTCTCTGTTTGACGCATTAAATGCATGTTCACCTAGATTTTCTCCACACTTCAAGAATGATAATTATGGGACGTTTCCTATTTTCTCTCACCATTTGGAATGAATAAAAGGGAACTAGTTACCAACTTGAAATCTCTCGCACCCTGCTACTATTTTGTACGTTTCTGCACTGCTGCTTTGTTTTGGTTTTTATTATTCTAATTTCATAACTTTTAGTACTTTACTCTTCTACTTTTCGTAGTATTCCATAAGCAATAAAAAACCCGCCATCAAAGAAGTATTTTTCCACATCGGAGAAATACTGCAACACTATTTTGTTTCCAGACTTCCAGAATTTGCTTAGGATTACTTTAATTTAATTCGAGATATTTTTACTACAAGTCAATCCTGCCTGCTTGTGAAGGATATGCATTACTCGAAATTAATCGCTTTGTTATTCACTTTCAGGTTCCTATTTTAATAAGCATGATTTATTTGTTTCCTACCATGCATGCGTTGTTGAATTTACGTTTTAATTTTATGTTGTTCTGTGATAAAATTATGTCTGGCTAGATTCCCTGATACTGGTATGTAAAACTTAACTGAAAGGATTCGGTAATTAATTGGCATTATTAATTTTTACAAAAACACTTTGATGGTTTTGATATCCAATTGAATATTTAATTGTTTTTGTACGAAAGTAAGAGACAGTCTATGGTTAAAATCAACCGAGAGGAAGTTTGAGGTTTTAACCAGATAGTGGTTATTAAAACATTAATTTTAAAAACAACGGAAGCACTTTAAAGTTAATTGGACCTTATTTATTTTCAAAAAATACTTTTGAGTTTTAAATGAAACAGCAGAAGCGCTCATTTCGAGCTTAACTGATATGATCTGATTCAATAGAACGAAAGTTTGAGACGAGGGTTTTTAAACGAATAGTTTTCACCGAAGTTGTGTTTTAAAACTAAAAACAAATGCCAATGATTTACTGAATCCCTTAAGTTGACAAAATACATACTGGTATCCCGTTATTAATTATTAGACTTTAGTTAATTCCCGATTAAACCCAAACACCCAAGTTTTATAATTAGCCTTAGCTTTACATAGTGAACCTAAGATAACAGTAGTTTTGACCATCAGTCCTTGTGGGTTCGTTATCTTTTAAAACTACGCAATAGACTGTGCACTTGAAGTCACTACACCCGATAGACTCATAAAGTCGCAATTAGACTACTTCACCAAATGGGTGGAAGCAGCTTCATATGCTAATGTTACTAAGCAGCTGGTAGTACGCTTTATCAAGAACAATCTTATATGTCGGTATGGTGTGCCAAGCAGGATTATCACCGACAATAGCTCGAATCTGAATAATAAGATGATGAAAGAACTCTGTGAAGAATTCAAGATTTTACATCACAATTCATCTCCTTACAGGCCAAAGATTAATGGGGTTGTTGAAGCTGCTAATAAAAACATCAAGAAGATCATCCAAAAAATGGTTGTTACCTATAAAGATTGGCATGAGATGCTCCTTTTTGCTTTGCATGGATATCGTACATCCGTCCGCACTTCAACAAGGGAAACCCCATTCTCTCTTGTGTATGGTATGGAAGAAGTGCTCCCCGTTGAGGTTGAGATTCCCTCTTTACGTGTGATAATGGAAACCAAGTTGTCAGAGGCTGAATAGGTCTAGAACAGGTTTGACCAATTGAATTTGATTGAAGAAAAGAGAATGACGGCCTTGTGTCATGGCCAGTTATACTAGAAGAGAATAAATAAATATTTTAATAAAAAGGTCAAACCTCGTGAATTTAGAGAGGACGACCTCGTGCTCAGGAAGATCCTGTCTTTTAACGTTGATTTTAGAGGTATGTGGACTCCCAATTTTGAAGGCACATATGTTGTCAAGAAAGCCTTCTCTATCGGTGCATTGATTCTTGAAACCATGGATGGAGAGGAGTTCCCACATCCTATGAATGTCGATGCAGTCAAGAAATACTTTTCCTAAAGAAATAAAAAAACAGCTCGCTAAGTCGAAAACCCAAAAGGGCAGCTTAGGAAAAAAAGAGCGTCTCGGTAGGCTGAAAACCCGAAAGGGTGGTCTAGGCAAAAGTAAGAGACACAAACATAATAAACCTTCACACTAGGTTTAAAACCCGCAAGGGAAACTTAGGCAAGAGTTAGATATTTCTTGGCAAGTAACTGCGTCAGACAAGACTTGATCATTGAAGTAAAAATCTTCTTGGATCCTCACCACACTTCAACAAAAGTCGTTTCTCGGGAATTCAAAGTTGTTAGGGAGAATAGTGGTCATTGTATTTCAATGTATATTTTCCAATATATTACCATTTTCCAAACTTTGTAATCATTTATGAGGTCTCTCCATTCGCATACTGCCATTATATTAATAAAGTTTGAGCTTTTATCCAATTCTTTGTAATTCTTATTTTATTCTACTTGCAAAGATTCCATTTATTATTTATAGTAATTTTCAAAACAAAAAGATTAAACAACAAAGTTGTTTTTCGAAAAGAATTTACAAATTACTTTTTACTTTAGATTTTTGTCATTCAAGAAAAACAAAAATAGTGATTCCAAGGATGGACGAACTCTAAAGCTTTGGAAGTATATATTCCCCTGGAAGGTTCTCCCAGGTCACTCTTGCTGGTATGTGCATGATCTTCTTGTGTTTCTCAAATACTTGGAGATAATACCAATTGATGTATGGCTTAGTGTTGGGTTTATCCCATTTTCCCCAGTCATGTCTTGTTGCAGTTTTTCTCTCCAGGTTGATTATTTTGATTTCAAGTTTTGCATGGTTTGAAGCTCTATCCCAGATTCCCCAGTAAGGTATTCGCGCATGTGAAGAAAGGCCCTTTGAATGCTGAGGTGGAATCATTTGAAAAATGTCACCCTTTTGCAGTGATGGAATTATTATTGTTGTTTGTCTCCCAGGCGACTAAACAAGGGAAGTATCTTTTCTAAGAAGTGTTGAAACAGTTCTCAACTTTTTAGGTTTTCTCCCGCTAAGTGTTGGGTCTGATTTAAAATTCCCAAAATTTTGATTTCTTGTTGTATTGTTTGACTTCTTAAAATACCCAAGTAAAGTCGAGATAATGTTTCTCTCTGAAAGTTGTTATCCCCATGTGGTTTCATAATTTCTCCTCGAGGAAGTTTGTGTAATCTTCACTCTTGGTATTGAAGAATTTATTTTGGGTTCCTCTCAATGATGTGGTATTGTCTTCCCCGTTGAATTCAGCATGAAATCCCCAGTTGATATCTCGATGATGTGGTTTTTTATCTTCCCTATTAAAGTCAATATTATTATCTCCAGCGGAAGTCTAGATGTTGAAACATTATTTTCCCCATTAAAGTCGGTGGGATATTCCCCGGTGAAGCTTGGAGAAGGATGTTATATCCTTGTATCTGTACTGATTTGTTATGATTTGATTACTTTCGGATTGTGTTTCTTCCTAGGGGAGTTAAGCCATGAAATATGAATTTATTTTCCTCAGTTTGTGCTTACTTTCTTATGAAATTTTCATCCTAGACGTGATTTAGCCGAATTTTGATTTTACCCAAGTTGGTTTTGTCTGTTTATTCCCAGTGTTGTGTGTCTGTGTTGTCAGCATATACATGATAACAATCATATATTCATACATCATACATAGCTGAATTTAACAATTCATTGCTCATCTGCATTCATTAATATTTTGTTGGCATATTACCCTATTTTGTAGAGTTATGTTACCCTCTCTTTAATAGAGTATCAACCTTAAGCAGAAAATGTATATTCTTTCAATTTCCCTACTGAGTTATCCCTCTTGGAAGAATTTTTCTTTAGCCTTCTTATCAACTCATCATCTGGATGGAACATGGCTCCCTTTTGAGTTTATTTCTCATTAAAGGCTGTTTGGGTTAACTATTTCACTCTGTTTATTTTTGGTTTGAATTTATGGTCCCCAGCGATTATATTTATTCTATTTTTTGCAGGCTTTGAGCCATGTTTTGAGAATGTGCGTTTACTTTGGCACGAGAAGACTTTATCTCATCATCATGAATATATTGGAATTCCTCCAGAGAAGTCATTTTTTCTTTTCCCAACAGGGTTTCTTATAACAATAGATGGCAAGTCTCTTTATTTGAGCAACATGTACTTCTCCAGTAAGTCTATTAGTCCCCAGAGAAGATTCATGTTTGTTACTCTGATGAATGGTAGTCTCGTCATTATGGGAGATAGTTCATTGTTGAGATTTGCACTCCGATGAATGGTAGTCTTGTCACTATGGAAGATAGTTCATTGTTGACATTTGTTACTCCGATGAATGGTAGTCTCGTCATTATGGGAGATAGTTTGTTGTTGAGGTTTGTTACTCCAATGGATGGTAGTCTCGTCATTATGGGAGATAGTTTGTTGTTGAGATTTGTTACTTCGATGAGTGGTAGTCTCTTCATTATAAGAGATAGTTCGTTGTTGAGGTTTGTTACTCCAATGGATGGTAGTCTCGTCATTATGGGAGATAGTTCATTGTTAAGATTTGATACTCCAATGAATGGTAGTCTCATCATTATGGGAGATAGTTCGTTATTGAGATTTGTTACTCCGATGAATGGTAGTCTCGTCATTATGGGAGATAGTTCGTTATTGATATTTGTACTCCGAATGGTAGTCTCGTCATTATGGTAGATAGTTCTTTGTTGAGATTTGTACTCCGATGGATGCTAGTCTCGTCTTGTAGGAGATAGTCCATTATTGAGATTTTGTTACTCCGATAGATGGTAGTCTCGTCATTATGGGAGATAGTTCGTCGTTGAGACTCACTTTTATCTGAAGAATTCATATGTTTCCAGTCATAAGTACTGATGCTAATCATTTGTGACCTACCCTAATATTGGTATTTGCTGGTATTAACCTGCCATTTCTTTCCAGTTGCGGGTCGGCGTTAGCTTTTTTGCTATCTTCTTAGTGAGTGGATAGTTTACAGTTATCTGTTGATCACTGTTATCTTTTACTTCCTCTCCTTAATATTTGGATTGATGATGCTTTATCTCCTCCTTACCCCAGTAGAGCCGAGTCTTCTGTCCATGAATGATTTATTTTCCTGGTCGGGTTTTCTTTTGATCCTTTATTTTATTTTCTGCCTCCCCAGTGGTGTCATGTATCACCTTTGGATTTGTTCATTTGCATTCATAATCATAAGCATCGCATGGCATATTAGGGCCAAAAATAGGGCTTGTTTAATATTTAAGTATCTTCAATCACGTCGACACGAAGATTTTAACCTTCATATCTCCGGATAGAAGACACTTAAATAAGGGCAACTGTTGTACCCCCAATGTTTTCCCCTAAGATTCCTCTATCATCCCATATCAACTCAATCACAATAAGATCACACTAGGGTTTGGTTCTTCTCCCTATCTTTAGGTTTGCTCATGAGGAATCACCAAGCACTTTGATTTGTATATTGTGATCATATTTGACTTGTGTTGATTAACTTTTAACTAATAAAGAAAATAAATTTTTTTCTCTAAATGATGATCCTATAGGTGAGGGCACAATACATTTCATCAGGGGGATCCATAGGTTCATGAGTTTATTTCCATGCCTTCTTCAGCAAAGCTCCATTGAGATTCAAGATTCATCATTAAAGATTCTTTAAAGTAATATCATGACAAGGTATAATATGATACATCATGCCTCAATTTGTCAAAGAAATTCAAAAGATACAAGGGTTGATTAGAGAAGTTTGACCTAATTGGACAAGTTCTTGATTCCTTGATCACAAGTGTATAACTCTTTCAATTCTTAATATTTTAAAGTGGTTATTGTTGCTATGGTTTCTTATTATCATCCAAAACAACTTCTATTAACATTTCAAAAGTTATTGTGCAAGAAGGATTGTCAAAATTGAAAGGGGTTTCCAAGTCATTTTGGTGCTTGAGGAGCTAGGGTTTTGAACTTCTAAGGGTTATATCTTGTTCATATTTTGAGATTATTGAATGATTCCAAAGATATGCTTCTCTTTAAGGGGTTATCAACTTATCACTACAAGAGTTTCAAGAAAAATTGGTGTGGAATATTCCTAATGATTGAGAAATATTACAAGTCCTCTAGATAGGCCATAAAATTCCCTTATGTGTATTCCAAAGATCATAACTTTGTCAATTTTTATCTCCTTGAGCTCATTCGTTTTCCACAATGATATTAAGGATGTGAAATTCAACTTTTTATTTTATGTGCAAGACTTTAAAATGATTGGAAGATGCCTTAAGAAATCAAAAGATTAAAGGTCACCTCATGGATTTTCACCAATTTCACAAGGCCATAACTTTTTCAATACTTGGTATTTTTGGATTATTCAAGATTCACAATAATCTTTGGGAAGTCTATTTCAATCTAGAATCAATGATCAAATCTCAATTTTAGAGGAAGGCCTTGTTTGAACTTAAAACATTATAGGTCACTTTTGAAGAAAAACTTAGAACTTTTCTAAGTACAAAAAGTCAACATCTTTTTCTCAACTTTGACTTATCACAACTTTTAGCTCAAACATCCATCTGATCTCATTCTTGGCACATTGCAAAGATTGTGATCTTATCTTTCAAATGCTTTAAGAATCATGCCCTAAGACCCCTTGAGCTGTGAACACCATGGATTCAAGGATGGTACCTTGAAATTGAATTTTTCTCCAAAGTCAGACTTTGAAATTCATAATGTGGCTTCTAAATACAAAATTAGCACATGTTTTTGATTTAAACATGTTTAGCAAAGTTCCCATAGTTGAATTAAGGACCAAATTGCAAGAATTGATTGAGTTTTGGTGCACATGGAGTCACACTTTTCTTACTTTCGAGCTCCATCCAATTTCCCTCCAAACTTCAAATTTCCTCTTAATTCTTTGCATCATTCACTTATCTATAAATAGAGGACCTCACTCCTCTCCTTTTCACAAGCTTGAACAACCAAAATCACTATGTCAAACTCCCTCCATAACTCACTTTTCTATGATTTCGAATTCCTCTTTTCTCCACTTTTCAGTCCAATTTCTTCATTGATCTTTCATCCTTGAAATTCATTGAAGCTAACATAAGAAGAATCAAGCCTTGAGGTGCCCTGAATCGTGCTAACCAAGTTCATTTATAGAGAAAGTTCATCTGACTTTGTTCAGGTAGTTTAAGGCACCAAATCTTCTAACTCAAATTACTGGAATGGTGTATGATGCTCACTGATGATTGCTCTTAACTCAATTTTGGTGAAACAATGCATTTGATGCTTTAGATTTTTATTTTAACATTTTCAAACATCTCTGGTTTTTTTCCAAATCGACTACGTTGTGCTTTATATAAATTTTTTACGAGCATTTGGTTGTGATCGTCTCAAGTAGACGCATCTATTGGTACCACTATGAACGCGTAAATTTTCAGATTCAAGGATCTTGGTTTTGCCCTATTTTCAGGAGGCCGAAGGTTGAAGACGACCCACGTGTCGTTCTTCAACCAATGACGCTCAGCCAATTGTTTTATTTTGATTGGTTGGACTTTCTTGTGTTAAATGTGCGCGCTTTGACTTGGGTTAATGATACTCCCTCACCTCAGATCCATTAGATCTTCCAGCATGTATAAGTAAAAGAGATCTAACGCGCGTGGTTTTTCTGATTTATTTTATTTTACAAAAAAAAATTATTTCTTTTATCTTTAAAAATTCATAACTCTTTTATTTTTTATCGAAAAATTATGAAAAAAATATACATAATTACTTTGAATTATTTCTGACTTTGTGAATATTTTTTCATATTTTTATTTTAATGTTTGATATTTTTTCATAATTTTTGCATTGTTTGGCTTATTTTAATTATTTTTAAATAACTTTCTAATCTTTTTAAATTCCAAAAAATTTATGGAAAGGTCATTTGGCCTTTTGGCAGTTTTTGATAACCTTGTTTTATTTTTATTTCTGAATTTTCTATTTTTCATAAATTTTGGTTTATTTTTTTTATTTTCTTCAATTTTTAAAAATAGTTTCTGAATTTAAGAAATTCTGGAAAAAAAATCAATCAACCTTTATTAAATCATGCTTGACCTCTAACTATTTTTTAGGATTTTTATTTGGTGTTTTAATATATTTTGTGTATTTTACCATTTATTTTCCTTTTATTAACCATTTAAATATTATTTTATTATTTTATTTGGTTCTAACATGGACTTCATTTAGTAACAAATTCTTCAACCTCATTGGATGATGAGTGTTGATAGGTTAAGAAACCAAATCCACCAAAATAGATGAATGATGTTGATGATATTTGAAACCCTAATTTCATACAATGCATCCCTTCCCTCTTCATCTCATCTCCTTCTCATTTGTGCTACATGTTGTTAGAGGATGGTCTACATATCACTCTCCAAACATATGGCACATAGGTTGTTATTGACCGGCCTCAAAATATGTGTGACTTCTATATAAGTCCACTTATGATTTCTTAACATAACGCTAAATTTTGTCCTGATTCGAGAAATAATCATTCGTGTCCCAAACCTATATTTGCAATCCCAAGAGTGTTTAATTTGAAACCTTTGATCCAATAACCTTGAGATTCATTGTTAGAAGGCTTTGGTCTTATCAATCCTCTAATGAATATTCATAAATTTTGGACTAAGGGAATCATTTAAAGATCGTTGATCATTTATTGTTGCCTCGAGATTTTGAAATGAATGATATACTTGACAAAAAGCAAATGAAACTTGTTATTGAGAGGCTTTTATTTTATCAATCTTCTAATTAGTTTTCAAATGCAAGTTTCAAGATGGTCATTCAACTAACCTCTAATTTCTAACCCATTAACAATTGACTTTTATTTTATGCTTTTACTTTACGCCTTTACTTTTGCGCACCATTTATTTTAGCATTTTCATTTCATGCTATTTTAATCCTTGCTCACTTGAGCATTTATCTTTGTGTCATTTTTATTTTGCTCACTTGAGTTTTTCATTTTTCTGTTTGAAGATACTTAATAACCAACTTTAACAATAAAAATCTTTAAGGTTACTTGGACTATTTGGTTACTATCCTTGGCATTATGGAGTTGTGAATTTCTTGGATCTAGGAGTAGAGGCCTTGACCACCCTTGAGACCTTGTGACTCTACTGCTATTTTGTCTGGAGTTCTTGGGTTTTATCCCAACACATTGGGTTGTTTGTTTTCTTTGTGTGCAGGTTATTCTGATTATGTGCTTTGTCTGTGATTGGGAATTCATCTGTATACAATCGTTACTCTGCCCAATTTTTGTGAAGACTTAATGCATTTGAAGCTTGGTTTTAATAAGAGGTTTATTATCTTTTATTGTTTGGTTTCAATCCAAAGGTTGAGAATTCTACATTGACTCATTATGTCAAGTGCTAGCTTCTTGTTTGGTTAGATGTTTCTTTTCTCTATCTTTTACCTTATTCTTTAGGGATAAGAACCATCTAACCAACAAGAAGCCAATACTTGACATTATGAGTCAAGATAGAATTCTCATTCCTTAGATTAAAACTAAACAAACAAAGATACTAGAACTCTTGAGAGAACCAAACTTCAAGTGTATTAAGTCTTCATAAAAATTAGGCAGAGTAATGGCTGTGTACGGGTGAATTCCAGATTATAAACAAAGTATATAATCCCAATAACCTGCACACAAAACAAACAAACAACCCAAAGTCTTGAGGTAAACCTCAAGAACTCCAGACAAAATATCCATCAAGGTCACAAGGTCTCCAACATAGCCAAGGTTTCTATTCCTATGTCCAAGAAGTCAAATATTCCACAATGCCAAGGATAGTAACCAAATAGTCCAAGTATCATTAAAGCATTTTATGGTTCAAGTTGATTATTAGGTATCTTAAAAGAAAAGGAAAAGCTCAAGTGAGCAAAATAAAGATAACAAGAATATAAATGCTAAAGTGAGCAAAATAAAAATGGCATGAAAATGTAATGCTTAAAGTAAATGGTACATAAAGCATAAAAATAAAAGCATAAAGTAATGAAATTAATAATTAGTGGTTAGTTGGATGACCATCTCAAAACTTGTATTTGGAAATGATTAGAGGATTGGTAGAACCCAAGCCTCCACACAACAAGTTGCATTTGCTTTTTGTCAAGTATATCATCCATTTGGAATCCTCAAAAATACCATTTAATGATCAACGATGTTTAAGTGATCCGCGTTGACCAAAAGTGTTGTAGATCCATTAGAGGATTGGTAGAACCAAAGCCTCCACACAATTAATCTCAAAGTTATTGGATCAAAGAGATCAAATTAACATACTTGGGCTTGCAAACATAGGTTTGGGCCACGAATGAACATTTATTCGAATCGGGACAAAATTTAGCGCTATATTAAGCAATCGTAAGTGGACTTATATAGAAGTCGCACCTATTTTAAGGTCGGTCAATAGCAATCTATGCACTATTTATTTTTAGACATGATATAGAGATCATGCTTAAATAACACTGAGTGCAATAAGAAAGGGATGAAATGAAGAGGGGTGGGAAAGAATACAAACCACATTTGAATCAAATTTTAATCAAACTGTTATTAAAATCATCCATCCATTTTTATGGAGTTAAACTCAACACCATGGATCCAATGATGTTAACAAAGTTCATGATATAAATTTCAACCCAAGATCAGCCAGAAAATAATCACAAAATAATATTGCATTTAATATATACATTAAAAAAAGGTTTTAAAAAAGGTTTTTAAAAGGAAATAAGAAAGAAAAATATCAACTATGTTCAAACTAATAAAGAAAAAATAAGTAGGACCGTAGAAAAATCAGAAATTGACTCAAATATTTTTATAAAATTTTTGGTAATTTTTTTAAAGTCAAAAACTATTTTTAAGCTAATTAAAATTGCTCAAAGAAATAGAAAATAGATCAAAAATAGTAAACATCAATATAAAATCCCATAAAATTTTCAAAAAGTCAGGAATATGTAAAATGATATTTATGAAATTTTTTATAATTAAAAAATGTCAGAAAGTATTTTTAAGGTGATTAATACAAAGCACACAATGCAAAAAATATAAAAAATATCAAATTTCAAAATAAAAATATGAAAAAATAGTCATGAGATCAGAAATAATTCAATATTGTTGTGAATTTTTTCATAATTTTTGGATAAAAAATAAAAGAGTTATGCATTTTTGAAAATTAAATCAATTAAAATATAAAATCAAAAAATAAAATAAAGCCAAAAAGATATGGGCCATCAAATTATAGTCAAAATGTGTTAGTAAGCTAATCCAATAGACCAGATGCACTTTGCTTGATATGGACCTTAGTAAGATGCGCATGGGATCAGAAAAAGGGCAACCAATGAAATTAAAATGTTTGGCACACTATCATTGACTGAGACGAGACATGTCATCATCTTCAACCTCTAGCCACCCTACAATGGAGATTTTGTGAGATCTTTCAAAAGGAAAAATTAGGATCCCAGACCAGTATCATTGGATTCGTCTCTTCAAGACGATCCAAACACCACCATCATGCCAAATTTATATAAAGTTTGCAAAGAGATATGAATCAAAAACCCAGAAAATAGCGAGCACCTTCAATTTGAGTTTCTCTCTCAATTCTCAATGGATTTAAAAATTTTAAGAAGCACAAGAATCAGGAGAAGGAGTAGAACATGTTAGTGCTTTATTTGGATCCAAATGATGGAGAATTCTACCTTTTTGAAGTTCAAGAAAGAAGCTCTGAAACTGGACTTATGTAGCTTGAATTATAGCTCGTTTTGCTTGGTTTAAGTGTTGGAGAGTGTGTGTGATGCTTAAGGAAGATGAATGTGCAAAGAATTTTGGAAGAAAAGGCTAGAATCTCATAAACTGATTTAAAAAATTTGAAGTTCATGTGAGGTTCTGACAGAGTGTTTTTGGCTCTCAAAGCTTGAGGAAATGAATGGCGGGTGACCCTCTATTTATAAAGAATCAAATGGAATGTTCAAGCGTGTGAACCTGATGCACGAGCAAAGTGTGGTCTGATTTGCATCAAAACTCATCCAATCCTTGCGTTTTAAGGCTCTAATCCACTTTGGAAACTTGGTTAAACATGTTTAAATCACAAACGCATGCTAATTTGATGTTTAAAGGCCAAAATATGAATTTCAAATTCTGACTTATGAAGAAACTTCAGTTCCGAGTTACCAAGTTTAATCCAATGACATTCTCAGCTCAAGGGGTCTTAAGGCATGATTCTTGATTCTTTAGAAAGACGAGGTTACAAGCTTTGCAATGGAAAAAGAATGGAATCAAATGGATGCTTGAGATGAAAGCTGCATTGAGTCAAAGTTGGGGAAAAAGGGTTGACTTTCCATACTTAGAAATATTTCAAATTTTTCTTCAAAAGTCACCTATAATGTTTTGCATCCAAACATGGCCTTCCACTTGGAATTTGCCCTTGACCAAAAAAGATGGCATGCAATATACCTCTTGAATGACATTTTGAAACTTGAACCATTCAAAATCTCCAAAAATTGAGAGAGTTATGAATTGTTGAAGTTGGCAAGAAATCATGAAATGACCTATAATCTTTTGCATCCTTAGGAATTCTTCCATCCATTTTCTAACTTTGCACCTAAAATAAATCATAAAGTTCACATCCTCAAGATCATTATGGAAAAAGAGTGGGCTCAAGGTGATAAAAATTGACCAAATTATGATCATTTGAAGTCACACATGGGAAAATGGGGGTTCATCTGGAAGACTTGTACTCTTTCTTCATCATCAAGTTTCTTCCACATGAAAACTCCTTGAAACTTTTGAAGTGATTTTTTAAGAACCCATTGAAGAGAAGGATGTCTTTGGAATCACTCAAAAATACCAAAAGATGAGCAAAATATACTTCTTTGAAGTTCAAAACCCTAGCTCCTAGATCAAGAAAATGCTTTGAGGAACTTTGACAATTTTGAACAACCTTCTTGTACCAACTGAAGAAGTGAAAAACACAAGAAGGGGGGGTTGAATTAAAACTTAAAAAACAAAAGCAATAGACTCAATATTTTTATCCTGGTTCGCTTGATCTTGAACTACTCCAGTCCACCCGCCAAGGTGATTTCGCCTCTCTCTAACGAGGACTTAATTCACTAATCAAATAGATTACAAATCTACTTTGTCAACTGCTAAAGTGATCTTGAGTATAACCATAACCCGATTTATCTCAAGGAAAAATATCTTAATCAAAGAGAAATTTACTGTGTACTATTTGTTCTTTGTTACAAAAACTGTATCACTACTGTGATGTATTACACAATTTGATTATAGGATGAATATGAATATTTGCAGCTTTTTGAGATTGTATTAAGTAGTCGTAAGAAAATCGTAAACGATTTACCCTTTAAGCTTGTTTATATAGGCGTGGAAATCTGTCCAAATTGAAACGAGATAATGGACACTTAATGCACTTTCCATACTGAGAATATTCTTGTTTGAATGAAGTCATTGCATATGATACTGTCTTAATGGAAAAGTATCGCTTCAGAACTTGGGAATCTTGCATGCTGCTTTACTTTAGAACTGTGATAACTCAGAGACATGAGGATCTGTTTGCGCATTAGACTTCTATTCAGAGTCAGAATATCTTTTACTTTAGCGCAGATTCTGATCATCATTCTTCAGAACATTCTGATTGCTCAGCTTGAAAGCTTCTGTGGCTTAACTTCTAATGTCATTTCAGTCAGAACTTCTGTACAACATACACCACAAATTTAGATTGCATATTTTTTCTTTGTGTTTGTTATCATCAAAACTCTAATAAGGGTTGTAGAATCAAACTATGTTCTAACAATCTCCCCTTTTTTATGATGACAAAAACTAGGATTTTCAATAAAAAATATACAGAACAAAGGGCTTAAGTGAGTCTCCCCCCTGAGTTGAGTACTCAGATAGAGATGAATTACTTCCATGAAGTTCCTTCTCATTAGAGCTTTTGATGCATCTCATTCTTCCTTTATCAGAATATGTTCCTGTTCATGCTTTCAGAGAAAAATAGAAGTTAAGATATTCAGAATGTTTGAGACTTTATCCCAGTATACTATTATTGAAAATATCTTACGTTCTCCCCCTTTTTGTCAGGTATCAAAAAGCAATATAATCAGAGTCAAAAAAAGATGAAGATTTGTATTAAAAGATGATGATTTGACATTTTCCAAAAACAAAGAGGATAAGATGAAGAATACATAATATAAGTTAAAGAAAATCTAAGATGGAGGGGGAAGTCGTGTGAACAACGCTTCCAGCAAGCTCTTAATCTGAGTGCTTGATTCTTCCTGCTTTCCCAGAATATCCTTGATTTCTTTTGTTGTATCTTCTTGCGTGTCCAATATATCCCTTATCTCTTTGTTTGTGTCTTCTTGCTTATCCAACCTTGCGTGGATTAAAGCATTCTCCTTCTTTAACTCTTCCAGAGTTTGCATGACTAGAGACGTAGTTGGTGTATCCTCAGGGGTTGCATATCGTTCAGAGCATCTACAACCTCTTCTGAATCAACTACTTCTTTTGTTGCAATTTCCTTTTTTAGAGCAGTAGTCAGAGGGTGACTATCAGAACATGGTTCAGTAGTCAGAGGGTGACTATCAGAACCTGGTTCGGTGGCTTCTGAAGGTTGGTGCTCTTTCCAGGGAGCATTTTCCAGTAGAAGAATTTCTTTCTTGTCCCAGTGACTTAGAACTTGGTCTTTGAAGGCTTTCAGCTGATCACTGAAGTTCTGCTGATCCATCTCATAGCTCAATTCTTTCAGTCTCTGGGATTCAGAGTTGAACCATTTTCTAAATCTGACCTACAGAGAATCAGAAGCAGCAGGATTAGAATTCTCTTGACTTGCTTGCTTCAAAGAAGTAACCCATTCCTATATTTCTGTTTCAAAAATCAACAAGTTCATACCAACATTTGATTTGGTTAAGGTTGGTTTGGGTTTGGGTTTGGGTTTGGGAATGGCAATTTTGTTTGAGGTAGAAGCTAGATGGTCCAACACTTCTAGATCAATGACAGTTCTGAGATGATCAGTTAGATGGTTAATTGGTGAGGGAGTAGGAGAGTCAGAAATCAGGACTGGTGAGTGAGGAGTGTTTGGTGGTGTGGAATCATATGGTGAAGGTATTTTTGGAATGTCATGGATGGAGAGAGGTAAACTAACCATAAAAGGTTCTGTTATTCCAGGAAGTGGGGTAATGGTATCAGAGTCTGTAAGGGAGTCTTCTGATGGTTTACGGTAGCGTGTTGATTTTATGGTTCAGGTGTTTCAGACTTTGGATTTTCAGATTGAGGAGTGAGAGGGTTTTCATTTTCTGGTTGAGGTGAGTTGAGGTGTTGATGTTCTGATTGTGGAGAGTGTGGGTATGGATTTTCTGGTTGTTGAGACTGGATATTTGGATTTTCTGGGATTGGTGAGTGAAAGTCTTGATCAATCAGTTTAATATCAGAGAGAACTCTTGCAAGTTCTGGTTGATTTTGTTCTTGATTTGGATTGGGGGTGAAGTTAATTTAAGAAACTGCCAAGAGTTACAGATGGATCAAACTCTATGTAAAAATCCTCAAATGTTTGTGGTGAGGGATTTTCTGTTGGTTGAGGGGGAATAGTTTCAGATGTTGGAAAAACTATAGATTCTACAACAGAAACAAAAGATGTGTTACCTTTCTTTTTCGCAGCTTTGGGTGTCCTCTGAGAGGATCCTTCTCCTGCTGCCTCCCTCTTTCTGGATTTCTTCAGCACAACCTCTGGAGCTTCCTTGTGTAGGTCACGGATGTTGATTTCTGGAATAGTCCCATCTTCCATCCAAGTTTCAAGGTATCTGACCACAATCTCTAGAGAAGCATCTATCTCAGAGAATAGTGGAAAATCCTTCAGAGGGATTCTCCTAGATGTGATGACCTCATGAGAAGCAATTATTGGTTCCTTCTTAATGCTTTCAATAATCTTCATTTTCTTCAGATTCTTGGCATTTAGTGGTTTCCGTCAGAATATCTAAAATTAATCTTCCCAGAGGAATCCAATCCCTCTTATTTCTTTCTTCTTCTCTTGTCTCTTTCACACTTATTCTCAGATGGTTGAAGAGCAAACATGGAAGATTTATTTTGGTCTTCTTTGCAATGAAGTATAACCGAAACTGCTGATCAATGTTGATATAATCAGGAGAGCTTGTAGGCTTCTTGTGATTGATGCATCCCAGAATGATCCTAGCCCAGATTCTGTAATAATCTTATAAGTCTCTTATCTTGCTGGATGGTTGTCTAGAAGTGAAAATGACCCTAGCAATATATTTTAGGTTAGAAGACTTGTCAGCCATATCAATGCATCTGACTCCGCCGCCATTGTACCCAATAAGTTTCCCAATCAAGTCTTCTGTAATCACTATCTTCTTCCCCATAACATATTGTGTAACCTGATGGTTGGATGAGGTAGCATGAATCCAGAATTCCTTAACAAGAATAGGAAATGTTGGACCCAACAGACGATCAAAGTATCTGTTCCATCCCTGTACCGTTACATCTTCATACAGATCAAACCCGTTTTCCTTTAAACTTTCAAAATCGATGATCAATTCACATAGAACTTCAAGGTTGTCGACCAAAGTGAGTAGTGTTCTAATGGGTTCCTCATACTATTCTGTTGAAGAAGAAGAACCAGGAGCACTGTTGATATTTTTGATGCTTGATGAGGATGCCATTGTTCACACGGATTCGTTGAAGAAAACTGAGAAAAAAGGTTTTTGGAAAACTAGGGCGAGAGAGAATAGTGAAATCCGTAAGAAGTGAATGAAATAGTAAACTTTGATTTTATAAACACTTTTGAAAACATAATCAGTAAGAAAGAGAAAATGAGTAATGATTATACTGAATTAATGAAACCTGAAATTAGGCGATTTCGTGTAGATACTGAACATATAACATTGACAAGTATCGCAATGCATCCAATTAGAGCCTTGGACCCTTCAGAATTTGAACACGTGTTCAACCTCAGAAGGTAGCTTGTAAGAGGATGACAGATGTTTGATGGTGTGAACTGCACGCCTCTATCTTTGAAATGAAAAGTTCAGATCTTCATAGATAGATTTTGAGGAAATTGTACTCCTAACTTCTGAAGACAAGTTGATCAGATGTTCACAGAAAACAATAAAATTATAAGGGTTAGAATATGCAAATAAAACATTTTATTCTGGACATAATTTCATGCTGAGATGTTTCAGAATGAAACTGAATCTATCTTCAGAAAGGGGTTTTGTAAATACATCAGCACATTGATGGTCTGTATCAATAAATTTTAAAGTGAGAATTCCTTTATGAATATAATCCCTAGTAAAATGATGTTTTATTTCTATATGCTTAGCCCAAGAATGCAGAATGGGATTTTTGGATAAACAGATAGCAGAAGTATTATCACAGAAAATAGGAATGTTACTCTCAAATATGTTGAAGTCTTCAAGCTGACTTTTCATCCAAAGCATATGTGTGCTACATCCAGCAGCTGCTATGTATTCATCTTGTGCTATTGACAATGCAATTGTGGACTGTCTCTTGCTGGTCCATTGGATCAGATTGTCTCCCAGAAACTTGCAGCATCCAGAAGTACTTTTACACTCTACTCTGTCTCCAGGAAAATCGGCATCACAATATCCTACTAAGTTGTATTCATTTTATTTTCTATAAAACAAACCCAGGTTAGTAGTACCTTTCAGATACTTGAAAATTCGCTTAACTGCTGTTAAGTGAGATTCTCTAGGATCTGATTGGAATCTAGCATATAAACAAATGCTGAATAAAATATCAGGCCTTGAAGTTGTTAGATAAAGGAGAGAACCAAGCATACCTCTATAGATCTTATGCTCTACCTTTTTACTTACCTCTTCCTTTTCCAGAATGCAAGTGGGATGCATTGAAGTCTTTGAGGGCTTACGTTCTGAGAGGTCAAATTTCTTCAGAAGTTCTCTGACGTATTTGCTCTGGTGAATGTAAGTTCCTTCTGGAGTCTGGTTGATCTGAATGCCCAGAAAGAATTTAAGTTCCCCCATTAAGCTCATCTCAATCTATGCCTGCATGCACTTAGCGAATTCACTTCCCAGAGAAGGTTTAGTAGATCCAAAAATAATGTCATCTACATAAATATGACAAACTAAAATGTCATTCTTAAGTGTCTTACAGAACAAGGTTGTGTCCACTTTCCCTCTGGTGAATTCCTTTTCTAATAGAAAGTTACTTAGCCTTTCGTACCAAGCTCTAGGAGCTTGTTTCATATCATAAAGTGACTTTTTTAGTTTGAAGAAACATATTCTGGGTGTTTGGAATTTTTAAACTAAGGGGTTGGTGCACATATACCTCTTCATCAATGTAACCATTTAAGAATTCACTTTTGACATCAATCTGATACAGAGTGATGTCATTATTTACAGCAAAAGAGATTAAGAGTCTGATAGATTCTAACATGGATACTGGAGCAAAGGTTTCTGTATAGCCTATCCCCTCTTGCTAACTATAACCTTGTGCCACCAGTTGTGCCTTGTTTCTGATGACTTCTCCTTACTCGTTCAGTTTGTTTATGAACACCCACTTTGTTCCAATGACGTTGAATCCTTTTAGTTTGGGAACCAGATCCCATACGTCATTTCTGGTGAACTAGTTTAACTCCTCCTGCATTGCCAGAATCCAGTCATTTTCCAGAAGAGCTTCATTAATTTTTGTTGGTTCAATCAGAGATACCAATCCCATGAGGGACTCTTCAGATTTTTTGAATGTTGATCTTGTTCTGATTGGACCGTCCTTCTTTCCTAGAATCTTATCTTCTGGGTGAGCTATGCTGCTTCTGGATAACTTTTTCTGGAGTTGATCAACAGAAGGTATTGGAATGCTTGTGATATTTCCTCCTGACGTTGTTGGAGTATCTCTGTTGGGAACTTCTGATGTGTTGCCTTCAACACCTATGAATTCAACTTCTATATCCGCAAGAGATTGATTCTGCTTTGACTTTTAAGGGTCAAGCTTATCATCAAATCTAACACTGATTGACTCTTCAATAATCTGTGTTTCTGTATTGTATATTTTATACCCTCTTGAGCGTTCAGAGTATCCTAACATAATACACTTCTGTGCTTTAGAGTCAAACTTGTTCAGATGATCTTTAGTATTCAAAATAAAATATGTACATCCAAAAGGATGGAAATAAGTAATGTTGGGCTTTCTGTTCTTCCACAGTTCATATGGAGTCTTTTCCAGAATAGGTCTTATAGAGATTCTATTCTGAATATAACATGTTGTGTTAATTGCTTCTGCCTAGAAGATCTTAGCAATGTTAGTCTCATTGATCATGGTTCTGGCTATTTCTTGCAATATTATGTTCTTTCGTTCTACAACTCAATTTTGTTAGGGAGTTCTAGGACAAGAGAAATCATGTGAAATGCCTTTTTCATTAAAAATGTTTCAAATTTTTTGTTTTCAAACTCTCCACCATGATCACTTCTGACTTTGAAAATTCTAAGATCCTTTTCATTATGAAATTGGTTACAGAAAGCAACGAGCATAGAATGTGACTCGTCCTTATGTCTTAATAACTTTACCCATGTCCATCTGCTATAGTCATCTACGATCACTAACCCATACTTCTTGCCACTAAGAGACGCAGTTTTCACTGGTCCAAATAAGTCTATGTGCAGAAGTTCTAATGGCCTAGAGGTGGAAACAACATTTTTAGCTTTAAAAGCAGGTTTTGCAAATTTTCCTTTTTGACATGCTTTACACAGAGCATCTGAGCTGAACTTCAGATTAGGAAGTCCTCTGACTAGATTGAGTTAGTTAATATGAGATATTCTTCTCATACTAACATGCCTCAATATTTTGTGCCAGACCGATTTCTCGTTGTTAACAGAAAGAAGACATTTTACATTCGGACTTTTTAGTTCAGAAAGTTTTATCTTATAAATGTTGTTTTTCCTCTTTCCGTTAAACAGGATAGTTCCATCTTTCTGACTAACAGCTTTGCATGAATTTTGATTAAAGATTATATCATAACCGTTATCACTTAATTGAGTTATGGATAACAGGTCATGCATCAATCCATCAACTAACAGCACATTATTAATAGAAGGAAGATTACCATTACCTACTGTTCCAGAGCCAATGATCTTCCCTCTTTGGTTGCCTCCAAAGCCCACGTAGCCTCTAGGTTTAAGTTCTAGGCTTTAGAACATATGCTTTCTTCCCGTCATGTGTCGAGAGCATCCAGAGTTGAAGTACCATGACTGGTGTTTTAGCCTTGTTGCTAAAGATATCTGCTACATATATAATTTTGTCCTTAGGTACCCATATCTTTTTGGGTCTTGGTTTATTAGTTTTACCAAAATTCTGTTTGAATTTTGGTTTGGCGGAATAATCATTGCTAGTGTATTTCAGATCATGTATGTGCCCATATGTGAAGTGTGATTTTAGTGGTGTGTGCTTTATTACTAGGTCCATGACTTTCTTAGGTGGAGATACCTTACCTTGGTATCCTATTCCTTTTCTTCCATTTCTGCTAACTATATAGATCATTGAGGCCATCTTGCTTCTATCTATGTTTTTAGCCAGAAACTTCTGAAAGCTATGATCATATTCTTTTATGATTTTATCATCACTACTGGGAGCACTGGGAGCCTCTAAGATTATTTCTTTATGAGAAATTTGTAAATCAATTTCTAGTTTTGAAATCTTTTCTTTTAGCTCAGAATTTTCTAATCTAAGACTCACAGTTTCTTCAGAGCCAGAGACAAGATCCCTTTTCAGGTTCTTGAATTTGACTCTGATGTGCTGATACCTTTCCAGAATCTCATTCATGCTTTCTGCTAGTTCAGCTTTAGTAAAATTAATAGTAAAATTTGGAAATACCTCTTCTGTGTATGATTCTGAGTCTGACTGAGATACTTCGCTGTCTTCTGTCACATTAGCCATAAGAGCATTGTTGGCTCTTTCATCATCTGATTCTGAGTCTACATCAAAATTATCTGAATCATCCCATGTTGCCATGAGACTTTTCTTCTTTTCCTTAAAGAACTTCTTTTTGGCCTTCTCCTTCTAAAGCCTTGGACAATCACTTTTATAGTGCTCGTATTCATTGCACTCATAGCAGATGATGTCTCTGTTGTTTTACTTTCTGTGACCAGACGAAGCTTCAGATCTTCTGTGTCCAAAGGAGGGCTCATACTTTCTGTATCTGGAGGAGGATTCATTCTGATTCCCTGACCTTTTGGAATTTCTAAATTTTCTTTGCCTCTACTTCCACAGCTGATTGACCCTTCTAGAGAGAAGAGACAATTCATCTTCTTCTGATGAGGATCCATCATAGGTTTCTTCCATAGCCTGCAAAACCTTAGAATCAAGTTTTTTGTTATATTTTAATGCTAAAGGGAGCTAAGTTTTTTGTTATATTTACCTTGCTTCTGAGGCTCGTTGTCTTCTAGATCTATCTCATGGCTTCTAAGGGAGCTAACAAGTTCCTCTAGAGATATCTTGTTGAGATCTTTAGCCAGCTTAAGAGCAGTGACCATTGGCCTCCATTGATTTGGTAAACTTCTGATGATCTTCTTTACGTGATTAGTAGTAGAATACCCTTTGTCAAGAACTCTCAGCCCAACAACAAGAATCTGGAATCTTGAGAACATCGCTTCTATGGATTCACTGTCTTCCATCTTGAAAGCTTCATATTTCTGAATGAGCACAAGAGCCTTGGTTTCTTTAACTTGTATGTTGCCTTCATGCGTCATTCTCAGAGATTCAAACATGTTTTTGGCTGTCTCTCTGTTTGAGATCTTCTCATACTCTGAGTATGATATGGCACTGAGAAGAATTGTTCTGGCCTTATGATGGTTTTTGAAATCACGCTTTTGTTGGTTAGACGTTCTTTTTCTATCTATCTTCTGACCACTTTCATCCACTGGATGCATGTATCCATCAATTACCATGTTCCAAAGGTCAGCATCATGAGCCAGAAAGAAGCTCTCAATTTTGTCTTTCCAGTAGTCAAAATTTTCTCCATCAAAGACTGGAGGTTTGCCGTTGATTCTGTCCTTGTCATCTTGTAGTCATTGTTGATGTTTTGGCTTGGTCCCACCATATTGTTTTTCTAAAGCTTGGATCTTGTACTGACGCATTTAAGTGTACGAACTCAACCAGGCGCTCTGATGCCAATTGAAGAAGTGAAAAACACAAGAAGGGGGGTTGAATTGAAACTTAAAAAACAAAAGCAATAGACTCAAGATTTTTATCCTGATTCGCTTGATCTCAAACTACTCCAGTCCACCCGCCATGGTGATTTCGCCTCTCTCCAAAGAGGACTTAATTCACTAATCAAGCAGATTACAAATCTACTTTGAAAACTGCCAAAGTCTTCTTGAGTATAACCACAACCCGGTTTATCTCAAGGAAAAATATCTTAATCAAAGAGAAATTTACTGTGTACTATTTGTTTTTCGTTACAAAACCTGTATCACTACTGTGATGTATGACACAATTTGAATATAGGATGAATATGAACATTTGCATCTTTTTGAGATTGTATTAAGCAGTCGTAAGAAAATCGTAAATGTTTTACCCTTTGAGCTTGTTTATATAGGCGTGGAAATTTGTCCAAATTGAAACGTGATAATGGACACTTAATGCACTTTCCATACTGAGAAGATTCTTGTCTGAATGAAGTCGTTGCATATGATATTGTCTTAATGGAAAAGTAACACTTCAGAACTTGGGAATCTCGCATGCTGCTTTACTTCAGAACTTTGATAACTTAGAGACATGAGGATTTGTTGGCGCGTTAGACTTCTGTTCAAAATCAGAATATCTTTTACTTTAGCGCAGATTCTGATCATCATTCTTCAGAACATTCTGATTGCTCAGCTTGAAAGCTTCTGTGGCTTAAATTCTGATTTTGTTTCAGTCAGAACTTCTGTACAACATACACCACAAATTTAGAGTTCATATTTGTTCTTTGTGTTTGTTATCATCAAAACTCTTATAAGGGTTGTAGAATCAAACTATGTTCTAACACCAACACTTTTGCTTTGTAAATAGAAGTTGTTGAGGATGATAATGAGAACTTATAGCCACCAAAACCACTTCCATATCTTGAGAATTGATAGAAATATGCACTTGTGACCAAGGGGAACAAAGTCTTGTCCAAACATGACTACTTCTTTGTTGTACCCCAAAATTTGCCCTCCCATCTTCTTCAAGATTTGCAAAGAGCATGCTTCAAAATCTCCCAAGGGTTACACAGTTCAAGGGCCTCCTGACAGTCAAAACCTAGGGTTTTGGTTCTGACAAAGAAATTGAAGTTTCCAAGGGTCTAAACAAGTCCCACATGCCTACAAACATGGTCAAGCATTCACATGCCAAGTTTCAAGACTTACAGCACAAAATTGCACAGTCAAAAACCCTAATTGCTCAACAGTCAATTGTAGGGGCAAAATGGTCATTTGACAGTCAAAAGTCCAAATTTTTGATCAACATCTTATTTTGAAGCCACAAACATCATTTGATCAATTCTTGATCATGATTCTCAAGGCATGGCTCAAAAAGTCTCAAGATGCAAAAGTTTCCATATTTGGACAGTTGAAAAAGCCAACTGTAACTTGACCAAGGCATAACTCCCACATGGTTTATCAGAAAAATTCCATCCAAATCTCATTTTGAAGAGAAAGACATTTCCTACAACTCCTCTTCACACTTCAAGTCCAAGAAATGCTCTCACAAAAAGTTATCCATCTCAACATTATAGGTCATTTTCAAAAGTCAACAAAAAGGGACTTTAAGTCAAAGACCATAACTTGATATTGGTAAATCAAAATGACATGGGACCAAAGGAATTGGTTAGAGGACTTCAAGACCTTTCCAAAATGTCCAAAAACATGATCAAAGCTTAAAATTTGAGCAAGATATGCCTTGTGGAAGTTGGGAAATTTTTGGGAATTTTGAAAAGTCAACTTTGCTTCAAATGCCTCAAAATTGCTAATGGGCCACATTTTCTTCCAAGAATCATCATCCAAGAGCTATGCACGACCATTTGACCCAAAGGGGATTTATTTCATCATTTTTTATTATTTATTTGAATTTTTATCACCATTAATTCATTTAATTAAACAAAATATGACAAAAATACTCAAGCATGCATTTTAAATCTTTTTATGCAGCTAATAGGTCTATCATAACTCCAAGATTTCGTGCACACTCAATTTGGAAAGATTTGGCCATGATTGATATCAAAAGGGCATGGAAAAGATTGAAAAAGATCCATGGAAATCAAATCTCAAAAGCATTGAATGCAAAGGTTTTTGGTTGAAATTTCTACCCTAATTCATTCCTCACATAAGTATAAACCTAAACCTAATGCTCAGAACCTGAGAGCTGCGCATCATATCAAATACACACTTTGCATTTTTTGTGAAAAAGTTGAAAACTGAAAACACACATAGAGCGTGATTCAAAGCTTATAATCAATTCCAAAAGCTTTCTGAGGCCTTCCTGAAAGTCCAATTTTCTCAAACTTTTCTCATATTCGTGTTCTGATTTATATGCCATATTCATACATTCTAATGCTTGTTTTACACTAATATGGACTCACTGAAACTGATGGCACCATTGAATTGGATTAATATTGCTTGTATAAAGAATTGCCATGGCTATTTTTTAGGGTTTCAGGAACCATGAATTGGGGCTTTATGTTTGAGGAAAAATTAGGCAACAAGACCTATGCCATTAGAATCAGAAGCTTCATACGAATCAATCCCACTAGTCGCGCTCTTTTTATGTTTGCGTATGGCCTAATCGCTATTTTCATGTTCTTCATTTAGTTGGGTTTTAAAACCCCCGCTATCCCTTCTATATTTTTCAGGTGAAAACGAAGCCAGGGAGAAGAAGATGAGTTGTTAGTTGATGGTTGGCTGATTCAAACATTGGCGCCCTTTTTTTTTATTATTCCACTAACGCGTGTTTTTTCTCTTTTATTAATCATCGCTCATTAAATAAACAAAGTAACACACTTGGCCTGTTGGTAGCTGTGTTGTCACACAAGCATTGGGACCTGGGTTCGATTCCCAGGTCCCCTCCCTTCTCAATATTATTTTGCATAATGTGTTCCTACGCAGCATGCCTTTCAGTGGTCTATCATGCATCCAGCGCCAAAGCTTGCCACGCGCCAGGGAGATTCATCTAATGGTCCGATCACGTAGTCCACCATGCACCCTCAGTCAACCATGTGCATACAAGCCAAAAAAGTCAACGTGGCCAAGCTTCTATTGGGCCAAATCACTGCTGATCACACCTCCAAAACTGGGTCTACCACCCCTCTTGTTTGCATCTCTATCCCTTTTCTTTTCTTTTTTTATTTATTTGTTTCAATTTAATTATTTTATTTTAATTCCTTAAATTAATTTCTATAACATAAAAGACACAAAAAATCAGAAAAAGTCAAAAATAAAAATATGTTTTAATATTTAATTCATAAATAGTTTTTTTTTGTAAATAAATCTTATTAACTAATTTTAGTTTTAATTTTAGGTTGAATTTTAATGTTTTTTTAATAAACTAAAAAATGTAGAATTAGGGTTTAATACTTTTATTCTTTTTTTCTCTTACCATTATTAAGTATTAATTATTTTTATAAATAAATATGCCATGTAAGTAATTAATGTAAATTAGGGTACAATCTAAACATTTTTCAATAAATTAAAAAATAGTTTAGAATTAGGGTTTTAATTAACTTTTAAGTTCCATTTAATTTTCTCATTAAAATTCTATAAATACAAAAACTCCAAAAATAATTTCTTTTTTCTCATTTAATAATTTAATCATTAATTCCAATTTAATTTCCTTAAAAGGGTCCAACGCCCTCGCATTCTCGATCTTACTTCTTTTCGCATTTACTTTTATTTCTTTTTGTGAATATAATGTATTTATCCCAAAGCCTTGTAATAAATTAATTAGGACCTTTATTTTCTGCATTTTTATTTTATTCAAAATCGGGTCTTGGTTTAATTTGGCGATGTAGACCCGCGCCTTTGTAATAGCGTAGGACTTTTATCTTCTCGCATCTTTTAACTGTTAATAACTTGCATGAAAGAATGAATGCCAAAAATAAAAATAAAGCGTAGATCACCAATGCATGACAAGATAAACATAATTGAAAATGACACACAAATCACACACCACCCCTAGGGTACGTCTCATTGTTGCCTTGCCCCTCGAAAAGTGGTCGTCGAGTAGAGGATGTTTTAGTAAGTCCTCATGTCCATGAACATGGCATGAGGGTAGCTTATAAGGTGTCTTCCTATTGCTCTGGTGACCACAATGTCCCGAACCCTCGAATTGACCCGAACACCTCCAACGGTGGTGCTACCTACCTCTCAATGGTGGGATGGCACTACTTTAAGGACATTTACACAGACGAATTCCTTAGGGTAGGTAGAGAACTTGTAGATACTTGATCTAATTTCAAAACAAATCAAAAACTTCTTTTCACACCGACACCTTTCAAAAAGCTTTCAAAAGCAATTTTTCAAACACTCTTGAGGACTGATACAAGAGTCGAACTGAAATTTTTAAAGAAACTTTTTCAAACCCACTCACCTTGAAAAGCAAACAAATAATTTTGAAAACACAAATGAGCAAGTATCTAAGAGCCCATGGATAACCATGGATAGAAAGGGTGCTAACACCTTCCCTTTCTATAAATCTACCTCCCGAACCGAGAGCAATCTCTATAAGGAATTTTTCTGTGCTTTTGTCCTTTCCATTTGGAGAAAATAAAAGACGGTGGCGACTCTTGCTTCCGCGACATTTCGCGAACCAGCGTTAAACAGTCAGTTCCAGATCCACCGATCACAGAACTGGCGACTCTGCTGGGGAATTACTTAAAGTGAGGTGTACCTTAGGACTAAGATCACTGTGTTTTCAATTGCTTTGACTTGTTTGCTTTAAATTGTGGGACTGTCTTGGGAGTTCTATAGATCCTAACCCGGATCTGAGGGATACCTTCTTAGAAAGTAGAAACAAGGCTGTGAGGGAACTGTGCGGGGTATACCGACATGGTTGAAACAGTCTGCTACGTTGATGTGGCACTTTGGTGTGTACCGGTAACCCTTGAGTTCAGTCAAGGAGAGTACGGGGCCTCCATGTGGTGTTGTGAAGCATCAACTGACCTTAGGAACCTTAATTGAACTATCTTGTCCTCTTTAGGGTAGTGAGATAACTGACTTTGGTGCAGTCCGAGGTTGGTTGATACTCGATACTACACTCAATTGAGGGTTGCTTTCCTGGAATATTTCGGTCGCCAGTTCAGTGGCTAAATCGAAACGATGAACAATGAAAGCAATCCCGTGATATTGGGACCTTTAGAACCCGGTTACTTCTAATAGGACAGGTTGAGCCCACCAACTTCAAGAGGGTAATACCCAGACCCCATGCTGGCCTAAACTCTAAGGGCTTGTCTTGTGTGACTTGTGTGCCTTACATGTTTGCCTTTGTAAATATTTGTGGTGTGTTTAATCATGGCATCATGACATCATCCAGCATCATATGCATTGACTAACCATTTCAGGGGTTCGAATCTTCATCTTTGTTCTTGTTTTGTAGGACATGGAAACTGTTCGCAGAAAGACAATTCAAATCAGCCTTGTAAGGATCCCTCCTCAGCTTGAGGAGCTTGTATCCAGGATTCCCGAGAGCTCTTCATTCAGTGAAAGACATGGAAGACTCATCAGCTTGGTCAATACCAACATTGAGGAAGATATGATAAAGGTCCTGTTCCAGTTCTTTGACCCTCTGCATCACTGTTTCACTTTCCTGGATTATCAACTGGTACCTACATTGGAAGAGTTCTCCCGTCTTTTGAAGATCCCTATCCTTGATCAACTACCCCACAACGGTACGAAAAAGGAACCCAAGCTTGAAGAGATTGGTAAAGCCTTACACCTACAATCATCTGACCTCAAGGGACATTGGGAGGTTAGAAGTGGCATCAAAGGGTTCTTAGCCAGGTTTCTGTTTGAAAAGGCCAAGGAATGTTGGAACTCCCTTGACTTACAAGCTTTTGAAGAAGTTGTGGCCCTCCTTGTCTATGGTTTGGTGTTGTTCCCTAACCCGGATCAGCTTATAGATATCAGTGTTGTCCAGATCTTCATGTCCAGGAATCCTATACCTACGTTGCTGGGGGACATCCTTCACTCATGTTACACTCGAACCATGAGAAAAAGAGGTGTCCTTATGTGCTGCACTCCTCTCCTGGGAAGGTGGTTTATTTCGCACCTTCCACAATCAGCTTTGAAGAACGAGCGGGGTTTGAGATGGTCACAACGATTGATGACTCTTACACATGCAGATATACATTGGTTCCCTTGGTCCAGAGAGGATGTCACTATCATTGATCGTTGCGGGGAGTACCCTAATGTTCCTTTACTTGGAATCAGAGGAGGTATTACTTACAACCCATGCCTGGCTTGGAGACAGTTTGGTTATGCTCGGAGGGATGGCCCTCATGACATGTTAATTCCTGACATAGTTTTTGACTTCGACAACGATGCACAAGGACTTCGCCAGAGATTTATCAGAGCTTGGAGGATGCCCAGTAAGATAGACAGCAAGACACTGGGGCACAAGAATTCCATCCCATTGGAACCTTTTCTCAAGTGGGTACGAGCCCGCTCCCAGAAGTTAATAATGCCTTATCCTCATGTGCTCCCTGTGATCAAAGAGCCAGTCTTGGAAGGAGAAGTGTCCTACACTATTCAACATCCTGACATGCCCACGTCCTGGGAAGAGATGCAGAAGATCTGGATCCAGCTTAAGGAAGAACGGAATTCTCTTGAGACCAGTCTACATGCTTGTGAAAAGAAGGTCTTGGAGCTCACCCGCCTATTGCACAAGGAAAGGAATCTCAACACCTACATAGCTCCAAAGAGGATGCGTAGTGTCTTTTAGGATTGATTTGCTTTGTAATACGTGCCCATGAGGCTTTGATGTACTAAACAATTATTCCCTTAATGATAACGTGTGTTCCCTTTTTTGTCTACAACAAATTTGACCTTTCGAACCCTTGAATGCATTGCATAAACACATATCATTCATCATGTGCATAGCAGGTTTTCTTCTTTTCAGGTTGCTTACTGTTCTTCGCTATTTATTTCAGCATCATGAACCCTGACTCATCATCAACCGAGATGTCTATCAAGGCCCTTCAGGCGCAGAACGTGCAATTTCAGGAGCTGATCATGGGTTTGGCTCAAGGCCAAGAAGAGCTGAAGGCTTTACTCCTGAAGAAGGGGAAGAAGAAGAAGAGAACTGTTCTTTTCAACTCGGGCCAGAGGTTTGGTAACACTCTACAGAATGAGGAAGCTGGTTCTTCTGTAGGCAAGAGCAGTCCCCAAGGGGGAAAAGGTCCTAGTCCGGTAGTCTCTGACAACGAGACCGACTTTAATGAGGAACAGTATCCTCCTACTGAAGACCGGTATAAGCAGTTGGAAGACAGACTGAATGCAATGGAGATCCAACAAGTGCCTGGGCTGGATTTCAGAGACTTGGGCTTATCTACTGGTGTGATTATTCCTCACAAGTTTAAAGCACCATCTTTCACCAAGTATGACGGGGGCGTCTTGTCCCAAGCTACACCTCAGATCTTATGTGCGGAAGATTCAACCGTACACAGTGGACAAGAACTTGTGGATCCACTTCTTCCAGGAGAGTCTTTCAGGGACTCATCTCGAATGGTTCTATCAGCTGGATGGGACCAAAGTTCGTAACTGGGAGGAGTTGGCTACTGCTTTTTACAAGAAGTACCAATATAATGCCGACCTTGCTCCTACACGTACCCAACTCCAGGGTATGTCGCTAGGATCAAGCGAAGGTTTTAAAGAGTATGCACAGAAGTGGAGGGATCTGGCTGGCAGAGTGCAGCCTCCGTTAACAGACCGTGAGCTGGTGGATATGTTCTTGGGGACCCTCTCTGGGCCATTTTTCAATCATCTTATCGGTAACTCATCTGCAGGTTTACTGATCTTATTCTGACTGGAGAGAGGATAGAGGCTGGAATGAAGTCCGGTAAAATTCAGAAAGGGGCATCTGCAAGTTCTGAGAAGAAACCCTTTAAGAAGGAGGCCAGTGCTGTATATGGGCCTAGAAGGCAAGAGAAACAAGAGCGCCGTCAATCTGTTAACACGGTGATGATTGCTAAGCCTGCTGCCGCTCCTCGGCAAACTAATCCACAAAGGGCTGAAAGACCTAGAAGAGAGTTTACCCGACTGAGTATGACCTTGTCGCAAATCTTACCGCAGTTGCTATCCACCAATTTGGTGACTGTTAGAGAGGCCCCGAAGGTTGTGAACACTGCCTCTCCCAAGTACAATCCAAATGCTCGCTGTGCTTATCACTCCGATAGCTCGGGGCATTCCACTGATGACTGTTGGGCCTTAAGGAATAAGGTGCAAGACCTTATTGACGCAAAAGAGATACAATTTGAAGCGCCTGAAAGGCCAAATGTGGTGACTGCTCCTATGCCCCAGCATGGAGTGAATGCCGTTGATGAAGATGTGTATGCCGTTTCTGTGAATGATGTAGCTACTCCTCTGATGACTGTTAAGAGGAACCTACTGCTGGCCGGTTTATTTCCGAGTTGTAGCGAAGGTTGCCTTTTCTGTGTTGTTGCCCTTTCTGGTTGTCCTTTGCTGAAGTTGGGCATCCAAAGCCTGATGGACAGCAAAGAGATTATGTTCAAGAAGACAGCTATTCAGTTTGTTCCGGTGGAAGAAGTATCTGTTGTTACAATCTTTAATAATCCGATCAAGGCTCTCCCGAGGAAGCCGGTTAAAATCATGACTGTCGCACCCATTGTGATTACTGTTCCGGGGCCCCTCCCCTATGAATCTGATAAGGCTGTCCCATGGCACTATGGGGCAGATGTATATGTACATGGTATAAAGCAAGAGTTCAACACTGGCACCAGCATCAGCAATATCACTGGTCCAGCCAAAGTAACCCGCAGTGGCAGGCTCTTCTCTCCTGACATTGCGCCACCCGCTATTCGAAGACCCCTCACTATAACACCTACAAGTGTACCTGTTCCCGTTTCTGATCAAGTTGCTTCCCCTGCTGCCGAGTCATCTAATGCTCGGGGCAAAGGGATTGAAGATGAGCCTGCCCGGATGGAGGCACCAAAATCTGTGAATGTTGAGGCCTCCCAACAAGAGATGGAGGAAATTCTGAAGATAATCAAGAAGAGCGACTTTAATGTTGTTGAACAGCTGGGGCATACCCCCTCCAAGATCTCCATGCTCTCCTTGTTGCTGTGCTCAGAGGCCCATGCTAAGGCCCTAATTTCATTCTTCAAGACGGCCCATGTGCCACAGGAGACATCTGCAGTCTAGTTTACTGATTGCATAGCCAATTTGACAGCCGACAATAGTTTGGGTTTCTCGGATGCTGACCTTACTGCTAAGGGAAAGGACCACAATGACGCCCTGCATGTCTCTATTGAATGCAGGGGAACTACTCTTGCGCACGTGTTGGTGGACACTGGTTCTTCCCTGAATGTGTTACCCAAGAAGGCCTTAGACCGTTTGGATTGTGAGGGCCTGGAGCTGAAACCTAGCAACATCATTGTCAGAGCCTTTGACGGTTCTAAGAGGATGGTTCATGGAGAGGTAGACATTCCTATTCGTGTGGGATCTCAAGTATTCGACTCGACCTTCTATGTGATGGATATCCGTCCATCCTATTCTTGTTTACTGGGCCGACCTTGGATTCACAAAGCTGGGGCAGTGACCTCTACCCTACACCAGAAGCTCAAGTACCCCGTCAGAGGGAAGATTGTCACTGTGCAGGGAGAGGAGGAGTATATGGTGAGCCATTTGAATTCCTTCAGGTATATTGAGATGGACGGGGAGTTTATTGAAACCCCCTTTCAGCATTTTGAAGAGGTACCTCCAACTTTGGCAGCGGCAGAAACAGTGGTCGAAGAGGACTTTCCTTTGAAGATGGCTTCCCTGAAGGATGCCCGGGCCGTGATCGAGAAAGGTGAATGTGCTAACTGGGGCAGGCTCCCTGATTTCACTCTTAAAACTGACAAGTTTGGACTGGGTTTTACTGCAGAGGCTCAGAGAGCTGTGCGCAAGGCAAAGACCAGAAGACCTCCTGTGCTCATTACCAATCCGGGAGTGAATGCCATTGGGGATGAAGATGAGGTGGAAGAATCAGAGTTTAATAGCTGGATTTACCCGACGACTGATGGTGGATTGACCAACTGGACCGCTAAAGATCATACTCCTGTTACTTTTGTTACGCAGTAATAAACTCCTTTGTTTTTGTTATTTGTAATAAACAATTGAAACTCTATGGCTCGGTGTCTTACCCGGGGCACCGTGGCTTCATTTGTGAGGGCATATTAATTGTCATTTCATATATCATGAATAAAGACCTTTGACGTTTTCTCGCATTTCAAATCTTATGCTCCTTTTCTTTCTTTCCTTTCTTTATATATGTTGCAAAGCAGCTGTATTTACACACACTCACTCGTACAGGTTTCAATCCACTCTGGATCTCACTGGTAACGACTCTGCTACTTCCAGTTATGATTTCGAAAATCCGATCAACTTAGCCGGAGACGAAGGTGAAGATGATTGCGAAGTGCCTGGCGAGCTTGCAAGACTGTTACTCCAGGAAGAGAGGGCAATTCAACCACACGAAGAGCCGGTGGAAACAATAAATTTGGGTACTGATACGGACAGAAAGGAGGTTAAGATTGGTGCCAACCTAGAGCTCAGCGTGAAGCAACGGTTGACTCAGATGTTACATGATTACATGGAAATCTTTGCCTGGTCCTACGAAGACATGCCCGGGTTGGATACTGACATTGTGGTCCATTATTTTCCTACCAAGGAAGACTGCCCTCCGGTTAAGCAAAAGGTCCGCCGTATGCGTCCAGAGATGTCTGAGAAGATCAAAGCCGAGGTTATGAAACAGTTTGATGCCGGTTTCCTTGCAGTGACTTCTTACCCTCAGTGGGTTGCTAATGTGGTGCCAGTACCAAAGAAGGATGGTAAGGTCAGAATGTGTGTCGACTACAGGAATCTGAACAGGGCCATCCCCAAGGATGACTTCCCTCTACCTCACATTGATGTCCTTGTTGACAATACTGCTCAGCATAAGGTGTTCTCTTTCATGGATGGTTTTTCAGGCTATAATCAGATCAAGATGGCTCCTGAAGACATGGAAAAGACTACCTTTGTTACTCAGTGGGGGACCTTCTGCTACAAGGTCATGCCTTTTAGACTGAAGAACGCTGGGGCAACCTACCAACGTGCCATGGTTGCTTTATTTCATGACATGATCCATCATGAGATAGAAGTATATGTTGACGATATGATTGCAAGGTCCCAAACTGAGGAAGAACACCTGGATCATCTGCAGAAATTGTTTGACCGTCTGAAGTTGTACAAACTAAGGTTGAACCCGAACAAATGCACCTTTGGGGTAAGATCTGGAAAGTTGCTAGGTTTCGTTGTAAGTGATAAGGGTATTCAAGTGGACCCTGCCAAGGTTAAAGCTATTCAAGAGATGCCAGTTCCCAAGACAGAGAAAGAGGTCAGAGGCTTTTTAGGACGCCTGAATTACATTGCCCGATTTATCTCACATCTAACTGCCACCTGTGAGCCAATCTTCAAGCTGCTGAAGAAAGATCAGGTAGTACGTTAGAATGATGAACGTCAGGCTGCTTTTGACAGAATCAAAGAGTATCTCCAAGAACCACCCATACTTATGCCACCGGTTGAAGGGAGACCTCTGATATTATACCTGACAATACTTGACAACTCAATGGGGTGTGTGCTGGGGCAGCATGACGAGTCTGGCCGAAAAGAGCATGCCATTTATTACCTTAGCAAAAAGTTTACCGACTGTGAGACCCGATACTCACTGCTCGAGAAAACTTGTTGCGCTTTGGTATGGGCTGCTCTCCGGCTGAGACAGTATATGCTGACTCACACTACCTTGTTAATCTCAAAAATGGATTCTATAAAGTACATATTTGAAAAGCCGGCTCTGTCTGGGAGAATAGCAAGATGGCAAATGATCTTGACAGAATACGACATACAATACACGACTCAGAAAGCCATCAAAGGAAGTGTATTGGCAGACCACTTGGAACATCAGGCAGTAGACGACTATCAGTCAATGAACTTCGAGTTTCCAGACGAGAGTATCATGATAGTGACTGATTGTGAAGTACCTGGACCGGATGAAGGACCTGAGGAAGGATCCCGATGGTCTATGCACTTTGACGGAGCCTCCAACGCTTTGGGTAACGGTATCGGCGCTGTGATCATATCTACTCAAGGCACTGATACTCCACTCACTGCCCGGCTATGTTTCAACTGCACCAACAATATGGCAGAGTATGAGGCATGCATCATGGGTCTTCAAGCTGCGATCGACCTAAGGATCAAGTATGTGAGTGTCTTCGGAGATTCCGCTCTCGTGATCAATCAGATCAAAGGAGAGTGGCATACGAAACATCCGAATCTTATTCCTTACAGAGAATGTGTGTTGACCTTGATCCCCCACTTCATAGAGATAACCTTTGAACACTTTCCGAGAGAGGAGAATCAGTTGGCGGACGCGTTAGCTACGATGTCTTCTATGTTCAAGGTCAAATGGGATAACGAGGCTCCCCGGATCATCATCTGGAAACTGGAAGAACCGACATACTGTTGTGATCTTGAGACTGAGTTGGTGACTGAGAAGCCTTGGTACCATGAGGTGAAGAGATATTTGGAAGCTCAGGAATACCCTGAAGGTGCATCTGTCAATGATAATAAGTTTCTGAGAAGGTTCGCAGCGAAGTTCTTCCTCAGCAACGGCATTCTGTACAAGCGAAACCATGATTCGACCTTACTACGTTGTGTGGATAAGACTGAAGCAGAAAGGATCATGGCGAAGCTACATGAAGGTACCTTCGAAACACATTCCAGTGGGCATACCATGGCAAAGAAAATCCTTCGGGCAAGGTATTTCTGGTCCACAATTGAAGCGGATTGTTACTGTTGTACCCCAAAATTTGCCCTCCCATATTCTTCAAGAAATTGCCAAGACAAGCTTCAAAATTCCCCAAGGGTTGCACAGTGCAAGGGCCTCCTAAGCAGTCAAAATTAGGGTTTTGGTTCTGATCAAGAAAATGAAGTTTCCAAAGTTCCAATCAAGTCTCACATGCCTACAAATATGGTCAAGCATCCTCATACAAAGTTTCAAGACTTTCAGCACAAAATTGCACAGTCAAAAACCCTAATTGCACTACAGTCAACTATAGGGGCAAAATGGTCATTTGACAGTCAAAAGTTCAAATTTTTGGTCAACATCTCATTTTGAAGCCACAAACATCATTTGATCAATGCTTGATCATGATTCTCAAAGCTTGGCTCAGAAATCATCAAGATGCAAAAGTTTCCTTATTTGGACAGTTGAAAAAGTCAACTGTAAATTGACCAGTGCATAACTTTCACATGGATTATCAGAAAAATTCCATCCAAAGCTCATTTTGAAGAGAAATACATTTCCTACAACTCCTCTTCATACTTCAAGTCCAAGAAATTCTCTCACAAAAAGTTATCAATTTCAACATTATAGGTCATTTTCAAATGTCAACAAAAAGGGACTTTAAGTCAAAGGCCATAACTTGAGATTGATAAATCAAAATGACATGGGACCAACGACATTGGTTAGAGGACTCAAAGACCTTTCCAAAATGTCAAAGAACATGAGCAAATCTTAAAAATTGAGCAAGTTATGCCTTGTGGAAGTTGGGAAATTTTTGGATATTTTGAAAAGTCAACATTGATTCAAATGACCTAAAAATTGCTAATGGGCCTATTTTTCTTCCACAATTCATCATCCAAAGCATACACACGACCATTTGGCCCAAAGGGAAGTTTTTCTCCATTTTTTTTTATTTATTTGAATTTTTTATTATTAATAATTCATTTAATTAAATAAAATACATGAAAAATACAAAACTAATGAAATAAAATCTTTTTGTGCAGAAAATACTCTCATTGGACACTCAAGATTCGTGCATAATCATTTGTGGAAAGTTTTGGCATGATTTGGTATCAAATGGCATGAAAAAGATTGGAAAAACTAATGCTTGAAAATCAAATATTGAACAATCAAATCTTGGATTCTTTTGATCAGATTTTTGACCTAATTCATTCATACTTATACAAGCAATCAAAACCTAATGCAAAAGACCACTCAGCTGCGCTAGAGACCAAGACACAAACTTGAAATTTTTGCAAAGAAACTCAAAACTGAAAACCTAATTCTAGGGTGATTCAAGGCACGATTTTGATTTCATTAGCTTGCTAAGGCTTCATAGAAGGGAGTGGCATCCAAAACCTCAAGCTTTTGTGCCCAGAAACGTGAGAACAATCTCATCTGTACCGAAAATTTTTCATAATCGTGCATCTCAATTCATGCACATTTAGCACTTTTTAATATTTGATTCATATTCCTTGTGTGATTCTAATGCTAACCATGTAAATTAATTGTGTTTTTAAGCATTGTATACGATTCTACCATTATCACGTTCTAGGGTTTATGAAGCTCTGAATTGGGGGTTTGTGAATAAGGCAAAATTGGGACACCACGATGCCATGAACATGCTCAGCATACTTGGACGAAGAGTTTGAGACCCTCGCGCTCAATTTATGAGCCTTCCTGGCCTATTCGCTATTTTCCTGAAAGTGGCCTAAAAGAACACTTGAAAAAACGTTGCCTAATATGTTTATGTTTCAGGAACGAGGAAGAAGAAGATGCGTGGCCATCAACGATTGGCCTGTTTAAATTTTCGCGCGGAAAAAAGAAGCACTAACGCGTTTTGTTTTATTATGTTTCTTAATTATGTTATTTACAGATAAGCAAGATGGCACAGTTGGTGAAGCGTTTGAGTGGTAATGTTCAGGACCTGGGTTCGAGCCCCAGGTCCTCACCCCCTTCATATTATTTTGTATTTGGTGATTCCATGCAGGTTCAGTATAAAGACGCACCGTGTACCCATACCATCCAACATGCCACGCGTTTAATCTCATCAATTCAAGGGCCAGGATATGTGGAATATGGTAGGCCCTAGTCAACGCGTGTACACGTGTCCTGAAAAGTCCAATGGGCCAAGGGCAAATGGGCCAGATTTCTAAAGAATAACCTCCATATTAAGGGGCAGACCCCCTAGGTTTGCAAAGTTTATATTTTCTTTATTGTTTTTTATTATTATTTATACTTTCCTTTAATTATTGTTTATTAATTAATTTATTATATTTTCATAAAAAACACAAAAATCATAAAAATCAGAAAAGAAAAAAATAATAAATATTTTTTATTTTAATATTTCTTGTAAATAAATTCATAAATTAATTAGTTAAATTAGGTTTTAATTTTAACTTTTTTTCTAATAAAAACCTAAAAAATATAGAATTAGGGTTTAATTAATTTTCATCTTTTTTTTCTTTTATTCCATAATAATTAAATATTAGATATTTATTTTTATAATTAAATTGTATGTAAATTAATTAGGGCTAATTTTAGGTCAAATTTAATCTTTTCTTAACAAATAAAAATTGTAGAATTAGGTTTAATTTTAATTAATTCTTTTTCATTAAAATCCTAAAATACTAAAAAATACCAAAAACATTTCCTTTTTTTAATTAATTCATCGTTTAATTTAATTTTGCAAAAAAAGGGTCCAACGCCCTCGTTTCGATTTAATTCGCGCATACTTGTTTCTTTTTCTTATAATATTTATGTATCTCTCCCAAGGCCTTGTAATTAATTTCTCGCATTTTTAATTCTTTATTTTCATTAATTCTTTATCTTTCTGTCAAATCGGGTTCGAGAAATTTTGGCGATATGGACCCGCGCCTTTTGTAATAGCTTAGAATTTACTTTTTTCGCAATTTTTAATTGCTAATCAAGGCATGAAAGAATGTATGGACTAAAATAAAAACAAGCGTAGAACACCGATGACATGACAAGATAAATACAAATGAACACGACACACAAATCGCACACACCACCCCTAGGGTACGCCTCACTGTTGCCTTGCCTCGAAAGGTGATCGTCGAGTAGAGGATGTCTTAGTAAGTCCTCATGATCCGGGAACCTGGCATGAGGGTAGCTTCTAAAGTATCTTCCCATTGCTCCGGTGATCACCATGTCCCGAACTTCAAATTGACCCGAACACCTCCAACGGTGGTGCTACTTACCTCTCAATGGTGGGATGGCACTACTTTAAAGGACATTTACACAGACGAATTCCTTAGGGTAGGTAGACGACTCGTGGATACTTGCTCTAATTCAAAACAAAACAAATCAAAAATACTTTTCACACCAACACATTTTCAAAAAGCTTTCAAAAGCATTTTTCAAACACTCTTGAGGACCGATACAAGAGTCGAACTGAAATTTTCAAAGAAACTTTTTAAAACCCACAGTTGAAAAGCAAACAAACCATTTTTGAAAACACAAGTGAGCAAGTATCTAAGAGCCCATGGATAACCATGGATAGAAAGGGTGCTAACACCTTCCCTTTCTATAATCTACCTCCCGAACCGAGAGCAATCTCTATAAGGAATTTTTCTGTGCTTTTGTCCTTTCCATTTGGAGAAAATAAAAGACGGTGGCGACTCTTGCTTCCGCGAAATTTCGCGAACCAGCGTTAAACAGTCAGTTCCAGATCCACCGATCGCCAGAACTGGCGACTCTGCTGGGGACATTTTTAAAGTGAGGTGTACCTTAGGGTTAGTTCATAACTGTGTTTTCAATCGTATTGACTTGTCTGCTTTAAATTTGTGGGTTGCCTGGGAGTTACATAGATCCTAACCCGGATCTGGGGATACCCTGTTTAGGTAGCATAAGCTGTGAGGGACCTGTCCGGCGTAGACCGACACGGGTGTAACAGTGGCTACGTTGGTGTGGCACCTTGGTCTGTACCGATATCCCTTGTGTTGCAACGAGGAGAATATGGGTCTTCTAAGGAGTCATTAAGCACCAACAACCTTAGAACCTTAAATGACACAACTTGGCCATTAGAACAGTAGCAGTATGCTACGCCCATTGAGGCTAAACTCTCGTGATGGTTCTGGCCGCAAGAAAAGATTGTGATGCTGGAGTTATGACCGATTGAGGGTAGTCAATGATATTGGGATCCTCTAAGAACCCGGTTACTTTGATAGGACAGGTATGAACCAACAAACTGAAAGAGGGTAATACCTAGACCTCATGCTGGCCTAAACTTTAAGGGTTTCTCTTGTGTGAGTTGTGTGCCTTCGTACTTGACTATTTGCATGCTTGTTATCTGACACGTGAGTTTCTTGCAGGTTTTGTTTATAGTCCTTAATAGGGACTCATAACAGGGTATACCAAGTTTCTTACAGGTTTTGGTTTGCAGTCCTTAATTAGGACTCATAACAGGGTTTACTGAGTTTCTTGCAGGTTTTGTTTTTAGTCCTTAGCTGGGACTCATGACAGGTTTTACTTGAGTTTCTTGCAGGTTTCTGTTTATAGTCCTTAATAAGGGCTCGTAACAGGGTTTATTCATATTACCCCATGCATCATGACATCATACCATTGCATACATCCTAACCCATTTCAAGGATCTCAAGGGCTTGTGATGCAGGTCATGATGAATCAAACATCTAGCAAGGGGAAAAGAGGATTTATTTTCCTCTAGCCAAAGTTGTCAGAGGCTATGACCCACTTGATATGGTGAGCTCTGACTCTTGAAGAAGGTTCCCCTAGCCAAGGTTGTTTGGAAAGAAAAATAAGGTTGATGACTTGAGTCAGAGGCTATGACCCACTTGATATGGTGAGCCTTTGACCCTTGGAAGAAGGACTCTCAACAATATGCAGTTCCTTCAATCAAGTTACCAGACCCAAATTCTAACAAATTTTCTTGTTTACCCCGCGAGGTCCTTGAAAACATTGCATGCATATCATACATATCATCGCATTACAGGTACCCTTTGGACAGGTCACTTACCATCCCCGCTGTTTATTTCAGTCAATGGCTTCCCAACAAGATAACCAGGACCTTCTTGCTCAAGAGACTCGGTTTGGGGAAATCCTCCTGAATCTATCCAAGGGACAGGAGGAGCTAAGGACACTTCTCATGGGGACTTTTGTCAAGAACAATGCTGAGGATGAAAGGCTGAAACACCTGCAAGCTGAGGTGGATGCATTGAAAGTCCAGATGCTGGGGCAGGCAACTGCCATTCAAAGGTTAGCTCAAAGACAAGACGAGCTCGGGATTCTCATCAACCAACTGCTTCGGGGTAACCAGCTGGGGCAAACATCTAGGGTTGAAGAGCCAGTCATCATTCAACCACCCTTGAGACAAGCAGACAAGGGAAAAGCTCCCCAGATGGCTTCAGTATCACCAATTCAGTATCAACCTCACCAGCTTCAGCCAGACAAGCCCAAAAGGCAATTCACCAAGCTCAACGTGTCGCTGCCTCAAGCCTTACAACAACTGCTGAGGTTGAATTTGGTAACTCTAAAGGATCCTCCTAAGAATCCCAACAGGACACCTTCAAGGTATAACCCCAACGCTCGCTGCGCTTATCATTCTGACAGCCCGGGGCATGCTACAGAGGATTGTTGGACTTTGAAGAATAAGATCCAGGACCTGATTGAGGAAGGAGCTGTGGAATTCACCCAAGATGGCCAGGCTGAGTGCTTCTACCATCCCTACAGGAGGCACCATTTGAAGTAACAAGCCCTGAGATGAGAAGAATTTTTGTTCATTCGAATGTTCAAGTTGCAATTTTCTTTTGTTCAAACATTTGTTCATTGTTAAACATTGTTATTTCATTAATGCATCGCATATGTCTGTTTTGAAACAATATATTCGTATTCACTAAATGCAAATTATTTTCATGTTTTTTCTGATGTCAACTCCTGATTAAGAAATTCTAAGCCTCTTGAGGGAGGATGACGAAAACGATACCATAATCTACAGTATGCTTTTGAACAGACCCCGCTGATGAGGTACAGGCATTGTTTCAACCCCTAAACACTGGAGTTATAAGGATGATAATCCCTCGTCAACCCATCTGAGCCAAAGAAGTAGGAGTTTTTCTTTTCGAAATTTAAAACCCTTAATCATAACCTGGGGCAGGGTAGTCTCTCAGTTGATCCAAGTGCACAATGAATGGCACCAAATGAGTCTTTCCAAAAACAAAAGACAGTGATGGTTCCAAACAATCGTAAAGACAGGCAGTCATTATCAAAAAAAAAAAAAGAGGTTCATAAAAAGCCCAAAAAGTCTAAACCTACAAAGGGGACTTACGAAACTGGGGCATCCCGCTGGCTGTAATCATAAAAGAAACAGTTCAGGCAAAATTTAGGGATAGCAAAATCAAAAAGAAAGAGGTCATACAAACCCTCAACAAAAAAAGGAAATGACTGCCTATTCAAAATAAATCATCAATGTCCGAACCATCACCGGAAAATCAGAACAAAGACCCAAATAAGGTCTAACGCACGATCAATTGAGTTTAGGTTTGAAGAACATCACGAAGAGCGGGTGGGTACATATAATTTTAGCCTTTATCCTTTGTTTCTTAAACCATGAACCAGGCCACGTTATAACCCTTAAAAGTCCTAGCTGAAGCAAGGGTTAGTTCGAAAGCATACTGTACAAAAGGTATCCTGACTCCTTAAGGCTCACGTTAAAATACGGAGATGACATCACGTTTACAAACAATCACTTGTTTTATGAAAAAGAATGCATTTTCAAAATCTTCAAGACACACATAAGCTTTGCATTTTTAACATAACTTTGTTTGCATATGACTTTTTGTTTGAACAGCATAGAAGTTCGCACGACGAATGCCTAATGAACAGAAGTACCTCCAATCAAGGGGCAGACATGATCAGGGTCTATTATCTGGGGCAGTCCAGTCAAGATTCGAAGAACCTCTCAAAGGCCAAATAGCCTGGGGAAAATCTCCGCCCGAGTCACTTGGGGCATTCTAATAACGAATCTTGTCTGAGCAAACACGTTCTGGTGGCGTGACAGAACACTTCTAACATGGGCAACTCCTTACTTTCTGAGAACGGACATAGTCGAAAAAATACTACGCAAAATCAAAGACCCGCTAGGTTGACATACCTAGGCAAAAATAAGGGCTTCCCGGCGAACCAAAAGGGTTCGGGCAAAATGAGGGATGAAATGAAAAAATCTGTACACCCGGCAAGTCGAAAACCTGAAAAGGCGGCTTGGGCAAAAATGGGTATCCCGGTGGACTGAAAACCCGAAAGGGCGGTCCAGGCAAAAGTTAGGGATCAAAGCGTACGACTATGTCCTGTCATCTTGTCACCTGCCTACTAGAAGAAGGTTGGTCCATCAACAACTATCAGCCCCTCACAGGTCTTCCTCTCATACCTCAGAAACAGGGGCAGTAATGAGTCGTCCAAACGGTATAATGATTCTGTCCATCAAGGTACCAAGGTAGGTTCAACTAAAGAACACAACCAGATATTTTAATTCCCCAGAGAGTGAGCCAGCAAGCAGTACACTCTCTCCCAAGCAAAGCTACAATCAAACCTTAAAGAAGTTGGGTGTCCTCCAGCAGATCTCAATATTCCCCAGCAGCAATATACATATATTCTTGACAAGCATCCCCGGCAGTCTTGGCCTAAAGATTGTTCCCCGGCGGCATATCAACATTCAAAGGAATCACTTCCCCGCAGTTCAAAACTTCTCCAAGAGAGCCCAATCCAGTTTCCCCAAGAAAGTTGGGATCCATCCCCCCAAGCAGTAAGCTTATCCCCAGTAGATTCTGGAAGCTTATCCTCACAGAACACGAACGCGTCGTCCGGCTTTATTCAAAGAGTTATTTCCTTAACAGGATATAACTGGGTTATCCTCAGCCAAAAGCCATGGAAAGAGCGTCCTCGACGAAGTTCTCTTACCCCCAGCGAAGTCTATCAGCACTTCCAACACAGCAAAGATATCCTCAGCAAGTTACTATCAACAACTCAACAAGGTATCCTTCTCCCCACAGATTATTTCTTCCCAGCAAGATCACTAGGGTACTTCTCCCCCCGCAGAGTAATCCATTCGTCAAGTTTATTCCCCAACGGAGTTATCTTCTCCTATCGGTATTCTTGCAACTATCATCCCTAGCGGAAGCAAAAGCTTATTCTTCAACAGCAGCCCAGGAGTGACTTCTTGGCACCCGTCAAGGATTTACTTTCCTAGACGAAAACATACATAAACGTCACATACATCATTATAGCATGCATAGACGCATCATAACTTACAAATCTCATTTATGTTGAGAACATCATTGCTTGGTCCATATCATGCATTGCATATGACTGACCTTTACCTTTCAGGAAAGATTCCGCTAAATTCTCAATCATATTTCAAGACCTAGACCGGTTCAGTTAATCGACTCCAAAGATTTCTTATCCTGTCCAAGGCCTTCTCTAGTCCAGCTAAATCGACCCCAAACAGATTTTTCTGATGAAGACTCAGTAGAAGTTATCCAAGGTTTTTCTCAAACGTCCGCTTTTGAGATTATAATTTCCTATGGTTCTCTCCCCAATGCTGCGGAGATGATAATTCCAACCCAGGTTTTTCTCAAACGTCCGCTTTTGAGATTATAATTTCCTATGGTTCTCTCCCCAATGTTGTGGAGATGATAATTCCAACCCAGGTTTTTCTCAAACGTCCGCTTTTGAGATTATAATTTCCTATGGTTCTCTCCCCAACGGCGCGGAGATCATAATTCCAACCCAGGTTTTTCTCAAACGTCCGCTTTTGAGATTATAATTTCCTTTGGTTCTCTCCCCAATGTTGTGGAGATGATAATTCCATTTCAGGTTTTTCTCAAACGTCCGCTTTTGAGATTATAATTTCCTTTGGTTCTCTCCCCAATGTTGCGGAGATGATAATTCCATTCAAGGTTTTTCTCAAACGTCCGCTTTTGAGATTATAATTTCCTATGGTTCTCTCCCCAATGTTGTGGAGATGATAATTCCATTTCAGGTTTTTCTCAAACGTCCGCTTTTGAGATTATAATTTCCTTTAGTTCTCTCCCCAATGTTGTGGAGATGATAATTCCATTTCAGGTTTTTCTCAAACGTCCGCTTTTGAGATTATAATTTCCTTTGGTTCTCTCCCCAATGTTGTGGAGATGATAATTCCATTTCAGGTTTTTCTCAAACGTCCGCTTTTGAGATTATAATTTCCTTTGGTTCTCTCCCCAATGTTGTGGAGATGATAATTCCAACCCAGGTTTTTCTCAAACGTCCGCTTTTGAGATTATAATTTCCTATGGTTCTCTCCCCAATGTTGTGGAGATGATAATTCCATCCCAGGTTTTTCTCAAACGTCCGCTTTTGAGATTATAATTTCCTATGGTTCTCTCCCCAATTTTGTGGAGATGATAATTCCAACCCAGGTTTTTCTCAAACGTCCGCTTTTGAGATTATAATTGCCTATGGTTCTCTTCCCGATGCTGCGGAGATGGTAATTCCCACCAAGATTTCGCTCAATGATTGCTGTTGAAGTGAAGTTATCCAAGATTGTCTCAACGTTTGCTGTGAGGTTAAGGTCATCCAAGGTTCTCTCACCGTTCCCGTTGAGGTAGTAACCACCCCTGGTTCATTCATCACCGTTTGAAGCTCTATATTCAGCTCATGTAACCAGTCAGGATATATCTATACCAAACATCTGAAAACCAGCTCCTGCAACATGTCAGGTACTCATTTTTCTTTTTGCAGGTACGCAAGTTCTCGCTAAGGAATCTCTTATGCGATCAACATCCAGATGGCATCTATAAGCCCATCATCCTATTCATCAATCGCTAAATGGCATCTATAAGCCCATTTCCATCACACTGCTACTATGTGAGCGCAAATTTCTGGGCACTCTAGTGTTCAATCATCTTCCACCCTCGGATTACGAAAGGCACATCAGCCAATCTGCATCCTCAGGTCTAAGAAGATTGAACAGGGGCAACTGTTGTACCCCAAAATTTGCCCTCCCATATTCTTCAAGAAATTGCCAAGACAAGCTTCAAAATTCCCCAAGGGTTGCACAGTGCAAGGGCCTCCTAAGCAGTCAAAATTAGGGTTTTGGTTCTGATCAAGAAAATGAAGTTTCCAAAGGTCCAATCAAGTCTCACATGCCTACAAATATGGTCAAGCATCCTCATACAAAGTTTCAAGACTTTCAGCACAAAATTGCACAGTCAAAAACCCTAATTGCACTACAGTCAACTATAGGGGCAAAATGGTCATTTGATAGTCAAAAGTTCAAATTTTTGGTCAACATCTCATTTTGAAGCCACAAACATCATTTGATCAATGCTTGATCATGATTCTCAAAGCTTGGCTCAGAAATCATCAAGATGCAAAAGTTTCCTTATTTGGACAGTTGAAAAAGTCAACTGTAAATTGACCAGTGCATAACTTTCACATGGATTATCAGAAAAATTCCATCCAAAGCTCATTTTGAAGAGAAAGACATTTCCTACAACTCCTCTTCATACTTCAAGTCCAAGAAATGCTCTCACAAAAAGTTATCAATTTCAACATTATAGGTCATTTTCAAAAGTCAACAAAAAGGGACTTTAAGTCAAAGGCCATAACTTGAGATTGATAAATCAAAATGACATGGGACCAAAGACATTGGTTAGAGGACTCAAAGACCTTTCCAAAATGTCAAAGAACATGAGCAAATCTTACAAATTGAGCAAGTTATGCCTTGTGGAAGTTTGGAAATTTTTGGATATTTTGAAAAGTCAACATTGATTCAAATGACCTAAAAATTGCTAATGGGCCTATTTTTCTTCCACAATTCATCATCCAAAGCATACACACGACCATTTGGCCCAAAGGGAAGTTTTTCTCCTTTTTTTTTATTTATTTGAATTTTTTATTATTAATAATTCATTTAATTAAATAAAATACATGAAAAATACAAAACTAATGAAATAAAATCTTTTTGTGCAGAAAATACTCTCATTGGACACTCAAGATTCGTGCATAATCATTTGTGGAAAGTTTTGGCATGATTTGGTATCAAATGGCATGAAAAAGATTGGGAAAACTAATGCTTGAAAATCAAATATTGAACAATCAAATCTTGGATTCTTTTGATCAGATTTTTGACCTAATTCATTCATACTTATACAAGCAATCAAAACCTAATGCAAAAGACCACTCAGCTGCGCTAGAGACCAAGACACAAACTTGAAATTTTTGCAAAGAAACTCAAAACTGAAAACCTAATTCTAGGGTGATTCAAGGCACGATTTTGATTTCATTAGCTTGCTAAGGCTTCATAGAAGGGAGTGGCATCCAAAACCTCAAGCTTTTGTGCCCAGAAACGTGAGAACAATCTCATCTGTACCGAAAATTTTTCATAATCGTGCATCTCAATTCATGCACATTTAGCACTTTTTAATATTTGATTCATATTCCTTGTGTGATTCTAATGCTAACCATGTAAATTAATTGTGTTTTTAAGCATTGTATACGATTCTACCATTATCACGTTCTAGGGTTTATGAAGCTCTGAATTGGGGGTTTGTGAATAAGGCAAAATTGGGACACCACGATGCCATGAACATGCTCAGCATACTTGGACGAAGAGTTTGAGACCCTCGCGCTCAATTTATGAGCCTTCCTGGCCTATTCACTATTTTCCTGAAAGTGGCCTAAAAGAACACTTGAAAAAACGTTGCCTAATATGTTTATGTTTCAGGAACGAGGAAGAAGAAGATGCGTGGCCATCAACGATTGGCCTGTTTAAATTTTCGCGCGGAAAAAAGAAGCACTAACGCGTTTTGTTTTATTATGTTTCTTAATTATGTTATTTACAGATAAGCAAGATGGCACAGTTGGTGAAGCGTTTGAGTGGTAATGTTCAGGACCTGGGTTCGAGCCCCAGGTCCTCACCCCCTTCATATTATTTTGTATTTGGTGATTCCATGCAGGTTCAGTGTAAAGACGCACCGTGTACCCATACCATCCAACATGCCACGCGTTTAATCTCATCAATTCAAGGGCCAGGATTTGTGGAATATGGTAGGCCCTAGTCAACGCGTGTACACGTGTCCTGAAAAGTCCAACGGGCCAAGGGCAAATGGGCCAGATTTCTAAAGAATAACCTCCATATTAAGGGGCAGACCCCCTAGGTTTGCAAAGTTTATATTTTCTTTATTGTTTTTTATTATTATTTATACTTTCCTTTAATTATTGTTTATTAATTAATTTATTATATTTTCATAAAAAACACAAAAACCATAAAAATCAGAAAAGAAAAAAATAATAAATATTTTTTATTTTAATATTTCTTGTAAATAAATTCATAAATTAATTAGTTAAATTAGGTTTTAATTTTAACTTTTTTTCTAATGAAAATCTAAAAAATATAGAATTAGGGTTTAATTAATTTTCATCTTTTTTTTCTTTTATTCCATAATAATTAAATATTAGATATTTATTTTTATAATTAAATTGTATGTAAATTAATTAGGGCTAATTTTAGGTCAAATTTAATCTTTTCTTAACAAATAAAAATTGTAGAATTAGGTTTAATTTTAATTAATTCTTTTTCATTAAAATCCTAAAATACTAAAAAATACCAAAAACATTTCCTTTTTTTAATTAATTCATCGTTTAATTTAATTTTGCAAAAAAAGGGTCCCACGCCCTCGTTTCGATTTAATTCGCGCATACTTGTTTCTTTTTCTTATAATATTTATGTATCTCTCCCAAGGCCTTGTAATTAATTTCTCGCATTTTTAATTCTTTATTTTCATTAATTCTTTATCTTTCTGTCAAATCGGGTTCGAGAAATTTTGGCGATGTGGACCCGCGCCTTTTGTAATAGCTTAGAATTTACTTTTTTCGCAATTTTTAATTGCTAATCAAGGCATGAAAGAATGTATGGACTAAAATAAAAACAAGCGTAGAACACCGATGACATGACAAGATAAATACAAATGAACACGACACACAAATCGCACACACCACCCCTAGGGTACGCCTCACTGTTGCCTTGCCTCGAAAGGTGATCGTCGAGTAGAGGATGTCTTAGTAAGTCCTCATGATCCGGGAACCTGGCATGAGGGTAGCTTCTAAGGTATCTTCCCATTGCTCCGGTGATCACCATGTCCCGAACTTCAAATTGACCCGAACACCTCCAACGGTGGTGCTACTTACCTCTCAATGGTGGGATGGCACTACTTTAAAGGACATTTACACAGATGAATTCCTTAGGGTAGGTAGACGACTCGTGGATACTTGCTCTAATTCAAAACAAAACAAATCAAAAATACTTTTCACACCAACACATTTTCAAAAAGCTTTCAAAAGCATTTTTCAAACACTCTTGAGGACCGATACAAGAGTCGAACTGAAATTTTCAAAGAAACTTTTTAAAACCCACAGTTGAAAAGCAAACAAACCATTTTTGAAAACACAAGTGAGCAAGTATCTAAGAGCCCATGGATAACCATGGATAGAAAGGGTGCTAACACCTTCCCTTTCTATAATCTACCTCCCGAACCGAGAGCAATCTCTATAAGGAATTTTTCTGTGCTTTTGTCCTTTCCATTTGGAGAAAATAAAAGACGGTGGCGACTCTTGCTTCCGCGACATTTCGCGAACCAGCGTTAAACAGTCAGTTCTAGATCCACCGATCACAGTTACCAACATTCTCGGACATGTCATAAGTGCCAAATTTATGCAGATAAGGTGCATGTCCCTCCAGTTCCTCTGAATGTCTTAACAGCACCTTGGCCTTTTGCAATGTGGGGCATAGATATGATCGGCGAGATTAAACCTACGGCATCCAACGGGCAACGCTTCATCCTGGTAGTGATTGATTACTTCACGAAGTGGGTTGAAGCAGCTTTCTACGCTACAGTAACCAAGAATGTTGTGGCACGGTTCATTCGGCACAATCTGATCTGTCGATACGGCGTCCCAGAAAGAATCATTACAGACAATGGTACCAACCTCAATAACAAGATGATCACTGAGCTCTGCGAGCAGTTCAAGATACAGCACCACAACTCTTCTCCCTACCGGCCGAAGATGAATGGGGCTGTAGAAGCAGCGAATAAGAACATTAAGAAAATCGTGCAGAAGATGACAGTGACTTATAAATATTGGCACGAGATGTTACCGTTCGCTCTACATGGGTACCGTACCTCAGCACGGACGTCAACCGGGGCAACTCCTTTCTCCTTGGTCTACGGTATGGAGGCAGTCTTACCGATCGAAGTGCAGATACCCTCTCTCCGGATAATGAAGGATGCAGATCTGAGCGAAGATGATTGGATTCAGACACGACTTGATCAGCTAAACCTTATTGATGAAAAAAGACTTGCTGCTATCTGTCATGGTCAGACGTATCAAAAACGGATGATCAGGGCATTTAACAAAAAGGTTCGACCACAAGAATATCAAGTTGGGGATCTGGTAATCAAGCGTATTATCCTTCCTCAGAGTGATCCAAGGGGAAAATGGACCCCTACGTACGAAGGGCCATTTGTGGTTAAACATGTGTTCTCAGGAGGAGCCATGATTCTAACCAACATGGATGGTAACGACCTTCCTCACCCCGCCAATGCAGACATAGTAAAAAGATACTACGCATGAAAAAAGACCCGCTAGGTTGACATACCTAGGAAAAAATTAGGGCTTCCCGGCGAACCAAAAGGGTTCGGGCAAAATGAAGGGATGAAATAAAAAAAATCTGTACACCCGGCAAGTCGAAAACCTGAAAAGGCGGCTTGGGCAAAAATGGGTATCCCAGTGGACCGAAAACCCGAAAGGGTGGTCCAGGCAAAAGTTAGGGATAAAGCGTAATACTATGTCTCATTGGATCACCTTGCATCCAGAATCCGGTATCAACCTCAAGTTCAGACGGCATTAATCAATCAGCTTCATCCTCGACTAGGTCATCAAGTGATGAGACGCTCGGAGATATAAAGGCGATAGCAGAGTTGAAACCCAGTGGATCATTCTTTTCACACAGCTTTTTTGTTTCCCTTTTGTACAAATTGTAAACTCTTTTGTTCGGCGGCGTTCTCCTACTAGGACGTCAGCCTCTTGTACATAAAAACGCCTATTTACAGGCAAATTCAATATAAAATCACTTTTGAAGTTAAAATTGCCAATTGTTTTCCTTTTCTGTTTTGTTTTGTGAAGAACGTCCAAGGTTCAATTTGTGATATATGCATTCGACACTAATTGCTAAACTCATAAATATTTGCATACGAAACAAAGGATTAATTACAGGTAACATTAGAAGCAGGGGCAATAAAGAGTTGTCTAAGTGATCTAGTTGCTCAGTCCATCAAGGTACCAAGGGAGGTTCAGCTAAAGAACGTAACCAGTATATCTCAGTTCCCCAGAGAGTGAGCCAGCAAGTCAGTGCACTCTCCCCAAGCAAAAGCTATTATCAGCCTTAAGGAAGTTGGGTATCCTCCAGCAGATCTCAACATTCCCCAGCACGATATACAAATATTCTTAAACAAGCATCCCCGGCAGTCTTGACCTAAAGATTCTTCCCCGGCGGCATATCAAACATTCAATGGAGTCACTTCCCCGATACAGTTCAAAACTTCCCCAGGAGAGTCCAATCCAAGAAAGTTGGAATCCATCTCCCCAAGCAGTAAGCTTATCCCCAGTAGATTCTGGAAGCTTATCCCCGCAGAGCACGGACGCGTCCCCCGGCTTTATTCAAAGGTCATTTCCTTACCAGGATATAACTGGGTTATCCTCAGCCAAAAGCCACGGAAAGATCGTTCTCGGAGAAGTCTTCTTATCCCCCAGCGAAGTCTATTAACGCTTCCAACATATTAATGGTATCCCCAACGAAGTTACCATCAACATTTCAGCAAAGTATCTCTCTCCCCACAAAGTATTGCTCCTCAGCAAGATCGCTAGAGTAATTTTTCTCCCCGCAGAGTAATCCATTCGCCAAGTTTATTCCCCAACGGAGTTATCTTCTCCTACCGGTATTCTTGCAACTATCATCCCCAGCGGAAACAACAAAGCGCTATTCTCCAACATCAGCCCAGGATATGACTTCCTGGCATCCGTCAAGGATTTATTTTCCTAGGACGAAAACATACATTCATAAACATCGCATTTCCATATATTATAGCATGCATATACGCATCATATCTTACAAATCTCATTTATATTGAGAACATCATTGATTGATCCATATCATGCATTGCATATGACTGACCTTTACCTTTCAGGAAAGATCCAGTTAAGTTCTCAGATATATTTCAAGACTTTAGTCTGGTTCAGTTAAATCGACCCTAAGATTTTCCTGATTCTTATCCAGTCAAAGGCCTTCTCTGGTTCAGTCAGATCGACCCTAAGATCTCCCTGATTCTTATCCAGTTGAAGATATTCCAAGACCTTGCCCGGTTCAGTTAAATCGACCCTAAGATTTTCCTGATTCTTATCCAGTCAAAGGCTTTCTCTGGTTCAGTCAGATCGACCCTAAGATCTCCCTGATTCTTAACCAGTTGAAGATATTCCAAGACCTTGCCCGGTTCAGTTAAATCGACCCTAAGATTTTCCTGATTCTTATCCAGTCAAAGGCCTTCTCTGGTTCAGTCGGATCGACCCTAAGATCTCCCTGATTCTTATCCAGTTGAAGATATTCCAAGACCTTGTCCGGTTCAGTTAAATCGACCCTAAGATTTTCCTGATTCTTATCCAGTCAAAGGCCTTCTCCGGTTCAGTCAGATCGACCCTAAGATCTCCCTGATTCTTATCCCAGTAGAAGACATCCAAGGTTCTCTTAGCGTTCCTGTTGAGGTAGTAATCGCCCCCAGATTCTCTCAGCGTTCCTGTTGAGGTAGTAATCGTCCAAGGTTCTCTCATCGTTACTATTGAGGTAGTAATCGTCCAAGGTTCTCTCACCGTCCCGTTGAGGTAGTAACCATCCCTGGTTCATTCATAACCTTCTGAAGCTCTAGATTCAATTCCTGTAACCAGTCAGGGCACATCTATACAAAGAGTTTGAAGACCAGCTCCTGTAACAGGCCAGGTACTCATTTTCTTTTTCAGGTACGCAAGTTCTCGCTAAGGAATCTCTTACGCGATCGACACCCAGATGGCATCTATAAGCCCATCCACCTATCCATCATCTCTCAACATGGTATCTATAAGCCCATCATCCTATCCATCAATCTCCAAATGGCATCTATAAGCCCATTCCCCCATCACACTGCTAACATGTGAGCGCAAATTTCTGGGCACTCTAGTGTTCAATCATCTTCCACCTTCGGATTACGAAAGGCACGTCAGCCAATCTGCATCCTCAGGTCTAAGAAGATTGAACAGGGGCAACTGTTGTACCCCAAAATTTGCCCTCCCATCTTCTTCAAGATTTTCAAAGAGCATGCTTCAAAATCTCCCAAGGGTTACACAGTTCAAGGGCCTCCTGACAGTCAAAAACTAGGGTTTTGGTTCTGACAAAGAAATTGAAGTTTCCAAGGGTCTAAACAAGTCCCACATGCCTACAAACATGGTCAAGCATTCACATGCCAAGTTTCAAGACTTACAATACAAAATTGCACAGTCAAAAACCCTAATTGCTCAACAGTCAACTGTAGGGGGAAAATGGTCATTTGACAGTCAAAAGTCCAAATTTTTGATCAACATCTTATTTTGAAGCCACAAACATCATTTGATCAATTCTTGATCATGATTCTCAAGGCATGGCTCAAAAAGTCTCAAGATGCAAAAGTTTCCATATTTGGACAGTTGAAAAAGTCAACTGTAACTTGACCAAGGCATAACTCCCACATGGTTTATTATAAAAATTCCATCCAAAGCTCATTTTGAAGAGAAAGACATTTCCTACAACTCCTCTTCACACTTCAAGTCCAAGAAATGCTCTCACAAAAAGTTATCCATCTCAACATTATAGGTCATTTTCAAAAGTCAACAAAAAGGGACTTTAAGTCAAAGACCATAAATTGAGATTGGTAAATCAAAATGACATGGGACCAAAGGCATTGGTTTGAGGACTTCAAGACCTTTCCAAAATGTCCAAAAACATGATCAAAGCTTTAAAATTGAGCAAGATATGCCTTGTGGAAGTTGGGAAATTTTGGGAATTTTGAAAAGTCAACTTTGCTTCAAATGCCTCAAAATTGCTAATGGGCCACATTTTCTTCCAAGAATCATCATCCAAGAGCTATGCACGACCATTTGACCCAAAGGGGATTTATTTCATCATTTTTTATTATTTATTTGAATTTTTATCACCATTAATTCATTTAATTAAACAAAATATGACAAAAATACTCAAGCATGCATTTTAAATCTTTTTATGCAGCTAATAGGTCTATCATAACTCCAAGATTTCGTGCACACTCAATTTGGAAAGATTTGGCCATGATTGATATCAAAAGGGCATGGAAAAGATTGAAAAAGATCCATGGAAATCAAATCTCAAAAGCATTGAATGCAAAGGTTTTTGGTTGAAATTTCTACCCTAATTCATTCCTCACATAAGTATAAACCTAAACCTAATGCTCAGAACCTGAGAGCTGCACATCATATCAAATACACACTTTGCATTTTTTGTGAAAAAGTTGAAAACTGAAAACACACATAGAGCGTGATTCAAAGCTTATAATCAATTCCAAAAGCTTTCTGAGGCCTTCCTGAACGTCACTCCATCTTTTTCCAGTCCTCACGCATAAAGAAGTGGTAGAACAAAGTCCAATTTTCTCAAACTTTTCTCATATTCGTGTTCTGATTTATATGCCATATTCATACATTCTAATGCTTGTTTTACACTAATATGGACTCACTGAAACTGATGGCACCATTGAATTGGATTAATATTGCTTGTATAAAGAATTGCCATGGATATTTTTTAGGGTTTCAGGAACCATGAATTGGGGCTTTACGTTTGAGGAAAAATTAGGCAACAAGACCTATGCCATTAGAATCAGAAGCTTCATACGAATCAATCCCACTAGTCGCGCTCTTTTTATGTTTGCGTATGGCCTAATCGCTATTTTCATGTTCTTCATTTAGTGGGGGTTTAAAACCCCCGCTATCCCTTCTATGTTTTTCAGGTGAAAACGAAGCCAGGGAGAAGAAGATGAGTTGTTAGTTGATGGTTGGCTGATTCAAACATTGGCGCCCTTTTTTTTTATTATTCCACTAACGCATGTTTTTTCTCTTTTATTGATCATCGCTCATTAAATAAACAAAGTAACACACTTGGCCTGTTGGTAGCTGCGTTGTCACACAAGCATTGGGACCTGGGTTCGATTCCCAGGTCCCCTCCCTTCTCAATATTATTTTGCATAATGTGTTCCTACGCAGCATGCCTTTCAGTGGTCTATCATGCATCCAGCGCCAAAGCTTGCCACGCGCCAGGGAGATTCATCTAATGGTCCGATCACGTAGTCCACCATGCACCCTCAGTCAACCATGTGCATACAAGCCAAAAAAGTCAACATGGCCAAGCTTCTATTGGGCCAAATCACTGCTGATCACACCTCTAAAACTGGGTCTACCACCCCTCTTGTTTGCATCTCTATCCCTTTTCTTTTCTTTTTTTATTTATTTGTTTCAATTTAATTATTTTATTTTAATTCCTTAAATTAATTTCTATAATATAAAAGACACAAAAAATCAGAAAAAGTCAAAAATAAAAATATGTTTTAATATTTAATTCATAAATAGTTTTTTTTTGTAAATAAATCTTATTAACTAATTTTAGTTTTAATTTTAGGTTGAATTTTAATGTTTTTTTAATAAACTAAAAAATGTAGAATTAGGGTTTAATACTTTTATTCTTTTTTTCTCTTACCATTATTAAGTATTAATTATTTTTATAAATAAATATGTCATGTAAATAATTAATGTAAATTAGGGTACAATCTAAACATTTTTCAATAAATTAAAAAATAGTTTAGAATTAGGGTTTTAATTAACTTTTAAATTCCATTTAATTTTCTCATTAAAATTCTATAAATACAAAAACTCCAAAAATAATTTCTTTTTTCTCATTTAATAATTTAATCATTAATTCCAATTTAATTTCCTTAAAAGGGTCCAACGCCCTCGCATTCTCGATCTTACTTCTTTTCGAATTTACTTTTATTTTTTTTTATGAATATAATGTATTTATCCCAAAGCCTTGTAATAAATTAATTAGGACCTTTATTTTCTGCATTTTTATTTTATTCAAAATCGGGTCTTGGTTTAATTTGGCGATGTAGACCCGCGCCTTTGTAATAGCGTAGGACTTTTATCTTCTCGCATCTTTTAACTGTTAATAACTTGCATGAAAGAATGAATGCCAAAAATAAAAACAAAGCGTAGATCACCAATGCATGACAAGATAAACATAATTGAAAATGACACACAAATCACACACCACCCCTAGGGTACGTCCCACTGTTGCCTTGCCCCTTGAAAAGTGGTCGTCGAGTAGAGGATGTTTTAGTAAGTCCTCATGTCCATGAACATGGCATGAGGGTAGCTTCTAAGGTGTCTTCCTATTGCTCTGGTGACCACAATGTCCCGAACCCTCGAATTGACCCGAACACCTCCAACGGTGGTGCTACCTACCTCTCAATGGTGGGATGGCACTACTTTAAGGACATTTACACAGACGAATTCCTTAGGGTAGGTAGAAAACTCGTAGATACTTGCTCTAATTTCAAAACAAATCAAAAACTTCTTTTCACACCGACACCTTTCAAAAGCAATTTTTCAAACACTCTTGAGGACTGATACAAGAGTCGAACTGAAATTTTTAAAGAAACTTTTTCAAACCCACTCACCTTGAAAAGCAAACAAACAATTTTGAAAACACAAATGAGGAAGTATCTAAGAGCCCATGGATAACCATGGATAGAAAGGGTGCTAACACCTTCCCTTTCTATAAATCTACCTCCCGAACCGAGAGCAATCTCTATAAGGAAATTTTCTGTGCTTTTGTCCTTTCCATTTGGAGAAAATAAAAGACGGTGGCGACTCTTACTTCCGCGACATTTCGCGAACCAGCGTTAAACAGTCAGTTCCATATCCACCGATCACATTCTTCAATCAACCCCTTGTGCTTTTGAATCAATCTTGATAACTTTTAAATGTGGTGAACCAAGATAAACCTTTCCATGCCATTTCTTCCAAAATAAATTCAATGATGAGGTTTGGACTTGTCAAGCTTTATTGACTAGGGCATGGAAATAAACTCATGAGCCCATGGAGCAACTTGTTACGCCTCATTGATTTTACCTACATTATTAACAAGTAAGACAAACCAACATTGCATTTTATTAATTAAAAAGAAAATCAAGACAAAATATTCATGATCACAAAAGAAAACAAGTCAAGGTGCTTGGTGATTCCTCAAAGAGTAAAGCTAAAGATAGGGAAGAGAACCAAAAGCCCTAATGTGATGTTATTGTGATTGAATCAACAGGGTATGATAAAGGGATCTTAGGGGCAAAAATTAGGGTACAACAGCTGCCCTTATTTAAGTTTATTCTATCCGTAGATATGAAGGTTAAAAATCTTTGTGTCGACGCGATCAAAGGTACTTAAATATAAAACAAACCCTATTTTTAGCCCTAAGATGCCATGCAATGCTTATGAGCATGAATGCATATGAACAAAATCAAATAGACGCAAAACACCAATAGGGATGTAACAAAGGAAATAAAGAAACAAAAGAGAAACCCGACCAGGAAAATAAATCACTGGTGGATCAAAAGATCCGACTCATAGAGGATGATAAAAATTCAAAGGATACACCAACTTCTACTGAAGGCAAAACTACCAACGTTCACTGAAGGCAGAAAGAGAAATGAAATAACAACACCGACGTTTACTAACGGTGATCTAGCAACGTTTACTGAAGGTAGAGAGAAAGAACCATCGACGTTCACTGACGATGAACTACCAATTTTCACTGAAGGTAGAAGGAAAAGGGATATCATAGCATCGTCATTCATTGACGATGAACTACCAACGTTCACTGAAGGTAGCAAAAAGATAACAATCACCAACTTTCACTGATGGTGACCTACCAACTTTCACTAAAGGTAGAGAGAGAATATATCATAGCACCGCCGTTCACTAACGATAAACTACCAAAGTTCAGTGAAGGTAGCAAAAAGATAATAATCACCAACTTTCACTGATGGTGACCTACCAACTTTCACTGAAGGTAGAGAGAGAATGTATCATAGCACCGCCGTTCACTGACGATGAACTACCAACATTCACTGAAGGTAGCAAAAAGATAACAATCACCAACTTTCACTTATGGTGATCTACCAACTTTCACTGAAGGTAGAGAGAGAATATATCATAGCACCGCCATTCACTGATGATGAACTACCAACGTTCACTGAAGGTAGCAAAAATATAACAATCACTAACTTTCACTGATGGTGATCTACCAACTTTCAATGAAGGTAGAGAGAGAATATATCATAGCACCGCTGTTCACTGACGATGAACTATCAACGGTCACTGAAGGTAGCAAAAAGATAACAATCACCAACTTTCACTGATGGTGTCCTACAAACTTTCATTGAAGGTAGAAGGAAAATAAATATCATAGCATCGCCGTTCACTGACGATGAACTACCAACATTCACTGAAGGTAGAAAAAAGATGACAATCACCAACTTTCACTGAAGGTAGAAGGAAAATAAATATCATAGCATTGCCGTTCACTGATGATGAACTACCAACTTTCACTAAAGGTAGCAAAAAGATAACAATCACCAACTTTCACTAAAGGTGACCTACCAACTTTAATTGAAGGTAGAGAGAAAATATATCATAGCACCATCGTTCACTGACGATGAACTACCAACGTTCACTGAAGGTAGAAAAAAGATTTAAAAAGATGTCAACATTCCGACGTTTTACTTAGAACGGGTTTCAACTTCTTCTTTAACCAAGGCATTCTTCCTGGAAAGGGTAATAAGCTGTCTCAAATAAAGAGACTACCACTTGTAAAGATTTCACAATGAACTGTTTCTGCGATATTGAAATATTTGTCATCCACTGGAGTAATTTGACAATGAACTGCAAACTATCCACTCATAGAGAAGATAGCAAAAAAGGTAACTTCGACCTTTACAGGGAAGTATCAGTTGCTCAAATAAAGAGACCTGCTACTTGTTGTTATAAGAAGGATTATAAAAAAGACTTTCTGGGGAAAGAAATAGGGCTTCATGGGGAAAGAAACATGACTTCCTGGGGAATGAATCGTGACTTCCTGGGGAAATGCCAATATACTCCTGCTGAGGAGATAAAGTCTTCTCGTTAAAAATAAATGCACATTCTCAAACCAAAAGTCGAAGCTTGCAGAAATCCAAAGTAATAATATTGCTAAGGATCAATGATTCAAACCAGAAATAAACTTGAATAAAAAGGTCTTCCAAATTACATTCTTTGAGAAATAAACTCAAGAGGGAAACCCAAATCATCCAGATAAAGAGCTGTGTAAGAAGGCTAAAGCAAAAATCTTCCATGAGGGATAACTCAGTGGGGAAATTGAAAGAATATACACTTTCGGCTTATGGCTGACACTCTATTGGGGAGAGGATAACACAACTCTGCAAAACAGGGTAATATGTCAACAATATATTAATGGATACGAATGAGCAATTATTTGCTAAGTTTAGCTATGCATGATGTATGTATGAATGTATGAGTGTTATCATGCATATGCTCACAAAATAGACATATAATATTGGGGATAAACAAACAAAACCAACTTGGGGGCACACAACCCTCGGCTAAATCACATCCAAGACGACCATTCCAAAAGAAAATAAGCACCAACTGAGGAAACAAAGTCCTACTGCATGGCTTAACTTTACGGGGGAGAAACATAACATAGCGACAAAATAGTAAAGATACAGGGATATAACATCCTTCTCCAGGCTTCACCAGGGAATAACACTCAGACTTCAATGGGAAAATAAATGTTTTCATGTGTAGCACTTCTACCGAGGATAGCAAAACTGATTTCAAATAAGGCAGATGGAAACCAAATTGTCAAAACATCCACTAGGGAATTCAGGCCAACTTTAAAGGATAAAAAGCATACATACTTCACTAAGGGAGATAATGCTTCATCATCGTGACATCAACTGGGGACTTTGTACTGACTTCACTGGGGAGGTCAACACCACATCATTGAGGGTAAATCAAGATACGTTCTTCTCTGGGGAAACCGGAGATACGTTCTGCTTTGAGAGTAATTATTGCACCAACTTCTCTGGGGAGAAAGGACTTCTATAAAATAAGCGAGGCCTTCACTGGAGAATCTTGGATTGAGTACTCATATCATGCAAACTTATTCCACAAAAGATGCTATGGAATAGCCTTCTTGGGAAATAACTATCAACAAAAATGCCAATTATTGCCAAAAAGAACAACATTCTGCAAATGGTTTGATCTTAGCATACCAAGGGAACAAGACCTTTCATCATATGAGGGAAGATTTTACTGGGGAATCTGGGATAGAGACTTCAGACCATGGAAACCCAAAATGAAAAATGAACCAAGACTTGACTGGGGACACTGGGATCACAAACCCAATACTGCACCTTACACCAACTAGTATCGTCTTCAATATACAAAAATCACACGCATACCAGCAAAAACGTCATGAGAAAACCTTCCTGGGGGGAAACAAAACTTCACAAAATTACAGGAGTTCGTCTATTCCTGGGATCACCACTTTTGTTTTCCTCTAGAATCACAAAATCTAAAGTAAAAGTAAGTTGTAAATATTTTTTTTAAAAACAATTTTGGTTATTTAATCTTTTTTTTTCTTTGAAAATTATTATCAACAATAAATGGAGTCTTTATAAGATGAGTAAAAATAGGAACTACGAAGAATTGGGTAAAAGCTCAAATTTTATTGATAGAATGGTAGTCTTCGAATCGCGAGACTCCATGGATAATTACAAATTTTGGAAAATGGTAATATATAATGGAAAAGATATATTTAAATACAATGACCATTATTCCCTCTAACAACTTTGAATTTCTGAGCAGTAGCTTTTGTTGAAGTATGGTGAGGATCCAAGAAGATTGTTGCTTCCATGATCAAGTCTTGTATGATGTAGTTACTTGCCAAGAAAGTGCCTAACTTTTGCCTAAGCTTCCCTTGCGGGTTTTTAACTTAGCGGGAAATTTTATGTTGTTTATGTCTCTAATGTTTGCCTAGATCGCCCTTTCGGGTTTTCGGTCTACCGAGACACTCTTTTTTGCCTAAGCCGCCCTTTCGGCTTTTCAGCTTAGCGAGTTGTTCTTTTATTTCTTTAGGCAAAGTATTTCTTGATTGCATCAGCATTCATGGGACGTGGGAACTCCTCGTCATCCATAGTTTCAAGAATTAATGCACTGCCAGAGAAGGCTTTCTTAATAACATATGGGCCTTCAAAATTGGGAGTCCACTTGCCCCTAGAATCAGCGTTAAAAGACATGATCTTCCTGAGCACGAGGTCGCCTTCTCTGAATTCACGAGGTTTGACCTTCTTATCAAAAGCTTTATTCATTCTCTTCTCATATAACAGTCCATGACACAAAGTTGTCATTCTCTTCTCTTCGATCAAATTCAATTGGTCAAACCTATTCTGGACCCATTCAGCCTCTGACAACTTGGTTTCCAATATCACACGCAAAGAGGGAATCTCAACCTCGATTGGGAGCACAGCTTCCATTCCATACATAAGGGAGAACGGGGTTGCTTCTGTTGAAGTGCGGACAGATGTCCGTGAAGAAGTGAAAAAACACAAGAAGGGGGTTGAATTGAAATTTTAAAAATCAATGGAGTAAATAACACGTTTATTTTTATCCTGGTTCGTTTGAACTCAAACTACTCCAGTCCACCCGCCAAGGTGATTTCTCCTCTCTCCAATGAAGTCTTAATTCACTAATCAAACTTGATTACAATTCTACTTTGACAACTGTCAAAGTCTTCTTGAGTCCAAAACCACAACCCGGTTTTCTCAAGGTAATTGACTAAACATTTTATTGAATAGAAGTGTACAATGATGTTTCTAATAAACAGTATCACAAACTTGTGATGTATTACACAATTTAATATTGAATCGTTGAAGATGAAGAATGATAGCTATGTTGCTGACTTTTCACGTGAGTTTTTCTTTTTGAGCGCAGTCTTTTTTTTCATCTTGAAATCTTCTACTTGTCAACTTTAAATAGGACTTACAATAGTGACATAAGAAGATACTTTTGGTATGCCCATAACACGCGTTAATTAGCTTTCCAAATCAGGAGATCCTTGTCTATTTGTAGTTGTTACTTATGATCTTGCATTGATATATTGTAACGCTTCAGAGCTTCTTACATCAAAGTATGAATATTACAGTTGAGAGTCCTTTACAGCTTGATCATAACTTGCACATCAGAGTATCAGAGATTCTGCTTCGCAGCACTGGTGCATTCAGAAGTTCAAACATAACTTCTTCATATAAGTGTGTCATGCATATTTGATGTGTCTGAATCTTTCATTATCCTTTCAACTTCTGTGCTCGCATAATCAGAACTTCTGGTGATGTTCTGGCAGAACTTCTAGTTGCATCAGAACATCTTTTTCACATCAGAACTTCCTATCATGTGTTTATTATCATCAAAACTCTTACTGGGATGTAGAACCAAATTATGTTCTAACAGTCTGATATCCATGTAAAGCAAAAGGGACCATTTCATGCCAATATTTGTAAGTAACAACCATCTTCTGGATGATCTTCTTGATATTCTTATTAGCAGCTTCAACAAACTCATTCACATTCGGCCTGTACGGAGATGAGTTGTGATGGACAATCTTGAATTATTCACAAAGTTTTATCATCATCTTGTTGTTCAGATTCGAGCCATTGTCGGTGATAATTCTGCTCGGCACACCATACTGACATATAAGACTGTTCTTAATAAAGCGCACAACCACCTGCTTAGTAACATTAGCATATGGAGTATCTTCCACCCATTTGGTGAAGTAATCGATTGCTACCAAAATAAAACAGTGTCCATTCGAAGCTTTGGGTTCTACCATTCCAATCATGTCAATACCCCACATAGAGAAAGGCCACGGGGAAGAAATAACATTGAGAAGTATCAGTAGTTAAAATATCTGCAACATATATGATTTTATCTTTTGGTACCCATATTCTTATGGGTCCATGACTGTTAGAGTTTCCAAAATTCTGTTTGAATTTTGGTTTAGTATAAAACGCCTTACTAGTATGTTTTATATCATGTGTTTTCCCAGTAGTGAAGTGAGAATAAAGAGGAGTGCGTTTGATAACCAGATCTTTAACTTTATTAGGTTGGGATACTTTACCTTTGTATCCTATACCTATTCTGCTGTTTCTGCTAACTCCATAGATCATTGAAGCCATCTTAATTCTATCTATGTTCTTAGCGAGGAATTTCTGAAAGCTGAGATCATATTCGTTTATGATTTTATTAGGATTACCAGGAACTTCTGAGACCATTTCCTTCTGAGTATTTTGTAAATCATTTTCAAGTTTAAAAACCTTTTCTTTCAACTAAGAGTTTTCTAGTCTCAGATTCTTAGTTTCTTCAGAGTCAGAAACTATATCCTTTTTCAGGTTCTTGTTTATGACTCGAAGCTTCTGGTACCTTTCTAAAATTTCTGACAGACTCTCCTCTAATTGGGATCTAGAAAAAGTTAGAAAATACCTCTTCAGACTCTGATTCTGATGCTGATTCTGATTCTAATTCAGAGGATTCGGAGTCATCTGATAAGTTGTCTGTTTGAGCTATATTGGCTTGTTCATCTTCTAATTATGTTCCATCTTCGGAAAAATTTAGAGTTATACCATGTCGCCATAAGACTTTTCTTCTTCTCCTTAAAGAACTTATTTTTATGTTTCTCCTTCTGAAACCTTGGACAATCACTTTTGTAGTGAACTTGTTTATTGCATTCATAGTAGGTAATGATTCTGTTTACTGGATTTTCTGTATCCAAAGGATTGTTTAGAGTTATTTCCTGTTCTCCTGGAGTTTCTGAAATTCTTTTGCTTGTGCTTCCACAGCTGATTGATTCTTCTGGATAGAAAGAACAGTTCGTCTTCTTCTGGCGAGGATTCTCCAAAGTTTTTTGCTTCTACTTCTGCCTGCAAAATTTTGGTTTCATATTTGTTAGATTTCAAAGCAAGAGACTTACATTGCTTCTGAGGCTCATCGTATTATAACTCTATCGTGTGGCTTCTGAGAGAGCTGACAAGTTCTTCCAGAGATATTGTGTTCAGATCTTTTGTCAGTTTGAGAGTCGTGACCATGGGTCTCCATTGCTTTGGTAAGCTTCTGATGATCTTCTTTACATGATCAGTAGTTAAATATCCTTCGTCTTCTTCCATTCTGAAGGCTTCATATTTCTGAATGAGCGCAAGGGCTTTAGTTTCTTTTACTTGCATGTTGCCTTCATGCGTAATTCTCAGAGACTCAAACATGTTCTTAGTTGTTTCCCTATTTGTGATCTTCTCATACTCTGAATATGAGATGGCACTCAGGAGAATTGTTCTGGCTTTGTGATGATTTCTGAAGTCTTGCTTTTGATGATCTATCATCCTTTTTCTGTCAATCTTCTGACCGCTTTCATCAACAGGATGTATGTATCCATCAGTTACCATATCCCAGAGGTCAGCGTCATAGGATAGGAAGAAACTTTTTATCATATCCTTCTAGTAGTCAAACATTTCACCATCAAAAATTGGAGGGCCACTTCTGATGTTATGACTTGTTCCCATCATAGTGTTTTCCCCCTTTGGATCTTTATCTGACATGGTAAAGTGTTTGCCCCCAGATCCAGGAGCTCTGATGCCAATTAAAGAAGTAAAAAAACACAAGAAGGGGGGGTTGAATTGAAATTTTAAAAATCAATGGAGTAAATAACACGTTTATTTTTATCCTAGTTTGTTTGAACTCAAACTACTCCAGTCCACCCGCCAAGGTGATTTCGCCTCTCTCCAATGAGGTCTTAATTCACTAATCAAACTTGATTACAATTCTACTTTGACAACTGTCAAAGTATTCTTGAGTCCAAAACCATAACTCAGTTTTCTCAAGGTAATTCACTAAACAGTTAATTGAGTAGAAGTGTACAATGATGTTTGTAATAAACAGTATCATAAACTTGTGATGTATTACACAGTTTAATATTGAATCGTTGAAGATGAATAATAATAGTTGCGTTGTTGACTTTTCACGTGAGTTTTTCTTTTTGAGCGCAATCGTTTTTTTCATCTTGAAATCTTCTTCTTGTCAACTTTAAATAGGCCTTGCAATAGTGACATAAGAAGACACTTTTGGTATGTCCATTGCACGCGTTAATTAGCTTTCCAAATCAGGAGATCCTTGCCTATTTGTAGCTGTTACTTATGATCTTGCATTGATATATTGTAACACTTCAGAGCTTCTTACATTAGAGTATGAATATTACAGTTGAGAATCCTTTACAGCTTGATGATAACTTACATATCAGAGTATCAGAGATTCTGTTTCGCAGCGCTGGTGCATTCAGAAGTTCAAATAGAACTTCTTCATATAAGTGTGTCATGCATATTTGATGTGTCTGAATCTTTCATTATCCTCTCAACTTTTGTGCTCGCATAATCAGAACTTCTGGTGATGTTCTGAAAAAACTTCTAGTTGCATCTGAACATATTTTTCACATCAGAACTTCCTGCATGTAAAGATACTTTTTATTAGCGAGCATATTTGTTCTTTATATCATGTGTTTGTTATCATCAAAACTCTTACAGGGATGTAGAACCAAATTATGTTCTAACAGTCCGATATCCATGTAAAGCAAAAGGGACCATTTCATGCCAATCTTTGTAAGTAACAACCATCTTCTGGATGATCTTCTTGATATTCTTATTAGCATCTTCAACAACCTCATTCACATTCGGCCTGTACGGAGATGAGTTGTGATGGACAATCTTGAATTCTTCACAAAGTTTTGTCATCATCTTGTTGTTTAGATTCGAGCCATTATCGGTGATAATTCTGCTCGGCACACCATACTGACATATAAGATTGTTCTTAATAAAGCGCACAACCACCTGCTTAGTAACATTAGCATATGGAGTAGCTTCCACCCATTTGGTGAAGTAATCGATTGCTACCAAAATAAAACAGTGTCCATTCGAAGCTTTGGGTTCTACCATTCCAATCATGTCAATACCCCACATAGAGAAAGGCCACGTGGAAGAAATAACATTGAGAAGTGTCAGAGGCACATGAATCTTGTCCGCATAAATCTGGCATTTATGGCACTTCTTTGCAAATTTGTAACAGTCAGATTCCATTGTCAGCCAATAGTAACCTGCCCTTAGCATCTTTTTATCCATCGAATGTCCATTGGCATGAGTGCCAAATGAACCTTCATGAACCTCATGCATCAACATGTCTTCTTCGTGTCTATCCATGCATCTGAGAAGGACCATATCATAATTTCTCTTGTACAACACGTTTTCACTGAGGAAGAAACTTCTAGCCAATCTTCTCAATGTCTTTCTATCTTTATTCGAAGCACCAATTGGGTATTCCTGAGTCTGGAGAAAATGCTTGATATCATAATACCAAGGTTTCTCATCTGCTACCTCTTCTGTTATAAACACATGAGCAGGCCTATCCAATCGCCGAACTATAATTTGAGGTATATCATTCCAATTATTCACTTGATACATAGAATCCAGAGTTGCCAGAGCATCCGCCATTTGATTTTCATCTCTAGGGATGTGATGGAATTAAACTTTATTAAATAAGGCTAACAATATTCTAGCATAATCTTTGTAAGGGATCAAGTCGGGGTGATGAGTATCCCACTCTCCTTTAATCTGATTTATTACCAAATTTGAATTGCCATACACATCTAGAATTTTAATTCTGAGATCAATAGCTTCCTCGAGACCCATGATGCAAGCCTCATATTCCGCCATATTATTAGTACAATCAAATGTCAACCTTGCAGTGAAAGGAATGTGTGATCCATGTGGAGTGACAATCACAACACCAATTCCTTTACCATAAGCATTCATAACTCCATCAAATATCATACTCCAACGAGATTCAGGATCAGGACCTTCCTCAGGAAATGTTTCATCATAATCTTTCACTTTCGAAAAAATCACATCCTCGTCAGGGAAATCATACTTCACAGACTAATAAGCATCAACTGGTTAGTGAGCAAGATAATTTGCCAACATGCTGCTTTTAATAGCTTTTTGAGTGTGGTATTCAATATCATATTCAGATAACAGCATCTGCCAGCGGGAAATTCTCCTAGTAAGAGCAGGCTTTTCAAAAATGTACTTGATTGGGTCCATTTTGGAGATCAACCAAGTAGTGTGATTCAACATATACTGCCGCAAACATTTTGCCGCCCAAGCCAGAGCACAACATGTCTTTTCCAGCATGAAATACCGCAATTCACAATCAGTAAACCTTTTATTGAGATAATAAATGGCATACTCTTTCTTCCTTGTTTCATCTTATTGTCCCAGAATACAACCCATGGAATTATCTAACACTGTCAGATACATAATCAATGGTCTTCCTTCAACAGGAGGGAGCAAGATAGGAGGTTCAAGAAGATATTCTTTAATACTTTCAAATGCCCTTTGGTAGTCAACTGTCAACACACCACCTTGACCTTTCTTTAACAACTTAAAGATCGATTCACACGTTGTAGTCATGTGGGAAATGAATTTGGAAATATAATTCAAACGCACGAGGAACCCTCTAACTTTCTTTTCAGTTCTCGGTGTTGGAATCTCTTGAATTTCTTTGACTTTATCAAGGTCAAATTTAATCCCTTTTTGGCTAACAATAAAACCCAAAAATTTCCCCGATCAAACACCGAAGGTACATTTATTTGGATTCAAGCGGAGACGATACTTCCTCAAAAGCTGGAATAACTTTAATAAATATTCTACATGCCCTTCTTCAGTTTGGGATTTAGCAATCATATCATCAACATATACCTCAATTTCCTTGTGCATCAGATCATGGAATAGGGTTGTCATAGAGCTCTGGTACGTTGCACCAGCATTCTTCAACCCGAAGGGCATCCCTCTGTAACAGAATATTCCCCAGGGTGTGATAAACGTTGTTTTTTCCATGTCCTTAGAAGCCATCCTTATTTTATTATACCCGGAAAATCCATCCATGAACGAGAAAACTTTGAATTTTGTTGTGCTATCCACTAACATATCCATGTGTGTCAATGGAAAATCATCTTTTGGACTAGCTTTATTTAGATCTCTGTAATCTACGCACATTCGAACTTTTCCATCTTTCTTCGGTACTGGGACAATATTGGCAATCAACTAAGGGTAAACTGATGTCACAATAAAACTGGCATTAACCTTCTTTAGAACTTCTTCTTTGATCTTCACTTCCATATCGGGGTGAGTTCTTCGCAACTTCTATTTGATTGGTGGGCACTCTAGCTTCAGCAGTAAATGGTCCACTATAATATTTGTATCTAGACCAGGAATTTCTTGGTAAGACCAAGAAAAAATATCCACATACTCCTTCAACATCTCAATCAACCCACTCTTCCCATCAGGATGCATTAATGCTCCAATCTTGACTTCCTTCGGATCTTTTTCTGAACCCAAATTTATTACTTCCAAAGGCTCTTTATATGGCTGAATGGTATTCTCCTCGCGCTCAAGCAACCGTGAGACCTCTTCTGGAATCTCATCATAGTCTTCTTCTTCGGCCCCATACACAGAACATTCAATGTTGGGAGAGGGTGTAGGGTCATTGTATTCAACGGGTTTTTTAATTAATCTCCACATATGATTTATGATTGCTTTTAGAAACTGACACATATAACAAGTGATCATGCAGATTGAATTTCAGTTATTATTTATTTTGAAAGGTTTTTTTTTATTACCATTTTCCAAGAAAAATAAAAAAATAAAAACACAATTTGGGAAACAAAGACAACTTTTATTATTGATTTTAAAAGTCACAGCAAACAGATAAGCCCATACAATATCAATACTTTCACCTTGGGCTGCGTGAAATCTTTTTTTCAAAAAGATTAACAAACAAATTACTTTGAAACATGTATGCAAGAGGGAACATCAATGGTGATCCAGTTATGAACCCTAACTTCGTGCGTTACATAATTCAGCATTTATGGCTCTGCTTCATCTTCCACAATGGCGTTAATCCTGGAAACAATTGGATGAAGATAACCCATGCTACGAAAGATGTCTTGATACTTGCCTACAGCAGCCTTCGGCTTCATGCTCTTATCCTCATCATTATTCACATAGAACCCCAAGCCAACTCTATTCTTGTTCACAGGTGGGTCAAGAATCTATCCCAAATATCGCTTTGGCCATTACGTACAACCTATTGCGCATCCTTAAACAAATCCATAGAGTTCTCATTTCCTCTTACATTATCAATGGATAAAGCTTGGAACTGGGTTCCAACAGCAGCTTCATCTGCCTCCACAATGATGAACGGGGACAAATGAGATATCAATAATGCTTGTTCTCCATTTATAATTACCACTTTTACTTCACGTACAAACTTCAGCTTCTGGTGTAAAGTCAAAGTGACAGCCTATGCCTCATGTATCCATGGCCGTCCCAGCAAGCAACTATAAGCGGGTACAATATCCATGACCTGGAAAGTAATCTGAAACAAATGTGGGCCTATATGAATAGGCAAGTCCACTTCACCAATAACAGATTTCCTTGATCCATCAAACGCTTTCATAATAATGCCACTTGGGCACATGGGTGTTCCTTGATATTTCAACTTCATAAGTGTGCTCCTCAGTATAACATTCAATGCGGATCCATTATCAATCAGCACATTGGATAGTGAATCATTCTTGCAGTTCATAGAGATGTGGAGTGCCAGGTTATGATTCCTTCCTTCATCGGGAAATTCATCATCACAGAAACTCAGGTTATTACATGATGTAATGTTCCCCACCACACTGCTGAATTGGTCTATTGGAATATCACTCTCCACAATATATTGGTCCAATACCCTCATCAAATATTCTCTGTGAGCAGAGGAGTTCATCAATAAAGCCAAGATAGATATTTTTGAAGAAGTCTGGAGTAGCTGATCCATAATTCGATAGTCGCTCAACTTGATTATCTTCAAAATATCATCCACTTCTTTTTCTAGCGTAGCTCCACTAGATTCACCCGTAGCCTTCTTGGGTTCAACATTTTCAACAACTTTCTTTCTAGTACTAACATCTCCACGAACAACTGGTGCAAATAAACGACCACTGCGGGTCACTCTGCTAGTCTCAGCAATATTTCCAACATTGGGCATCGGCTGGATGGGAACTTCCACACCATCCTCTAAAATTGTAGGATTATTTTTGTAGGGTACAGCCTTATCTGATTTGTAGGGGACAGGACCTGGTAAACTAATTACCAATGGAGTAATAGCTGGCTTGCTATGATATTCAACTTCAAAATGGGCGGGTGCACCAAAACAAGGAACAATAACATTTACTCCCTCTTCAACATAATCAGTCATTATGTAGTCATCTCTGGAAAACAAATCCTCATCTGATGAGAAATACTCATCTACAGAGGCATACTCATCATCTGACTCCGGCCAAAAAACCTCAATCACATCAACTTCATGGTAATCATCCCTTTGACCTATAACCTTGATGGTTCCATTATCCAACAACAACTGAACACCTTTCCTCACAATTGAACATCCTCGGGAGTCCCGGTAGAAAATTCGGCAAGATCCATACTGATGTTCCACCTGACTAGCCATGTGGTAAAAAGTAGCGCGCACTTGTACAAGATCCTCATTCATATGTTCCACATCAAAGATTCTGAACTCTCCAGGACATCTAGAGACCATGTTTACTTCCTCTTCATACTCTTCCCTAGGCCTGATTATGTGGATGAGGCCCTCATCCATCATCTCCTGCAAATCAGCCTTTATCTTGTTGCAACCCTGTATATCTGTACTGCAAATAACACAACCGGCATGGTCATGCGTATAGTAGCTAAATTCATAGAGGTCTGCATGCATTTCACCAAATCTCCTCTAACCAAATTAACATAAAAAATCCGGAAGTCACCTGGATAACCGACCACCATGTTCACAACATTTTCTCCTTCATGCTTTGGTAGAGGATTATCTTTCACATTAGGGCCCACATCCTTGAAAGATAAGATACCAGACTTCACCAATTTTTGTACTTCAGTTTTCAAAGGATAGCAATTCTCAACATTATGCCCTAGTGCTCCCTGATGAAAAGCACATGTTTGGTCTGCCTTGTAATTCCAAGGCAACGGTGATGGTACAACGGGAGGTGGTCTAGTCTGAACCAACTTCTTCTGAATTAAAGCATGAAGTAATTTTGTATAGCTCATAGGGATAGGGTCATAACTCTCCCTTCTCTGATTATACCCTTGATTCCCCTGATGGGATGGTCTCTGATAAGCAACGGTGGTTGGAGCTACACCAACAATTGGAGTTACTGATGTGACTTGTTAATGACGGTAATAATTTCTTCTAGGAGGATTAACCCTCCTCTATTGCATAAAAGCATTTGTATCTCCTTCCTTATTTTTAGCAAACCCATAGGACGGCTTCTTCGTACTTCCGGAACATTCACTTTTTGTTAGACGTCCCTCTCTTACAACCTTTTTTAAGCGGATACCCATGCCCACCATTTCAGTAAATTCACTTGGAGCACTCGCTACCATCCTCTCATAGTAGAAAGCACCCAGAGTCTTCAAGAAAATCTTAGTCATCTCCTTCTCTTCCATGGAAGGAATCACTTGGGCGGCTACCTCACGCCATCTCTGTGCATATTCTTTGAATGATTCCCTGTCTTTCTGGACCATGGCCCTGAGTTGATCACGGTTAGGCGCCATGTCCATGTTGTATTTGTATTGTCTGATAAATGCTTCTCCCAAGTCATTGAAAGTATGGATATTGACATTGTCGAAACTCATATACCATTTCAATGCAGCACTAGTCAAAATATCCTGAAAAAAGTGAATCAACAGACGTTGATTATCAGAATGGGTAGACATTCTCCTTACATACATCACAAGGTAAGAACGAGGACAAGTGTTTCCCTTGTACTTTTCAAATTTCGGGACCTTAAACTTCGCAGCTATCTTGACATTCAGGACCAAGCATAAATCATTCACATTATGCCCGAACAATTCCTTTCCCTAGAGGGCCTTCATCTCCCTCTACATCTTGTCAAACTATTCTTGAAAATCATCCATTCTATCATAGATACCCAAGTATTCACTTGGTGGAGGAAAGGGACAACACATATCATCATTAGCAAATGGGACCATATTCACCGAAAGAGGTGCAGGAGTAACAGTAGTCTGAACAATTGGAGCTTCTTGAGAACCAAGATTGAAACCTTCAGGCTCAAAGTTCTTTGGCATTCCCCGTGGATAACCTTGAGGCATGCGATTCTGAATAACAGCTGGAGTAGAAGACACATGAACAGTCAGAGCTTCAGTAGTCACCCTTGTTTGTTGAGGTTGAACACTCGGTGACTGATTCTGAGCAGCCACCAGAGATTCCATCAGAGCAGTAAGATTAGCCATGCCGGCCTTCAAAGCAGAAACTTCCTCGCGTAGCTCGTGATTCTCTTATTCTAAGTTGTCCATCTTCCTTCTGAAATTAGTTCGAGTATTGTATTGGTGAGACAACTTGCTGAACGAAGTAAAGAAGCTTGGTAAGACACCTGGATATGCATAACAAATGCAAGCAATATGTGCAATATGATGCATGATGTGTAATGCACATGATTTATTTTAATATTTCAAGGGACTTAAATATTTATACACATGTTGCAAATATCAAAGTAATAACACATTTGAAATACTGAAAAGTTGGATTATAATAACTTCAAAATGGACTACAAGTTTCAATAATCCCAAGTACAAGATGAAAATAAAGTATAAAACCCTAAGAAGTAAAGCTGATGGAGATCACTCTATACGCTGGCGCTTCCCTGTAAGCCTGTAAATCTGAGCCTTCAACCTTTGGTTTTATTTCGCATATCTGGTGGGAACCTCCTTCCAATCACCTGAATCATGAAGTGAGAAACTAGCATCTAACTGAGGCTTAGAGGAAAATAAATCCCTTTGCCTCTCCATGGTCTCTACAACCCGACTCTCAAGAATCTCAATCAAGTCGTCTTTCTCTTTCAAGTCTGCTCTATAGGAAATCTCTAAAGTTTGCCACTTATTCTTCCAAGCATCCTTTTCCTGCTGTATCCTGACCATAGCAAGTTATAGCTCTTCCATATCATCGAATAAGGGAGAAGTGGTCTACACAAACAAATCAGGCATAGGTGCTTCCCGGGAATACGGCATCTTCAATTTAATAGCTCTCGTTTGGACCCACTGAAGATAAGGCTCCAAAGAAACAGCCCCCCTAGGTCCCAAATCTTTCCAACTCTTCCTATGAATGTGACGCCAGGCCTTTGCAACCTGCTCCCTAGCTTTCTTATGGTATTCTCCTTCCTTCAGGAAGAAACTACTCAAATGAATACTATTTGGTTTATCCCACATCAGATAACCAAGTTGTCGTCGTGCAAGAACAGGGTTATAGTTAATTCCTCCCTTTGTACCAAGAAGAGGTACATTGGGGAAACTACCACAACTGTCTACAATATCTACATCTTGGTAAGCCCGATGATACCAATCAATATCTGAGTGAGTAAGTTCCATGATCTTAGGAGCCCAATGGGGTTGCTTCCTGACATCCCAGAAAGCATCAGACTGAGGCATATGAGAAATAAACCATCCGTACAACAGAGGCGCATAACAGATAATCATTCCCCTATGATAAGAATTCAAAAGATGAATAAAGTAATAAGCATAATCCAACAATGTAGGAATTGGGTTTCCGATCATGAAGATCCTTATAGCATTAACTTTAACAAATTTATCCACATTAGGAAATAAAAACAACCCGTAAGCAAGTAGAGCAAAGTTGGCCTCAAAAGCCATTGTACTCTTCATATTGGCAAGTTAACGAGCTTTCTCCAATAAGAAATGAATTGGTAATCCTCTAATCCCTCCTTTAGTAGTCATATGGGCTTCAACCTCAAACTTCCCCAGATGAATCAAAGCAACAACCTCATGTGATTTTGGCTTACCCTCTAAACCAGTAAAAGGAACACGGTCGGTAATAGGTAAATCCATTAGATAAGAATACTCCTCTAGTGTAGGCATCAACTGATAATCGGGGAAAGTAAAGCAATGATACATAGGATCATAGAACTAGACCAAGGTTGAGAGAATACCCTCCTTCATCCTAAGCTTCATGAGAGGAATGATGGATCCATACTTCTACCAAAAATCTGCAGAACACTCAATCTCGGGAATTAGACTGATCAACTCATCTATCTTGGGATCTTTGAAACTGTATTTTCCAGTCTTTCTTTTTCCAGAATTCAGGGTCAAAAGGTACCTGAGATATTCACAATTCGTCAACTTTCAAGTCCCTTGTGTTGTACCCCAAAATTTCCCCTCTCATTTTACTCAATACATGTCAATTGAGGTCCCCAAGTTGCTCAAGGAAGTCCAAGAGTTGACTAGACCAACTCTCTCCTAAGGCAGTATACCTCAAATTAGGGTTTCATTTTTCATCAATATGAGAGGACCGAAAAGGTCTCCTATGCTCTCCATGGTCTTAATATGTTCCCAAGATCATCCATGCTAAGTTTCATGCCTTGCACAAGAAGTTTGCCCAGCCAACTGCTCAGATGCTTGAGAATCGACTGTACTAGGTCAAAAGTCAACTATGGCCCATATACAGTCAAACCTTAAGATTTTTTGTAAACATCATCATTTTGAAGTTTTATGCATCATTTGATCAAGGGTTGATCATGATTCTCCAAGGAATGTTCCAAATTCATCAAAACCCAAAAGTTGCTAAATTAGGGTTTTGTAGTAAAAGTCAACCCAACTTTGACCAAGCATAACTTCTTCATACTTTATCAAATATTTTTCCACCCAAAGCTCATTTTAAATAGGATTAAATTCCCCACAACTCATCTTCAGCTCACAAGTTCAAAAAATTCACTCACAAAAAGATATGAATTTTGACATTATAGGTCATTTTGAAAAGTCAACAAAAACACCTTTTGGGTTAAAGCTTCATACTTGAACATGGAAGATACAATTGAGATGAGACCAAAAGGGTTGGTTAGGGGATATCCTAAGATTTCTAAAAAGTCAAAGAACACCTTCCTAGGTTCAAAATTGAGAGAGTTGTGCATTTTTAAAGTTGGCAATTTTTGGAGAATTATCAAAAGTCAACATTGATCAAACTTGCATTTTTCCCAAAGGGGCCCATGTTTTCTTGCTTGAAACATGTTTCTAATAGGACCCACGACCCTTGAGCTTTTCCACCTATTATTTCATTACTTTTATCATTTATTTTGATTTTTTATTCATTTAAATCAAAATAAGTCAAATTAAATGGTAAAAAATGAAAACAAATCAAATCTTGAGATTTTTATGCACATTTTGAGTCCATGTACAGCTAGCATGCCAGCCAATTCGTGCAAGGTTTATTAGGGTTGAAAAAGATTAGATTGAAGCAAGTTTGGAAAGAAATCATACATGAAGCAAGTCAAATCCAATTTTCATAATTCTCAAAGATTTGATACAAATTTGTTGACCTAATTCAGTCTACTATAAGGGCATAACAATTCTAGATCAAGAAAACAAGGATTGGAGGCGTGAAACAGCTAGAAGAAAACTCAAAAATTTCAAAGAAAAGTGTGAGACCTATCTTCTTCCACAGGCCAATTTGAACCATTCCAAGGCTTCTAATCCATTCCTGGACATCTCAGGAAGCTAATAGCATCGCTTTCCAGCCTTGAAGCGTCCAGAATCATCACATTACGACCTCACAGTTTGCACAAAAAACTAAAATTCAATTTCAATATTTTACGCATCCTAAACGCATGTTGTCCATATATTCTTGTTCATAATCATGATTACATGCTTTATGTATAGCTTAATTGTACTAACAGTGCGGGAATACATATTCACCATTGCTAGGGTTTAAGAGCTCGATTTGGGGATTTTTGATACAGGGAAAATTGGACCATGAATGGGGTACCATGACACTCGTGAGACCAAGACGAGTTGATTCGTACCATTACAATTGATTTATATTGCATGTACAGGATTTTAGAGATGGACAGGGTTGTAGCTACGAACAAATGTCTGTAGGTAAAAGTATTTTACCTAAAGCAACGGTCCAAGGAAGAAGATACTGGCGTGTCAAGCAACCATTGGGACATTTGAAAATTCGCGCGTGTTCTGAGCATGGCAATTAATTTGGATTTTAATTTATTGTTTTTATTATGTTAACAATTAACTAGTGCATCGCAGTTGGTCAGAGGAAGGAAGTATGAAGCTCATGTCCTGGGTTCGATCCCAAGCGTGAGCTTTTGGCATTTTCTCCATTATTTTCACCAAATCCAGCACACCTCGCCTTCTGAGGATCATCACAACCCTTTTATCTCATCCTCTGGATTCACCAGATCCAGCACACCTCACCTTTTGAGGATCATCACGCGCCCTCTGATCTCATCCTCTGGATTCACCAGATCCAGCACACCTCACCTTCTGAGGATCATCACGCGCCCTCTGATCTCATCCTCTGGATTCACCAGATCAAGCACACCTCACCTTCTAAGGATCATCACGCGCCCTCTGATCTCATCCTATGGATCCATCTCCAGCCAGATCCAACGCCAGCATATGCAGGTCCACCATGAGTCCCCAGAAGATGGTCTCATTGGATCAGGCGCCAGACTCTCGGCCATCCTTCTGGATTTCAGAAGTTCAACATATACCCCTAGTTTTCTTCATCACTCCAGGCCCAAATCTTTCTCTCTTTTTTTAATTCTTTTTTTATTGGTTATTTTTAATTATTTTCACAACAAAAATCATTTTTTTTATCAGAAAATCACTAAAAAATTAGATTTTATTTTTTATTCATAAAAATATTTAATTGCAATTAATTAATTAGCTTAATTATATTAATTCAAATGATTTTTTTTATAATTAAAATTAATTAAACAAATTAGGTTAAGATTTCAAATATTTTTCGCATTAATAAAATACAAAAAAATATTTCCTCTTTAATTGATTAGATTTTTTCGGACTCAGACTTTATTCTCGTATGTAATTCGTCGCGCGCACCTTGACTTTATTTTAATTCAAATTATTGTAATTGTTTCAAGGTTGTAATAGTTTAATTAGGATTTTTAATTCCGCATTTTTTTTATTTTACGTCAAGGCAATTGTGTAACTATCAAAGCCATGTAATAACTAGGTTTATTTCCGCTTTTACTTTCAGCAAATTATTACTTGTTAGATGAATTAATAGGATTGTATGGCAAGAATGCATGAAAATTAAAACAGTTAGAAAACCCTAATGTGCAAAGATTAAAATAACTGAAACAAATCACGTGCACATATCCACTCCTAGGGTTTACCTCACTTCGGCTGCCTTCGGTACACAATCATTAAGCATAGGGGATTTTAGTGGTTTCCCTCCAGTCTAAAGAGATCAAATTATCCCATTTGAATGTTGCCTCGGAAATGTTTCCTCGAAAAGATCTCAAGACTCTAGGGTTACTACTAAAGTTTTCTAAATATTACTTTAGTGATTGTATTTGTCCCTTTTGAACGTCCCTTACGAACTCCAACGACGGTGCTACCTACTCCTTAATAGTGGGATAGCGTTGTCTAAAGGAAATAGAACAAAAACAATCTTTCTTCGAGTAGGTAGATGCTAGTATGTACTTGCTCAAAACAAATCTTTTCACACAAACACCTTTCAAAACAATTTCAAAAGAACTTCGTGACACCTTTGAGGACTAATACAAGGGTTATCACGAAGTAAAATATTTTCAAAGTAAGCACACACACAAGCAATTTTTAAAAGATGAGAAAGTACCTAAGATCCCGTAGATAACTACGAACAGAAAGGGTGCTAACACCTTCCCTTTCTATAACCTACCCCCCGTACTCATAATATCTCGAAAAAAGTTTTTTTCTGTTCTTTTTCCTTTTCCATGATTGGATGAAATAAAAGTCAGTGGCGACTCTTGCTTACCGCGACATTTTGCAAACGCAAAATACAAACCAGTATTAAACAGTCGGTTCTGCCACTGTATCACACCTTGAAATAAAAATTTCTTCAAAATATGCTTATGAGTGCATGGATGCATGATGCAACAATCACACACAAAATCACAAACATAGGGTTCCTAGGTTCAACGTCACAAGCATGAGGTCGAATTTACTACCCATAAGGTATGGTCTAAAAGTTATCACCTTCCGAACAAGGTTCTAGAGGTTCCCAGAGTCTACATCCTTCCTTCGAATATTACCAACTTCCCGATTAACTCAGTAATTAGTAATATTCTCAAGAAAAACTCGTATGAGCGTATTATCGCATGACAACTATTTCCGGATTACTCCGTCATAGCTTCCTCACTACACCTAAAAGGCCAAGATGGGTTAGGTATTCTACGGTCCTTAGCTTCAGCAGCCTCCCAGGTCGAAAGCAGTACGTCTTCCTGATTACTCGGTAAATTACAATACAGTCAAAGGGGCCTCCACTGAGTGGGGGATCTCATGCCTCCTTTTTTGTGATTACTCCCTCAAATTTAACATGACTATACCGCCCGTCCTATATTAAAGTTTTCCCAAGTCCGGGTATAGGACTTATAAGTAATCACCAATCACCCTGAAAACCATGAAAGTCCAGACAAACATATATACAACATATAACACATAAACAAAAATAGCACATATACAGATATAAACAAAGATAGGTTTAACCCACTTAGGGATGGACCAGCAAGAGGTCAATCTTTCCCCAATGAAGTCGCCATTTTTTTCTGTAGCGGTAAAAATGTTTAAGACTAAGCCATTGGATTGACTAGATTTATACAGATCAAAATAAAAATTGCCACCGCACTTTATTCTTTCCAAAGGAATGGGAAAAGAGCTAGTAACCCAAAAAGAGGGGGGAAAGATTCAAGGTAAGGGGGTTGGTTATGCAAAGGGAAGGTATTAGCACCCTAAACATCTATGGTACTCCACATGAACCTCTTTGACGAAATCTGTATATTTTGGCTATAAAATGTTGTATTTAAAATAAATGGTGGAGGTGAGAAGAGAAATATATTTTTTACGATTTTTTCACCCGCCGGGGTTGCGAACCTTTATTGCCTACGTACCATCTTTCGTGCAATAGGGGATCCGGGTACACGTAGTTCCTCTTTTAAAAAAATTAAAATACAAGTGTATTGGTTAATTTTATGAGATGATACATCATCGTCATTGTCCGTGTGGAAAACATACTTACTACCCACGATCATGAGAAAGGAGAATTTGCATCATCTCAAAGTGGAGGATATGGTTTGGATTTTAAAATCAACAATGCCTCACTCAACACCTAAGTGGAAAATATCTCACTTAAATATATATTGTAGAAGTATAGTTGTTTGCATCACTACAATGATTGACAAGAGTCCAATATTTTGAAAAAAAATTTAAAGAGAAGCCAAAGTGGCAAAATGGTTTGAAATGAGATTGATTGACTTTTAGTCTTCTCGCAAAAACAAAGGGTGCCAACCTTGGCAGTTTTTGATAACCTTGTTTTATTTTTATTTGTGATTTTGCTATTTTTCATAAGTTTTGTTTTTATTTGCTTATTTTCTTAAATTTTTAAAAATAGTTTCTGAATTTAAGAAATTCTGAAAAAATTTGTCAACCTTTATTAAATCATGTTTGACCTCTAACTATTTTTTAGGATTTTTATTTGGTGTTTTAATATATTTTATGTATTTTACCATTTTATTTTCATTTTATTAACCAATTAAATATTATTTTATTAAATTTTATTTTATTATTTTATTTGGTTCTGACTTGGACTTCATTTGGTGCCAAATTCTTCAACCTCATTGGATCTTGGGTATTGATAGGTTGAGAAACAAAATCCACCAAAATGGATGAATGATGTTGATGATATTTGAAACCCTAATTTCATACAATGCATCCATTCTGTTGTACCCAAAAATTTTCCATCTTATTTCTCAAATAATCTCTCACAAGATCTCCTTTGGTTCAAGACTGCACACGGGTTGATCAGCTCAAGACACCTCCTCAAGCACTGATGACTGAAAATTAGGGTTTAGGATTTCACAAGGATAAAAGGACTTTTAATGCCCCATATCACTTTCATGGATCATTTTGTACCCTCAAGATTTCTCATGTCAAGTTTCAAGTCTTGGATCACATTTTTGCTCAGTCAACTGATCAATTGACCTAAAATCAACTATTATGGGGGAAAAGTCAACTGTGGTCAATTTACAGTCAAAATTCATTAATTTTTATCCATATCAACATTGTGAACTCATATATGTCATTTGATCAAGTTTGGATCACAATTCCTCAAGAAATTTGATCAGATTATCAAAAGGGCAAAATGGTCAAAATTAGGGTTTTGACAGAGAAGGTGCAATTTCTGATTTTTGACCTAGAAAATGATTGATTGGTTTAAGTTATGGTCTCAAGGATTCAAATGCATAATTTTGACCTAATGGCATGTCTCAAAACATCCCCCAAGATCAATTGATTGTTAATTGATTTTCAGTCAAGTGATCAAAAGTCAATTGTACACTGAAAAGTAAAACTTTGACTTTCTTTGGTCAAAATCAAGTGTCAAAGATCACTATTTATAAAAACATGTCAAAATATAAAACTTGTTCATCAAGAAATCAAAAAGTCAAGATTTCATTTTGAAAAGTCAAAATTTCTAAACTTAGAAATTTTTCTAAGTGTTGAAAACTTAATATTTTTACACAATTTTGAGCCAATTTTTCACCATGATACAAAATGATTCAAAGGAAACTTCCAACATGAAAGTTGTAGATCTAAAACATTGTACAACTCAACTTCTCCTAGAAATGCATGGATTTCAAGTTATGATTTTGTAAATACATGTTCAGGAAACTTGGAAACTTAGTTAAGTTTTGTCCTAGTTTAGGCAGGATTTTGACCTAACTTCATGGAAATTTTTCACATGTTTCCAAGATGCATTTTCAAAAATGTCCAACATAGAGGTTGTAGAGGATGTTACAATATTTCCATAATTTCCAAGAACTCGTTGAGATCATGTTTGAGCAAGGAGAATCGAAGATAAGAAGTTAGGATTTTCAAACTTGAATTACAAGCCATTTTGTGAAGAACACATGAACCAAATCCATGCTAGGCTGCATAATCTTTGCCTTTCAGGCCTCAAACTTGTTTGTGACTCCATAATTAAATGTTTACAAACTGTTAGAGCTTTGATCCAAGCATTTGAGCCATTATTCAAGTTGCATTTCCATTTATGGCACAAAGTTACCATTCCATTCTTGAAAAGCAAGCTTTATGCACAAAGTCAATTCTTGAGCCTCTAACGTGTTCCCTCTGATCACACTCAATCTACAAAGTCAGAAGCAAGTGTGTTTAAAGGATAACCACTCTATCTTAGCAAGTACACAAGACTTTGAAACTTGGATTTCTCAAAAATCACATGTTATGCTTAAACTTGTGATTTTGAATTCTGATCAACAACAAGTCTCCAAACTTGTTGCTTATAAATAGAGGCACTATTTGTGAGCTAGGACACGAGCTTGAACACCTGGAAACACTCCCAAACTCCTTCAAATCAGAAATTTCACAAAAACTCCATTGTTGCATAATTTCTGACTTTGAACTTCAAACTTCCATTTCCCTCGTGTGTTCTTTGGCCTGTTGGTTTCTAAAGCTTCCTTACATCAAATACAAACCATCCCACACCCTGTTACACGACTGTAACATCATCTTCATCAACTTCCATAGCCAAAAACAGAGCATTGCAGTTGGACTTCTCCAGACCATTCCAATCACTCTCAACTCAAGCTAAGCATTGCATTAGCTTCCTAGAGACTCAAGGAAGCTAACCCAATCATTGCAGCACCTTGAATCAAGCTCAAACTCCTTTCACGATTTCCAGTTTTGAGGTATTTTTCTTGGACTTCTATCTTCTCATTTAGGCATTGTTAGGCTTGCGTTTGTGAAGATAAAATGTAGACATCATTGCCATGAAACTATACATGTCCATAGATTTCATTTATGTTGCTTGAGTAGGGAGAATTTTGAGTTTGAACCTCTGAAAATATTTAGGTCAGAATTTGGTACTGTTATAAATTCATGCTCATCTTTGAGAATTAGCTTAAGTTATTTACATATTCAGAATTGTGAGGAAATTTCTAACAAGTTTGATGTTGGAAGTTTTGTGAATGGATGAGAAATGAATGAGTTACGGGTTCTTTGGCTGGAGGTTGAAGATGAAGTTCATTCAGGACTTGATTTATATTATATATTCGTTGTTTTGTTTATATAAACGGATGTATAGAAACCTCAATGGTAAAGCGCGGATCTGTTAACCTTTGGGACCTGGATTTGAGCCCCAGTGGTGCTCTTTTGTTCATTTTTCATATTTTTCACTCTTTTTTTGTTCAGCTGCAGCGCCTAGGCCTTTTGGTTGGACTTTTCATATTTTTGATTCTTCTAACTCCCCTGACTATGTTTACACCCCTGGTCCATTATTTTATTTTCCATTTTATTTATTTTCCCCTTATTTTTATTTTTTATTTTCTTTATTATTTTTATTATTAATATTGTTATCATTATCATTATCATTATTTTTATTAATAAAAAATCCAAAAATATTTTATTTATTTATTTGCATATTTAAAAAAAATGCTTATACATTTTATTTTTCTTTATAAAACAAAAAGGCTAAAAATATTTTCTTAATAAAATTAATTTCTTTTTTTTTAATAATTAATATTTAGACTTAGGTTTATTTTTTATTTTATTTTATTTTAAATTAAAATCAACTTAGAATTTAGGTTTATTTTAATCATTAATTTTTACATTATTATTATTAATTTAAAACCTTTTTCATAAAAAACCGTAAAAATTATTTTTAACTTAAATTCTTTCTTAATTAGTTTAAGTTAATTTTATTTAATTTTCATTAATAATTTTCTTAATTAAGTTAAAACTCTTTCATAAAAATCCAAACAAAAATCATTTCTTTTTCCACTTTGCATTTGTGCATTATTTTTCCATTCTTGTACATTTATTCAATATGGTTGTAATAGTTAGTTAGATTTAATTTTCTTGCAAATCCCCTATTTGTAAATTTGTATACCCCCTTCCCTAATGATGTAATAGCTTAGTATTTTTATTTTCCGCAATTTATCGCTTTTTATAAATGCTAGTAAATTAGGGTTTGTATGGAAAGACTAAAATCAACAAGTAGTAAACCCTAATTCAAGATAAACAAGCATGTAAATCAACACACTTGCACACTTGCATCCTTAGGATAAATCCACTTTGTTGCCATACAAAAATGGCCATGTTATGCATATGGGGTATCTTAGCAAAAAGTAATAAAAAATACTAGATCATAGTCCCTCGATGAAGCTATCAAAGTTGCCTTTCAAAAATGATCTTAGTCCCTCAAATAGAAATGTTAAGATATCTCACAACATTGCTATCATGGCTATACGATGACCAACGTCTGTCCCTTTTACATCCAAATGTAGGGCTTCTTACCAAATCAATGGTAAGATAGCAATATCAAAGGAAAGGAAGAAATGAACTATGACTTTTGAGTAGGTAGATTGTTCCTAGTTGCTTGATATGATACGGTGGCAGAACCGACTGTGTAATACTGGTTTGCATTTTTTTGTTTGCAAAATGTCACGGTAAGCAAGAGTTGCCACCGACTTTTCTTTTATCCAAATTAAGGAAAGGGTGAAAAGAACAGAAAAAAGATCTTTTCGAGAGTTTTCTGAGTAAGGGGGTAGATTATGGAAAGGGAAGGTGTTAGCGCCCTTTCCATCTGTAGTTATCTACGGGCTCTTAGAGGTTTTCTCATTTTGAAATACCTTTGTTCTTTGTGCGTTTGAAAATGTTGGAAAATTCCTTTGTGCGGAAATTTGCTTTGCGTTTAACTCTTATATCACTCCTCAAGAGTGTTAACAAAGCAAATGTTTTTGAAACTTGTTTTTGAAAAGTAGTATTTGTGTAAGTGCAAAAAGCATTTTTGAGTAAACTTCTAACAACTATCTACTTTTATACTTGAAAAGGGTCATTCTTTTCCTCCTATGCTTTAGACAATGCTATCCTACTATTAGTGAGTAGGTAGCCCTATCGTTGGATGTATTAGGGACATTCGAAAGGGACGTTACAGTCACGAAGGCAACTTGTGGAGACGCTTTAGCAATTTTGTTTTAGGGACTAGATCATTTACCGAGAAGGCAACTGTAGGGTCATCGAGGGACTATGATCTTTTGATTTATGGGTCTTTGCTAAAGCGTTCTTGCCTCATGAGTGTTTTATTTCTGAAGGCAACCAAAGTGGGATACCTTAGAGGTGGTTGTGTGCAATTGTGTTCAATTCAGTTATTTATCTTTTTATCAAGTTTGCTAACGTTTGATTTCAGTTTTGTCATACAAACCTAGTTACTAACAATTAATATATTGCATAATATTAAAGTGCAGGAATTTAAATCTACGCTATTACAATGCTTCGGAGAAGGGATTTACATTATACAAGGATAAGGGGGATAAAGTAGTAAATATCCTAATTTTTATCTATTACACCCAGTAAACATATACAATAATAGTAAAAATACGAAATTAAATAAACGCGCGCAAAGTTGAAAACACGTCTGAAAATGTAAAAGAAAATCTTTTTGTTGTTTTTAGTATAAAAGAAAATAAAGCCTAAGTCTATTTAATTTTAACTTTTAGGAAAAAAGATGTTAAAATAAATAATTAATTTATTCATAAATTAATTTGATTAATAAAACACTAACCTAATATTTTTTGTGATTTTTTTTTATTTTAAGATTGTTTCAAATGATAAAGTCAATAAAGAAATTAAAAAAAAAGAACAAAGAATAAGAACATAAAAGGCCTCCTTCGATTGCAGGGAGAAGTGGGCCTTTCGATTGAAGTGAAAATGGGGCTTCAATCCAAGGAATGTTGTCTTTCGATTGAAGGATGTCATCTTTCGATCCAGGGAGAGGTTGCCTTTCGATTGAAGGGTGCCACCCTTCGATCCAGGGAGATGCTGCCTAGAAGTCCTTGCTAGAAACTGTTTGACGGGTCCCTTGTGAGGATGTTATACTTGCAAACATGCTAGCAAACGAAAAACATGACCTGGTTGCCAAACCCAAGCCCTTTGATTCTGTCTAGAACAAAAAATCAAATGAAACAACAAATATGGATGTGTTATGTAAATACAAAGTTTGACATTTTACCCTCTCTTACCAGTAGTTGGAACCTTCGATTTGGCACTTTCTAGATGTGGGTACCTTCGATCTGGGACTTCTGGGCATGGATACTTTTATGGAAGGGTTGCTTTGGCTTGGATTAATTATGAAAATTTTGACAACCTTTGGTGGGTTTGTGGGTAGCATATCTCTAATCTCCCCCTTTTTGGCTTGCAAGCATTCTGCTTATATAGAATAGGAGGGACGGGACAAGAGAAGTAATGTTTGTAACAGCCATTTGAATGCCATGAATACCAATATGTAACCTTGGTCAAAGTTAAGGGATTTTGTCCATTTTTGAATTTGGCATTAATGTGGACATACTGGCCTTCAAATGCTCTCTTTCGAATGGGCTAATGGGCTCCTTTGAATGGCCCTGATTCAGCTCCTTCGAATGGTTCTGGGTTCTGATTCTAAGTGTTCAGAACTTCCCTCTTCCTTAGTATGCCAATTGAAGGACACTTCGCTCTGATGTTCCAATCGAAGGAAGCTCTGATGCTCCAAATTGAAAGAAGCTATGATGCTCCAAATCGAAGGAAGCTTTGATGCTTCAATCGAAAGAACCTCTGATGCTCCAATCGGAGGAACCTATGATGCTCCAAATTGAAGGAAGCTTTGATTCTCTAATCTAAAGAACCTCTGATGCTCTAATGAAGGAACCTTTGATGCTCCAAATTGAAGGAAGCTTTGATGCTCCAATCGAAGGAACCTCTGATGCTCCAATCGAAGGAACCTCTGATGCTCCAAATCGAAGGAAGCTCTGATGCTCTAATCTAAAGAACCTATGATGCTCCAATGAAGGAACCTCTGATGCTCCAAATCTAAGGAAGCTCTGATGCTCCAATCGAAGGAACCTCTGATGCTCCAAATCGAAAGAAGCTTTGATGCTCCAAGTCGAAGGAAGCTCTGATGCTCCAATCGAAAGAAACTCTGATGCTCCAATCAAAGGAACCTTTTATGCTCCAAATCGAAGGAAGATTTGATGCTCCAATCGAAGGAACCTGTTGCAAGGCCAGTCGAAAGGCTTTGCTGAAATGCCAACTGAAGGGAATTTTGGAGATGCCAATCAAAGGGAACTTGAAAATACTACTCACAAATTTCCTTTTTCTTAGGCAAGGGTTCATGGCAAACCATGTAGGGGGAAGATCTTGGAAAACATGAGAAGTAACATTTTGGGGTACAACAGTTGCCCCTGTTCAATCTTCTTAAACCTGAAGATATAGATTGGCTTGTCTGCCTTTCATGATCTGAAGGTGGAAGATGATTGAACACTAGAGTTCCCAGAAATTTCCACTCTCCTGAAATGATACTTGAATGTGTAGGTAATATTAGGAATGGGCTTAAAGATTCCATTTGGAAAAGATGATAGGAGACTTCCGGAGATGGGCTTAAACATGACATCCAAGGAGTATGACGGAGAGTCGTCAGAGATGGGCTTAAAGATGTCATCCAAAATAGATGCTGACTTCATAAAAATTCTCTTTGTGGGGATTTTTGCTCCTACTGTCCGAGGAGGAGTCCGCTGGGGAATATTTTCAGGGGAATATAGTCTAGGAGCTTTGGTTGTCCATTACTCTACTAGGGAGTCATCTCTTGACTAAAGATATTGAAGTGAACTGCTATCTGGTCAGGATCCAGGCTTTGTAGTGACTTGCTGAGGATGATAAGGTTGACTTCTATCTGGTCGTATTCCAGGCTTCATAATGACTTACTAGGGAAATGAGATTAAATTGTTATCTGGTTGAACCCCAGGTTTCAGTGACTTGAACTGTTATTTAGTCGTGTCCAGGCTTCAGTGATTTGAAGAAATTAAGTTGTTATTTGGTCAGATCCATGCTTCAACTTGAATTTGCGGTATACTACTATCCGGTCGAATCCAGGCTTCATAGTAACTAACGGAGTAAACTGTTATATGGTCAGATTCCAGGCTTCGCAATGTATGAAGAAGTTAACTGTTATCTGGTCGTACTCCAGGATTTGCAGCAATTCGAACTGTTATCTGGTTGAAATCCAGGCTTCTCAGTAATTGAAGAAGTGAACTACTATCTGGTCGGATTTTAGGCTTCGCAGTGTCTTGAATTGTTGGTTGACTATTATCCAGTTGGGTTCCGAGCTTCATAGTAACCGACAGGGTAAACTGCTATCTGGTCGGATTCCAGACTTCGCAGCGCTTTATACTGTTATCTTGTTGAAATCCAGGCTTCACAGTGTCTTGAAGAAATGAACTACTATCTTGTCGGATTCTAGGCTTCGCAACACCTCATACTATTATCTGGTTGAAATCCAGGCTTCACAGTGTCTTAAATTGTTGATTGACTATTATCTTGTCGGGTTCCGAGCTTTATAGTAACCGACAAGATAAACTGCTATCTGGTCGGATTCCAGGCTTCATAGAGCTTTATACTTTTATCTGGTCAAAATCTAGGCTTCACAGTGTCTTGAAGAAGTGAACTATTATCTGGTTGGATTCCAGGCTTCGCAGCACCTTATACTGTTATCTGGTCAAAATCCTGCTTCACAGTGTCTTAAATTGTTGATTGACTATTATCCGGTCGGGTTCCAGGCTTCATAGAAATCAACAGGGTAAACTGCTATCTGGTTGGATTCCAGGCTTCGCATTGCTTTATACTGTTATCCGGTCGAAATCCAGGCTTCACAGTGTCTTGAAGAAGTGAACTACTATTTGGTCGGATTCCGGGCTTTGCAGCACCTTATACTGTTATCTAGTCGAAACCCAGGCTTCACAGTGTCTTAAATTGTTGATTGACTATCATCTGGTCGAGTTCTGTGCTTTATAGTAACTGACAGGGTAAATTGCTATCTGGTCAGATTCCAGGCTTCACAGCACTTTATACTGTTATCTAGTCGAAATCCAGGAAACACAGTGTCTTGAAGAAGTGAACTACTATCTGGTCGGATTCCAGGCTTCGCAACACCTTATACTGTTATCTGGTAAAAATCCAGGCTTCATAGTGTCTTAAATTGTTAATTGACTATTATTTGGTCGGGTTCCGAGCTTCATAGTAACCGACATGGTAAACTGCTATCTAGTCGGATTCCAGGCTTCGTAGCGCTTTATATTGTTATCTGGTCGAAATCCAGGCTTCACAGTGTCTTGAAGAAGTGAACTACTATCAGGTCAGATTCCAGGCTTCGCAGCACCTTATATTGTTATCTGGTCGAAATCCAGGCTTCACAGTGTCATAAATTGTTGATTGACTATTATCCAGTCGGCTTACGGGATTCATAGTAACCGACAGGGTAAACTGCTATCTGGTCGGATTCCAGGCTTCACATCACTTTATACTATTATTTGGTCGAAATCCAGGCCTCACATTGTCTTGAAGAAGTGAACTACTATCTGGTCAAATTCCAGGCTTCACAGCATCTTATACTGTTATCTGGTCGAAATCCAGGCTTCACAGTGTCTTAAATTGTTTATTGATTATTATTCGGTCGGGTTCTGGGCTTCATAGTAACCGATAGGGTAAACTAATATCTGGTCGAATTCCAGGCTTTGCAGCGCTTTATATTGTTATCTGGTCGAAATCCAGGCCTTACAGTGTCTTGAAGAAGTGAACTACTATCTGGTCGGGTTTCAGGCTTCGCAGTTTCTTCAATTGGAATGGAAATCAGAGAGATCTTAGTGTCGATCTAACTGAACCAGAGAAGGTCTTGGATTAACTTTGACTGGAATGGAAATTAGAAGAGTCTTGGCATCAATTCAACTGAACCAGACAAAAGCCTTGGAATATCTTCAACTGGAATAGAAATCAGAGAGATCTTAGTGTCGATTTGACTGAACCAGAGAAGGTCTTGTGAGGACATCTTTCTGAGGAAATTGCTGAAATAGCCCTTTATCAGACGTAGCTTTTGAGAAGACTACCAGGTCACATAAGTAGCGGTGTTTATTGATTTGATCTTTTCCCTGAAAAGGTAAAGAGTTAGTCATATGCAATGTCATGATGTATGCAATGCATTGTGATGATGTTCTCAAAATAAATGATATTATACTGTATGTGCATGCCATGATGTATGAATCTGGGATGTTATTGCAATATTTTCCAGTCTGGGAAAGTAAATCCCAGACTTCTGCTGAAGAGCGTTGGGACGCTGAACCCTTTGTTTCTGCTAATGATGAATGGAGTTTATTTGCCGGGGATTTCCTCTTTTTGTTTGAGGATGTTCTGCCAGGGATTGACTCTGCTTGAGAATAACTCTATGGAGGGAGATGCTTTATTGGAAGATTTTGCCAATGTAGAGAAATAAACTCTGTTGGGGAATGAACTTTCGCAATCTAAGAAATAAACTCTAACCGGGAGGAGGTTTTATAAACTGTTTAAGGTTATAAAGCTCGACTGGGGAACACAGATTTAAGTTCTCTGAAGGAACTTGGTTAGAGGAAGTAATTCCTGCTTGGGGAAGAAGAGGTCAAAACTTTGGTTGTTTCTACTTTGTGGGGAACATAGGTGTCACGGGGTCATATGTAGCGGTGACTTCGTCTCAGAATATCTTTACCTTTGTACCTGCCGGAGAAAGTACATGTGAAGACTTTATGGATGGTTTGAGTGTCATCCCTACTCATGGGGTACTTGGTAAATGTTGATCAGGATAACAAGTCTTCTACTGATAGAGAAGTGACAAGATGACGGGACATAGTCATATGCTTTATATCCCTAATTTTTTCCCGAACTCTTTTTGGTTCGCCGGGATGCCCTTATTTTTTCCTAGGCCTGTCAACCTAGCGGGTCTTTTCATGCGTAATCTTTTTTGACTATGTCCACGTTCACTGGGTGCGGAGAATTGTCACTGTCCTTAGTAGTAAGTGTTGTCACACTGTAAGAAGGTGTTTGTTTGATCGTACAAGATTCGTTGCTGGAATTCATGTCCAATTCCCCAAGTGATTCAGATGGAGTTCTGCCCTTGCCTATTTGGCATTTTTGAGAGATTCCTTGAACCTTGACTTGACTTCCCCAGATCAGCTGGACACCATGCTATGCCCCTTGATTATGAATGGCCTATCACTGGAATGTCTTTCCATCTGAGGTGATTCTATCCACTGGGAAGATTTATGTTCATCTAATATCCATCGTGCGAATTTCTCTGTTGTTGAACAAATAGTCATATACAAATAATGGTATTTTATGAATGCAAAGCTTATGTCTGTCTTGAAGTTTGAAAATTCATTTTTTAGTAAAACTAACAAATTTTGTAAAAGTGTGATGTCAACTCAGGATTTATAGTGAATCCTACAGGAGTCAGGATACCTTTTGTAACAGTATGCTTTTTAACTAACCCATGCTTCAGTTAGGACTTTTAAGGGTTATAACTTGGCATGGTTCATGGTTTAACAAACAAAGGGTAAAGGCTCAAAGTTTATTTGTATCCACTCGTTCTTTGTGATGTTCTTCGATCCTATGCTCAGTTAATTATGCGTTCAGATCCCAATTGAGTCTGGCATCTTGTCCTTGATATTTTGGTGATGGTTCATAAATTGATCGTTTGTTTGAGAAGGAGGTCATTTTTGTAATCTTTTCTTTTGTTGAGGATTTGTAGAACCTCTTCCTTTTGATTTTGCTATCCCTATCTTTTCCTTGAACTGTTTCTTTTGTGATAACAGCCAGCGGGATATCCCAGTTTTTTTCTTAAATCTCCTTCATAGGTTTTGACTTAATGGGATTTTATTTTGAGAGATAATGACTGTCTGTCTTTAATGATTATGTGGAACCATCACCATCTTTTGGAGAGCATCTTCTACATTATTTTCCGTGCATGAAGGGAATGCTTGATACTGAATGCACATATGAATTAACTGAGGAAACTACTCTGCCCCAGGTTATGATTAAGGGTTTTAATTTGTGTGAAAAGAAAACTCCTACTTCTTAGGATCAAAGGGTTGACTAGGGATTATCTTCCTTATAACTCCATTGTTTAGGATTTGAAACAACGCATGTACCTCGTCAGCGGGGTCTGTTCAAAAGCATATTGTAGAGATTGTGGTATCGTTCTTGTCATCCTCCCTCTAAAGGCTTAGAGCTTTTAATCAAGAGTTTAATATCACAAAAGGGAAGTAAGAAAGCAGTTCAAGCATAATTCAAACAAATTAATTCAAGACAAACATGTGCAATGCATTGATGAAATAACAAGGTTTGATATGAATAAATGTTCAAACAATCAAAATAAAATTACAAATTGAAAATTCTAATGAACAAAAGCCTCTTTGTCCGATCTTGTCACTTCAGATGGTGTGCCTTAGAGGGATGACAGAAGAATTTCAGTTGACCATCTTGTGCAAATTCCAATGCTCCCTCATCGATCAAGTCTTAAATTTTGTATTTTAATGTCCGACAGCTATCAGTATCATGCCCTGGACTTTTGGAGTGATATACACACCTTACATTTGGATTGTACATTGGAGAGGCAGTATTGGGATTTGTAGGAGGATCCCTCAACGTGGCCAAATTCAACTTCAACATGTGTTGCAAGACTTGCGACATTGGTATGCTGAGTTTGGTATATTTCCTAGTGAATGAATCATGCTTACGCCGATTACCCTGTGGTTGTTGGCTAAGTTGTGGTTGGGCTTGCGATGTAGCAACAGTTTGGAAAATTCCAACTTTTTGTCCCATCGGGGTTGATGAATGACTTGATCCCCAACCTCGATTGTTTGCTTCATACGGTCGCATCCGTCTTGATGAAGTTTTTTGATAATGGCTCTCAGCTCTTCTTGTACCCGGGCCAGGCCTTGGATAAGAGTCATCTGTCCCAGCATCTGGGTTCTCATTGCTTCAACCTCAGCTTGCAGTTGTTCCAACCATTTGTCCTTATTGTCTTCAGGATTTTTCTTGGTCAGGTTCCCAGCGAGGAGTGCTTTCAACTCTTCCTACCCCTTGGATAGCTTTAAGAAAATTTCCATGAACTGAGCCTCTTGAATTTGGAGATCTCTGTTGTCTTATTTGAGAGCCATTGCTGAAATAAACAGCGAGAACATGAGAGACCTGTTATGAAACCTGCTTATGCAATGATATGTATGATATATGTATGCAATGTTTTCAAGGATCTCGCGAGGTAAACAAGAAATGTCAGAAGTTGAAATTTTCAGCTGATTGAAGAATTTCGTATCATTAAGTGTCCTTCTACGAGAGTCAAGATCACAATATCAAGTGGGTTATAGCCCCTGACTAAAGTTGTTGAGTTTTAATCTTTTGACGGCATTGTCTAGAGGAAAATAAATCCCCTTGCCCCTTGCTAGACGTCAGATTTATCATAACCTACATCACAAACCCTTGAGATCCTTGAAATGGTTAAGGAAATGTTGTGGCATGATGTTATGATGGGTATGCTATGCGTTAAGCAAAAGTGTAAGGTGATGAAGACAAGTGAGTCTAAGAAGTCCAGGTTATTGGATAATGACTGTAAACAAATCCTGCAAGGAGATCATGTTGTTAGATAAAAACCCAGCAAGTAGCTCAATTTGAAAGCAAACAAATCACACAGGCAGCCTTAGGATTAGGTTTGCATGGGGTTTGTAGGTAAGTACCCTCTTGAAAGTTAGTTGGCTCAACCTGTTCTATAAATAGTAACTGGGTTCTAAGGGATCTCAATATCACTGACCTTTCCCACAAGCTTCGTTCGATAGGCGACTGACTCGCAACCAAACAAAACACAGGAGTCAAGTCTCAATGAGTGTAGCATCGAGTATCTGCCGACCTTGGGAATACACCAAAGACGTCCATCTCGTTAGGTCCTAATGGCCAAGTTATTAATTTAAAGGTTCTAAGGTCAGTTGACGCTTCATGACACCACACAGCGGCCCCGTATTCTCCTTGATTAACTAAAGGGCTACCGGTACCAACCAAAGTGTCGCATTAATGTAGCCATCACTTCAACCGTGTCGGTATACCCCACACAGTTTCCAGGATCTATTTCTACTTACCTAAAAGGTTTCCCTAGATCCGGGTGTAGGATCTATAGTAATCCCAAACAGTACCCTTAAAAATAAAAGCAAACAAACAGTCAAAGAAGCAAAATGATCTAGACCCTAAGGTAAACCCCACTTTTATTATTTTCCCCAGCAGAGTCGCCAGTTTTGTGATACAGTGGCAGGACCTACTGTGTAATACTGGTTTGCATTTTTTTTGTTCGTAAATGTCGCGGTAAGCAAGAGTCTCCATCGACTTTTATTTTATCCAAATTAAGGAAAGGGTAAAAAGAACTGAAAAAGACCTTTTCGAGAGTTTTCTGAGTAAGGGGGGTAGATTATGGAAAGGGAAGGTGTTGGCACCCTTTCCATCCGTAGTTATCTACGTGCTCTTAGAGGTTTAAAGGGAAGGTGTTGGCGACCCCAGAGGCAAATGGACTCCCACCTACGAAGGGCCATTTGTTGTCAAGAAAGTTTTCTCTGGCGGTGCCATGATGATGACTACCATGGATGGTGAAGACTTCCCACATCCTATAAACATGGACATAGTCAAAAAGTACTACGCATAAGAGACCCGCTAGGTTGACACACCTAGGAAAAATAAGGGTATCCCGGAAAACTAAAAGGTTTGGGCAAAAATTAGGGATATATACAAAATATTAAACACTCGACAAGTTGAAAACCTGAAAGGGTGACTTGGGTAAAAATGGGTATCCTGGTGGGCTGAAAACCCAAAAGGGTGGTCCAGGCAAAAGTTAAGGATTGAAAGCGTATGACTATGTCCCGTGGAATAACCACAGTCAACTTTATCATCAAGGTCTGAGTTCAAACGTTCCAAGATCAATCCAATCAACTACTGTCAACGGCGAGGAGCATTCAAAGACATTGGGGCAATAGTAGAGTTGGAATCCAATGAGATCACTTCACATGGCTATTTATTTTGTTTTCAATTTTTTTCCTTTCGACGATTTCCTCTTGTAAGGATCTCCGTCTCTTTGTACTAAAAATGCCTATTCATGGGCAAAATATCAATACAAATATACTTTAAAGAGCAAACTTTTTATTTTTGTTTTGAATGCAAATTTTTCCAATGACTAAAATTGAACGAACATATGCATATGAACATAATTAAAACCATTTGGCACATGTGTCCTGCTAAACAGTGACAAAGCATCTCTTTAATGTATATGAGATACCCCCACAGAGTTTATTTTCATTAACATTATCCCCTACAAAACGGTAAACTAATCCTCAACAGAGTTACCCACGAAGTCTCTTTGCATAGGATAATCTCCAGCCAGAGTCTCAATCTCTTGGAAGCTCTCTCCCCAGCTAAGTTGAATCCTACAAGTAGAAGCCTTATGTATCTCTTCCTCAAAGAACTCACTTCGTCAGCAGTTCATCAAGTATTCATCAACAGGGTTTATTTCCCTAACATACAACAATCGAGGAACCACAAAATTCCCCAGCTTACTATATCCTCCCCAGCCGAGTCTGTATTCCCCCGACATAGTCTATCTTCCCCAGCTAAGCCTGGTATCCCCAATCGAGTATATCCTCCCCAAGCTGAGTATATCTCCCCAAGCTAAATATTGCCTTCCCCGACTGAGTTAACACTCTCCAGTTTGAGTTTGCCTTTCAGACTATTGCAAATCATAGGGCCACAACCCCTAATCCCCAGTAAAGTCGTCAACAAAACCTTTACTATCTCCAAAAGCTACTATGAAGTTTGGACCCGACCAGATATTAGTACAACTTCCAAACTACTATGAAGCCTGGACCCGGCCAGATAATAGTCAACTTCTCAAGTTACTATGAAGACTGGATCCGACCAGATAATAGTTAACTTTTCAAGATATTAGGAAACCTGGACCCGACCAGATAATAGTTAACTCTTCAAAATATAGGAGAACCTGGACTCGGCCAAACCAAGCATTAATTTCTTTTCCCCGGTAGAGTTTGCCTCTACCCTAACAAATTATTGTGAAGCCTGGATCCGACCAGATAGCAATTACCCTTAAAAATTCATTGTGAAATCTGGAATCTGACCAGATAACAACTAAATCCCCAAGCAGTTTATTGAGAAGCCTGGACTCAACCAGATAACAATTAACCTCATCCACCTCAGAAATCTGCAAAGCCTGGAATCCGACCAGATAGCGGTTCAATGTCATTAAGTTACTATAAAGCCTGGACCCGACCAGATATCAACTTAAATCTGTCTTTTCAAGCAAGTTATTGTGAAGCCTGGAGCCCAACCAGATAACAACTAACTACAATTTCCAGCAAGACACTATGAAGCCTGGACCCGACCAGATAATAGTATAATTTCTCAAAAACTGTGAAGCCTGGACCCGACCAGATAATAGTTACCACTTCAAGTTACAATGAAGCATGGACCCAACCAGATATCAGTTCAACTTCATCTAGCCAATTACTGCAAAGCCTGGACCTGACCAGATAATAGCTAACTTCCTTATCCCTAGCAATTTGTTGTGAAGCCTGGACCCGACCAGATAATAATTCAATTTCAAAAAAAAAACTGCAAAGCCTGGAATCTGACCAGATAACAGTTAGTTTATCCTTCCCCAGAAAGTTATCGTGAAGCCTGGATCCAACCAGATAGCAATTGAATTCCTCATCCTCAGTAAATTGTGAAGCCTAGATCCAACCAGATAACAGCTGACATTCAAGATATATTCCCCAACAGAAGCATCCTTTCAATAGGTTTGAAGATATGTATACTCTTCATCCCCAACAACGATCCGAGATTCAACTTCTCAGGAACTCCTCAGCAGCAGTCAGGGATTTATTTTCCCATACAAAAACATGCATCTCACATTCATACATCATAGCATGTACATACAAAATGCATTTAGCATAATACCACATCTGGTGAACATCATGCATACATCTACATTTTACTAACTCTTTTTTCTCATACGTAAAAGCTCAAGTTTTAGTATAAATCGACCAAAGATTTGTGTTGATACTTCTTCCAGTGTTTACCAACATTCCTCCAAATGGCGTCTATAAGCCCATTCACAATCCATCTTCGAGTGCAAATTTCTGGGCACTATAGTGTTCAATAATCTTCCACCTTCAAGTCATGAATGGCGGATCCGCCAATCTAACTCTTCGGGTTTAAGAAGATTGAACTGGGGCAGCTTTTGTACCCCAAAATTTTCCCTCCCATTTCTTAAATAATCTCTCACAAGATCTCCTTTAGTTCAAGACTACACAAGGGTTGATCAGCTCAAGACACCTCCTAAAGCATTGATGACTGAAAATTAGGGTTTGAGATTGCACAAGGATAAATGGACTTTTAATGCCCCATATGACTTTCATGGATCATTTTGGTCCCTCAAGATTGATCATGTCAAGTTTCAAGTTTTGGATCACATTTTTGCTCAGTCAATTGATCAGTTGACCTAAAATCAGCTATATTGGGGAAAAGGTCAGTTGTGGTCAATTTACAGTCAAACTTCATAATTTTTTATCCATATCAACATTTTGAACTCATATATGTCATTTGATCAAGTTTGGATCACAATTCCTTAAGAAATTTGTTCAGATCATCAGAAGGGCAAAATGGTCAAAATTAGGGTTTTGATTGAGAAGGTGCAATTTCTGATTTTTAACCTAGAAAATGATTGATTGGTTTAAGTTATGGACTCAAGGATTCAAATGCATCATTTTTACCTAATGGCATGGCTCAAAACATCCCCCAAGATCAATTGATTGTTAGTTGATTTCCAGTCAACTGATTAAAAGTCAACTGTACACTAAAAAGTCAAACTTTGACTTTTTGGTCAAAATCAAGTGTCAAAGATCACAATTTATCAAAACATGTCAAAATATGAAACTTGTTCATCAAGAAATCAAAAATTCAAGATTTCATTTTGAAAAGTCAAAATTTCTAAACTTAGAAATTTTTCTAAGTGTTGAAAACTTCATATTTTTTCACAACTTTGAGCCAATATTTCTCTTTCAAAATACTTAAAATCTTTTTCTAAGAATTTATCATATTACCCCTTTTGTCCCATCTGTGTACATTATTTACTTTTTTTTACATTATTTTACATTTATGAAATTATTCATCAATTTGTAATAGTAATTTAGGTTTTATTACTTCCATCCCCCCATTAATAAACTTGTACCCCCATCCCCTAAATCATGTAATAGTGTAGAACTTTAAATTTCCACAATTTATCGCTTTCAATATTATTACTAGTAATTAGGATTTGTATGGCAAGACATAAAATCAACAACTAGACAACCCTAATTCAAGACAAAAATGCATGAAATCAAAACATAATTCACACATGCACCTCTAGGGTATACCCCCACTTGTTGCCTTCAAATAAACAGTCATGTCCCTCGAACGTGGGATACTTTAGTAATGACCCTCGAATACAAGATCATAGTTCCTCGATGACCCTTCAATATTGCCTTCGGTAAACTATCTTAGACCCTTATGACTTATTTCTAAGGTATCCTACAAATGTTGCATTGTATGACTGTACGACGACCCACGCCCATCCCTTCACATCCAATGATATGGTTGCTTACCGACTAATGGTAAGATAACACTACTTAAAGGAGGTGGAAAAGAACAAATACTTTTTGAGTAGGTAGAATGTTCATAGTTGCTTGCTCACAAATAAAACCATTTCCACACTCACACTTTAAAAACATCTTTCCAAAAATAAACATCTCTTTGAAATATTTTCAAAATCAACACTTTGTATACATTCTTATAGAGACGAGAATCATTACAAAGTTTGTCGAAACAAAGGCGTTTTCAAAATATTTCCAAACTTACACAAAACACAAAAACATTTACAAAAGCATTTCAAAGTGAGCTAGCAACTAAGAGCCCGTAGATAACTACGGATGAAAAGGGTGCTAACACCTTCCCTTTTCATAACCTACCCCCCAAACCCAAGAAAATTCTCAAAAGGTATTTCCTGTTCTTTTCACCCTTTCCTTTATTAGATAAAAGAAAAGTCAGTTCTCCCACCGTATTACAAACAAGATCCAAGATTTTATTGATAACAAGTTGATTAAGTTTGACTCTCCATAAACCCCTAATGTGATTACTTCCCCCATGCTCAGTTATGGTAAAGGTGTTAATGCCATTGACGATGTCTCATTTGTCTCCACCATCAATGATTTGACTACTATCTTGATGACTGTGATCGGTGGGAATAGAACTGACTGTTTTGGAATGCTGGTTCGCATTTGCGTTTGTTTTTGCAAAATGTCGCGGTAGGCAAGAGTCGCCACCGTCTTTTATTTTATCCAACAAGGAAAGGACAAAAGCACAGAAAAATTCCTTTTTGAGATATTTCTCGGGTTTGGGAGGTAGATTATAGAAAGGGAAGGTGTTAGCACCCTTTCTATCCGTGGTTATCCACAGGCTCTTAGGTACTTGCTCATTACGTTTTCAAAAGTTTGCTTTTTCTTTGTGTTTATGGGTTTGAAAGAGGTTTTTGTTTTGAAGAGAGTGTAAGTGCGAAAAGTTTTGTTTTTGTTTTAAAAGGAGCAAGTACTTAAGAATATTTACCTACTCAAAAAGTAATTAGACTGTGCAGATGTCCTTTAGACAGTGCTATCCCACTATTGAGGAGTAGGTAGCATCGTCGTTGGAGTTTTTGGGTCAATTCGATTAAGGGACGTGTGGTCACTAAAGCAACGTTATGATGCCTTAGCGGTAACCCTAATGTCTTAGATCATTTTATCTGAGGCAACCGTTTCGAGGCAACTTATGATCTTTGGACGAGAGGGCGACCTCTAAAACTTCTTATACTCAATGACCACGTTCGAGGCAACCAAGTGAGGTGTACCCGAAGAGTGGCATGTGCGAGTGTATTGTTTTTCCGTTATATTATCTTTGTACATGTTAATGGTGAACTACTATTGATTTTAAATTAAAATTGATCTTGTCATGCATTGCCTATTATTCAAACATATAACAGTTAATGGTTGCGGAATTTAAATTGCGGAAAATAAATCTAAGCTATTACAAGGCGTCGGGTATTTACATCGCCAAAGACAAACCCTTTTAAAATTAAATTACGAAAAGTAAATAAAAGCGATAAATAAAATCCTAATTAAAAACTATTACATTCTCGAAGCAGTTACAATATTGAAATATGGATCAAAAATAATTCGCGCGCGAGAAAATTAAATCGAAGTGTTTTTAGGGTTTTGACCCTTTTTATTAAATAAAGCATATTTTTGTTATTTTTGAATTAAAAATTAGTCTAAATTAATAATTGAATTAATTAATTAAATGAAAATATTTTTTTGGTTTTTTATTATTTAATAAAATAATAATGGTTAAAAGATATTAAAGACCCTAATTCTATGTTAATTTTAATTTAATGCAAAAGATGTTAAAATTGTACCTAATTAAACTAAATAAATTAATTAATTGTTATTTACAAAAATAATGAAATAGAAAATATTATTTTATTTTTTGGTTTTCTGATTTTTTTTATAAAAAAGTTAATTGGTTAATTAATTAATTAAGATAATAATAATAATAAAATAGAAAAATGAACAAAATAATGAAAAGAAAATAAAATAAGAAAGAACAAACTCAGGAGGGTGTGGGCCTGAATTTGATGGGGAAATTAGCAAAGATTAGGCCCAAATTCGTCCAGCCTTGTTTGACCCTTGGAATCCAATGTGTGTCTTTGACCAGGGAGTATGATGGGCGTGCAATCTGGGCCCCTGGATCTAATCTGAAATCCATCTGGCAAGTGGATCTTTTGAGGTGCATGATGGACCATCCTTTGAGAATTGCACATGAATACCTGAAGAAAAAAAACAAATAAAGTGTTTTGGGGGACCTGGGATTCGAACCCAGGTCCCATTGCTCTTATGCCTGCACGCTCAACCACTCCAACCAAACTGCTCAATTGTTATTGGAATGAGAAGTGAATATTATATAAAAAAACAAAATGCTAAGCTTGAAATAATAATAAAAAAGCACCACTGATTTGAATGGACCAATAGACAAGGGACACGCTATCGTCTTCTTCAAACGACCCTGGTTATTTACCTGCCGATTTTTATCCGCAGGAAGATTCATGGGACGTCTCAAAAATCCTTCCTAGGCCATGTAAATGCAAGCTAAGGTCATCATCATGTTCATCTTGCTTCCCTGAATACGACTATAGCCATGAATTGTCTTGATTTTGCCTGTACACAAAATGCCTAAAAACGAAGCAAATGAACCCTAGGTTTGGGTAACACACTAGAAGCCATGAAAATAAAATTGAATGATGCAGAAAGCTTCGAAATCAAGCATGGATCAAGAATATGTTAATATTTGGTCAAAAAGATGCAAGAATGAGGAGTTATATTTCCATGTGCAGAGGCATATTCAAGAACACTTACAGCGCGTTACAGGTGGTCTTAAGGTCCGGTTTTGATCGCTACAGCTTCACAGGATACCAGGCAAGGGAGTAGTGTTGAGCTTTTGCTTTGAAAAATCCTCCAAACAAGAATTCGATCTCCCACTTTTCAAGCTTTTTCACCAATTTGCTCTGGCAGTTTCTGCAGTGTTTTGTGCGTGTGTTAGGTCTGGCTTGCTTGTGTGCATATAATAGAATGAATTTAGGTCAAAATATGGGCCATAATCCTTATGCATTGAAGATGGAAGATTGGATTTTGATCACCATTAACAAGTTTCCAAATATAGGCCAAATCTGATTTTTTGTGCTTGTTTTGACTTGGCACGAGTTTGATTGAGTTGCACATGATATTTGCAAGCTGTATTGATCACAAGAATCCCCTTACATCAATTTTTTAGATTTTATTTGATTTAATATTGATTAATAATGAATTAAATCAATAAAAATGAAATAAAATATAAAACTAAATGTTTGGTCATGAAATTAAAGATGGGACACGTGTGTGGTGTGATAAGACTATATCAAGTGGAAAAAAGTGGGCCCTTTTGTCAAAAATTGGAGTTTTGAGGATAGTTGACTTTTGGCAATTTTGGAAAAATGCCCAACTTCAACAATGCATAACTTCTTCAATTTTGAACTTTTGGATGTGTTCTTTGACTTTTTAGAAACCTTGAGATGTCTTCTAATAAACCCTTTTCGTCTCATCTCATTTTGATGTTCCATTATCAAGTTATAAGCTTTGGAAAAAAAGGTGTTTTTGTTGACTTTCAAAAATGACCTATAATGTCCAAATTTGTAACTCTTTGTGAGAGAATTTCTTGATCTTGGGGTGTGAAGATGGATTGTAGGAAATTGTATCATCTTCAAAATGAGATTTGGATGGGTCATTTATCATAAAGTATGAGAAAGTTATGCTTGGTCAAAGTTGAGTTGACTTTTCCTACAAAACCCTAATTTAGCAACTTTTGAATCTTGAGGAATCTTGAGCAATCCTTGATGAATCATGATCAACCCTTAATCAAATGATGAGTTATACTTCAAAATGAGAATTTTGACAAAAAAATCTTGAGGTTTGACTGTATTTGGGACACAGTTGACTTTTGCCCTAGCACAGTCAACTTTTGGGTCTCTTGAGCAATTGACTGACCAAACTTCCTCTGCAAGGCTTGAAATTTGACATGGATGAACTTGAGAGCATATTAGGACATTGGGGAGCACTTTAGGTCATTTGGATGCAAGGACCTTGATGCAACACAAAACCCTAATTTTGACTTGACTGTCTTAGGAGGTAATTTGACTGTCCAACTCTTGAGCCAGCTTGAGCAACTTGAAGCTTCTTCTTGACAAGTCTTGAGGAATATGGGAGGGAAAATTTTGGGGTACAACAGTTGCCCCTGTTCAATTTTCTTAAACCTGAGGATATAGATTGGCTTTCGAGCCTTTCGTGATCCGAAGGTGGAAGATAATTGAACACTAGAGTGCCCAGAAATTTGCACTCGCATGGTGTAGTGTCAGCAGTGTGATGTCGGGAATGGGCTTACAGATGCCATTTGGAGATTGTTGGTAGGAGGATGGGCTTACAGATGCTATCTGCAAGAATTTCGATCGCATAATAGATTCCTTAGCGAGAACTTGCATACCTGTGGTTGTAAAAGATTCCACTAGGGAAGTCTAACTTTTGTTGAGATTTAGGAACTTGCTTGTACCTCAACTGAGAGAATGCCTCGGTTGAGTCTTAAGAACCTGTCCATAATTCAACTGGGGGGAAACATCTTCATCAAGATCTAGGAATTGTCTCGTGCTCAATGGAGTATACCGTTGAGGTTATAGAACTTGTCCATACTATGACGGAGGAACACATCAAGATCTAGGAACTGACTCGTGCTCAATGGAGTATACCGTTGAGGTTATAGTACTCGTCCACACTATGACATAGGGAATTATCTTCATCAAGATCTAGGAACTGTCTCGTGCTCAATGGAGTATACCATTGAGGTTATAGAACTCGTCCACACTATGACGGAGGAAAACATCAAGATCTAGGAACTGAATCATGCTCAATGGAGTATATCGTTGAGGTTATAGTACTCGTCCATACTATGACGTAGGGAAACATCTTCATCAAGATCTAGGAACTATCTCGTGCTCAATGGAGTATACCGTTGAGGTTATAGAACTCGTCCACACTATGACGGAGGAAAACATCAAGATCTAGGAACTGACTCGTGCTCAATGGAGTATACCGTTAAGGTTATAGTACTCGTCCACACTATGACATAGGGAAACATCGAGATTGAGGACCTTATCTGAAATTCAACCGAGGATAAATCAATTGAGATTTAAGAACCGGTCAGGTCTTTGACTAAGTTGGGGACTTAACTGCATCTTTCCTGAAAGGTAAAAGGTCAGTCACATGCAATGCATGAGATGGATCAAGCAATGATGTTCTCAACATAAATGATATTGCATGGTATGATGCGATTATACATGTATCGTGATGTATAGAAATGTGATGTTTTAGCTGGGGAAAATAAATCCCGGAGCTACTGGAGAATAGAGTTGAGTTCTTCATTTCTGCTGGGGATGACGAACGAAGATGATTGTGAGAATAAGCCTGCTGGAGAAAAGAACTCCGTTGGGGAATAAACTGATGAAGAGATTATTCTGAGGGGAATTACTCTGTGGGGAAGAGACGTTCTGCTGAAGATTTTAATGATAACTCCGCTGGGGATTCTTTTGATAAGCTCTGTTGGGGATTTTAAGGATGAACTCTGTTGGGGATAGAAAGAACTTCGCTGGGGATGATCCTTCAGTTGCAATTTGCTGAGGATAACCCAGTTAGACTCTTGTGAGGATAACCTTCTGAATTTGGCCGGGGAGATTTATTTGTGCTCTGCAGGGGATAAGCTTCCAGAATCTACTGGGGAAGATGATTCAACTTTGGCGGGGAAGCCTTTTTTAGACTGCGTTGAGGAAATGACTCCACTAGGGTATCTTGTATTCCGTTGGAGAACATTCTTATACTCCGTTGAGGAATATTAAGACTGTCGGGGGTATTCTTATACTTGCTGGGGGATATCTTTATACTTCGTTGGGGAAGATTAAGACCTTCTGGGAATACCCAACCTTTTTAGGGCTGATGGTAGACTAACTCTGCTTGGGGAAAGCATTGTTGATTCGTCCATAGTTGCAAGTCTCAGTAGGGAGAGCTACCATTACTGCTTTACTCTGCGGGGAGTGATGGTATCTTGGTCATATTCTTCAGCTGAACCTACCTTGGTACCTTGGTGGACAGAGCAATTAGATAGCTCGGACAATTCTTATTGCCCCTGTTTCTGATATTACCAGTAATTTGCCTTCTGTTTCGCACGTAAACATTTATGATCAGCAATTAATGTCAAATGCATATATCAAGAATGAACATTGGACGTTCTTTGCAAAACAAAACAGATAAAGGAAAAACAATTTGAAATTTGTCTGAAAATGAATTTGTATTGATTTTGAAGTTTGGCCTGCAAATAGGCGTTTCTGTACAAGAGGTTGACGTCCTAGTAAGAGGACGCCACCGAACAAATAGAATTTATACAATTTGTGAAAAGAAAACAAAACAGCTATGTGAATAGTCCCACTGGTTTCCAACTCTGCTATTGCCTTTATATTTTCAAGCATCTCATCACTTTGCTGCTTAGTTGAAGATGAATCTGATTGATTGGTGTCGTCTGAGCCTGATAGTTGATACTGAAGTCTGGGTGCGAGGTGATCCAATGAGACGTAGTATTACGCTTTGATCCCTAACTTTTGCCTGGACCGCCCTTTCGGGTTTTCAGTCCACCGGGATACCCATTTTTGCCCAAGCCGCCTTTTCAGGTTTTCGACTTGCCGGGTGTACAGATTTTTTTATTTTCATCCCTTATTTTTTCCCGAACCCTTTTGGTTCGCCGGGAAGCCCTTATTTTTGCCTAGGCTAGTCAACCTAGCGGGTCTTTGATTATGCGTAGTATCTTTTCACTATGTATGCATTGACGGGGTGAGGAAGGTCGTCACCATCCATGGTGGTTAGAATCATAGCTCCTCCTGAGAAGATGTTCTTAACCACAAATGGCCCTTCGTAAGTAGGGGTCCATTTGCCCCTGGGGTCACTTTGAGGTAGAATAATGCGCTTGATTACCAGGTCCCCGACTTGATACTCTTGTCGTCTAACTTTCTTGTTAAATGCCTTGATCATCCGTTTTTGGTACGTCTGACCATGACAAATAGCAGAAAGTCTTTTTTCGTCGATTAGGTTCAGTTGATCAAGTCGGGTATGAATCCAGTCATCTTCGCTCAAACCTGCATCCTTCATGATCCGGAGAGAGGGTATCTGAACTTAGATGGGCAAGACTGCCTCCATGCCATATACCAAGGAATAGGGTGTTGCCCATGTTGACGTCCGTGCTGAGGTACGATACCCGTGAAGAGAAAATGGCAACATGTCGTGCCAATCTTTGTATGTCACTGTCATCTTCTGCACAATCTTCTTAATGTTCTTATTCTCCACTTCGACAGCCCCATTCATCTTCAGCCGGTAGGGAGAAGAGTTATGATGCTGTATTTTTAATTGCTCGCAGAGCTCAGTGATCATTTTGTTATTGAGATTGGTACCATTGTCCGTAATGATCCTCTCTGGTACACCGTATCGACAGATCAGGTTATTCCGAATGAACCGTGCCACGACGTTCTTGGTTACCGTAGCAAAGGAAGATGCTTCAACCCACTTCATAAAGTAATCAATAGCTACAAGGATGAAACGATGCCCGTTGGACGCTGTAGGTCTGATCTCGCCGATCATATCAATGCCCCACATTGTAAAAGGCCAGGGTGCTGTCAAAACATTCAGAGGGACCGGAGGAATGTCTTCCTTGGTAGGCAGGCGATGAACCACAATGTCAGTATCCAATCCAGGCATATCTTCGTAAGACCAGGCAAAGATCTCAACATAGTCATGCAGCATCTAAATCAACCATTGCTTCACACTAAGCTCCAAATTTGCACCGATCTTGACTTCCTTCTTGTCTATTTCAGTACCCAGATTTATTGTTTCTACTGGCTCTTCATGTGGCTGAATGGCCCTCTCTTCCTGGAGTAGAAGTCTTGCAAGTTCACCAGGCACTTCGCAATCATCTTCACCTTCGTCTTCGGCTATGTTGATCGGATTTTCGAAGTCATAACTGGCAGGAGCAGAGTCGTTACCAGTGAGATCCAGAGTGGATGTGGACCTGTATATGTGAGTGTGTGTAAAATAGCTGTTTTGCAACATATAATAAAGAAAAACAAGGAGCGCAAAATTTGAAATGCAAGAAACGTCCAATGCTTTTATTAATGATATATGAAAATGGCACACAAAAGCCCTCACAAATGAAGCCACGGTGCCCTGGGTAAGACACCAGGCCATAAAGTTTCACAGCATTGTCTGTTACAAATTCAAAACAAAGAGTTCATTACTGGGTAACAAAAGTAATAGGGACGAAGTCCTTTGCTGTCCAGTTGCTTGGTCCACCGTTGGTCGTAGGATAGATCCAGCTGTCGAATTCAGACTCCTCCACATCATCTTCAATGGCATTTACTCCCGAGTTGCTGATGAACACAGGAGGTCTTCCAATCCTTGCACTTTGAACAGCCCTTTGAGCTTCCTTCTCAATAACAGCCCGGGCATCCTTTAAGGAAGCCATCTTCATAGGAGAATCTTCAACCACAGTCTCAGTTGTTGCCAGTGTCTGAGGAACCTCTTCAAAATGCTGGAATGGGGTCTCAATGAACACCCCATCCATCTCTACGTATCGGAATGAGTTGAGGTGGCTGACCATGTACTCCTCCTCCCCTTGAACTGTCACAATCTTCCCTCTGACCGGGTATTTCAGCTTTTGATGGAGTGTTGAGGTTACAGCTCCGGCTTTGTGGATCCATGGATGACCCAGCAAACAAGAATAGGATGGCCGAATGTCCATCACGTAGAACGTAGAATTGAATACCTGAGAACCAACTTTAATTGGAATATCAACCTCACCATGCACCATCCTTTTAGACCCGTCAAAGGCCCTGACAATAATGTTACTTGGCTTTAGCTCCAACCCTTCGCAATCCAACCAGTCTAGAGTCTTCTTGGGTAAGACGTTCAGTGAGGATCCAGTGTCAACCAATACATGTGCAAGAGTAGTGCCCCTGCATTCAATGGAGACATGCAGGGCATCATTCTGGTTATTCCCTTTAGCAGTCAAATCAGCGTCGGAGAAACCCAAACCATTATCATCAGTTAAATTGGCCACACAATCGGTAAACTGATCAGTTGATGTCTCTTGTGGCACGTGGGCAGTCTTCAGAAAGGTAATCAGAGCCTTGGCATGGGCCTCTGAACACAACAAAAGTGACAGCATAGAAATCTTGGATGGGGTTTGCCCCAGCTGCTCAACTACGTTATAATCACTCTTCTTAATAATCTTCAGAATCTCTTTCATCTCCTATTTGGAAGCTTCAACAGTAATAGTCTTCGGTGCCTCCGTCTGGAAAGGCACATCAGTGATGATCCCTTTGCCCCGAGCGTTAGATGACTCGGCGACAGGGGTAGGACTAAGAACTTGATCAGGAATGGTAGTAGGTACACTTGCAGGTGTAATAACGACATGTCTTCGGATAGTTGGTGGGGCAATATTAGGTGAGAAAAGTATATCGCTGCGGGTGACTTTAGCATGCCCAGAAATGTTGCTGATGCCGGTATCAGCATCCAACTATTGCTTAACTCCTAGAACATAAATATCTGCCCCATAGTGCCAAGGGACAGCTTTGTCATAGGTGTAGGGGATGGGCCCCGGAACAGTGATGATTACGGGCGCGATCTTCGGAACAGATGTAATTCTAACAGGCTTCCTCGAGGGAGTCTTGGAAGAATTGTCGAAAATGGTAATAATGGCAACTTCTTCAGTAGGAATGGAAGGAACAGCAATCTTCTCAAACAGGATCTCCTTATTATCCATCAGGTTCTGGATACCTGACTTCAGAAATGGGCAACCAGTAGGTAAAACAGAACACATATGGCAACCTTCGCCACAGCCCGGAAATAAACCGACTAGCAACAGGTTCTTCTTGACAGTCATCAGAGGGGTAACAATATCATCCACTGAAACTACAAACAAGTCTTCCTCTACAGTATTTACTCCATGTTTGGGCATGGGAGCAGTCACAACATTAGGCCTCTCGGGCGCCTCAAACTCAATCTCCTTTGCATCAATTAGGTCTTGCACATTGTTCCTCAAAACTCAACAATCATCTGTATTATGCCCCGGGCTATCAGAGTGAAAAGCGCAGCGGGCATTAGGGTTGTACTTTGGTGATGTGGTACTTGGATTTTTCGGAGCTTCTTTTAGAGTCACCAAATTGGTCTTCAGCAACTGTGGCAGAATCTGAGACAAAGTCATGCTGAGACGAGTGAATTGCCTTCGAGGTATCTCGTCCTTTTGTTGATGGTGATGCTGAGGGGCACCAGCAGGCTTTGAAATAACAACCGCATTGACAGCTTGGCGGTGTTCAGGTCTATTCTGTCTTCTCTAATTGTAGAAAACACTGGACTCTTTCTTAAACGGTTTCTTCTTGGTGCTCGAGGAGGCACCCTTTTGTATCTTCCCGACCTTAATACTAGCTTCAATCCTTTCACCGGTCAAAATAAGATCTGTAAACCCAGCTGAAGAGCTTCCAATCAGATGGTTAAAGAATGGACCAGACAGGGTCCCCAGAAACATGTCAACAAACTCACGATCAGCCAAAGGTGGTTGCACCCTTCTGGCAAGGTCTCTCCATTTCTGGGCATACTCTTTAAATCCTTCACCCGTTCCTATTGACATACCCTAGAGTTGGGTACGCGTAGGAGCGAGGTCGGATTTGTACTGATACTGCCTGTAGAACGCAGTAGCCAAATCTTCCCAGCTATGGATACTGGCTCCGTCCAACTGATATAACCACTCAAGTTGAGTCCCTGAGAGACTTCTTAAAAGAAATGGATCCACAAGTTCTTATCAGCAGTGTAAGGCTGGATCTTCCTCACATATGACCGGAGGTGCAGCTTCGGACAGGAAACTCCATCATACTTGGCAAAGGCAGGTGCCTTGAACTTATGGGGAATCACCACCTCAGAGGATAGACCTAGATCTCCGAAGTCCAGACCGGGCACCTTCTGTATTTCCATAGCGCTCAAACGGTCTTCCAGCTGCTTGTTCTTATCCTCAGCAGGAGGATACTGTTCTTCATCATAGTCCGTCTCGTTGTCGGAGACCATAGGGCTAGGAGCCCTCCTTTCTTGTGGACTATCTTTCCGTCCAGATGAGGTGGTCAGATCAACTTCATTCTGCAGCCCATTTCCAAACCTGCGTCCAGTATTGAACAGGATGGTCCTCTTCTTCTTCTTCTTCTTCTCTTTCAGAATCAAAGTCTTCAGGTCCTGCTGGCCCTTAGCCAGATTCATGAATAGCTCTTGAAACTGGGCATTCTGGGCCTGGAGGGCCTTGATAGCTTGCTCAGTTGAAGGTTCAGTAGACATGATGATTGCTGAAATAAACAGTGAAGAAGATAAAAGACCTGTAAAGGGTACCTGTTTATGAAGTGCATGGGATGAAATGCGTATGATTTATGATTTCAAAGACAATCGAGATTCAAATTTCTAAACAAGAAAGGAAACACACTTTATTAGATTTAAACTTCAAAATTTAAATTGTTCAACAAACTGCCCTTAGGCGTTACAAGAATGGAAATACTGAAAAGTAAATGAAAACTGTAAAACAAATCCTCAAAGGTCCATCAATGCTCCCATGGTATCTTCTTCTCAGTGCGGACATAATTATTCAGGATCCGCTCATTCTCCAGTTGCCTAGTCAGCTTCTGGATCTTTTGCTCTTGTTCATTGAACCTCTCCCGATAAGAATCTCGTTCTTCCCGCAGTTGCATCCAAGACCTCTTCAGTGTCCCAATATCAGTGGGCATATAAGGGTGGAGAATAGTTGGAGGAACCCCCTCCTCATTAGCAACTTCAAGAGTAACAGGCCTGACAGCTTCATATGGCATACCTAACTTCTGGGCACGGATGCGGACCCATCTGAGATATGGCTCCATTGGCAGAGAAGTCTTTGGACCCAATTCATGTGGATCAGATTGGTGAACTATGTCCCAAGCCCTTATGAATCTACGAAGCAGCTCGTCACTATCTCCCTGAAAATCAAAGATGATATGAGGCATCAACATCTCATGAGGCCCTTCTCTTCTGGCTCTTCCAAACTGACGGAGAGCTAAGCATGGGTTGTAATAAATCCCTCCATGGGTCCCGATCAATGGAACATTAGGATACTCTCCACTGCGATCAATGACAGTCACCTCATCCATACCTTTGAGAGTCCAGATAATGTCATTATTAGAAAGAGACATCACCCTATATGCCCAGCCCATTCCTTCTTTGTTCTTCAGTACGGACTTAGGGAGGTGCGAAATAAACCACCTTGACAATAAAGGATCACAGCACATCAAAGTTCCCCACTTTCGGGCAGTACGAGCATAGAGCTGATGAAGGACGTCACCCAAGAGAGTGGGTACCGGGTTCTGAGAGATGAAGATCTTTATGGCATTAAAATCAACAAAAGTGTCAGGATTCGGAAACAATACCAGACCATAAATCAAGAGAGCCAGAATGTCCTCGTATGCCTTGAAGTCTAAGCTATCCCATAAGTAATTAGCTTTGTCAACCAAAAACTTAGTCAGAAAACCCTTATCCGCACTTCTAGTCTCCCAGTTATCCATTACCTCCTCCTTAGTCAAGTGAAGGGCTGCAGCAATTTCTTCGGGCTTAAGAGTCTTTTCCCAACCAGTAAACGGAGTCTGTTCCAGGACGGAGATACCGAGCAGCTCAGAGAACTCTTCTAGGGTAGGAACCAGCTGGAAGTCCTGGAAAGTAAAACAATGGTACAGCGGATCATAGAATTGGACCAGGACACTCATCATTTGTTCGTCCAATTTTGAGGTGACCAAACTGAGGAGAGAACCATGCCTTTTGATGAAGGAAGTAGTGTCTGGAATCCTGATAACCAAATCTTTAAGCAGGGTAGGTACTTGGACAAAGTTGATCCGGATAGTATTCCTACGCATGGGCATCATGATGATCTACAAAACAGAGCAAAGATGAAACCCTCTTGTCTTTGAAATAGGTTAGTCCTTATGCAAAATGTATGCAATGTTATGATGTCATGATGTCATGCTAAAGGCACACCAAAAGTATCCACAAAAGGCAAACATGGTAAAGGCACACAAGTCACACAAAAGAGCCCTTAGATTTCAGGCTAGCATGGAGCTTAGGTACTACCCTCTTTCAGTTCAGTTGGTTAAGACTTGTCCTAAAAATAGTAATCGGGTTCTAGAGGATCTCAATATCACTGACTACCCTCAATCGGTCATAATTCCAGTTTAGCAACCTTTTCTTGCGGCCGGAATCATCGCGAGAGTTTAGTCTCAATGAGTGTAGCATATTGCTACTATTCTATGGCCAAGTTGGTCAATTTAAGGTTCTAAGGTCAGTTGGTGCTTAATGACTCCTTAGAAGACCCATATTCTCCTCGTTCCAACACAAGAGATATCGGTACAGACCAAGGTGCCACACCAATGTAGCAACTGCTTCATCCGTGTCGGTCTACGCCGGACAGATCCCTCACAGTTTATTGCTACTTCCCTAAAGGGTATCCCCAGATCTGGGTTAGGATCTATAAAACTCTGATACAAGCCCACAAAATTAAAGCATACAATTGAAAACATAGTGATCTAATCCTAAGGTACACCTCACTTATTACTCCCCAACAGAGTCGCCAGTTCTGTGATCGGTGGGAATAGAACTGACTGTTTTGGAATGCTGGTTCGCGTTTGCGTTTGTTTTCGCAAAATGCCGCGGTAAGCAAGAGTCGCCACCGTCTTTTATTTTATCCAACAAGGAAAGGACAAAAGCACAGAAAAATTCCTTTTTGAGATATTTCTCGGGTTCGGGAGGTAGATTATAGAAAGGGAAGGTGTTAGCACCCTTTCTATCTGTGGTTATCCACGGGCTCTTAGGTACTTGCTCATTATGTTTTCAAAAGTTTGCTTTTTCTTTGTGTTTGTGGGTTTGAAAGAGGTTTTTATTTTGAAGAGAGTGTAAGTGCGAAAAGTTTTGTTTTTGTTTTAAAAGGAGCAAGTACTTAAGAACATTTACCTACTCAAAAAGGAATTAGACTGTGCAGATGTCCTTTAGACAGTGCTATCCCACTATTGAGGAGTAGGTAGCATCGTCGTTGGAGTTTTCGGGTCAATTCGATTAAGGGACGTGTGGTCACTAAACCAACGTTAGGATGCCTTAGCGGTAACCCTAATGTCTTAGATCATTTTATCTGAGGCAACCGTTTCGAGGCAACTTATGATCTTTGGACGAGAGGGCGGCCTCTAAAACTTCCTATACTCAATGACCACGTTTGAGGCAACCAAGTGAGGTGTACCCTAAGAGTGGCATGTGCGAGTGTATTATATTTCTGTTATATTATCTTTGTACATGTTAATGGTGAACTACTGTTGATTTTAAATTAAAATTGATCTTGTCTTGCATTGCCTATTATTCAAACATCTAACAGTTAATGGTTGCGGAATTTAAATTGCGGAAAATAAATCTAAGCTATTACAAGGCGTCGGGTATTTACATCGCCAAAGACAAACCCTTTTAAAATTAAATTGCGAAAAGTAAATAAAAGCGATAAATAAAATCCTAATTAAAAACTATTACATTCTCGAAGCAGTTACAATATTGAAATATGGATCAAAAATAATTCGCGCGCGAGAAAATTAAATCGAAGTGTTTTTAGGGTTTTGACCCTTTTTATTAAATAAAGCATATTTTTGTTATTTTTGAATTAAAAATTAGTCTAAATTAATAATTGAATTAATTAATTAAATGAAAATATTTTTTTGGTTTTTTATTATTTAATAAAATAAGAATGGTTAAAAGATATTAAAAACCCTAATTCTATGTTAATTTTAATTTAATGCAAAAGATGTTAAAATTGTACCTAATTAAACTAATTAATTGATATTTACAAAAATAATGAAATAGAAAATATTATTTTATTTTTTGGTTTTCTGATTTTTTTATAAAAAAGTTAATTGGTTAATTAATTAATTAAGATAATAATAATAATAAAATAGAAAAATGAACAAAATAATGAAAAGAAAATAAAATAAGAAAGAACAAACTCAGGGGGGTGTGGGCCTGAATTTGATGGGGAAATTAGCAAAGATTAGGCCCAAATTCGTCCAGCCTTGTTTGACCCTTGGAATCCAATGGGTGTCTTTGACCAGGGAGTATGATGGGCATGCAATCTGGGCCCCTGGATCTAATCTGAAATCCATCTGGCAAGTGGATCTTTTGAGGTGCATGATGGACCATCCTTTGAGAATTGCACATGAATACCTGAAGAAAAAAAACAAATAAAGTGTTTTGGGGGACCTGGGATTCGAACCCTGGTCCCATTGCTCATATGCCTGCACGCTCAACCACTCCAACCAAACTGCTCAATTGTTATTGGAATGAGAAGTGAATATTATATAAAAAACAAAATGTTAAGCCTGAAATAATAAAAAAAAAGCGCCACTGATTTGAATGGACCAATAGCAAAGGGACACGCTATCGTCTTCTTCAAATGACCCTGGTTATTTACCTGCCGATTTTTATCCGCGGGAAGATTAATGGGACGTCTCAAAAATCCTTCCTAGGCCATGTAAATGCAATCTAAGGTCATCATCATGTTCGCCTTGCTTCCCTGAATACGACTATAGCCATGAATTGTCTTGATTTTTCCTGTACACAAAATGCCTAAAAACGAAGCAAAGGAACCCTAGGTTTGGGTAACACACTAGAAGCCATGAAAATAAAATTGAATGATGCAGAAAGCTTCAAAATCAAGCATGGATCAAGAATATGTTAATATTTGGTCAAAAAGGTGCAAGAATGAGGAGTTATATTTCTATGTGCAGAGGCATATTCAAGAACACTTACAGTGCATTACAGGTGGTCTTAAGGTCCGGTTTTGATCGCTACAGCTTCACAGGATACCAGGCAAGGGAGTAGTGTTGAGCTTTTGCTTTGAAAAATCCTCCAAACAAGAATTTGATCTCCCACTTTTCAAGCTTTTTCACCAATTTGCTCTGGCCGTTTCTGCAGTGTTTTGTGTGTGTGCTAGGTCTGGCTTGCTTGTGTGCATATAATAGAATGAATTTAGGTCAAAATATGGGCCATAATCCTTATGCATTGAAGATGGAAGATTGGATTTTGATCACCATTAATAAGTTTCCAAATATAGGCCAAATCTGATTTTTTGTGCTTGTTTTGACTTGGCACGAGTTTGATTGAGTTGCACATGATATTTGAAAGCTGTATTGATCACAAGAATCCCTTTACAACAATTTTTTAGATTTTATTTGATTTAATATTGATTAATAATGAATTAAATCAATAAAAATGAAATAAAATAGAAAAATAAATGTTTGGTCATGAAATTAAAGATGGGACACGTGTGTGGTGTGATAAGACTATATCAAGTGGAAAAAAGTGGGCCCTTTTGTCAAAAATTGGAGTTTTGAGGATAGTTTGCTTTTGGCAATTTTGGAAAAATGCCCAACTTCAACAATGCATAACTTCTTCAATTTTGAACTTTTGGAAGTTTTCTTAGACTTTTTAGAAACCTTGAGATGTCTTATAATCAACCCTTTTGGTCTCATCTCCTTTTGATGTTCCATGCTCAAGTTATAAGCTTTGGCAAAAAAGGTGTTTTTGTTGACTTTCAAAAATGACCTATAATGTCCAAATTTGTAAACTTTTGTGAGAGAATTTATTGATCTTGGGGTGTGAAGACGGATTGTAGGAAATTGCATCCTCTTCAAAATGAGCTTTGGATGGGTCATTTCTCATAAAGTATGAGAAAGTTATGCTTGGTCAAAGTTGAGTTGACTTTTCCTACAAAACCCTAATTTAGCAACTTTTGAATCTTGAGGAATCTTGAGCAATCCTTGATGAATCATGATCAACCCTTGATCAAATGATGAGTTATACTTCAAAATGAGAATGTTGACAAAAAATATTGAGGTTTGACTGTATTTGGTACACAGTTGACTTTTGCCCTAGCACAGTCGACTTTTGGGTCTCTTGAGCAATTGACTGACCAAACTTCCTCTGCAAGGCTTGAAATTTGACATGGATGAACTTGAGAGAATATTAGGACATTGGGGAGCACTTGAGGTCATTTTGATGCAAGGACCTTGATGCAACACAAAACCCTAATTTTGACTTGACTGCCTTAGGAGGTGATTTGACTGTCCAACTCTTGAGCCAGCTTGAGCAACTTGAAGCTTCTTCTTGACAAGTCTTGAGGAATATGGGAGGAAAAATTTTGGGGTACAACAATGACCATTAAGAAGAATCTGTTGAGAGTTGATTTATTTCTAGGCTTCCTTGAAAATTGTTACCATTGTGCTTCCCAAACTAATGGTTGCATGTGGCTGAAGAAAGGTATTCAACGCCTGATTGATAGCCATGAAATTCTGTTTGAGAAAACTCCATCCATGAAGAGTTTTCCTAAAATTATACCTCAAGAATTGATACCTAAAGATGTTTCTATAATCACCATTTCCAATACTCCTATTAGGATCACCTCTAGAGGCCCTATAAGGATTCCTGCTGAGCCAAGAGTGGCTCCCCTGATCATCACTACATTGGGGCCAATCCCATATTCCTCTTACAAAGTTGTGCCTTAGAACTATGGGTCATAAGTTTATTATCATGGTGTCAAGCAAGAGCCATGGATTAATGAAACTGAAGATCCAGAAATTATAAACATTATCGGAACTAGTAAGGTCACTAGGATATGAAGGATCTTCTCTCTGGAGATCTCTCCTCCAACTACTACTACAACACCTGTTCATATTCCTACTGCTGGGCCAACTACTGGTGCCCCGAGGTAAAGAGAAAGTATCTGAGCCTGCCCGGATGGAGGCGTCATCCAAAGATGTTACAATTGAAGACCCATCTAGACAAGAGATGGAAGAAATTATGAAGATCATTTGTAAAAGTGATTACAAAATAGTTGAACAATTGGGGCAGACACCCTCCAAGATATCCATGTTGTCCTTGTTATTATGCTCTGAAGCACATGCCCAAGCTTTGTTGAATTTTCTAAAGAATGCTCATGTACCACAAGAGACCACTACTGATCAATTTGAGAATTGTTTTGCAAGCCTAACTGCTGACAATGGTTTAGGCTTTTCTGATGCAGATTTAACTCTGGGAAAGAATCATAACAAGGCTCTACACATCTCTATTGAATGCAAAGACACTACTTTGGTGCATGTGTTAGTAGATACAGGTTCCTCCCTGAATATTTTACCAAAATGTGCTCTGGATAGACTAGTGAAGGGTTGGTGCTGAAACCCAACGATATTGTGGTAAGAGCCTTTGATGGGTCAAAAAGGGTGCTGCACGGAGAACTTGGTCTTCCGATCAAGGTGGAATCTCAAGTTTTCAACTCCACCTTTTAAGTAATGGATGTTGTTGTAGCCCAAAATTTCCCTCTCTATTCTCAAGACATTTATCATAAAATATCTCAAATTCTTAATGGTTCTCAAGAGTTTGATCAGATAAGCTCACCTTCTAAGCACTGAGCCTCCAAATTAGGGTTTTGGTTTTCTCAAGGACAATTGGACTTTTAATCAACTGTATTGGGTAAAAAGTAAAATATGGTTAACATACTGTCAAATTTCATAATTTTTGGCCAACATTAACATTTTTAATTCATATTCATCATTTGATCAAGGGTTGATCACAATTCCTCAATAAAAGCACTCAAATCATCAAAGGGGGCAAAATTGACCAAATTAGGGTTTTGACTGAGAATGACTAATCAGTGATTCTTGACCTAGTACATGACCTAATGACTTGAAGCATAATCTCAAGGACTCAAAAAATTTCATGGCCTAATTTCATGGCTCAAATAATTTCTCAATATCGAATTGATAGTTGAAATTTGATCAACTGATGAAAAGTCAACTGATACACGAAAAGTCAAACTTTGATTTTTTTACTCAACATTGAATTTAAAAGATCAAGATTCATCAATACCTTCAAAAATATCAAACTTTATCATCAAGAATCAAGTCAAAAAGTCAACAAAAAAGTCAATATTTTCAAGACTTAGAAAATTCTAAGTGTTTTTTCATGACAATTTTTCACCAAGATACAAGATGATTCAAGGAAAACTTTCAACATGAAAGTTGTAGATCTTGTTGAATTCTACAATTTTGTCCCTTAGGCTTGATGTCTAAAAAATGCTTAGATTTGAAGGTATAAGCTCATAAAGTCATGACATTTTTCATAAAACACTTAGTGAAAATTTTAGCAAGTTTAGGCAGATTTTTGACCTAACTTCTTGACCAATTTTCACGTAGTTCCAAGATGATTTAGCCAAAGTGGTGAATATGAAGGTTGTAGACATTGTTTCAAGCTTTCCAAAATATCCAAGAATTTGAAGTGATCGTTTTTGAGCTAGGATATTCGAAGAGATGAAGTTGGGCATCCATTCTTGAATTACAATTCATTTTCTTGATGAACACATAACCAAATCCCACAACTATGCTGCATAATCTTGATTTTCATGCCTCTTGACTTGAAAATATATCCATAATCAGATGTTTACACAACTAATTGAGCTATGATCCAAGATCTTGAGCCATTGTCCAATTGATCATTCCATTAATGGAACAAAGTTCACACTTCCATTTTGGAAATGTGACTTTAATCATAATGTCATCTCTCCTTAAGCCCATACATTGTTGCTTCTGATTCCAAAACATTTTAAATCAATAAGCAACATATTTAAATCCTCCTAACCACCCTACAATTCCTTGTACCATACAATGGAACTATGTTTGTCAAGCTTTCTTCAAAAGCAAGTTTCAAGACCATAACATGTGATTCCTTTTTTCTGATCACTAGAACCTTCAAAACCTTTCCTCTATAAATAAAGGAGCTATTTACAAGCCAAGACATGAATTTACAAGCCCTCAAACTCCATCAAACCATAATTTGCACAAAACCCCCATAGCTTGTCATTTCTAACCTTGAACTTCCATCTCATAATCCACTCGTGTGTTTCCTCTCCCAGTCAATCATAAAGCTTCCATAAATCATATACAACTCATCACCATCCCTGTTTCACAACTATAACTCCATCTTCATCATCTTCTAAACTCAAAAACTCCACTCTACAACTTGACTTCTCCAGCACGATTTAGGCACTTTCAGCATAAAGTAAGAGTTGCATTAGCTTCCTCAGAGTCCAGTGAAGCTATCCAGATCATCACCACACCTTCAGGGTTGCTTAAACTCCATACATGATTTCCAATTTTGAGGTAAGTTTACTCAACTTTGAACTCTCTCTACAAGCATCATTAATTGTTACTTTGTGAATAAAAAATGTAGACATCATAGCCCTGAAGCTAACCATGCCCTTAGTTTTCATTTATGTTGCCTGAGTGATCCAAATTTTGAGTTTGAACTTTCTAATAAATTAGGTTTTATTTGGTACCAACAGAAATTAATGTTCATCTTTGATTTATAGTTTAAGTTGTTTACATGGTTGAATTTGTATTGAAAAATGGAGCAAGTTTCATGTTTACATTTTCTGATTTGGTTGAGAAATGAGGTAGTTACAAAATTCAAAAATGGTGTTGGAGATGCTGGCACGAGGTTAGGGATGAAGTGCCATTAGGAAGAGGTTTATTTTATATTTATTACAAGTTGTATTACTCACGGATGAAACAGCCACCCCAGTGGCAGGAGAAGCGCGCGTAAGGCATTACCCTATAAGGACCTGGGTTTGAGCCCCAGTGGTACCCCTTTTGTTTTTTTTTCATGTTTTCCTTGCAGATTCAGTGCATCAAGCATAGCGCGCGTACCATACATCCTCATGACTGGACCATTTGATCATTGGACAAGTAAATCTAACACTCCATAATGCAGGACCATGGTGCATCATCACAGGTCATCCACACTTGAACATTATGCGCTTGGGTTCTGTTTTGGGCCTAGACTGGATTTCTTTCCAAATACCCCTTTTTACTAAACACAACCAATCCCAATTCTATTTATTTATTTTTCTGATTCAAGACAAAAACGTCACTTGGTCCTTTTTACTAACTTTTAACCACCTTTTTTTTTACTTTTAACCCCCTGTCCATTTCTTTTTATTTTCTATACTTCATTTATTTATTTATCTTTATTTAACCCAAAATATAAAAATATATTTTCTTAAATAATCCAATCAAAAATATTTTAATGTGAATATGTTATTTTGTTAAATTAAATTTTATTATTTCTTTTACATTATAGAACATTTTCTTAATTAACATTAATAACAATTATTTTCTAAACAAATTTATTTAGACTTAGGTTTAATTTTCTTTTAATTAACTTAAATTTTAGGTTTTGTTAATAATCAATTACCTTTTCTTATAATTAAATTAATTAGCTTAATTAGGTTAATTACTAAAACCTTTTTCTATCAAAAACCCTAGAAAACAACTTCTTTTTCTTATCCATCTTTACATTTTTGTACATTCTATCTTTATTCATGTTTAATGGTTTGTAATAAATAATTTGGTTTATTGTTTTCTTCCCTTATTCAAAAAATTGTACCCCCCCTCCCATTCCCAAAGCGTTGTAATAATAGCGTAGGACATTTAAGTTATGCAATTTATCGCTTTCCTTATTATTGTTAGTCATTAGGGTTTGCATGATAAGACTTAAAATCAAACCTAGAAAAACCCTAATTCAAAGATAAAATACTTGAAAACAAAAATCTTTGCACACTTGCACCTCTAGGGTTAACCTCACTTGTTGCCTCGGATATAAACAGTCATGCCCCTCGAACGTGGGATGTTTTAGCAAAGACTCTCGATTAAAAGATCGTAGTCCCTCGATGACCCTTTAATGTTGCCTTCAATAAACGATCTTAGTCCCTTACGACAATTTCTAAAACATTATACAAGCTGCCTTCTATGACTGTTTGATGATCCACGCATGTCCCTCACATCTAATGATATGGCTTCCTACTAACTAATGGTAGACAAGCACTATCTAAAGGAGGAGGAAAAGAACAAATACTTTTTGAGTAGGTAGATTTCTCGTAATTTCTTGCTCACAAACAAAATCATTTTCACACCTCACACTTTCAAAGCAATTTCCTAAACAAACATTTTGTATACATTCTCAACGATACGAGAATCATTACAAAATTTCCTTACATTGGCATCTTCAAAACATCTTTCCAAACACTCCTTTTCAACAAATATTTTCAAAACCAACACTTTGTATACATTCTCAATGATACGAGAGTCATTACAAAGTTTTTCGTATGAAGGACGGGTTACTTCTTTAAGGACAGGTTGAACCAACTAAACTTTAAGAGGGTACTTACCTATAGACCCCATGCAAGCCTAAACCTAAGGCCTTGTGTGCTTTGTTTGTGTGTGATTATTTGTTCATAAACATCATGACATCATTTTTGTATCCCAATTTTTTCCCCTAAGATTCCGCTATCATCTCATACCATCACAATACAACAAGATCACACACTAGGGTTTATCTCTTCTCCTTATCTTTAGCTTTGCTCATGGGGAATCACCAAGCACCTTGACTTGTACTTTTGTGATCATATATGTTTTGTATTAATTAACCTTTTAAATAATAAGTATAATAAATGTTGTTTCTAATTGATGATGTTATATGTGAAAGCACAATACATTCCATCACGTTGATCTACAGGTTCATGAGTCTATTGTCATGCCTTCTTCAACAAAGATTCATTTAGATTAAAGATTCATCATTGAATATTCTTTGAGGTAATATCAAGACAAAGTCTATTATGAGTCATTGTTGTACCCAAAAATTTTCCCTCTCACTTATCAAGAATTTGCTCACAAAGATCTCCTTTGACTCAAGACTGCATTAGGGTCGATCAGCTCAAGACACCTCCTTAAGCACTGATGACCAAAATTAGGGTTTGAGATTGCACAAGTATGTTTGAACTTCCAATGTCCCATATTACTTTCATGGATCATTATGGACCCTCAAGATCACTCATGTCAAGTTTCAAGCTTTGGATCACACTTTTGCTCAGTCAATTGAGCAATTGACCTAAAAATCGGCAGTATTGGAGAAAAAGTCAACTTTGGCCAATTTACAGTCAAACTTCATAATTTTTTATCCACATCAACATTTTAAACTCATATGTATCATTTTTTCAAGTTTGAACCATAATTCCTCAAGAAATTTGATCAAATCTTCAAAAGGGCAAAATGGTCAAAATTAGGGTTTTGACTGGGAAAGGGAAATTTATGATTTTTGACCTAGCAAATGATAAATTGGGTTAAGGCATGATCTCAAGAATCCAATTGCATCATTTTTACCTAATGACATGGCTCAAAACATTGCTTAAGTCCATTGGATTGACATATGAATTTTCAGTCAACTGACCAAAAGTCAATTGTATACTGAAAAGTCAAACTTTGACCTTTTGGTCAAAATCAAATTCCAAAGGTCACAATTCATCAAAACATGTCAAAATATGAAAATTATTCATCAATAAATCAAAAATTCAAGATTTCATTTTGAAAAGTCAAAATTTTCAAACTTAGAAATTTTTTTAAGTGTTGGAAATTTCATGTTTTTTCACAACTTAGAACAAATGTTTCACCATGATGCCAGATGATTCAAGAAAAACTTCCAACATGAAATTTTTAGATATCCATGAAATATATAACTTTTTTTCACACAACTCCTTCCAAAAGTGCTTGGATCTCAAGTTATAATTTTAAGAATACATAATCATGAAACAAAACACTTAGTGAAATTTTGCCCTAATTTGGTCAGGATTTTGACCCAACTTCATGGCACTTTTTCATATAGTTCCAAGGAGAATATTCAAAAGTAATTAAAATATGGGTTGTAGATAACATTACAATATTTCCAAAATGTCCAAGAACACCTTGAGATCATTTTTGAGTAGGGAGAATCGAAGAGATAAAGTTAGGGTTTTATCACTTGAATTACAAGTCATTTTGTGATGAACAAATTCAAAATTAAAACTTATGCTGCATAATCTCTACTTTGTAGGCCTCAAACTTGTTAGGCACTACATAATTAATGGCTTGCACAACTTTTAGAGGTCTCATTTCAAGCATTCAATGCAAGGTCGTGCTTTATATCCATTTTGGGAAGAAAGTGCACATTGCCATTTTGATAAAGTGACTTTTTGCACAAAACTTGTTCTTGAGCCTTGCACGTATTCTCTTCTGATCATACATGTCTCATAACACAAGAGAAAGGTTTTGGACACTTCCAATCACCCAGCCCATGCTTGTACTACACATTGAAACTTGGTTTCCTACTTTTCTTGAAAATCAAGTAACATAGCAAATAGCTTGTAACTTGTACTTCTGACTTGCCAATGCACTCAAGACCTTTTGCTTATAGATACACAAACCATTTTCCACAAAACACACGCATGCTTAAGCCCTGAAAACACCTAGAACACATAATCACCAAAAACACTTCAAAACTTGTCATTTCTGAGTTTTGAAGCCAATCTTCAAATCCACTTGTGCGTTTCTTGGCCTTTCACTTTCAAAAGCTTCTAAACAACATACACAAACAATCCCAACACCTGCAGCACCACTCTAACACCTCCATCATCATCCACCATTTTCAAAAATAGAGCTTTTCACTTGGACTTCTCCAGAACTCCTCAGGCACTTTCAGCTCAAGCTAAGCATCCCGTTAGCTTCCTGGAAACTTGAGGAAGCTAACCCAATCATTGGAACTCACTGAAAGCTGCTCAAAATTCAAACCTGATACCCTTTTGCAAGGTAAGTTTTCTAACTTTGGAACTTTTCATACAGGCATCATCAATGATTTATTTGTGAATGAAACATGTAGATATCATTGCCCTAAAGCTAACCATGTTCATAGTTTTCATTAATTTTGCTTGAGCTTAGAGAATTTTAAGATTGAAATTTATGAGATTTTTATGGTTCAAATTAGGGCCATTAAAATTCATGTTTATCTTTGATCTATAATTTTATTGCTTTGCATTTCTGAAATCGTGAGGAAATTTGCTACAAGTTTCCAGTTTACACTTTTCATTTTTGTTGAGGATTGATTTAGTTACAGAGCTTCTGGCTGGGCGTGAGGTTGAAGATGAAGTTGGTCTCAGGAACTTGTTTCCCATATATATTTATGGTTTGATTTATATAAACGGATGTATAGCCACCCCAGTGGTAGAAGCGCGCGCCTGTAACCTGAGGGACCTGGGTTCGAGCCCCAGTGGTACCCTTTTGGATTTTTCACATTTTTTTTGTATTCTAACTTTCTTTTTGGCATGCGTTGGGCTTCCTTAGGCCTTGTTGTTTTTGTTTTTACTTTCTAACCCCCTGTTTCACTTATACAGCCCCTGGCCCATTTTATTTTTCTTTTCTTATTTTCATTTTATTTATTTTTCTTAATTATTTTTCTAATACTAAAAAATCATAAAAAATATAAAAAATAGTAGATTTATATTTTAACATAGTTTATTTATTTTTTTCTCACACAAAAATTATTTTATTTAATCATACTTATTTATTTTACTAATTATTCTTGTAAATTTAATTAAAAATAGGGTTTTAGTTATTTCCTTTTACACCATTTTTAATATTTTATTTTAAAATATAAAAATACCAAAAATATTTTATAATACTATAATTTATTTTAAGACAAAAAATACCAAAAAATGTTCTTCTTACAAATTTGATTTTCTTTTTAATCAATTAATAGATTAGGTTTTTATTTATTTTTCTTTTCCTAGTAAATATAAGTTTTACTTTTAATTAATTATTTTCCCCTTTAGTTAATTAGGTGAAATTCAAAATCCCTTTTCTCTAAAAATTCAAACAAAAATATCTATTTTCTTCCCATTTTTTCATTTTGTACATTATATCCATTTAATTTCTTGTACATTTATACCAATTCAATATGGTTGTAATAGATTAATTAGGTTTATCTTCTTGAAATCCCCATTTATAATTTGTACACCCCCTCCCACAAGTATTGTAATAGCGTAGTAACTTTAAATTTTGCAATTTATCGCTTTTATATACAAATGCTAGTAATTAGGGTTTGTATGGAAAGAATAAAACCAATTCTTAGAAAACCCTAATTCAAGACAAAATCAAGCATGAAAAACAATACACTTGCACAATAGCACCCCTAGGGTAAATCCACTTGGTTGCCTTTAAAAAATGGTCATATTACTCATGTGAGGTATCTTAGCAAATACAAGATCATAGTCCCTCGATGACGCTATCCATGTTGCCTTTCAAATGATCTTAGTCCCTAAAAGATAATGATAAGATACCTTGCAACATTGCTAATCATGGTTATACGATGACCCACTCCCGTCCCGTTTACATCCAAATATAGGGTTACTTACCAAATCAATGGTAAGATAACAATGTCAAAGGAAAAGAAAATGAACAAGAAAGACTTTTGAGTAGGTAGAATTCTCCTAATTACTTGCTCAATTTCAAAACAAAACATCCTTTCTATTTTCAAAACAAATGCCTACACTTTCAAAAAACATCTTACAAACTTGAAAACATTTTCAAAAGATCAAACACTTTGTATACATTCTTACGAACGAGAATCATTACAAAGTTTGCCTAAACAATGGCCTCTTTACAAAATACTTTCAAAAACCACACAAAGCACAATTTCAAACAAAAGCAAGTGATCTAGAAACTAACTAAGAGCCCGTGGAAAACCATGGATGAAAATGGTGCTAATACCTTCCCTTTTCATAATCTACCCCCCGAACTCAAGAAATAATCTCCAAGGTATTTCCTGTGCTTTTTCACCTTTCCTTTTGGATAAAAGAAAAGTCGTTGGCGACTCTTGCTAACCTCAACATTTACGGTCAAACGCAAAACACCCAAGTCAGTTCTTCCACCGTATCACAGAACTAGAGACTCTGCTGGGGAAAATTCTAAAAGTGGGGTTACCTTAGGGTTAGATCATATTTACTTGCTTTCATCGTTTGTCTTGTTTGCTTTACATTATGGTTCTTTGTTTGGGTTTGAATCTTCTACCCGGATTTGGGATACCTTATAGGTAAGTACAAATATGTTGTGGAAACTATGCGGGGTATACCTACATGGTCTAAGCAATAGCTACGTTAGTGCGACATATTTGTGGGTACCGGTAGCCCTTGAGTTAGTCAAGGAGAATACGAGGCTGCTGAGTGATGTCATGAAGCACTAATGAACTTTTAGAACCTTTACTTGACCAACTTGGCCTTTAGGACATAGTGAGATGACCGGCTTTGGTGCAGTCTGAAGTTGGTAGATACTCGATACTACACTCATTGAGGTTTGGTTTTTTTTGGGATATTTCGTTCGCCATTAAAGAAGCTTGTGCTTAAATAATGACCAAGGAAACAAACCAGTGATATTGAGCTCCTTAGAACCCGATTACTATTACTAGGACAGGTTTGCGCCAACTAAACTTCAAGAGGGTACTTACCTATGAGAATCCATGCAAGCCTAAACCTAAGGACTTGTTTGCTTTGTTTGTATATACATACCTGTACATGACATCATGAAAATCATAACATCATACTCATTCACTAACTATTTCAAGGATCTTGGGATTTATCTTTGTTCTGTTTTGTAGGACATGGATTCTATTTGCAGGAAAACTATTCAAGTCAATCTTGTAAGGATCCCTCCACAACTTAAGGAGCTAGCTTCAAGGATTCCATAAAATTCTCCATTCACCGAGAGACATGGTCGCCTACTCAACTTGGTCACTTCCAACACTGATGAAGACATGATAAAGGTGCTCTTTCAGTTCTCTGATCCTTTACACCATTGCTTCACATTTCCCGATTATCAACTTGTGCCAACTTTGGAAGAATTCTCCCAACTCTTGAGGATTCCCATTCTCAATCAACTACCTTTCAACGGTATGAAAAGATACCTAAAGCCAGAAGAGATTGCTCAAGCTCTACACTTGCAATCATCTTATGTCACAACTCATTGGGAAACAAGGAGTGGTGTCAAAGGTTTCCTAGCAAAGTTCTTGTTTGAGAAAGCCCAAAACTGTTGGAACTCCTTGGATTTGCAAGCCTTTGAGTAAATTTTGGCTCTCCTCATCTATGGGATGGTTTTGTTTCCAAATCCTGACCAACTCATAGATGTGAACACCGTCAAAATCTTTATATCCCGCAACCCGGTGCCTACTTGGCTAGGGGATATTCTACATTCTTTTCACACTCGCACTGTGAGGAAAATAGGTGTCCTTATGTGTTGCACTCCTCTCTTTGCAAGATGGTTTATTTCACATCTTCCCCAATCTGTATTAAAGAACGAGCAAGGTTCAAGGTGGTCATAAATGTTGATGACGCTCAAACATTCAGACATCCATTGGTGTTCCCGATCTATAGAGAATGTTACTATTATCGACCGTTGTGGAGAATTCCTCAATGTCCCTTTACTTAGAATTAGGGGAGGTATCACCTATAACCCTTGCTTAGCCTTAAGACAGTTTGGTTACGCCCGAAGGGATGGCCCTCATGAGATGCTCATTCAAGGTTTGGTATTTGACTACGAGAATGACGATCAAGGTCTTCGCCAGAGATTTATCCGAGCTTGGAGGATATTAAACAAGGTAGATAGCAAGACATTGGGGCATAAGAATTCCATCCCTCTTGAGCCTTACCTCAAATGGGTACAAACTCGTGCTCAGAGTCTTATGATGCCTTATCCTTCCATTCTCCCGGTGATCATGGAGCCTGTTATAGAAGGAGATGTTCCATACACTATCCTACATCCTGACATTCCTACCTTGCTTAAAGACTTACAAAGAGATTGGATACAACTCAATGGGGAGCGAGACACTTTCGAAACCCAATTCTATGCTAGCGAGAAGAAGGTTTTGGAACTCACTAAGCAACTCCATGAGGAGCGGAACCTGAATGCCTACATCGCACCAAAGAGGATGCGTACAACCTTTTTATCTTAGAGTTTTTGTATTTGTTTTGCCCAAAGTGGCATTGATGTACTCAAGCTTTAATTTATTAATATAACGCGTGTTTCCTTTTTGTCTAAAACAAATTTGAATCTTTAAAATCCTTGAAATCATTGCATATGAATTTTACCATTTGTTGTACCCCAAAATTTTCCCTCCCATATTTCTCAATACATTTCAAGTGAGGTCTTCAAATTGCTCAAGGAAGTCCAAGGGTTGACCAGACAAGCTCCCTCCTAAGGCAGTCTACCTCAAATTAGGGTTTCATGTTGCATCAAGATACTTGAGTCCAAGGGATCCCAAATTCTCACTATTGTCCTAATATGTTCTCAAGATCATTCATGTCAAGTTTCAAGCCTTGCGGAGAAATTTTGCTCAGTTAATTGCTCAAAGGCCTAAAAATCGACTATGTTAGGGAAAAAGTCAATTGTGGCCCACATACAGTCAAACTTCAAGATTTTTGGTCAACATCCTCATTTTGAAGTATTATTCATCATTTGATCAAGGTTTGATCATGATTCCTCAAGGATTGCTCACAATTCATCAAAACCCAAAAGTTGCTAAATTAGGGTTTTGTAGGAAAAGTCAACTCAACTTTGACCAAGCATAAATTTCTCATACTTTATGAGAAATGACCAATCCAAAGCTAATTTTGAATACGATGCAATGCTATATAATCCATCTTCATCTCCCAAGTTCAAAATATGCACTCACATGAAGTTATGAATTTGGACATTATAGGTGATTTTGAAAAGTCAACAAAAACACCTTTTTTGTCAAAGCTTCATACATGAACATGGAAAAGTTAATTGAGATGATACCGAAATGGTTGCTTAGAGGACATCTCAAGCTTTCTAAAAAGTCGAATAACACCTTCAAAGAGTCAAAATTGAGGAAGTTATGCATTAGTGAAGTTGACCTTTTTTGCAAAATTGCCAAAAGTCAAAAGTGCCCCAAATTGCAATTTTTGTCAAATGGGCCCAACATTTTGCACTTGTTTTTAGTTGGTAGCATGGTCCACGATCCCTAGATCTTTCCACTTGTCTTTATCTTATTTTTTCTATTTATTTTGATTTTTTATTTCAATTAAATCAAATTAAATCAAAATAAATCATGAAAATATCCAAACCATTCAAACCTTAAGATTTTGTGCACATTTCAGGTCCCATATACAGATAGCAAGTAAATCAAATCGTGAAAGGCATAGGTGTGCATAAAAAGATTGGTTTTAGCCTATTTTTGGAAAGATTTTCATGAAGATCAAATCAAGATCAAAAACCATAATTGACAAAGATTGAGAGCACATTTGTAACCCTAATTCAATAAGTGATATATAGTGGACAAGTGCAGACTGTTGTACCCCAAAATTTGCCCTCTCATGTATCAAGACTTTTCTCACAAGACTTCTTTGACTCAAGACAAGATTAGGGTTTGGTCAGCTCAAGACATCTCATCTTGCACTCATAACCCAAAATTAGGGTTTGAGTTTGCACAAGGATTTTTGGACCACCAATGCTTCATGTGACTTTCATACATCATTTTGGACCCCTAAGATTGCTCATGATAAGTTTCAAGCCTTGAACCACATTTTTTATCAGTCAATTGGACAGTTGACCTAAAAATTAGATGTATTGGGGAAAAAGTCAACCATGGCCAATTTACAGTCAAACTTCATAATTTTTGACCCACATCAACATTTTAGACTCATATGTACCATTTGATCAAGTTTGGATTACAACTCCTCAAGAAATTTGATAAATCATCAAAAGGGCAAAATGGTCAAAATTAGGGTTTTGACTGAGGAAGGGCAATTTCTGATTTTTAACCTAGCAAATGACCAATTGAGTTCAAGCATGATTTCAAGGATTCAATGGCATCATCTTGACTTAATTACATGGCTCAAAGCATTTCAAATTCATTGGATTGACAGATGAAATTTACAATCAACTGATCAAAAGTCAATTGTATACTGAAAAGTCAAACTTTGACTTTTTGGTCAAAATGTGAAACTTGCTCACCAAGAAAACCAAATTTGAAAATTAGGGTTTGAATTTGAAAATTTTCATGACTTAGAAATTTTCTAAGTATAAAAATTTTCTTATTTTTTCTCAACTTTACACCACTTTTTCACCATGATGCATATTGATTCAAGGAAAGTCTCCAACATAAAAGTTGTAGACCTCCATGAAATCTACAACTTTTCTTCACAAACTCTTTCCTAAATATGCTTGGATCTCAAGTTATAATTTTTTGAATACTTGGTCATGAACTTCTTAACTTAGTGAAATTTTGCCCTAATTTAGGCAGGTTTTGGACCCAACTTCATGGAAATTTTTCACCTAGTTCCAAGAAGTATCTCAAAATGCATTTCAAAGATGGATTATAGAGCATATTGAAAGCTTTCCAAAATGTCCAAGAACTATCCAAGATCATGTTTGAGTAGACAGAATCGAAGAGAGGAAATTGGGATTTTCTCACTTTTTGTTCAAGCCATTTATGAAGAACCAAGTTGAAAATCAATCCTATGCTGGCTATTTCATGTTGTACAGGTCCTAAACTTTCTACACACTCCTTAATTAAATTCTTACTCAGTTGACAAAGCCTTTATCCATGCTTTTGAACCTTTATCCAACTTGTAATTCCACTTATGGCAAAAAGATTCCATTGCCATTTTCATAAAGAACCACTTTTGCAAACTTTACAATTTTAAGCTTTGAACATGTCCCCTTGATGCATACAAACCACACAGGTATCAAGAAAGTTGTACAAACCCATACCAACCCTAAGAAAGCTGGTACAAGCATTTGAAGCTTTGGTCTTGTCACTTTGCTTCAAGTACAAGAAAGTTGGCAAAAAGGCTAGCATTGGCAGATCTGTTGGGAAGCTGACCTAAGATCATTTCAATACTAATATACAAACTATATGCAACACATAAAACACCAAGCCAATACCTGAAACACTCAGAGCAAGCAAAACACCAAAAACCTGCTCAAACATACAGTTTCTGCACAAATACATCTAGCTTCCATTTGGCTCGTGCGTTTTGTGTTTAGATCATTCCAACACCTTACATACTTGATATCAAACCCATCCAAACCATCATCCTTGTTCTGTATTCTCTTTTCCACCATTTTCCATTGTTGACTTTAAAGCTTGCAGTTGGACTTGGTCATGGAGTTCTAGCCACTTTCAGAGCAAGACAAGGGTTGGAATAGATTCAGGGAAGCTTAAGGAAGCTCAAGCAAGCATCATGCCTCCATTAAAGTCACTGTATTTCCATACACGATTCCAGCTGAAGGAGGTAAATTTTCAAACTCTATCTCCTTATACAGGCAACCTTAGGCCACGATCTGTGAATAAAAAGTGTAGTTCTCATCATAATGAAGCTATACATATCATTATCTTGCATTGATTTTACTTGTCCTAAGAGAATTTGGAAGTTGAAATCTCTGAAAAATATTAGGTTAGAATTTGGGGCTTTTAAAATTCTCTTTGATCTTTGATAGTTAGATTACATAACTTATATGATTAGATTCGTGAGTTCAAATGCTACATTTTTCATGTTATAAGTTTTCATTTTTATGGAAGCATGAGGAAGTTACAGGGGATCCGGCCAAGGCTTGAGGAAGAAGATGAAACAGGGCAAGGACGCGTTTTGTAATATATTATTTTTGTTTCAGTAAAGACAATGGATGTATGACCACCCCAGTGGTAAAGCAGCACGCTGGTGAGACCCATGTCCTGGGTTCGAACCTGCGCACTACTTTTGCATTTTGGCATTTTTTTCCTTTTCAGTTTTTGACATTTTCTGCAGGTTTGGGCTTATGCTATGGGCCAGTATTTTGTTCATCATCACCATTAATCTGCTATCTTACCCCCTGCCAACTTATTTCACATTTTATTTTTTATTTATTATTTTACTTCCATATTTTATATTTTAATTATTTTCTTTAATGATTAAAAATCCTAAAAAATAATTTAATCATATTACACTTTTATTTTATTTTTTTATTATTCTCACATAAAAAATATATTTTATTTTGATAGGATATAATTCATTTTCTTATTAAATTTGCAAATATAATTAAAAATACTTAGTTTATTTATTTTGCATTTCATATTTATAAATAATTTTTTTTACATACATATACACTTTTATATTTTATTACAATATTATTTATTATTTTTATACAAGAAAATATACAAAAATAATAATATAGAAACTTTATTTTCTCATAAATAAAATTAGGGTTAAATCCCTTTCAAAAAATTAAATATTTTTCTTTATATTTTTAGGCTTAAATTAAATTTTCTTTTACATGAAAATAAGACACCAAAACCTTTTACATGTACATTGCATTACATTTTAAATATTGTACTATATTTATCTTAATTCGCACAAATTCGATTTGGTTGTAATAATTTATTTAGCTTTATATTCTTGCAAAATCCCCATTCAAATTTGTATTCCCCCTTCCCATAAATTGTTGTAATAGCTTAGAAATATTTACATTACGCAATTTATCGCTTTCATATGTCATGATTAGTAATTAGGGTTTGTATGACAAGAACAAAACAAATAAAAATAGAAAACCTTAAATACAAGACAAAATCAAAAGCATGAAAATGACATACTTGCACATAAGCACCCTTAGGGTTTTCTCCCACTTGGTTGCCTAAAACAAAAATGGCCATGTTACACATTCGAAGTATCTTGGCAAAACAAAACAAGTTTAAGATCATAGTCCCTCGATGACGCTATTCAAGGTTGCCTTACAAAATGATCTTGGTCCCTCAAAAATGCTAAGATACTTTGCAAACATTGCGAATCATGGTTATACGATGACCCACGCCTGTCCCGTTTACATTCAGAGATAGGGTTGCTTACCAAATAAATGGTAAGCCAACAATGTCAAAGGAATAGAAAATGCATAAGAAATACATTTTAGTAGGTAGATAGCTTCTAGTTACTTGTTTCATTTCAAACAACAATCCTTGCTATTTTTCAAAACAAACACACACATTTCAAAACATCTTATGATCATTGAAAACATTTTCAAAAAGACAAACATCTTTGTATACATTCTTACGAACGATAATCATTACAATGATTGCCTAAACGAATGGCCTCTTTTACAAAATACTTTCAAAACCATATCAAACACAATTTCAAACAAACAAAAGCAAGTGATCTAAGCAAGTAACTAAGAGCCCATGGAAAACCATGGATGAAAGGGGTGCTAGCACCTTGCCTTTTCATAATATACCCCCCGAACTCAAGAAAACATCTCAAAGTTCTTTCCTGTACTTTTTCACCTTTCCTTTTGGATAAAAGAAAAGTCGGTGGCGACTCTTGCTAACCGCAACATTTGCAATAAAACACAAAACCTCAAGTCAGTTCTCCCACCGCAACACAGATTTGGCGACTCTGCTGGGGAATTTTATAAAAGTGGGGTTACCTTAGGGTTTAGATAACATTTATTTGCTTACATCTGTTTGACTTGTTTGCTTTACATTATGGTTCTTTGTTTGGGTTCGAATCCTCCACCCAGATTTGGGGAAACATTATAGGTAAATAGCAATACGTTGTGGAAACTGTGCGGGGTATACCGACATGGTCTAAGCAATAGCTATGTTAGTGTGACATATTTGTGGGTATCGGTAGCCTTTGAGTCAATCAAAGAGAATACGGGGCCGCTGAGTGATGTCATGAAGCACTAATGAACTTCTAGAACCCTTTACTTGACCAACTTGGCCTTTTAGGATGTAGTGAGATGACCGACTTTGGTGCAGTCCGAAGTTGGTAGATACTCGATACTACACTCATTGAGGGTTGGTTTCTTGGGATATTCCGGTTGCCATTAAAGAGACTTGAGCTGAAACAATGACCAAGGAAACAATCTAGTGATATTGAGCTCCTTAGAACCCGGTTACTATTGTTAGGACAGGATGAGCCAACTAAACTTCAAGAGGGTACTTACCTATAAAACCCCATGCAAGCCTAAACTAAGAACTTGTTTGTTTTGTATATAAATAATTGTGCATAACATCATGGACATCATGAACATCATATGCATTCACTAACCATTTCAAGGATTTTGGATTTTCATCTTTGTTCTTGTTTTGTAGGATATGGATTCACTTCGCAGGAAAACTATCCAAATCAACCTTGTAAGAATTCATCCACAACTCAAGGAGCTAGCTTCAAGAATTCCTGATAACTCTCCATTCACCGAGAGACATGGTCATATACTCAACTTGGTCACCTCTAACACAGAGGAGGATATGATGAAGGTTCTCTTCCAGTTCTTTGACCCTTTGCATCATTGCTTCACATTTCCTGACTATCAACTTGTGCCTAATTTGGAGGAATTTTCTCAACTCTTGAGGATTCCTATTCTCAATCAACTACCTTTCAACGGTACGAAAAGAGATCCAAAGCCAGAAGAGATTGCTCAAGCCCTGCACTTGCACTCATCTGATGTCACAACCCATTGGGAAACTAGAAGTGGTATTAAAGGCTTCTTAGTAAAGTTTCTGTTTGAGAAGGCCCAAAGCTGTTGGAATTCCCTAGACTTACAAGCTTTTGAAGATATTGTGGCTCTTCTTATCTATGGTATGGTCTTGTTCCCCAATCCTGACCAACTCATAGATGTGAGCGCTGTCAAAATCTTCATGTCACGCAACTCGGTGCCTACATTGCTTGGGGATATCTTGACACTCTTTTCACACTCGTACAATGAGGAAAAGAGGTGTCCTTATGTGTTGAACTCCTCTCCTGGAAAGATGGTTTGTTTCTCATCTTCCCCAATCAGTCTTAAAGAATGAGCAAGGTTTGAGGTGGTCACAAAGGTTAATTACGCTTAAACATTTAGATATTCATTGGTGTTCTCGATCCAAAGAGAATGTTATCATTGTTGATCGTTGTAGGGAATTCCCTAATGTCCCTCTACTTGGCATTAGGGGAGGCATCACCTACAACCTGTTCTTAGCTCTAAGACAATTTGGTTATGCTCGAAGGGATGGCCATATCATATGTTGATTCAAGGCTTGGTTTTCGACTACGACAACGAAGATCAAGGTATTTGCCAGAGATTCATCCGAGCTTGGATGATGCTAAACAAGGTGGATAGCAAGACTTTAGGACACAATAATTCCATCCCTCTTGAGCCTTACCTCAAGTGGGTACGAACCCGCGCTCAAAGTCTTATGATGCCTTATCCTTCCATTCTCCCAGTGATTATTGAGCATGTTAAGGAGGGAGAGGTTCCAAACACTATCCTACATCCTGACATGCCTACATCACTCGAAGACCTACAAAGGGATTGGATACAGCTCAAAGGAGAGCGTGATACTTTTGAAGCCCAATTCTACGCAAGCGATAAGAAGGTTTTGGAACTCACTCGGCTACTTCATGAGGAGCAGACTCTAAATACCTACATTGCACCAAAGAGGATGCGCAACGTCTTTTTATCTTAGAATTTTGTATTATTTTGCCCAAGGGGAATTGATGTACTCAAATTCTATCTTATTAATATAATGTGTGTTTCTTTTTGTTTAAAACAAATTCGAATTTTTTAAATCCTTGAAAGCATTGCGTGTATACATATCATTCATCATAAACATAAACAGGTCTTTGCAACAAGTTTCCTCATCTCTCTAATGTTTATTTCAGTAAGGTGGATCTCGAACAGACGGTCAAAGACCTTCAACTCAAAACACACAATTTCAACAGTTACTCATGACCTTAGACAAGGGGCAAGAGGAGCTGAAGACTCTGCTAGCAAAAGAGAAAGAGAAAAAGAAGAAAGAGAAGAAACCAGTTGGTGTGGTAATCATGGGCAGAAGGTTTCAAGGAAAAGCTAGAAGGAACTTAGATTTTCCAGCAACATCTGATGAAGGGGGAAGAAAAGGAAAAGAAATGGCAGTTGCGTCAGACTCTAAAGAGGAGGAGGAAGAGGAAGACTACTCTGAAGAACAGTACCCTCCGGCTGATGATAAGTACAGGCACCTGGAAGAGCGTTTAACCGCTATGGAAATACAGAGGGTATCGAGTCTAGATTTTGAAGAATTGGGGTTAGTGTCCGGAATTGTGATCCCACCAAAGTTTAAAGTGTCATTATTTGCAAAATATAATGGAGTGTCGTGTCCTAAAATGCACCTCCGATCATATGTTAGAAAGATTCAGCCGCACTCTGCCGACAAAGACTTGTGGGTCCATTTCTTCCAAGATAGTTTATCCGGAACACAACTTGATTGGTTTTACCAATTAGAAAGGGTTGACGTCCATAATTGGGAAGACCTTGCCACAGCTTTCTATAAACAATACCAGTAGAATGTCGATTTGGTGCCTACCTGTGCTCAACTTTAGAGTATGGCTATGGTTTCAAATGAGGGCTTCAAAGATTACGCACAAAAGTGGAGAGATCTAGCCGGAAGAGTGCAACCCCCTCTGTCTGAAAGGGAGTTGGTGGACATGTTCTTGGGAACTCTATCGGGCCCTTTATTCAATCATCTGATTAGGAGTTCCTTTGCAGGGTTTACTGAATTGATTTTAACCAGCGAGAGGGTGGAAGCTAGTATAAGAAGTGGGAAGATTTAGAAAGATTTGTCTGCCTCTACAGTTGTGAAAAAACCCTTCACGGGGAAGAAGGAAGTATTTGCTATTTATTCACAAAGGAATCAAGGAAGAACTGAACACCGACCAGTGGTGGGGGCCGTTATGATCCCAAAGCCCGCATCTGACCAGCCAAGAAATAACTAGCCAATGGTGGAAAGGCCAGTCCGGCAATTCACCAGGATTAATATGACTCTAGCCCAGGTTCTACCACATCTTCTGAAATTGAATCGGGCAGCTTTAAAAGAGGCTCCAAAGAATCCAAATACTGCGTCCCCTCATTATCACCCAAATTCCAGATGCGCATACCATTCTGAAAGTCCAGGGCACGATACTAACAACTGTTGGGCTCTGAAGAAAAAAATTCAAGACCTTATAGATGCAAAGGAAGTTGAGTTTGATGCACCTGAGAAACTGAATGTCATTTCCGCTCCGATGCCTAGGCATGGTCACAATGCCAATGATGTCGAGGAAGATTTATTTGTTGCCACAGTGGAAGAACTTTTGACTCCTCTCCCGATCATTAAGATGAATTTGTTAAAAGCTGGTGTGTTCCCGGGTTGTAAAGAAGACTGCCATCATTTCTTATCCTCACCCGCCGATTGCCCTCTGTTGAAGACAGGTATCTAACGCCTGATTGATAACCAAGAAATTTTGTTTGAGAATGCTCCCGTCTTACCCGTTCCTGTTAAGAACATTTCAATCATAACCATCTCTGCCAATCCTTCCAGGGTCCCTAAAAGGCCCGTTAGGATTACACCTGCTCCAAAAACTACTCCACTTAAGATCATAATGCTCGGGCCGGTCCCATATGAGTCAGATAAAACAGTACCATGGAATTATGGTGGAGAAATCTAATACCATGGTATCAAAAAAGATGAACTGACTGCCAAAGAAGAGAGCTCCGAAGAAGAAAACTCTGACATTAGCAATATTGCTGGAACTAGCAAGATTACCCGTAGTGGTAGAATCTTATCTCCAGAGATTTCCCCTCCAAAGGCATTTGTTGGACATGTGGCCGTTCCGAAGATTACCTCTGCACAAGTGATTATACCTGCAAGCGTACTTACCGACAAAGATGACACAATTCTTGTCCCTACCAATGCTTCTACTGCTGAGAATAGAGGAAAAAGCATTCAAGAAGAGCCTGTTTGGACGAAGGGTCAATTACTAGCTATCCCTGAAACATCTAAGAAGGAAATGGAAGAGATCTTGAGGATAATAAAGAAGAGTGATTATGATATGGTTGAACAGTTGGGGAAAAACCCCTCCAAGATCTCCATGATAGCATTGTTGTTGTACTTTGAGGCATATGCGAAAGCTCTGGTAAAATTTCTGAAGACAGCTCATGTGCCACAAGAGACGTCTGTTGACCAATTCCAAGATTGTGTGGCCAGTTTGACAGCTGATAACGGCCTGGGCTTCTCTGATGCTGATTTGACACCCAAAGGGAGAAAGCACAACGAGGAATTTCATGTCTCTATGGAATATAGAGGAACAACTCTGGCCCATGTCTTGGTGGACACTGGCTCATCTTTGAATGTTTTACCGAAGAAAGCTCTCGACAGATTGGATTGCGAAGGACTGGCATTGAAACCCAGTAACATAGTCATGAGAGCATTTGATGGCTCAAAGAGGATGGTCCACGGGGAGGTGAACATCCCCATAAAGGTTAGGACTCAGACCTTCAACTCAACTTTCTATGTGATGGACATTTGTCCCTCTTATTCATGTCTGTTAGAACGGCCCTGGATCCATAATGCTAGTGTTGTCACCTCTACGCTACACCAGATGCTGAAGTACCCGGTCCAAGGAAATATCATAACTGTCCACGGGGAGGAGGAGTACATGATTAGTCATCTGAATTATTTCTGATATGTGGAGTTGGATGGCGAGTTCATTGAAACTCCTTTTTAACATTTTGAGGAGGTCTCTCAAGAAGTAGCAGCAACCAAGGCAATATCCTCGATTCCCAAGATCACAAGACCTCCACTTCGGATGTCATCACTAAAGGACACAAAGGCAGTAATAGAGGAGGGTGAATGCACCATCTGGGGGCAGCTTCCAGACATTCCGTATAAATCAGACATGTTTGGCTTGGGGTTTACTTCAACGTCTCAGAAGGCTGTGCATCATGCCCGTGCCGGAGGGCCACCTTTGAAAATTAGTAACCGGGAGGTCAACGCAGTGGAAGATGTTGAAGAGGATGGAAGCTTGGAAGATTGGATATTTCCTACTGTCAACGGAGGACTTCACAACTGGGAAGCCAGAGACTTTGTCCCAATAACTTTCATCTCTCAGTAATTTATCTTTTACATTTCTGTTGGACTTGTAATATTCACGAACGATTCACACTTTAAAAACCTTGTGTCTTACCTGAGGCACAATGGTCCATTTGTAAGGGTTTTTATTTCATCTTCATATGACATTCAATGAATCATGGACGCTTTTTCACATACAAATCTTTTGTGCTCATTATCTTTCTTTTACATTTTATTGTTTAAAGATGGATATACCCTTACACACACCCACACTCACAAATGCAGGTACCCCTCCATTCCGGATCCCATGGGTAACAATACTGCTATGGCCTTTAGTGACTCTGAAGATCCAATCTATCAAGTTGAATATGAAGGTGAGGAAGATTGTGAAGTGCCAGGGGAATTGGCCAGACTACTACAACAAGAGGAAAGAGCTATTCAGCCTCATGAGGAGCTGTTGGATACAATCAACTTGGGTACCGAGGAAGATAAAAAGGAAATCAAAGTGGGTACTAATCTAGAGCCGAGTGTCAAAGAGCGTCTAATTCAGCTATTACATGATTATGTTGAGATCTTTTCCTGTTCATACGAAGACATGTCGGGACTTGATACAGACATCGTGGTACATTATCTACCCACAAGAGAAGACTGTCCACCAGTGAAACAAAAAGTCCGCCGCATGAGACCTGACATGTCAGAGAAGATCAAAGCGGAAGTCATGAAACAGTTCAATGTTGGATTTCTGGCTGTTACTTCCTATCCTCAATGGGTTACCAACATTGTTCCCGTGCCTAAAAAGGACGGTAAAGTACGATGTGCGTGGATTATAGAGATTTGAACAGGGCCAGCCCTAAAGATGATTTTCCACTTCCTCACATCGACATCCTGGTTGATAATATGGCCCAGCATAAAGTGTTTTCCTTCATGGACGGATTCTCAGGCTATAACAAAATCAAAATGGAACCTGAGGACATGGAGAAAACTACGTTTGTCACACAGTGGGGCACGTTCTGCTACAAAGTGATGCCATTCGGGTTGAAGAATGCTGGGGCAACCTATCAACGTGCCATGGTAGCTTTGTTTCATGATATAATACATCATGAGATAGAGGTATATGTAGATGACATGATAGCCCGATCACAAACTAAAGAGGAGCACCTTGATCACTTGCAAAAGCTGTTTGTGAGATTAAAGGAGTACAAACTAAGGTTGAATCCAAACAAGTGCACATTCGGAGTCCGGTCTGGTAAACTCTTAGGTTTCATTGTCAGCAACAAAAGCATCAAGGTTGATCCTGCCAAGGTCAAAGCAATACAAGAAATGCCTGCTCCTCGTACTGAGAAGGAAGTCAGAGGATTCTTGGGACGCCTGAACTATATTGCCAGATTCATTTCTCACCTAACATCTACTTGTGAACCAATCTTCAAACTGTTGAAGAAAGATCAAGTAGTCAGATGGAATGATGAATGTCAGATTGCTTTTGACAAAATCAAAGAGTATTTACAAGAGCCTCCTGTCTTAATGCCATCGGTCAAGGGAAGACCACCAATCATGTATCTGGCCGTTTTAGAGAACTCAATGGGGTGTGTATTGGGGCAGCATGACGAGTCTGGCCGAAAAGAGCACGCTATTTACTACCTGAGCAAAAAGTTTACCGACTGTGAAACCAGATATTCACTGCTCGAGAAAACTTGTTGCGCTCTGGTATGGGCTGCTCGCCGGCTAAGACAGTATATGTTGACTGATACCACTTTGCTAATATCTAAGATGGATCTAATAAAGTACATCTTTGAGAAGCCTGCTCTGTCTGGAAGGATAGCTAGATGGAAAATGATCCTAATAGAATATGACATACAGTACTCTACCCAGAAAGCTATAAAGGGCAGTGTGCTAGCTGATCATCTTGCTCATCAAGCTGTAGAAGATTATCAGTCCATGAAGTTTGAATTCCCGGATGAAGACATCATGACATTAGACAATTGTGAAGAAATCAGACCATATGAAGGACCTGGACAAGGATCTCGATGGACCCTGTTCTTTGATGGGGCATCCAATGCACTTGGTAATGGTATCGGCGTTGTACTCATATCTCCGGAAGGATGCCATACTCCTTTTACTACCAGACTTTACTTCAACTATACGAACAACATGGCGGAATACGAAGCGTGCATCTTTGGTCTCAAGGCTGCCATAGACTTGGGAATCAAATCTTTTGTTGTATTTGGAGATTCAGCTTTGGTTATTAGTCAGATCAAAGGAGAATGGGACACTAAGCATCCAAACCTTATCCCTTACAAAGAACATGTTTTGACATTGTTACCACATTTCGAGCAGATTACCTTCGAGTATTTCTCGCGAGAAGAAAATCAGCTAGCAGATGCTTTAGCCATAATGTCATCTATGTTTAAACTAAATTGGGATAACGAGGCTCCCCAGATTACCATTGAACGAATGGACGAACCAGCACACTGTCACGAGATTAATACTGAAGAAGTAGTGGACCAGCCTTGGTTTCATGAAGTCAAAAGGTATCTCGAGGCTCAAGAATATCCAAAAGGAGCTTCAATCAATGATAAAAAGTTCCTAAGGATATTCTCCGCTAATTTCTTCCTAAGTAATGGCATCCTGTACAAACGTAATCATGATTCTATTCTACTTCGTTGTATGGATAAGATTGAAGCTGAAAAGATCATGGCTGAATTACATGAAGGTACTTTCGGCACTCACTCTAGTGGGCATACGATGGCGAAGAAAATCCTACGGGCAGGCTATTATTGGTCTACCGTGGAAGCAGATTGCTATCAACACTCCCGGACCTGTCATAGGTGTCAAATCTATGCAGACAAGGTGCACGTGCCTCCGATTCCTATAAATGTCTTAACAGCTCCTTGGCCCTTCGCTATGTGGGGAATTGATATGATTGGGGAGATCAAGCCTACAGCCTCCAATGGACACCACTTCATTCTAGTGGCCATTGACTATTTCACAAAGTGGGTTGAAGCAGCTTCCTTCACATCTGTTACTAAGAATGTTGTTGCCCGCTTCATCAAGCAGAATCTTATTTGCCAGTACGGTATCCCATAAAGGATTATCACTGATAACGGTACGAACCTTAACAATACTATGATCACCGCCTTGTGCGACCAGTTCAAGATTCAACATCACAATTCATCCCCCTATCGGCCAACGATGAATGGTGCAGTCGAAGTTGCTAATAAGAACATTAAAAAGATCATACAGAAAATGACAGTCACCTACAAGGACTAGCATGAAATGCTACCATTTGCTCTCCACGGGTATCGTACCACGGCTCGCACATCAACTGGGGAAACACCCTATTCTTTGGTTTATGGCATGGAGGTTGTCTTGCCTATTGAGGTTCAAATCCCCTCTTTGAGAATTATGAAAGATGCAGGTTTGAGTGAGGACGATTGGATCCAGACTCGGCTTGATCAACTGAACTTAATTGATGAAAAGAGGCTTACTGTTGTTTGCCATGGTCAGATGTATCAAAAACGGATGATCAAGGATTTCAACAAGAAAGTCAGACGCCAATTATATCAAGTTGGAGATCTAGTGATCAAACGCATTATCTTGCCACAAAGTGATCCCAGGGGAAAATGGACCCCTACCTATGAAGGACCATTTGTAATCAAGAACATATTCTCCGGTGGGGCAATTATTTTGACCACCATGGACGGTGAATACTTGCCACACCCTACGATCGCACACATAGTCAAAAGATACTACGCATAAGAGATCCACTAGGTTGACACATCTAGGCAAAACAAGGGCATCCGGGCGAACCAAAAGGTTCGGGAAAAAATTAGGGATAAAATATTTAAAAAAAATATGTACACCCGGCAAGTTGAAAACCTGACAGGGAGACTTGGGCAAAAAGGGTTTCCCGGTGGATTGAAAACCCGAAAAGGCGGTCCAGGAAAAAGTTAGGGAATTAAAGCGTATGACTATGTCTCGTCGGATCACTTTGAGGATAATATCTTCACTGACAAACTCGGAGTTTTGATCAATTCAATCATCTTCAGACGAAGCAACAAATAGACAAGATGTTCGGAGATACGAAGGCTATAGCAGAATGGGAACCCCATGGGATTATTAGACATAGCTATCTTTCTTTGTATAATTTTTTCTTATTTTCATGACACCATCCTCTTACTAGGATGTCTGTCTCCTTTGTACAAAATACTTATTCAAAGTAAATACAAAAATATCTCTTTAAAGTACTGAAAACTATTTGTCTTTTTTCTTTATATTTGTGTTTTATTTGCAAAAACGTCCAATGATTCATTAATGAACATATGCATTTGAACATAATTATTGTTTATAAATAAATAAAATGAAAAAGGACAATTACTGACAGGTTGAAAGAATAGGAAAACGTCTTTAGGCTATTCCATGAGCAATCCCTACAGTACGTCATTTAGATCCCCAGCAGAGCTGAAACTTCAAACTATTAATCCCTAGTGGAAACCATCCAGTTTCTCCAAATTCCCCAGCAAGTTGTCTTGAAGCCTGAAAATCAATCAGATAACGGCTAACTTCTGTTTCTCCCTAACCTAGGATAACTCCCCGGTAGAGTGGCAGACGACTAAAACTCCTGAACTTTTTCCCAAACAGGAATAAGCTTTTTCCCCATAGAGTTTTCAATATTCCCTAATGGAACAAAGACTCCCATTATTAATTCCCCGTAGAAGTCATCAAAGTTCTATGGGTTCCCCAAGCAGATTACTCAAGCAGTATATAGCATTGCTCTAAACGACATAATTTTTGTCAAAACTCTAGCTTCAAGACATGAAGAATCCACATATCCTCAACAACAGTCAAGGATTTATTTTCCTCAGCAATACAGCAAATCAGCTTACATGCGCATACATTACATCCACATATCATAAACATTGATAAAATACATATATTGCTTCATACATTTCATGCAATATAATTCATGTTCCAGCTAACATTTTACCCTTTTCAGGATAAGATTAACAGCTACCGCTAACAATATGCAATCATGATACAGTTCAGATACGCTCCAGACACGGAAGCCATTTTGTTACTTATTCAGATTCAGCTTTCAGATACAGTACAGATACGCTCCAGACATGGTTGCCATTCTGTTACTCATTTAGATTTCAACATTCAGATATAGTTCAGATATGCTCCAGACACGGATGTCATTCTGACACTTATTCAGATTTCAAGTTCATGATACAGTCCAGATACGCTCCAGAATTGGAAGCCATTATGTTACTCATTTAGATTCAAGTTTAGATACGGCTCAGATACGCTTCAGACATGGATTCTATTATGTTGCTCATATAGATTCAGTCTCCAGATACAGCTCAGATACGTTCCAGATACGGACACCATTCTGATAATTATTCTTTTGACTTACAACTTACAATTCAACAAACATTCTTGGATGGCATCTACAAGCCCATATCCAACAAGATTATATCACCTCTCTAAATGGCATCTTTAAGCCCATTCCCTCAACTACACTTTGTCGAGTGCAAATTTACGGGCACTCTAGTGTCCAATCATCTTTTACCTTCGAGTCACGAACGACAAAGCTCGCCAATCTAACTCTTCAGGTCCAAGAAGATTGAACAGGGGCAACTATTGTACCCCAAAATTTTCCCTCTCATTTATCAAGACTTTTCTCACAAGACTTCTTTGACTCAAGACAAGATTAGGGTTTGGTCAGCTCAAGACATCTCATCTTGCACTGATAACCCAAAATTAAGGTTTGAGTTTGCACAAGGATTTTTAGACCACCAATGCTTCATGTGACTTTCATACATCATTTTGGACCCCTAAGATTGCTCATGATAAGTTTCAAGCCTTGAACCACATTTTTGATCAGTCAATTGGACAGTTGACCTAAAAATCAACTGTATTGGGGAAAAGTTAACCATGGCCAATTTATAGTCAAACATCATAATTTTGTATCCACGTCAACATTTTATACTCATATTTACCATTTGATCAAGTTTGGATTACAACTCTTCAAGAAATTTGATCAAATCATCAAAAGGGCAAAATGGTCAAAATTAGGGTTTTAACTGAGAAAGGGCAATTTCTGATTTTTAACCTAGAAAATGACCAATTGAGTTCATCATGATTTCAAGGATTCAATGGAATCATCTTGACTTAATTACATGGCTCAAAACATTTCAAATTCATTGGATTGACAGATGAAATTTGCAACCAACTGATCAAAAGTCAACTGTATACTGAAAAGTCAAACTTTGACTTTTTGGTCAAAATCAAGTACCAAGAGTCATAATTCCTCAAGACATGTCAAAATGTGAAACTTGTTCACCAAGAAAACCAAATTTGAAAATTAGGGTTTGAATTTGAAAATTTTCATAACTCAGAAATTTTTTGAGTATAAACATTTTCTTATTTTTTCTCAACTTTACACCACTTTTCACCATGATGCATATTGATTCAAGGAAAGTCCCCAACATGAAAGTTGTAGAACTCCATAAAATATACAACTTTTCTTCACAAACGTTTCCCTAAAGATGCTTGGATCTCAAGTTATAAATTTGTGAATACATGGTCATGAACTTCTTAACTTAGTGAAATTTTGCCCTAATTTAGGCAGGTTTTGGACCCAGCTTCATGGCAATTTTTCACCTAGTTCCAAGAAGTATCTCAAAATGCATTTCAAAGATGGATTATGGAGCACATGTCAAGGTTTCCAAAATGTCCAAGAACTCTCCAAGTTCATGTTTGAGTAGAGAGAATCGAAGAGAGGAAATTGGCATTTTCTCACTTTTTGTTCAAGCCATTTCATGAAGAACCAAGTTGCAAATCAATCCTATGCTGGCTATTTCATGCTGTAAAGGTCCTAAACTTGCTACACACTCCTTAATTAAATGCTTACTCAGTTGACAAAGCCTTTATCCATGCTTTTGAACCTGTATCCAACTTGTAATTCCACTTATGGCAAAAAGGTTCCATTGCCATTTTCATAAAGAACCACTTTTGCAAACTTTACAATTTTGAGCTTTGAACCTGTCCTATTGATGCATACAAATCACACAGGTCTCAAGCAAGTTGTAAAAACCCATACCAACCCTAAGCAAGCTGGTACAAGCATGTGAAGCTTTGGTCTTGTCACTTTGCTTCAAGTACAAGAAAGTTGGCAAAAAGGCTAGCATTGGCAGATCTATTGGGAAGCTGACCTAAGATCATTTCAATACTAATATACAAACTATATGCAACACATAAAACACAAAGCCAAGACCTGAAACACTCAGAGTAAGCAAAACACCAAAAACCTGCTCAAACATACAGTTTCTGCACAAATACATCTAGCTTCCATTTGGCTCGTGCGTTTTGTGTTTAGATCATTCCAACACCTTACATACTTGATATCAAACCCATCCAAACCATAATCCTTGTTCTGTATTCTCTTTTCCACCATCTTCCGTTATTGACTTTGAAGCTTGCAGTTGGACTTGGTCAGGGAGTTCTAGCCACTTTCAGAGCAAGGCAAGGGTTGGAATAGATTCATGGAAGCTCAAGCAAGCATCAGGCCTCCATTAAAGTCACTACATTTCCATACATGATTCCAGCTGAAGGAGGTAAATTTTGAAACTCTATCTCCTTGTACAGGCAACCTTAGGCCAAGATCTGTGAATAAAAAGTGTAGTTCTCATCATAACGAAGCTATACATATCATTATCTTGCATTGATTTTACTTGTGCTAAGAGAATTTGGAAGTTGAAATCTCTGAAAATATTAGGTTAGAATTTGGGGCTTTTAGGATTCTCTTTGATCTTTGATAGTTAGATTACATAACTTATATGGTTGGATTCGTGAGTTCAAATGCTACATTTTTCATGTTATAAGTTTTCATTTTTATGGAAGCATGAGGAAGTTACAGAGGATCCGACCAAGGCTCGAGGAAGAAGATGAAACAGGGCAAGGACGCGTTTTGTAATATATTATTTTTGTTTCAGTAAAGACAATGGATGTATGGCCACCCCAGTGGTAAATAGCGCGCTGGTGAGACCCTGTCCTGAGTTCGAACCTGCGCGCTACTTTTGCATTTTGGCTTTTTTTTTCTTTTCAGTTTTTGACATTTTATGCAGGTTTGGGCTTATGCTATGGGCCGGTGTTTTGCTCATCATCACCATTAATCTGCTATCTTACCCCCTGCCAACTTATTTCACAATTTATTTTTTATTTATTATTTTACATCCATATTTTATATTTTAATTATTTTCTTTAATGATTAAAAATCCTAAAAAATAATTTAATCATATTACACTTTTATTTTATTTTTTTATTATTCTCACATAAAAAATATATTTTATTTTGATAGGATATAACTCATTTTCTTATAAAATTTGCAAATATAATTAAATATACTTAGTTTATTTATTTTGCATTTCATATTTATAAATCCTTTTTTTTACATACATATACACTTTTGTATTTGATTACAATATTATTTATTATTTTTATACAAGAAAATATACAAAAATAATAATATAGAAACTTTATTTTCTCATAAATAAAATTAGGGTTAAATCCCTTTCAAAAAATTAAACCTTTTTCTTTATATTTTTAGGCTTAAATTAAATTTTCTTTTACATGAAAATAAGACACCAAAACATTTTACATGTACATTGCATTACATTTTAAATATTGTACTATATTTATCTTAATTCGCACAAATTCGATTTGGTTGTAATAATTTATTTAGCTTTATATTCTTGCAAAATCCCCATTCAAATTTGTATTCCCCCTTCCCATAAATTGTTGTAATAGCTTAGAAATATTTACATTACGCAATTTATCGCTTTCATATGCCATGATTAGTAATTAGGGTTTGTATGACAAGAACAAAACAAAACAAAATAGAAAACCTTAAATACAAGACAAAATCAAAAGCATGAAAATGACATACTTGCACACAAACACCCTTAGGGTTTTCTCCCACTTGGTTGCCTAAAACAAAAATGGTCATGTTACGCATGCGAAGTATCTTGGCAAAACAAAACAAGTTTAAGATCATAGTCCCTAGATAACGCTATTCAAGGTTGCCTTACAAAATGATCTTGGTCCCTCAAAAATGCTAAGATACTTTGCAAACATTGTTAATCATGGTTATACGATGACCCACGTCCGTCCCGTTTACATCCAGAGATAGGGTTTCTTACCAAATCAATGGTAAGCCAACAATTTCAAAGGAATAGAAAATGCATAAGAAAGACATTTGAGTAGGTAGATAGCTTCTAGTTACTTGCTTCATTTCAAACAACAATCCTTGCTATTTTTCAAAAAATCTTATGATCATTGAAAACATTTTCAAAAAGACAAACATCTTTGTATACATTCCTACGAACGAGAATCATTACAAAGATTGCCTAAACGAATGGCCTCTTTTACAAAATACTTTCAAAACCATACCAAACACAATTTCAAACAAACAAAATCAAGTGATCTGAGCAAGTATCTAAGAGCCCATGGAAAACCATGGATGAAAAGGGTGCTAGCACCTTCCCTTTTCATAATCTACCCCCCGAACTCAAGAAAACATCTCAAAGGTATTTCCTGTGCTTTTTCACCTTTCCTTTTGGATAAAAGAAAAGTCGGTGGCGACTCTTGCTAACCGCAACATTTGCGATAAAACGCAAAACCTCAAGTCAGTTCTCCCACCGCATCAGACAGACCAAAAACACAAGGTTTGGAGGCGTGGAGAGGAAGAACAAAACTTGAAAAATCACCAAAAAGTACTGATCTGATTTTGTACTTCCAGGCGTTTTCAAGACTCCTAAGCCATCTCGTTCACATGTTGGGCATACAAGGAAGCTATACCAATCAATAACAAGCATCTTCGTGCCCAGAATCCGGTTCCACGACCCCCACGGTTTGTCTCTATTTTCAGAATCCATTCTCTCTATTCTTGCATCCTTATCATGTTTCAATAGCATATTTGTAATCCTTATCATGTTTGCAAGCTAACAGCACCATTTAATTGCATTATTATTAGCTGTATTGAAATCCACTGTTGCTAGTTTTTTTTGTGTGTTTTGGGATCTTTTGGTACAGGAAAAATTGGCCCACAAGAAGTGTCCCATGATGATCATAGGGCCAGGACGATTGGATCTACACCATTAGATTTCGTTTATCATGCCTGTGTGAAATTTTGAGATATGCAAGGTTTGTAGTGACGGACCTATGTCCGTAGGTAAAAGTATCTGACTTTTACCAACGGAGAGAGGAAAAAGAAGACTTGCGTGGCATCACCCTACTCGCCCATTTGAATTTGCGCGCGGATAACTTTTAATTTTGCTTGTTTTTAATATATTGATTCTTTATTATTTCATATACAACAAAAGTGTGTGGCTCAGTTGGTAATGAGGCTGGTGGAAAAGGCCATAGGACCTGGGTTCGAATCCCAGGTCCCCCATGTACTTCATATTATTTTTATTTGAATGATCAGGCATGCACACAGGTGTGAGGTCCACCATGTGCCCTCAGGATTCAACCATTAGATCTCCAGAAATCCAGATCTGAAGGCCATCATTGAAGGACCATGATGCACCTTGGTCAATGCACAGCGCTGGATCAGAAAGGTCAACATGGGCCAGGGTTCTTGGGCCCAAAAATTGCTAAAGACACCCCTCCAATTTGTTGATTACAGGCCCAATACTCTTTTCTTTATTCTTTTATAGTTTCTTTTATTTAATTTATTTAAATTATTTTTACTAATAAAAAATTAATTCTTTTTTTTATAAAAAACCATAAAATCAATTTTCATCCAATTAGATTTAGGTTTTATTTTTTATACAAAAATTAATTTAATTAGTTTATTTAATTTTAGGGTAACTTTAATTCTTTTGTAAATAAATTAAAACAAATTAGAAATTAGGGTTTTGTTTAATTTAAATTCTATTTTTCTTTTCTCAAAAATAACAAAATACAAAATAGGTTAAATAATTAATTTAAATTAATTAGTAAATTAGGTTTGTACATATTTAATTTAAAACCTTATTTCCCCAAATATCAAAAACCACCAAAAAACAATTTTTCTTTGTAATTAGGTTAGACGGGGTCAAAACCCTATTTTTCTCTCGTTCTCGATTCGTCGCGAACTTATTTATTTTTGCAATATTGATGTAATTGTTCATGGGATGTAATAGATTAATTAGGACTTTTCCCTTTCATTTATCGTTTTGACGGGTTTTTGGCTATGTAATTAATCTTACCCGAAGCCTTGTAATACCGTGGCTTTACTTCTCGCATTTTAATTTCCGCAAATATTAACTGTTAGATGTATGGTAATAGGGTTGCATGACAAGAATGTATGTTAAAATTAAAACAGTTAGCAAACCCTAAATGTGCAAAGATAATAACTTGAAATCAAAACACTCGCACATGCCCACTCCTAGGGTATACTCCCACTTCGGTTGCCTTCGGTAAACGATCATTAAGTATAGGGTATTTTAGTGGTCGCTCTTTTGTCTAAACAAAGATCAAATGTCCTGTTCGGAAAGGTTGCCTAGGAATCGTTTCCTCGAATATAATCTTAAGACATTAGGGTTATTACTAAGACGTCCTAACATTGCTTTAGTGATTGTACGTCCCTTTTTGAATTGACCCTTACAACTCAAACAACGGTGCTACCTACTCACTAATAGTGGGATAGCGTTGTCTAAAGGAAACAAGAACAGAAACATTCTTTTTTCGAGTAGGTAGATGCTAGTAGGTACTTGCTCAAAACAAACCTTTCCACACTTACACTCTTTTCAAACAAAGTTTTCAAAACGACTTCGTAACACTCTTGAAGACAGAAGCAAGGGTTAAATTGAAGTAAAACAAAAACTTTTCAAATCACACAAACACATAAGCAATTTTTAAAATGATGAGCAAGTACCTAAGAGCCCGTAGAAAACTACGGATAGAAAGGGTGCTAATACCTTCCCTTTCTATAATCTACCCCTCGTACTCAAAATCTCAAAAAAGGGAATTTTTCTGTGCTTTTTTCCTATCCAGTTGGATAAAACAAAAGTCGGTGGCGACTCTTGCTTACCGCGACATTTTGCAAACATAAACGCAAAACGCAAACCAGCATTTTCCTAAAAACAGTCTGGTTCTGCCACCGTATCACACCATTCATCATAACATAAGCAGGTTTCTTGCAACAAGTCTCCTCATCTTTCTACTGTTTATTTCAGTAAGATGGATCTCGAGCAAACGGTGAAGGACCTCCAAGATTAAAATGCTTAGTTTCAATTGATGTTCTTAACTCTAGCCAAAGGACAAGAAGAGTTAAAGACCTTGCTGGTTGAAGAGAAAAAGAAAAAGACAAAGAAAATAACCGGAGTTCTAAATATGGGAAGAAGACTCCAAGGACAAGAAAGAAGGACCTTGGACTTTGCAACGTCATCTGGTGAGAAAGACAATCTAGATGGGAAAGGCAAGGAATAAGTTGTCCAGCCAGATTCAGAAGAGGATGAGGAAGAAGAAGATTATTTTAAAGAACAATACCCTTCAGCCAACGACAAGTATAAGCATCTAGAAGAACGGTTAAGTGCAATGGAAATCCAAAAAGTGCATGGATTGGACTTTGAGGTGTTGGGGTTAGTGTTGCACCCCAAAATTTGCCCTCCCATATTCTTCAAGAAATTGCCAGGTCAAGTTGCAAAATTCCCCAAGGGTTGCACAGTGCAAAGGTCTCCTATACAGTCAAAACTAGGGTTTATGTTCTGATCAGGAAAATGAAGTTTCCAAAGGTCCAATCAAGTCCTATATGCTTACAAACATGGTCAAGTATCCTCATATCAAGTTTCAAGGCATTCAGCACAAAATTGCACAGTCAAAACCCTAGATTGCACTACAGTCAACTGTAGGGGCAAAATGGTCATTTGACAGTCAAAAGTTCAAATTTTTGGTCAACATATCATTTTGAAGCCACAAACATCATTTGATCAATGCTTGATCATGATTCTCAAAATTTGGCTCAGAAATCATCAAAGATGCAAAAGTTTCCTTATTTGGACAGCTGAAAAAGTCAACTGAAATTGACCAGGGCATAACTTTCACATGGATTATCAGAAAAATCTCATCCAAAGCTCATTTTGAAGAGAAAGACATTTCCTACAACTCATCTTCATACTTAAAGTCCAAGAAATGCTCTCACAAAAAGTTATCAATTTCAACATTATAGGTCATTTTCAAAAGTCAACAAAAAGGGACTTTAAGTCAAAGGCCATAACTTGAGATTGGTAAATCAAAATGACATGGGACCAAAGACATTGGTTATAGGACTCCAATACCTTTCCAAAATGTCCATGAACATGAGAAAAGCTTAAAAATTGAGCAAGTTATGCCTTGTGGAAGTTGGGAAATTTTTGGATATTTTGAAAAGTCAACATTGATTCAAATGACCTAAAATTGCTAATGGGTCCATTTTTCTTCCATGATTCATCATTCTAAGCATGTGCACGACCACTTGGCCCAAAGGGAAGTATTTTCTCATTTTTTATTTATTTATTTGAATTTTTATTTATATTAATTCATTTAAATCAAATTAAATATAGGAAAAATACTAACCTAAGTTTTCAAATCTTTTTGTACACATTTCAGCCTCAAGATTTCGTGCCTAAGTCAATATGGAAAGAATTGGAGCAATTGGATCCTAATTGATACAAAAACATGTGAAAAAGATATGAAAAAGATCTTAAGAAATCAAATTTTCAAAAACCATTAATTCATTGGATTTGTTCTACTTTTGTTAACCTAATAGCCTCACTACATATGCCTGATCATAAACCTAATGCCCAGGGACACGCAGCAGCTCAGAATACACCATAACAAACTTGAAAAATTGTTGAAAAAAGTCAAAACTGAAATCATCATTCCAGGGCGATTCAAAGCCTAATTTTCATTCCAATAGCTTGCTCAAGGTCTATTGAGCGTATTCCAATCAGAATCATCCATCAAAACTCCAAGAATTGGTAATACGAATACAAACTGTGTCAAGAAATTTTCAGAATCGTGCATCATGATTTGTGCATACTTTGCAATTTTTATTCATTGATTCATGTTTGTTATGAGTTTCTGAAACTAACCATGCAAATTAATTGCGTTTTTGTGCTATATACGTGATTTTGCCATTGATGCAGTCTAGGGTTTCTTGGGCTCCCAATTAGGGGTTTCCTAATAACGTAAAATTCGACCACCACAATGCCATGGATGGATTCAGGGAGCTTGGACGAAGAAAACAACATGCTCGCGCCCAATTTATGACCACTTGAGAGCTAATCGCTATTTTCCAATAGCATTCCTAAAACTACGCGTTTAAAACCGTTGCCTAATGTTATTGTTTCAGAAAAATAAAAAAACACATGAAGAAGATGGAGTCGTGGCAAGGGGTGATAGGCCTGTTTGAAAGTTCGCGCGCTGACTCCCACTAACCTTGTTTTTTTTTATATTATTTGGTTGTTATTATATATTAACAACGCGTAACTGGCACAGATGGCAAGCGAGTCTATTGGCAAAGCATATGACCTGGGTTCGAGCCCCAGGTCTTACATATTTCAATATTATTTTTCCCTAACAAATCCTATGCAGCGCTTACGTTGAGGACTATCATGTTTCTTCATCATCTAAGCGTACACGCGTCTAACGAATCCAAATCAAAGGCTGGGATTGAAGAGCACCATAAACGTGAGTCAACGTTGATGCACGCAAGCCATGAAAGTCAAAAAAGGCCTCAGCGCATTAGGCCTGAATTCATAAAGCATACCTCACAATTGGGGCCTGAACCCCCCCCCCCCCCCTGGTTTGCCATTTTCTTCATATTTTATTTTTTTCAATTATTGTTTTATTTATTTTATTGTTTTGATTCAATTAATTATTTTTACCAAATATAAAAAATACCTAAAAATCAGAAAAGACAAAAAAACATAATAAATATTTTATTTTAATTATTTTCATAAACAAATTGCATGTGAATTAATTAATTTAAATTAGGTGCTTTAACTTTAATTCTTTCAATAAAAAATCTAAAAAATACATAGAACTAGGGTTTGAACAATTTTTTCACCTTTTAATTTTTCTTTTGTCACTATAATATTATTTATTTTATTTTTCATAATTAAAATTGTACATAATTAATTAGGGTTTCATTTAGATTAAAAATTTCAATAGTTTTCTTAATAACTTAAAAACCATTAGAATTAGGGTTAGTTAATTTTAATTAATTCTTTTTTCTATTAAATCTAAAAATATAAAAAAAAACACCAAAAAACAAAAACAATTTCTTTTCTCTTAATTAATTTCATCATATTAATTTAATTGTGCAAAAGGGTCCAACGCCCTCGTTCGTAATTTATTTAATTTCGCATATTTATTTTATGTCGTTTAAATAATTATGTATCTCTCCCAAAGCCATGTAACTAAACTTCTCGCACTTTTATTTCTTTTGCTTTATTTACTTTTCTGTCAAATCGGGTCCGGTTTAATTTTGGCGATGTGGACCCGCGCCGTTTGTAATAGCTGTAGATTTACTTTTCCTCGCAAATATTTTTTTAACTGTTAAACAAAACATGCAAGAATGAATGGACAAATAAAATCAAGCGTAGATCACTTTAACATGACAAGACAAATACAAATGAAAACGACACACGAATCGCACACACCACCCCTAGGGTACGCCTCACTGTTGCCTTGCCTCGAAAGGTGATCGTCGAGTAGAGGATGTCTTAGTAAGTCCTCATGATCCGGGAACCTGGCATGAGGGTAGCTTCTAAGGTGTCTTCCCATTGCTCTGGTGATCACCATGTCCCGAACCTCGAATTGACCCGAACACCTCCAACGGTGGTGCTACCTACCTCTCAATGGTGGGATGGCATTACTTTAAAGGACATTTACACAGACGAATTCCTTAGGGTAGGTAGGTTCTCGTAGATACTTGCTCTCTTCAAAAACAGACAAAATCTTTTCACACCGACACTCTTCAAAAGCTTTCAAAGCAATTTTTCAAACACTCTGACACAAGAGTCGAACTGGAATTTTCAAAGAAACTTTTTTAAAAACCCACATTGAAAAGCAAACAAACCAATTTTGAAAACACAATGAGCAAGTATCTAAGAGCCCATGGATAACCATGGATAGAAAGGGTGCTAACACCTTCCCTTTCTATAACCTACCTCCCGAACCGAGAGCAATCTCTTTAAGGAATTTTTCTGTGCTTTTGTCCTTTCCATTTGGAGAAAATAAAAGACGGTGGCGACTCTTGCTTCCGCGACATTTCGCGAACCAGCGTTAAACAGTCAGTTCCAGATCCACCGATCACAGTTAGTATCTGGGATTGTCATTCCTCCAAAATTCAAAGCACCGGTGTTCGCCAAATATGACGGAGTTTCATATCCCAAAATGCATCTCTGGTCCTATGTGAGGAAAATACAACCTTGCACTACCGATAAGGATTTATGGGTACACTTCTTCCAAGACAGTTTGTCTGGAACTCAACTTGATTGGTTTTATCAGTTAGAAAGAGCCAATGGTCATAACTGGGAAGATCTGGCCGCTGCCTTTTACAAACAATACCAATACAACGCTGATCTTGCGACCACCCATACCTAACTCCAGAGTATGGCCTTGGTTTCAAGTGAAGGCTTTAAGGACTACGCGCAAAAATGGAGGGACTTAGTAGGGAGAGTCCAGCCTCCCCTATCTAAAAGAGAATTAGTAGACAAGTTCTTGGGCACCTTGTCTGGTCCTTTCTTTAACCACTTAATTGGGATCTCATCGGCAGGTTTTACCGAATTGATATTGACCGAAGAAAGGGTGGAAGTCGGGATAAAGAATGGGAAGATTCAAAAAGATGCATCCTCTGCTGCGGTAAGGAAACCATTCATTGGAAAGAAAGAAGTGGTTGTTGTGTATCCTCAGAGAAATCAAGATAGGGTTGAACTCCGTCCAATGGTGGGGGCTGTCATGATTCCTAAACTAGCGCCTGCTCAGCAAAGAAGCAACCACCCAAGAATTGAAAGACCAGTCAGACAGTTCACCAGAATTAACATGACCCTATCTCAAGTATTGCCACATTTGTTAAGATCCAACCTAGTGACTTTGAAAGAAGCTCCAAAGAATCCTAACACGACCTCTCCTCACTATCATCCTAACGCCCGTTGTGCATACCATTCTGAGAGTCCCGGCAATGACACTAACAAATGTTGGGCTCTGAAGAACAAAGTACAAGACCTTCTTGAAGCCAAAGAGATTGAATTCGATGCGCTAGAAATTCCCAATGTCATTACTACCCCTATGCCCAAGCACGGCCATAATGCCAACGTCGTTGAGGAAGATATGTTTGTTACTTCAGTTGATGAACTTATAACCCCACTCTTGACTATCAAAAAGAACTTGATGAATGCTGGTGTATTCCCAGGCTGTGATAAAAGCTGTCATTTTTGTTTTTCCTCACCAACCAGCTGTCTTTTGTTAAAAGCATGCGTTTAGTGCCTAATAGATAGCAAGGAAATTTTGTTTGAAAAGACTTCTATTCCAACTGTTTCTTTTAATGATGTTTCCATCGTGACCATTTCCGCCAATTCTTCTAGGGTCTCCATCAAAAGACCCGTTAGAATTACATCAGTTCCTAAAGTAGCTCCTTTGATAATTACAATGCCTGGACCAATCCCGTATTCGTCAGAAAAAATCGTCGCATCGAATTATGGAGGTGATATCTACTACCACGGTATCAAGCAAGATTGGCCAGCTGCTGAAAATTCAAGTTCTCAGAAAGTTGACTCTGATGTCAGTAATATTGCAGGGACTAGTAAGATAACCCGAAGTGGAAGGGTTTTCTCTCCAGAAATTTCTCCTCCAAAAGCTATTTCTAGACCCGTAATCATTCATGTTGTTGTTGCTCCTCCAAAGGTTATTCCCAGTCCTACAATCATCTCTGCTAATACTCCTGTTGACAAAGCTGTTACAGTCCCTATTATCACCTCTACTGACATTCCTGCTGCCGAGTCAAACGAGACTCGAGGTAAAGGTATTCTGATTGAGCTTGTCCGGACGAGGGCATAATCAGTAGCTATCCCTGAGACCTCCTGAAAAGAGAGGGAGGAAATTCTAAAGATCATAAAAATAAGCGACTACAATGTAGTCGAGCAACTAGGGCAAACTCCATCAAAAATTTCCATGTTGGCTTCATTATTATGTTCTGAGGCTCATGCAAAGGCCTTGGTAAAGTTCCTCAAAACTCCCCATGTACCCTAAGAAACAGTTGTCGATCAGTTCCAAGATTGCGTAGCCAGCTTGATTGCAGACAATGGTTTAGGCTTTTCGGATGTTGGTTTAACGCCAAGAGGGAGGAAGCATAATGAGGCATTGCATGTCTCAATAGAATGCAGGGGCACGACTTTGGCTCATGTCTTGGTTGACACCGGTTCGTCTCTGAATGTGCTTCCTAAAAAGGCTCTTAATAGGCTTGACTATGAGGGATTGACATTGAAACCAAGTAACATAGTAGTGAGAGCCTTCGACGGCTCAAAAAGGATGGTGCATGGGGAAGTGGACATCCCCATAAAAGTTGGAACCCAAATATTTGATTCAACTTTTTATGTAATGGATATTCACCCTTCATATTCTTGCTTATTAGGCTGACCATGGATCCACAATGTTGGTGATGTTACCTCTATGTTACATCAAATGCTGAAATATCCAATTCAAGGGAAAATAATCACCGTTCATGGAGAAGAAGAGTATATGATCAGCCATCTAAATTCCTTCAGATATGTGGAATTACATGGTGAATTTATTGAAACTCCATTCTAGCACTTTGAAAAAGTCCCGCAGAGTATGGCAGTAACCAAGGCTGTGTCTCAAGTCCCCAAGATTACAAGGCCTCCGCTCAAGATGTCGTCTTTGAAAGATGCCAAGGCAGTGATAGAAGAAGGTGCCCAGAAGGTTGTACGTCGTACTCGTGCCGGAGGACCACCCTTGAAGATCAGCAATCGTGAAGTCAATGCAGTGGAGGAGGATGAAGATAGCTACAACCTGGAGGATTGGATTTTCCCAACTGTCAGTGGAGGGCTCAACAACTAGGATGCTAGAGATTTTGTCCCGATCACATTTATCCCACAGTAATTTTTCTTTACATTTTGTCGGGTTTGTAATATTAAAACAATTCAAACTCTTAAAACCTTGTGTCTTACCCGAGGCACAATGGTCCATTTGTATGGGTTATTATCTCATTTCCATATGACATCAATGAATCATGGACGTTTGTGCATACAAACTTTGTGCTCATTATTTTTATTTTTACATTTTCATTTCTTTCAAATATAGTTATACTCTTACACACACTCACACTCATAATGCAGGTCTACATCCACTCGGGATTCATTGGGTAACGATTCTGCTATGGCCTTCTGTGATTCTAAAAATCAAATCTACCAAGCCGAAGACGAAGGTGAGGAAGATTGTGAAGTGCCAGGGGAACTCGCCAGGTTACTACAACAAGAAGAGAGGACCATTTAGCCCCACGAAGAACCAGTGGACACAATTAACCTGGGTACTGAAGAAGACAAAAGGGAAGTCAGGGTGGGTACCAATCTGGAACCCAGTGTCAAAGAGCGCCTGATTCAATTGCTGCACGATTTTGTTAAGGTCTTTGCCTGGTCGTACGAAGACATGCCAGGACTCGATGCATATATCGTAGTACATCGTCTACCTACAAAAGAGGATTGCCCTCCGGTAAAGCAAAAGGTCTGTCGTATGCGACCAGATATATCGGAGAAGATTAAAGCTGAAGTCATGAAACAATTCAATGCTGGATTCTTGGCCGTCACTTCCTATCAGCAATGGGTTGCCAATGTTGTTCTCGTGCCCAAAAAGGACGGCAAGGTACGAATGTGCGTGGACTACATAGATTTGAATAGGGTAAGCCCTAAGGATGATTTCCCACTTCCCCGTATTGATATTCTAGTTGACAATACGGCACAGCACAAAGTGTTTTCCTTCATGGACGGTTTCTCAGGCTACAACCAAATCAAAATGGCGCCTGAGGACATGGAGAAAACAACCTTTGTCATACAATGGGGCATATTCTGCTACTAGGTTATGCCATTCGGGATGAAGAATGCTGGGGCAACCTATCAGTGTACTATGGTAGCTCTATTTCACGACATGATACATCACGAAATAGATGTCTATGTGGACGACATGATAGCTAGATCTAAAACAGAAGAAGAGCATCTTGACCATTTACATAAACTGTTTGAGAGACTAAAGAAATACAAGCTGAGGTTGAACCCAAATAAATGCACATTTGGAGTGAGGTCTGGTAAACTCCTAGGCTTTATCTTCAGCAATAAAGGTATCAAAGTGGATCCCGCCAAGGTGAAAGCGATAAAAGAGATGCCTACTCCTCGTACTGAGAAGGAAGTCATAGGATTCTTGGGACGTTTAAACTACATTGCCAGATTCATTTCTCACCTGACAGCTACTTGTGAACCAAACTTCAAATTACTGAAGAAAGATCAAGTAGTCAAGTGGAATGATGAGTTCCAAACTGCTTTCGACAATATCAAAGAGTACATGCAAGAGCCTCCTATTTTGATGCCACCAGTTGACGGAAGACCATTAATCATGTATCTAACTGTTTTGGAAAATTCAATGGGTGTGTGATGGGGAAGCATGACGAGTCTAGCCGAAAAGAGCATGTTATTTATTACCCGAGCAAAAAGTTTACCGACTATGAAACAAGATATTCACTGCTCGAGAAAACTTTCTGCGCTCTGGCATGGGCTGCTCGCCGGCTAAGACAGTATATGCTGACCCATACTACCTTATTGATATCTAAAATGGATCCAATAAAATACATCTTCGAAAAACCTGCCCTCTCTGGGAGAATAGCGAGATGGCAGATGATCCTGACAGAATATGACATACAGTATACTACACAGAAAGCAATAAAGGGGAGTGTACTAGCTGATCACCTTGCTCACCAAGCTGTGGAAGACTACCAGTCCATGAAGTTCAAATTCTCAGATGAAGACATCATGATGGTAAACAACTATGAAGAATTCAGGCCATATGACGGACCTGAACAAGGATCCCGATGGACCCTGGTTTTTGATGGGGCATCTAATGCACTCGGCAATGGTATTGATGTTGTACTCATATCTCCTGAAGTATGTCATACTCCTTTTACCGCAGGACTCTACTTCAACTGTACCAACAACATGGCGGAATACGAAGCGTGCATCTTTGGTCTTAAAGCTGCCATAGATTTCGGGTTCAAATCTTTAAGTGTATTCGGAGATTCGGCTTCGGTCATCATCCAGATCAAAGGAGAGTGGGACACTAAACACCCTAACCTTATCCCCTACAAAGAACATGTGCTGACATTGATCCCACATTTTGAGAAGATTACCTTCGAGCATTTCCCGCGAGAGGAAAATCAGCTAGCGGACGCACTAGCCACAATGTCATCCATGTTTAAACTTAAATGGGATAATGAGGCTCCCCGGATCATCATTGAACGAATGGATGAACCAGCTCACTATCACGAGATTAATACTGAAAAAGTAGTGGACCAGCCTTGGTTTCACGAAGTCAAGAGGTATCTCGAGGCTCAAGAATATCCGGAAGGAGCTTCAGTCAATGATAAGAAGTTCTTAAGGAGATTATCTGCTAAGTTCTTCCTTAGTAATGGAATTCTCTACAATTGCAACCATGACTTTGTGTTACTTCGGTGTGTAGACAAGGTTGAAGCGGAAAAGATCATGGCTGAGTTGCATGAAGGAACTTTTGGCACTCATTCCAGTGGGCATACGATGGCAAAGAAAATCCTACGGGCAGGCTATTATTGGTCTACCATGGAAGCAGATTGCTATCAACACTCTCGAACCTGCCATAAGTGTCAGATCTATGTTGACAAGGTGCACGTACCTCTGGTTCCTCTGAACGTCTTGACGGCTCCTTAGCCCTTTGCTATGTGGGGCATCGATATGATTGGGGAAATCAAGCCAACAGCCTCTAATGGACACTGCTTCATCTTGGTGGCCATTGACTATTTCACAAAGTGGGTTGAGGCAGCCTTTTTCGCTTCCATCACCAAAAATATTGTAGCCTGGTTCATTAAACAGAATCTCATATGTTGGTATGGTATCCCGGAGAGGATCATCACAGAAAATGGTACGAATCTAAACAATACTATGATCACTGCCCTGTGCGAACAATTCAAAATCCAGCATCACAATTCTTCCCCTTACCGACCAAAGATGAATGGTATTGTCGAAGCCGCAAATAAGAATATCAAAAAGATCATACAGAAAATGACAGTCACATACAAAGACTGGAATGAGATGCTACCATTCGCTCTCCACGGGTATTGTACCATAGTGCACACATCAACCGGAGCAACACCCTACTCTCTGGTATACGGCATGGAGGTTGTCTTGCCTATTGAGGTCCAGATCCTCTCTCTGAGAATTATGAAGGATGCAGGGATGAATGAAGACGATTGGATCCAAACTCGACTTGATCAACTAAACTTGATTGATGAGAAAAGTCTTACTGTTGTCTGTCATGGTCAAATGTATCGAAAACGGATGATCAAGGCTTTTAACAAAAAGGTCAAACGCCAAGTATATCAAGTCGGGGATTTGGTGATCAAGCGCATCATACTGCCGCAAGGTGATCCCAGGGGAAAATGGACTCCTACATATGAAGGACCGTTTGTAATCAAAAGCATATTCTCTGGTGGAGCAATGATCTTGACCACCATGGATGGCGATGACCTGCGGCACCCTGTGAACACGGACATAGTCAAAAGATACTACGCATAAGAGACCCGCTAGGTTGACACACCTAGGAAAAACAAGGGCATCCCGGAGAACCAAAAAGGTTCGGGAAAAAATTAGGGATAAAACAAAAAAATTTGTACACCCGGCAAGTTGAAAACCCAAAAGGGCGACTTGGGCAAAAAAGGGTATCCCGGTGGACTGAAAACCCGAAAGGGCAGTCCAGGAAAAAGTTAGGGAATTAAAGCGTATGACTATGTCCCGTTGGATCACCTTTACGGACGACCTTTGGCTTCAATTGACAAACTCAGCGGTTTTGATCAATCGAATCAACTTCGAACAAGGCAGCTAGTGGAAAAGACGCTCAGAAATACGAAGGCTATAGCAGAATTGGAACCCCTTGAGATTATTACATATGGCTATATTTTCTTTGTATCAAATTTTCATTTTTACGATGACATTCTCTTAGTAGGATGTTCGTCTCATTGTACAAAATACTTATTCAAGTAAATACAAAGATACCCCTTTGAAAGTGCAAAACTATCTTTTTTTCTTTTTTTCTGTGTTTTGTTTACAAAAACGTCCAATGATTTATTTTTGAGCATATGCATTTGAACATAATTACTGTTTACAAATAAACAAAATAGAAAGACAATCACTAATGGTTTTAAAATGGAAATTTCTCTAGGTTATTTCCATAAAATCCCCCGCAGTGTGCAATTTAATCCCCAGCGGAACAAAGCTTACAGTTATCAATCCCAGTAGAAGTCGTCCAATTTCTCAAGATTTCCCAACAGGATTTTACAAGCAGTACACGGCATTTCCCTTACAAAATAGTTTATTTCTCTAAACAGAAATTCGTCAACACTTCAACTTCACGACATGAAGACTTACATATCCTCAGCAGCAGTCAGGGATTTATTTTCCCCAATCCACAAGTAGTGTGACAGATTAGCCCACATAAGCATACATCGCATCCATATATCATAAACATCGATAACACGAATGCATTATACCATGCATTTCATACAGCATGACATTGCATACTAGCTAACATTTTACCCTTTTCAGGATAAGGTTAACAGCTACCATTAACAATGTTCAAAGTTTTCAGATACGCTCCAGACACGGATTCCATTCTGATACTCATTCAGATTCAGCTTTCAGATACAGTTCAGATACGCTCCAGACATGGATGTCATTCTGATACTCATTCAGATTCAGCTTTCAGATACAGTTCAGATACGCTCCAGACACGGATGCCATCCTGATACTCATTAAGATTCAATTTTCAGATACAGTTCAGATACACTCCAGACACGGATGCGATTCTGATACACATTCAGATTCAGCTTTCAGATACAGTTCAGATACACTCTAGACACGGATTCCATTCTGATACTCATTCAGATTCAGCTTTCAGATACGCTCCAGACACGGACGCTGTTCTGATACTCATTCAGTTTTAGCTTACAGATACGATTCATCAATCATTTCTGGGTGGCATCTACAAGCCCATCTCCAACAACTTTCTATCATCTCTCCAAATGGCATCTTTAAGCCCATTCCCTCTACCATCACATCACCAAGTGCAAATTTCTGGGCACTCTAGTGTCTAATCATCTTCCACCTTCGAGTCACGAATGGAAAAACTCGCCAATCTAACTCTTCAGGTTTAAGAAGGTTGAACAGGGGCAGATTTTGTACCCAAAAATTTTCCCTCTCACTTATAAATAATTTTCTCACAAAGATCTCCTTTGACTCAAGACTGCATTAGGGTTGATCAGCTCAAGACACCTCCTCAAGCACTGATGACCAAAATTAGGGTTTGAGATTGCTCAAGACACCTCCTTAAGCACTGGTGGCCAATTTACAGTCAAACTTCATAATTTTTTATCCACATCAACATTTTAAACTCATATGTATCATTTGATAAAGTTTGGACCATAATTCCTCAAGAAATTTGATCAAATCTTCAAAAGGGCAAAATGGTCAAAATTAGGGTGTTGACTGGGAATGGGCAATTTCTGATTTTTGACCTAGCAAATGATCAATTGGTTTAAGGCATGATCTCAAGATTCCAATTGAATCATGTTGACCTAATGACATGGCTCAAAACATTGCTCAAGTCCATTGGATTGACAGATGAATTTTCAGTCAACTGATCAAAAGTCAATTGTATACTGAAAAGTCAAACTTTGACCTTTTGGTCAAAATCAAGTTTCAAAGATCACAATTCATCAAAACATGTCAAAATATGAAACTTATTCATCAAGAAATCAAAAAGTCAAGATTTCATTTTGAAAAGTCAAAATTTTCAAACTTAGAAATTTTTCTAAGTGTTGGAAATTTCATGTTTTTTCACAACTTAGAACAAATTTTTCACCATTATGCAAGATGATTCAAGAAAAACTTCCAACATGAAAGTTTGAAATCTCCATGAAATCTACAAATTTTCTTCATACAACTCCTTCCAAAAGTACTTGGATCTCAAGTTATAATTTTAAGAATACATGATCATGAAACAAAACACTTAGTGAAATTTTGCCCTAATTTGGTTAGGATTTTGACCCAACTTCATGGCACTTTTTCATATAATTCCAAGGGAAATATTCAAAAGTAATTAAAATATGGGTTGTAGATCATATTACAAGTTTCCAAAATTTCCAATAACTCCTTGAGATCATTTTTGAGTAGGGAGAATCGAAGAGATGAAGTTAGGATTTTACTCACTTGAATTACAAGTCATTTTGTGATGAACAAATTCAAAATTCAAACTTGTGCTGCATAACCTCTACTTTTCAGGCCTCAAACTTGTTAGGCACTCCATAATTAATGGCTTGCACAGCTATTAGAGGTCTCATTTCAAGCATTCAATGCAATGTCATGCTTTATATCCATTTTGGGAAGAAAGTGCACATTGCCATTTTGATAAAGTGACTTTTTGCACAAAACTTATTCTTGAGCCTTGCACTTGTTCTCTTATGATCATACATGTCTCATAACATAAGATAAAGGGTTTAGACACTTACAATCACCCATCCCATGCTTGTATTACACATTGAAACTTGGTTTCCCACTTTTCTTGAAAATCAAGTAACATAGCAAATAGCTTGTAACTTGTACTTCTGACTTGCCAATATACTCAAGACCTTTTGCTTATAGATACACAAACCATTTTCCACAAAACACATGCATGCTTAAGCCCTAAAAACACCTAGAACACAGAATCACCAAAAACACTTCAAAACTTATCATTTATGAGTTTTGAAGCCAATCTTCAAATCTACTCGTGCGTTTCTTGGCCTTTTACTTTCAAAAGCTTCTAAACAACATACACAAACAATCCCAACACCTGCAGCACCACTATAACACCTCCATCATCATCCACCATTTTCAAAAATAGAGCTTTGCACTTGGACTTCTCCAGAACTCCTCAGGCACTTTTAGCTCAAGCTAAGCATCCCATTAGCTTCCTGGGAACTTGAGGAAACTAACCCAATCATTGGAACTCACTGAAAGCTGCTCAAACATCAAACTTGATACCCTCTGGCAAGGTATGTTTTCTAACTTTGTAACTTTTCATACAGGCATCATCAATGATTGATTTGTGAATGAAACATGTAGATATCATTTCCTTAAAGCTAACCATGTTCATAGTTTTCATTAATTTTGCTTGAGCTTAGAGAATTTTAAGATTGAAATTTATGGGATTTTTAGGGTTGAAATTAGGGCCATTAAAATTCATGTTTATATTTGATCTATAATTTTATTGCTTTGCATTTCTGAAATCGTGAGGAAATTTGCTACAAGTTACCAGTTTACACTTTTCATTTTTGTTGAGGATTGATTGAGTTACAGAGCTTCTGGTTGGGCGTGAGGTTGAAGATGAAGTTGGCCTCAGGAACGTGTTTACCATATATATTTATGGTTTTATTTATATAAACGGATGTATAACCACCCCAGTGGTAGAAGCGCGCGCCTGTAACCTTAGGGACCTAGGTTCGAGCCCCAGTGGTACCCTTTTGGATTTTTCACATTTTTTTGTATTCTGACTTTATTTTTGGCATGCGCTGGGTCTCCTTGGGCCTTGTTGTTTTTCTTTTTTACTTTCTAACCCCTGTTTCACTTATACAGCCCCTGGCCCATTTTATTTTTCTTTTCTTATTTTCATTTTATTTATTTTTCTTAATTATTTTTCTAATACTAAAAAATCATAAAAAATATAAAAATAGTAGATTTATATTTTAACATAGTTTATTTATTTTTTCTCACACAAAAATTATTTTATTTAATCATACTTATTTATTTTACTAATTATTCTTGTAAGTTTAATTAAAATGATCTTAGTCCCTAAAAGAGAATGCTAAGATACCTTGCAACATTTCTAATCATGGTTATACGATGACCCACGCCCGTCCTGTTTACATCCAAAGATAGGGTTACTTACCAAATCAATGGTAAGATAACAATGTCAAAGGAAAAGAAAATGAACAAGAAAGACTTTTGAGTAGGTAGAATGCTCATAATTACTTGCTCAATTTCAAAACAAAACATCCTTTCTTTTTTCAAAACAAACACCTACACTTTCAAAAAACATCTTACAAACTTTAAAACATTTTCAAAAGATCAAACACTTTGTATACATTCTTACGAACGAGAATCATTACAAAGTTTTCCTAAACAATGGCCTCTTTACAAAATACTTTCAAAAACCACACAAAGCACAATTTCAAACAAAAGCAAGTGAGTTAGCAAGTAACTAAGATCCCATGGAAAACCATGGAAGAAAAGGGTTCTAATACCTTCCCTTTTCATAATCTACCCCCCGAACTCAAGAAATAATCTCAAAGGTCTTTCCTGTGCTTTTTCACCTTTCCTTTTGGATAAAAGAAAAGTCGGTGGAGACTCTTGCTAAACGCAACATTTGCGGTGAAACGCAAAACACCCAAGTCAGTTCACCCACTACAGTCATCATACCTCAAGTTGTCAAAGATAGTTAAAAGATACAAGGGTTCATTGAAGAAGTTTGACCTAATTGGACAACTTTTTAATTTCTTAGTCATAAGTGCATATTTCCATCAATTCTCAATATTTGTAAGTGGTTATGGTTTCTATGGTTCCTCATTATCATCCTCAGTAACTTCTATTTGCATGAGAAAAGTATTTGTGCAAGGAAGCTTGTCAAAATTGAAAAGGTTTTCCAAGGCATTTTGTTGTTCTAAGGGGCTAGGTTTTGAACTTCTAAAGGCTCTATATTGCTCATCTTTTGGTATTTTTGAGTGATTCCAAAATCATGCTTCTCCTCAAAGGGTTATAAATAAATCACTTCAAAAGTTTCAAGAAAATTTTGTGTGGCAGATACCTAATAATAAAGAAAGATTATAAGTCCTCTTGATAAGCCATCAAATTCCCTTAAGTGTCTTCAAAAGATCACAACTTGATCAATTTTTATCTCCTTGAGCCCATTATTTTTGAATAATGATCTTGAATATGTGAACTTTAACTCTTCTTATATGTGCAATGTTTGAAATGGATGGAGGATGCCCTAAGGATGCAAAAGATTATAGGTCATTTTATGAATTTTTGCCAACTTCACCAAGTCATTACTTTCTCATTTTTTAGATATTTTAAATGGTTCAAGTCTCAAAATGTTATTCAAGAGGTCTACTTCATGCCACATTTTTTGGTCAAAATCAAATTTCAAATGGAGGGCCATGTTTGGATACAAGACATTATAAGTCTTTTTTTGAAAAAAAACTTAGAATTTTTCTAAGTACAAAAGTCAACCTTTTTTCTCAACTTTGACTCATTCCATTATTTGCACATTATAAAGCTTGTAATATGATCTTTCTAAAGCTTCAAGAATCATGTCCTAAGACTCCTTGAGTTGAGAATGCCATTGATTCAAAAATGGTACCTTGAAACTGAAGTTTCACTTCAAGTCATAATTTAAATTTCATGTTGTGGCTTCTAAACATCAAATTAGCCCATGTTTTTGGTCTAAACATGTTTAACATACTTGCCAAAGTGGATTAGAGCCTTGAAACGCAAGGATTGGATGAGTTTTTATGCTAAACAGATCAAACCTTACTTGTGTATCAGGTTCACATGAATTCCCTCCAAATCTCATCATTTTGCATGCTTGAGCATTCAATCAGCTTCCCTATAAATAGAGGATCATACCTCATTCACTTTCCCATGCTTAGAGAGCCAGAATCACCCTGCCAAACTTCTTCTTGAACCCAATTTTCTGCAAATTTGAATTTTCTTTTACAGCTTTCCTTAATCCATTTTCTTTGTCAATTCACCATCCTTGAACCTCACTAAAGCTAACAGGAAAAGAACTAAGCTCTAAGACTTCCTAAATCGTGCTAGCCAAATAAATTTTCAGAGCTCTGCATTTGAACTTCAATAGGTAGATTCCTTCACCAATTCTCTCAAACTTTAATATTGTTATAAAGCTCTCATCCTTCTGATTCTATTCGCAACATTTGTTTTCAACTGGAAGTGTGTTTTGACCATGAAATTTCAAATTCCTTTTCAAATCTTCCCTTCCAAAACGACTAAGCTACACCTTATATAAATTTTTCGCGAGGGTACCATTGGAATCCTCTCGAAGATACGAAGCGAATGGTACCGGTCTCGAGCTCTAATTTTACCATTTCAGGGACCTGCAAATCTCATGGCTGGAGGTTGAAGATGACCAACATGTCATCTCTCAACCAATGATAGCGTGCCATACTTTTTTAAATCTGATTTAATTAATGGTTCTGTGTTTTATTTACTAAAGACCATGATATGCACAGTGCGTCGGATCCATTGGATTAGCTTACTAATGTGTTTTGATTCGCATCCATTGGTCCATATTTTTTTGACTTTATTTTATTTTCTTATTTTTATATTTTATTTGTTTTAAACTTCAAAAATTTATAAAAAAAATCATTTTAACTTCAAAAAATCTGAAAAAATTGTGAAAAATACTTTTGATTTTTCTCTTTCTGTTTATCATTTTTTAACAATTTTATTTTATGTTTTCATATTTGTTATTATTTTTCACTTTATTTGAATTGTTTTAAATGTTTAAAAATACTTTTCTTAATTTTTAAATTCTGAAAAATATATGGAAGGATCCAATGATCTCTTGATAAATATTAGTGAACTCATTTTATTTTTATTTTTGACTTTACTATTTTTCATAATTTTTTGTTTATTTTGCTATTTCTTTTAATTTTAAAAATAGTTTTTGACTTAAAAAAATTACCAAAAAATTTATAAATATTTGAGCTCATTTCTGATTTTTTCCATGGTCTTATTTTATTTTTCTTGGATGTTTTGAATATAGTTTCTATTTTCTACTTTTATTTCCATTTCTAAACCATTTTAAAAAAATATTTTTCTTTATTTTTTAAATATATTTTATCTTGTATATATTCTGGCTGATCTTGGACTATGAGATTTTGATCATGAGTTTTATTAACATCATTGGATCCATGATGTTAAGTTTAACTCCATAAAAAATGGATGAATGATTTTAATAATAGCTTAATTAAATTTTTGGTTCAAATGTGGTTTAATTCTTACCCCATCCCTCTTCATCTTATCCCCTTCTTATTGTATTAAATGTTATTGGAGAATGATTTGCATACCATTTCTCAAAACAAATAGTACATAGATTTCTATTGACCGGTCTCAAAATAGGTGCGACTTTTATATAATTCCACTTACGGTTGCTTAACATAGCGCTAAATTTTGTCCTGATTCGAGAAATGATCATTCATGGCCCAAACCCATATTTTGAAGCCCAAGTATGTTAATTTGAATCCTTTGATCCAATAACCTTGAGATTCATTGTTAGGAGGCTTTGGTCTTATCAATCCTCTAATGAATCTTCATAAGCTTTGGTCAAAGTGAATCACTTAAACATCGTTGATCATTTGTTGTTGCCTTGAGTATTTTAAATGGATGATATACTTGACAAAAAGCAAATGAAACTTGTTATTGAGAGGCTTTGATTTTATCAATCTTCTAATGGGTTTCAAATGCAAGTTTTAAGATGTTCATTCAACTAACCTCTAATTTCTAACAATTAACTTTATTTTGTGTTTTTACTTTATACTTTTACTTTAAGCACATTTATTTTAGCATTTACATTTCATGCTATTTTCATCTTTTCCCATTTGAGCATTTACTTTTATGTCATTTTTATTTTTCTCACTTGAGATTTTCATGTTTTTTTGAAGACACTTAATAATTAACTTGAACTATAAAAAGCTTTAATGTTACTTGGACTACTTGGTTACTATTCTTGGCATTATGGAGATTATGGACTTCTTGGACTTAGGATTAGAAGCCTTGAAATACCTTGAGACCTTGTGACCTCAACTGTTATTTTGTCTGGAGTTCTTGGGGTTTACCCCAAGACATTGGGTTGTTTGTTTGCTTTGTGAGCAGGTTATTGTAATTACATGCTTTATCTGTGATCTGGAATTCATTTGTATACAGTCGTTACTCTGCCCAATTTTTGTGAAGACTTAATGCAATTGAAGCTTGGTTTTCTTAAGAGGTTTATTATCTTTGCTTGTTTGGTTTCAAATCCAATGGATGGGAATTCTACTTTGACTCATCATGTCAAGTGTTGGCTTCTTGTTGGTTAGACGGTTCTTTTCCCTAGCTTTTACCTTATGCTTTAGGATAGTCCCTTCATCTCCTCCCATATTCTTTAATTTCAAAAATCTTCTCCCTCCTTTTGAAAACAATTGTTTTTAAACTTGAACCGCTTTCACAATAAACTTGGACTTAGGTCCGTGCATTTTCAAAAATATTTTCTTAATCAAACTTTAAACAACTTAATAATACTTTGACATTTTTGTGAGAAGACTAAAATTCAATGAATCTCATTCAAACCATTTTGCCACTTTGGCTTTTTATTTAAAAATTTACTCAAAAGATTAGACTCTTGTCAATCCTTGTAGTGATGCGAACTACTATAATTCTACGGTATATAGTGATATGAGATATTTTACATTGGGTGTTGAGTGAGGCTTTGTTGATTTTAAAATCCAAGCTATATCCTCCACTTTGAGATGATGCAAATTCTCTTTTCTCATAATCGTGGGTAGTAAGTATGTTTTCCACTCAGATAATATGATGATGTTTCGTCTCTTAAAATTAACCAACACACTTGTATTTTAAAATTTTCTAAAGGTGAACTACGAGTACCCTGATCCCCTATTGCACGGAAGGTGGTACGTAGGCACTAAAGGTTCGCAACTGTGGTAGGTGCAAAAATCATAAAAAAATACTTCTTTCCTCATCTCTACAATCTATTTTTATACAACATTTATAGCCAAAATACACAAATTTACAAAGAGGTTCATACGGAGTACCATAGATGTTTAGGGTGCTAATACCTTCCCTTCACATAACAAATCCCCGAACTTAGATTCTCTCCCCCTCTTTTGGGTTATTCTCTCTTTTCCCATTCCTTTGGAAACAACTAAGTGCGATGGTGATTTTTAATTTGATTTGTGCGAGTTAAGTCAATCAATGGCTTAGTCTCAACATTTCTACCGCTACAGAAAAAAAGGGCGACTTCATTGGGGACAGATCGACCTATTTATGGTCCACCCCTAAGTGGGTTAAGCCTGTCTCTTTTTATTTGTGTATGTGTTATTACTTAATGTATATTATGTGTTGTATATATGTTTGTCTGGATTTTCCTGGTTTTCAGGGTGCTTGGTGATTTCTCATCAGTCCTATACCCGGACTTGCGCAAACTTAAGATAGGACGGGGGGTATAGTCATGTTAACTTTGAGGGAGTAATCCCAAAAAAGGAGACATGAGATCCCCCAATCAGTGGAGGCCCCTTTGATTGTAGTGTCGTTTACCGAGTAATCGGGAAGACGTGCTGCTTTCTACCTGGGAGCCTGCTGAAACTGAGGACTGTAGAACCTTTAACCCATCTTGACCTTTTAGGTGTAGTGCAGAAGCTATGACGGATTAATCTGAAAATGGTTGTCACGCGATACTATGCTCGGACTAGTTTTTCTTAAGAATATTGCTAATTACCGAGTCAATCAAGAAGTTGGTAATATCCTAAAGAAGTATTTAGACTCTGGAAACCTCTTAGAACCTTGTTCGGTAGGTGATAAACTTTTAGAACATACCTTTTGGGTAGTACCTTCGACCTCATGCTCGTGAAGTTGAACCTATGAACCCTATGTTTGTAATCTTGTGTGTGATTGTTGCATCATGCATTCATGCACCCATGAGCATCTTCTAAAAAACATTTTGTTTCAAGGGACTTAAAAGTTGACTCTTTGTGAATATCTCAGGTACTTTTTGACCAGGGATTCTGGAAAAAGAAAGACTAAGAAGTACAGTTTCAAAGATCCCAAGATAGATTAGTTGATGAGTCTGATTCCCGAGATCAAGAGTTCTACAGATTTTCGGAGAAAGTATGGGTCCATCATTTCTCTTTTGAAGCTCGGGATGAAGGAGAGTATTCTATCGACTTTGGTCCAATTCTATAATCCAATGTATCAATGTTTTACTTTCCCTGATTATCAGTTAATGCCTACATTGGAAGAGTGTTCTTATCTATTGGGTTTACCTATTACCAATCGTGTTCCTTTTACTGGTTTAGAGGGGGAGCCAAAATCTCATGAGATTACTACTTTGATCCATTTAGGGAAGTCTGAGGTCGAAGCCTACATGACTACCAAAGGATGGATTAGATGACTACCTACTCAGTTCTTATTGGAGAAAGCTTGCTATTTTGCTAGGAGGAAGAGTATGGTGGCTTTTGAGGCCATCTTTGCTCTACTTGCTTATAGTTGTTCTTATTTCCCAATGCCGACAAATTTATGGATATCAATGCCATCAGGATCTTTATGATAGGGAATTTAGTTCCTACATTATTAGGAGATACCTTTTACTCCATTTATCTTCAGGATTCTTATCATGGAGGGATGATTGTTTGTTGCACGCCTTTGTTGTATCAGTGGTTTATTTCTCACTTACATCGGTTCGATGCTTTCTGAGATATCAAGAAGGAACCTCGTTGGGCACCGAAGATTATGGCCCTCACTCATTCAGATATTGTTTGGTATCATTAGGATTACCATGATGTGGAGATTGTCGATAGTTGTGGTAGTTTCCCCAATGTACCTCTTCTTGGTACAAAGGGAGGAATTAACTATAAATCATGTTCTTGCCTGAGGACAACTTGGATATCCGATGAGGGATAAGCCAAATAGTATTCATTTGAGTGGTTTCTTCCTTAAAGAGGGATAGGTTTATAAGGAAGCTAAAGAGGATATTGCGAAGGCTTCGAGTTATATTCACAGGAAGGGTAGGAAGGACTTGGGACCTACGGGGGCTGTTTCTTTGGAGCCTTATCTTCGGTGGGTATAAACAAGAGCCATCCAGTTGAAGATGCTGTATTCCCGTGAATCACATATGCTTGATATGTTTGTAAAGACCACTCCTCCCATTTTGTATGATGTGGAAGAGCTTCAGCTTGCCCTAGTAAGGATTCAGCAGGAGAGGGAAACTTGGAAGAATAAGTGTCAGACATTAGAGGTGTCCTACCGAGCAGACCTGAAGGAGAAAGATGACCTGATCGAGATACTTAAGAGACGTGCTATAGAGACGATGGAGAGGAAAGAGGATTTATTTTCCTCTAGAGCCCAGTCAGGACCTAGTTGCTCACTTCCCGACTCTGGTGCTTGGAAAGAGGTCACCAATAGGTATGCATAAGAGAACAAGTGGCTGAAGGCTCATATTGCAAGGCTCATAGGGAAGTGTCAGCGTGTAGAGTGATCTCCATCATATTTGATTTTTTAGAGTTTTACACTTTATCTTTATCTTGTTCTTGGGATTATTGAAACTTGTACTAAAAAGTTGTAATCCGTTTTGAAGTTATTATAATGAGATTTTCAGTATTTCAAATGTGTTAGTGCTTTAATATATACAAAATGTCTATAAATCTTTGAGTTCCTTGAAATATTAATAATAAAATAAATCATGTGCATTGCATATCATGCATCATATTATAAATACTTCTTGCATTTTTGTTCATATACAGGTGTCTTATTGAGCTTCTTTACTTCCTTCAGCAAGATGTCTCATTAGTACAATACTCGGGCTAATTTCAGAAGGAAGATGGATAATCTAGAACAAGAGAATCACGAGCTGCATGAAGAAGTTTCTGCTCTGAAGGCCGGTATGGCCAATCTCACTGCTTTGATGGAATCGTTGGTGGATGCTCAGAATCAGCCACCACTTGCTCAGCTACAATAGACAATGGTTACTTTTGAAGCTCCGACAGTTCCTATTTCTGTTGCTCCAGCCACTGTTGTTCAAAATCGTATGCCTCAGGGTTATCCGTGGGGAATTCCAGAGAACTTTATGCCAGAAGGTTATAATTATGATACTTAAGTTGCTCCACTTTCTCAGGCTGTTGTTGCTCTTGCACCTCTTGTGGATCATGTTACTCTTGCTGCTAGAAATGAGATTCACTATGCTACACCTCCTTCGATGAATGTTGTACCATTTGCAAATGATGAGGTTTATCGCCCTATTCCTCTGCCAAGTGAAAGCTTGGCCGTCTATGATTGAATGGCCAATTTTCAAGACCAATTTGATAGGATGCAAAAAGAGTTGAAGGCCCTCGGAGGAAAAGAATTGTTTAGGCAGAATATGAATGATCTATGTTTGGTTCCAAATGTGAAAATACCTGCGAAATTCAAAGTACCAGAATTCGAGAAGTACAAGGGAAATACTTGCCCTTGTGCTCACCTAGTGATGTATGTGAGGAGAATGTCTATTTATACCGATGATCAACGCTTGTTGATTCACTTTTTCAAGACAGTTTGATTGGTGCAGCATTGAAATGGTAAATGAGCCTGGATAGTGCCAACATTCATAATTTCAACGACTTAGGTGAAGCATTTTTTAGATAGTACAAATACAATATGGACATGGCACCTGACCGTGATCAACTCAGGGCCATGGTCCAAAAGGATAAGGAGTCATTTAAGGAATATGCACAGAGATGGTGTGAAGTAATCACCCAGGTGATTCCTCCAATGGAAGAAAAAGAAATGACGAAGATTTTTTTGAAGACATTAGGTGCATTCTATTATGAAAGAATGGTGGCAAGTGCGCCAAGTGATTTTACCGAGATGGTGGGAATGGCCGTTTGTTTGGAAGAAGTTGTAAGAGAAGGTCACTTGACAAGAAGTGAAAATTCTGGTAGTGTGAAGAAACTATCATACGGGTTTGCTAAAAGAAAGAGGGAGAGCTAAATGTTGTTATTCGAGAGAGAATGGTTAATCCTCCTAGAAGAAATCATCAACGCCACCAGCAGGTTGGTTCGGTAACCCTAGTTGTCAATTCGGCTCTGAATACAGTCGCTTATCAGAGACCGGCCCCTCAAGGAAATCAAGGGCAGAATCAGAGGAGATAGGCTTTTGACTCTATCCCTGTGAGCTATGTAGAGTTACTCTCGGCATTGATTCAGAAAAAGTTGGTTCAGACCAGGCCACCTCCTTCTATACCATCCCATTTGCCTTGGTATTGTAAGGTAGATCAGACGTGTGCTTTTCATTAGGGTGCACCAGGGCATAATGTGGAAAAATGTTATCCCCTAAAATTGGAGGTATAATAAATGGTGAGATCTGGCCTTTTGTCCTTTAAGGATGTCGGCCCTAATGTAAAAGATAATCCTCTGCCAAAGCATGAAGGAGCAAATATTGTCAACATGGTTCCTGGTTGTCCAGGGGACTTCGGAATCTATGATATCAACTTGGTCAGAGGAGACTTGGTAAAAGTGCATGCATACCTTTATGAGTTTAGTTATTATATGCATGACCATGCTAGTTGTGGTATCTGCAGTACTGATATACAAGGGTGTGATAAGATAAAGGATGATTTACAAGAGATGATGGATGAAGGACTCATCCATATAATCAGGCCTAGGGCAGAATATGAGGAAGAAATGAACATGGTATTTGGATGTTCTGGAGAGTTCTGGATCTTTGATGTGAACCATATGAATGATGATTTAGTGCAATTGCATGCAACCTTCTGCCATATGGATGGTCAGGTAGAACACCACTACAGATCTTGTAGGGTTTACTGCAGGAATTCCCGAGGTTGTTCCATTATAAGAAGAGGTATTCAGTTGTTATTGGATAATGGCACTATCAAGGTTTCAAGCCAAAGAGATGATTACAATATGATTAATGCAATTGAAGATTGCTTGGTTAAGACTAATTCGGATGATGAATATGCTTCTGCGGATGAATTATTTTCCTCAGACGAAGATATGTTCTCCGGTGATGATTCTGCAATGACCAAATTTTATTAAGAAGGGGTGAACATAATTGTGCATTGTTTCAATGATTATGCCCTGTCGAGATTAAATATTGTAGCAAGCCAAGTTTTTCTCCAGTAGTGATTTGCTTTTCGGGTCATGTTCCTTGCAAATTAGACAAAGTCGTACCGTACAAGTACAATGCTACAATTTTAGAGGATGGTGTGGAAGTTCCCATCCAGCCTTTGTCTAATGTCGAGAATATTGCTTAAGCCAGTAGAGTGACCCATAGTGGTTATGTGTTCGCACTTGTGATTCGAGGGAATGCCAATGCCAATAAGAAGGTTGTCGAAAGTATTGAAAATAAGAAAGCAGTAGGGGATTCTAGTGGTGCTACTCTAGAGAAAGAGGTGGATGATATATTGAAGATTATAAAAATGAGAAACTATTGAATTGTAGATCAATTATTGCAGACTCCTTCAAAGATATTTATTCTGGCCTTGTTGATGAATTTTTCTGCCCATAGAGAATCCTTGATGAGGGTGTTGGATCAAGCCTTCGTGGAAATTGATATGATGTTAGACCAATTCAGCAATATGGTAGGTAATATTCCATCTTGTAATAACCTAAGCTTCTATGATGACGAATTTCCTGACGAGGGAAGGAATCACAATCTGGCTCTCCATATATCCATAAATTGTAAGAACGATTCATTGTCAAATGTGCTAATTGATAATGGATCCGCTTTAAATGTCATACCAAGGAGCACGTTGATGAAGCTGAAGTATCAAGGAGCTCTCATGCGCCCAAGCGGCATAATTGTAAAAGCTTTCGATGATCAAGGAAGTTTGTTATTGGGGAAGTGGATCTGCCTATTCACGTAGGCCCACACCTTTTTCAGATTACTTTCTAAGTCATAGATATTGTGCCCATATACAGTTGTTTACTGAGACGGTTGTGGATACATGAGGAAGGGGTTGTCACTTCAACTCTACACCAAAAGTTGAAGTTCGTGCGTGAAGGAAAAGTAGTTATCATAAATAGAGAGCAAGCATTGTTAATATCTCATTTTTCCTCTTTAAGTATTGTGGAAGAATATAAAGTTGTTGTTGGAACTCAGTTCCAAGCTTTGTCCGTTGATAACGTAAGGGAGAATGAGAATTCTATGGCTTCATTCAAAGATGCTCAGCAGGTTGTGCGTAATGGCCTTAGCAAAGTATGGGAGCAGATTGTTGACCTGCCAGTGAACAAGAATAAGGCTGGTTTGGGATTTTCTGTGAAGAATGGTAAAGGTGAGAACTTGAAGCCGAAGACTGCCTTGGGCAAGTATCAGGATATTTTCCACAGTGGAGTTTTCTTTCATCCAACTGTTTCCAGGATCAATGCTATTGTAGAGGATGAAGAAGAGAATGAGATGCTGAATTATGTGACGCCTGGAGTCAGAGTCCATAATTGGGTCACTATTGATGTTCCCTCTTGCATCCATGTCTCAAAGTAATTTGTTTTTGTTAATCTTTGCAAAAAAAATTCACTCTGCCCAAGGTGAAAGTTAATATTGTACGGGCTTATCTATTTGCTTTGATCATTAAAATTATTAATAAAAGTTGTCTTTGATTCTCAAAATTGTGTTTTTATTTTCTGCTTTTTCTTGGAAAAATGGTAATAAAAAAATCCCTTTTGGAATAAATGATAACTGAAAATAAATTTGCTGATCACTTGATATATGTGTCAGATTTTAAAAGCAATCATAAATCATATGTGCAGATTAATTAAAAAACATGTTGAGTACAATGACTGATCAGTGCATTTGGATGCACATTCCTCTACGTTTGTACTTATACATTTCCATGGTTTGGTTTGTTTATTTCTCTATTTTATTATGTTTTTATATTTTAATTTATTTTTATACTTATTTGTTTTTCGTATTAATTTTCAGCTTTAACAGTCTGCACGGAAACGATCATATCTGGAGTTTCAGGAGTCCGATTGAGGCGTTCTAATAATCGCCGGAAAGCTAAGAGAAAGAGCTACAATTCTTATGTTGGAGTCAAAGTCAGAATCGGACTGTAGAAGGGCCAGAATATTCGTTGAAGTTGCAGCATTATTCTTAGTTAATTTTGGGTCAATTAGTTTTGGGCCTGGGTCGTATGTTTGACCCAGTTGGATTGTAAGACGGGTCGTTCTCTTCCCCCTTAGGGCAGCAGCCGCGACACTGTTCATGTAATCACTATTCACGAAAAAAATCGAAGTTTTTGACAATTTCTATGGAGAACTAACCAAATCCTGTCGAATTGCTGTATTCAGGTTCCGACCTTGAGGTTATTTTAATTTTAATCTATTATTTATTCCTTTCAATTTTGTTCTATGTTCTTGAATGCTTAATTCGAATTGCATAGAGTATTTTGATTCAATCCGATTGATTGTATGATTCTAACAAATAATCACGTTACCGTTTGCTTAATCCGTTACCGTGTATGATTTATCACGTTTGCTTAATTCGTGAAGCTTAAACTCTGTTTGCTTAATTCAGATATTAGGATTATACATCATACAATACTCTTCGCGCTTGTCACTGAGTTTGTAGTCGAATAGGAATAGATTGTCCGCTTAGGAGATTAATATTACTTAATCGATGATAGACAGGAACCGAATCAGTAATTCGACTTTTCAGCTTATTTGATAATCACTTTTTCATAATCACTTATTTTGTCAAATCGAACCTTAAACCAACCCCCCCCCATTTCGATTTCAGTTTGTATTAGTTAAGAGTCCTTGAGAACGATATATCGAGTCAATTGTCGCTGTACTGCTTTTATATAAAACAACTCGTTTTGATCCGCGTGCGACAGCGGATCAAATTGGCGCCGTTGCCGGGGACTCTTTTTAATATTAACTGATATTAGAGTCTTAGGTATAGTGTTTGTGCGTTTTGGCCATAGGTTCCTCACGGTTTGGGCCATAACGCCTTTTGAGTCGGAAAAATCGGTTTTTGGGAAAACTTCACCGTTTCGAAAATCTGTCCCGACAGTTAGGTGTAGAAAAATTCTCTGATCAAAAGTCACTTATTACGGAGTAATTACGTGACAAATTTTTCAAATCGCGAAAAAAGCCTTTTTACTATTTTTTATGATTTATTTTTTGTTTTCATAGAGTCGAAAAATTCCGAAAAAAATATCAAAATTTTCTTTTTACTTCATTAGATTATATTCGGTGTCAGTTTATTTTTTTGAATTGTTTTTAATCGATTTGCTTCATTGTGTTGTTTTAGGGACATAGTTGGCATTTTCACGATTGTTGCTGCATTGCTGTGCACTAGTCCTGGCTACTAGGTCTTCCTGTCCTGAACTTATTGCTTTTGATCCTGAGGTAGAGAGAACCTTGCACACACTTCGTAGAGCAGGCCAGGCTAGCAATAGTTCACCTTCACCGACCATAGCTGAGTCTGATTCTGAGTCTGACTATTTGCATAACTTGTTTGATTCTGATTCTGAATTTGCTGTTGAAATGGCTGAAAATAGAACTCTAAGGCAACTTGCAGCCCCTGATGTTAATTATAATGGCTTGTGTATTGAATATGATGCTGTTGCTGTTCCTTTTGAATTAAAATCGGGTTTAATACACTTGTTGCCAAAGTTTAATGGTCTTGCAGGTGAGGATCCGCACAAACATTTGAAGGAATTCCAGGTGGTGTGTTCTACACCATTGAAGCCTGAAGGGATCACTGAAGATCATATCAAACTTCGTGCTTTTCCTTTTTCTTTGCAGGGTGCAGCGAAGGACTGGATATATGATCTCGAGCCGAATTCAATCACAAGCTGGAATGCTCTGAAGAGAGTGTTCTTGGAGCGATATTTTCCCGCATCTAGAGCTGCTTCAATCCGAAAAGAGATTTGTGGTATTAGACAAGATAACGAGTCATTGGCTGAGTACTGGGATAGGTTCAAGAAGTTGGTTTCAAGCTGCCCTCAACATCAGATTACCGAACAACTTCTCATTCAGTACTTCTATGAGGGGTTGTTACCTATGGATAGAAACATTCTTGATGCTGCTAGTGGTGGAGCACTTGTTGACAAAACTCCAGCTGCTGCCAGGGCCCTCATTGAAAACATGTCCTTAAATTCCCAGCAGTTCACCACTCGAACCAATTCTGTCCAAACCAAGGGTGTACATCAAATTCAAGGTTCCTCAAACAGAGCTTTAGAAACCAGACTTGATGAGCTGACCGCTTTAGTGAAACAACTTGCAGTAGCGAAACCTCAAACAACAACTGTATGTGGCATTTGTACCGCTCATGATCATCCCACTGATACTTGTCCTCTTCTAAAAGATGATACTGTTACCGAGCTGCCTCAAGCTTATGCAGCCAACCTTTACAACCAGAATAGGTACAACAACACCCCTGACTTGTCCACCAACAAATATCATCCCAATTGGAGGAATCATCCCAACCTTCGATATGGAAATCAGCAGCCTTCCCAACAACAGCTTACCGTTCCATTACCCCAGCCACATCACACTCCTCCAGCCACTACTTCCGGACCATCCCTTGAAGATCTTGTTAAGCAAATGGCCGTGAACAACCTTCAGTTTCAACAAAGAACCGACACTAGCATTCAGACCTTGACCACACAGATGGGACAGCTTGCTACTCAAATAAATAATATGCAAGCTCAAGGTTCGAACCAACTTCCAGCACAAACGGTTGTCAATCCAAATGGTAATGGTAATGCTAATGTGAGTGCTATTTCTTTGAGATCCGGAAAAGTTACAGAAACAGCCCCCGAAAAGAATAAAAACATCATCGAGGTAACTTCTGAACTTTCTTCTCCTGAACCTCCTCCAGCTGAACCTTCTTCTCCTTCTTCTGTTGTGGTCGAAACTGAAAAAAATAAAGAAAAGGAGTATGTACCACCAGTTCCCTTCCCACATAGAGTTCTGAAAAATAAAAGAGTTGAGGAAGGAGACAAAGAAAAAGAAATTTTGGATATGTTCAGGAAAGTAGCGGTAAACATTCCGCTTCTTGATGTGATTAAGCAAGTTCCAAGGTATGCAAAGTTTCTGAAGGATCTGTGTACAAACAAGAGAAAAGTAAAAGGAAGTGACAGAGTCAACTTGGGAAGAAGCATCTCTGCTTTCATTCAGCCCGAACAAAGTGTTTCGGCTATCTCTCAGGTCTTGCCACAAAAGTGCAAGGACCCGGGAACTTTTACTATTCCTTGTACCATCGGGGATAAGAAATTTGATAATTGTTTGCTTGATTTAGGAGCGGGCATTAATGTTATGCCTACTTCTATTTATAATAACCTTTGCCTTGGTCCCATGCAGCATACAGGTTTGATCGTTCAACTGGCGAATAGGAGCAATGCACGTCCCACCGGCATAGTGGAAGACGTCCTCGTTCAAGTTAACGATTTAATTTTTCCTGCAGATTTTTACATTCTGGACATGGAAGGAGAAACTAAGTCAAGCAGAGCTCCCATCATTTTAGGCAGACCGTTCATGAAAACGGCGAAGACAAAAGTTGATGTTGATGATGGAACCATGTCCATGGAATTTGGTGACATCGTCGCAAAATTTAATATCTTTGATGCCATGAAACACCCTGTGGAGGAGCATTCGGTTTTTAATATTGAGTTGATTTCTGAGCTAGTTGATGAGAGTTGTTCTGAATTATTTGCACTTGATTTTCCATCTCTCTCTGATTTTGATGATAATTATTCATGTCCTGACTGCACTGACACTAACGTTTGTGTCCTTTGTGCTGAGATTGATGCTTCCTTGCAGCCTGATACATTTCCTACAGGTGAAGTTGTTACCGATGAGGCTGTTTTTGCCGTCGATGCTCTTGACATCCCGGCTGCCCCAAGCCTTCCATCCATCATTCAGCCCCCGTCCTTAGAGCTAAAAGAGCTCCCTGGGAACCTGAAATATGCTTACTTGGAGCATAATGAAAAACTTCCTGTTATTATCTCTTCTAACCTTGATTTCAATCAAGAAGACAAACTTTTGCAGGTATTGAAGAGGCACAAGAAAGCAATCGGGTGGACATTAGCCGACCTTCCAGGTATTAGTCCTTCGATGTGCATGCACAGGATTTTACTTGAGGATGGAGCGAAAACAGTAAGGCAGCCCCAAAGGAGGCTTAATCCTTTGATTCTTGATGTTGTAAAGAAAGAGGTAACCAAACTCTTGCAAGCAGGTATCATTTATCCTATCTCTGACAGTAAGTGGGTAAGTCCAGTGCAGGTTGTACCTAAGAAATCTGGACTCACAGTGGTAAAAAATGAAAAGAATGAACTTGTTCCCACTAGAGTCCAGAACAGCTGGAGAGTTTGTATTGATTACAGGAGACTGAACCAGGCTACTAGAAAGGATCACTTTCCTTTGCCGTTCATTGATCAGATGCTTGAACGGCTAGCTGGTAAATCACATTATTGTTTTCTTGATGGTTTTTCAGGTTACTTTCAGATTCATATTGCACCTGAAGATCAAGAAAAGACCACTTTCACGTGCCCATTCGGTACATTTGCTTACAGGAAGATGCCTTTTGGCCTTTGCAATGCTCCTGGCACTTTCCAACGATGCATGATGAGTATTTTCTCTAATTTTATTGAAAATTGCATGGAAGTGTTTATGGATGACTTTACTGTTTATGGTTCTTCTTTTGATGCATGCTTGAACAGTTTAAACTTGATTTTAGAAAGATGCATCGAGACTAACCTTGTGTTGAATTATGAAAAATGTCATTTTATGGTTGAGCAGGGAATTGTTCTTGGTCACATTATTTCTGAAAAAGGAATTTCTGTTGACCCTGCTAAGATTGATGTGATTTCTACACTGCCTTACCCTTCTTGCATTCGCGAGATTCGTTCTTTTCTTGGTCATGCAGGTTTTTACAGGCGTTTCATCAAGGATTTCAGCAAGATAGCTCTTCCGCTGTCAAACTTGTTGAAGAATGATGTCACTTTCGATTTTGATGACAAATGCAAACAAGCGTTTGACTTCTTGAAGAAAGCATTGACCTCCGCTCCCATCATTCAGCCCCCTGACTGGACCCTCCCATTTGAGCTTATGTGTGATGCTTCTAATTATGCAGTTGGGGCTGTCCTTGCACAAAGAGTTGACAAGGCTGCCCATGTTATTTACTATGCTTCTAGGACTTTAGATTCTGCACAGTCTAATTACACTACTACTGAAAAAGAACTGCTAGCTATTGTTTTTGCTCTTGACAAATTCAGATCTTATTTGCTAGGTTCCAAGGTTGTTGTTTTTACTGACCATGCAGCTTTAAAGTACTTGCTGAAGAAGCCGGATGCAAAACCGAGATTGATTCGGTGGATGTTGTTGCTCCAAGAGTTTAATGTTGAGATTAAAGACAAAAGTGGAGCTGAGAACTTAGTGGCTGACCACTTGAGCAGGATAGAGAGAGATGAAGATCCTTTTCCTCTTAAGGATGACTTTCCTGATGAGCAGCTGTTTCTTTTGCATGGGATTACACCTTGGTTTGCTGACATTGTTAATTTTCTTGTTGCTGGTGTTTTTCCTACAGGTGCATCTAGATCACAGGTTCACAAGCTCAAGAGTGATGCCAAATATTATGTTTGGGATGATCCATATCTATGGAAGTTTGGTAGTGATCAGGTAATCAGGAGATGTGTCCCCGACAATGAGATTGAATCTATTTTAAAATTTTCTCATGCATCTCAAGTTGGCGGACATTTCGGTCCTCAAAGGACTGCGAGAAAAATCCTTGATTCAGGTTTCTATTGGCCAACTATTTTTAAGGATGCTTTTGAGACTTACCGCACTTGTAAAGAGTGCCAGATAGCAGGTACAAACATCACTCGTAAGAGTGAAATGCCTCAGCAGCCTATGCTTTTCTGTGAGGTATTTGATGTATGGGGGATCGATTTCATGGGTCCCTTTCCTGTATCATTTGGTTTCCTTTACATTTTGCTTGCTGTTGATTATGTTTCAAAGTGGGTGGAAGCTATCCCCACTAGGACTAATGATTCTCGAGTTGTTGCAGATTTTGTCAGGTCTAATATCTTTTGCAGGTTTGGAATACCGCGAGCTATCATAAGTGACCAAGGCACTCATTTCTGTAACCGTACCATGGAAGCTTTACTCCGAAAGTATGGAGTTGTGCACAGAGTCTCTACTGCATATCACCCACAGACTAATGGGCAAGCTGAGATCTCCAACAGGGAGATCAAACAGGTTTTAGAGAAAATGGTGCAGCCAAACAGGAAAGACTGGAGCCGTCGTCTAGAAGACGCACTTTGGGCTCAAAGGACAGCTTTCAAGACACCCATTGGGATGTCTCCTTATCGACTTGTTTTTGGTAAGGCATGTCATCTTCCTGTTGAGATAGAACACCGTGCTTTTTGGGCGGTGAAAAGTTGTAATTTGGAGATGCAACAAGTAGGTATTGAAAGAAAACTCCAATTGCAACAGTTGGAAGAGCTTAGATTAGAGGCTTATGAGAGCTCTAGGATTTATAAAGAAAAAACTAAGCACTTCCATGATAAAATGATTTCTAGGAAGGAATTTTCTGTGGGCCAACAGGTTTTACTGTTTAACTCCCGCCTTAAGCTTATGGCTGGGAAACTTCGATCCAAATGGATTGGCCCCTTTGTTGTTACTAATGTTTTCCCTCATGGTGCAGTGGAAATAAAAAGTGCAGGTACTGACAAAGTCTTCAAGGTTAACGGGCAGCGGCTGAAATTATTCCATGAAAGTCCGGTGCCTGAAGATGTCAGCATAGAGGAGCTTTCTTTGGAAGCACCTAACTACACTGCGACTTGATCAGGGAGTCCTTCTTTCCTTCTCTCTACTTTATTAGTAACGTCCTTTCATTGAGGGCAATGCTTAGTTTAAGTGTGGGGGAGGGAATCGTGTGTTTTATTTGTTTTTGCTTGTTAGTATTTTGTTTAATTTCAATAAAAAATGCATCTTCTTGAAAGTTTTGGGCTACAGACTGATTTGAGTCGAGTTTGCGGAGACTTGGGAAAAATTCACAAGATCGGTATCGTTCTAACACCGTAAGTCTCCTGCATACGGAAATTTATTTGAATTTGTTATTATGTTTTAGCCTTAATTTCTCATTCTTTGACAGCTCTTGAGTAGTTTATTTCAGCAGTCGGCACCATCTCTCACACACTTTACGCAGGAAGCCGATGAATATAAGTGAATGTTCCAAAAAGAAAAAAAAAAAAAGAGAAAAGAAAAAGGTAATACACCTTCTAAGCTTGGTGATCCTCACCCGGTCACTTAACCCAACGGTTGTGTAATCTTCAAAAAAAAAAAAAAAAAATTTCAAAACTCTTTGTTAGTTGGTTCAGCGGTTTCTGGTGCTGAACTTGGTAGGGAGGATTACGGTCCGATCCCCCGCAACTACATCTGAGTAAGCAAAGGGTTATGCCACGCAAGTACCGGAACCCCGTGAAAAAGGATCAGATTCACTAACCGGTTGGCCTGCTATAAGTGTGTGGAGATAACGGGCTTAATGTGATTGCGCCTGAATGAAAAAGAGCAAAAAGGATGAGTAAGTTAGGCTATGGTATAATAATATGATTTGAATTGGTTTGTGTATTTAGGAGCCTTTTGTCTGCATATTTGTAGTTAGTGTTCTTACGATGTCCTTAGTGTGCAAGATTAGTACCTGTCGATGCAAACTTACCCGAAGAAGATTTGTAGCCTAGGATGAGTAATTGTTGATGAATTTCTGCTTTCTTTTCATTTTGCTCGGAGTGCAAAAGTTCAAGTGTGGGGGAATTTGATCAGTGCATTTGGATGCACATTCCTCTACGTTTGTACTTATACATTTCCATGGTTTGGTTTGTTTATTTCTCTATTTTATTATGTTTTTATATTTTAATTTATTTTTATACTTATTTGTTTTTCGTATTAATTTTCAGCTTTAACAGTCTGCACGGAAACGATCATATCTGGAGTTTCAGGAGTCCGATTGAGGCGTTCTAATAATCGCCGGAAAGCTAAGAGAAAGAGCTACAATTCTTATGTTGGAGTCAAAGTCAGAATCGGACTGTAGAAGGGCCAGAATATTCGTTGAAGTTGCAGCATTATTCTTAGTTAATTTTGGGTCAATTAGTTTTGGGCCTGGGTCGTATGTTTGACCCAGTTGGATTGTAAGACGGGTCGTTCTCTTCCCCCTTAGGGCAGCAGCCGCGACACTGTTCATGTAATCACTATTCACGAAAAAAATCGAAGTTTTTGACAATTTCTATGGAGAACTAACCAAATCCTGTCGAATTGCTGTATTCAGGTTCCGACCTTGAGGTTATTTTAATTTTAATCTATTATTTATTCCTTTCAATTTTGTTCTATGTTCTTGAATGCTTAATTCGAATTGCATAGAGTATTTTGATTCAATCCGATTGATTGTATGATTCTAACAAATAATCACGTTACCGTTTGCTTAATCCGTTACCGTGTATGATTTATCACGTTTGCTTAATTCGTGAAGCTTAAACTCTGTTTGCTTAATTCAGATATTAGGATTATACATCATACAATACTCTTCGCGCTTGTCACTGAGTTTGTAGTCGAATAGGAATAGATTGTCCGCTTAGGAGATTAATATTACTTAATCGATGATAGACAGGAACCGAATCAGTAATTCGACTTTTCAGCTTATTTGATAATCACTTTTTCATAATCACTTATTTTGTCAAATCGAACCTTAAACCAACCCCCCCCCCATTTCGATTTCAGTTTGTATTAGTTAAGAGTCCTTGAGAACGATATATCGAGTCAATTGTCGCTGTACTGCTTTTATATAAAACAACTCGTTTTGATCCGCGTGCGACAGCGGATCAATGACCTTGCACCCTCTCCCAACTTTGAATATCCTGTGTATGGGGCCGAAGAAGAAGAATATGATGAGATTCCAGAAGATGTTTCACGGTTGCTCGAGCGCGAGGAAAGTGCCATTCAGCCGTATAAAGAGCGATTGGAGATAATCAATTTGGGTTCAGAGGAAGAGCCAAAGGAAGTCAAGATTGGAGCATTGTTGCATCCCGATATGAAGAGCAGGTTGACTGAATTATTAAAATAGTATGTGGACATATTTGCTTGGTCATACCAAGATATGCCTAGTCTAGATACTGATATTGTGGAGCATCATTTGCCATTGAAGCCAGAGTGCCTGTCAGTGAAACAGAAATTGCAAAGAACGCACCCTGGTATGGCAGTGAAAATTAAAGAAGTGTTAAAACAGATTAATACTGGTTTTCTTCTGACATCAGTGTACCCTTAATGGATTTCCAATATTTCCCCTGTACCAAAGAAAGATGAAAAAGTTTGCATGTGTGTAGATTACAGAGATCTAAATTAAGCTAGTCCAAAAGATGATTTTCCATTGCCACATATTGATATGTTGGTTGAGAGTACAGCAAAATTCAAAGTATTCTCGTTCATGGATGGATTTTACAGATATAATCAAATAAGAATGGCTCTTGAGGACATGAAAAAAAACAACGTTTATCACACCCTGGGGAACATTCTGTTACAGAGTGATGCCCTTCGGGTTGAAGAACACTGGTGCAACGTACCAGGGGGCTATGACAACCTTGTTCCATGATATGATGCATAAGGAAATTGAGATATATGTTGATGATATGATTGCCAAATCACAGACCGAAGAAGCGCATGTAGAAGATTTGTTGAATTTGTTTCAGTGTTTGAGGAAGTATCGTCTCCGCTTGAATCCAAATAAATGCACCTTTGGTGTCTGATTAGGGAAATTGCTAGGTTTCATTGTCATCCAAAAAGGAATTGAAGTTGACCCTGATAAAGTCAAAGTAATTCAAGAAATTCCTGCGCCTAGAGCTGAAAAGCAAGTTAGAGGCTTCCTAGGACGTCTGAATTACATTTCCAGATTCATTTCCCATATGACTGCAACGTGTGAATCGTTCTTTACGTTGTTAAAAAAATATCAAGGTTGTGTATGGAAAGATGATTACCAAAGGTCATTTGAATGTATTAAAGAGTATCTACTTGAACCTCCTATCTTGCTCCCTCCTGTTGAAGGAAGACCGTTAATCATGTATCTGACAGTGTTAGATAGTTCTATGGGCTGTATTTTGGGACAACAAGATGAAACAGGAAAGATAGAATATGCCATTTATTATCTGAGCAAGAATTTTACTGACTGTGAGTCGCGGTATTCTATGCTGGAAAAGACATGTTGTGCTCTGGCCTAGGTGGCAAAGCGATTATGGAAATATATGTTGAATCATACTACTTGGTTGATTTCCAAAATGGATTTGATTAAGTATATTTTCAAAAAGCCTGCTCTTACTGGGAAAATTGCCCGTAGGCAGATGTTATTGTCTGAATATGATATTGAATACCGCACTCAGAAGGCTATAAAAAGCAGTGTGCTGGCGGATTATCTTGCTCACCAACCGATAGATGATTACCAATTTGTTAAGTATGATTTCCCTGATGAGGATGTTATGTTTCTAAAAGCAAAAGATTGTAATGAACCTTTGCCTGGGGAAGGTCCTGATCCTGAATCCTGGTGGGGTATGGTATTTGATGGAGCCGTGAATGCTTATGGGAAAGGAATTGGTGTTGTGATTATTACTCCTCATGGATCACACATTCCTTTTACTGTAAGGCTGACCTTTGATTGTACTAATAATATGGCAGAGTATGAGGCTTGTATCATGGGTCTCTAAGAGTCCATTGATCTTAAAATCAAAGTTCTAGATGTATATGGCGATTCAGCTTTGGTATTAAATCAGATTAAAGGAGAATGGGATACTCGTCACCCTGGCTTGATCCCTTACAAAGACTATGCTAGAAGATGATTACCCTTCATTAACAAAGTTGATTTCCATCACATTCCTAGAGATGAAAATCAGATGGCAGATGCTTTGGCAACTCTGGATTCTATGTATCAAGTGAATACTTGGAATGATGTGCCTTGAATCACAGTGTGACGTTTGGATAGACCGGCTCATGTGTTTGCAACAGAGGGTGTAACAGGTGAAAAACCTTGGTATTATGATATCAGGCATTTTCTCCAGACTCACGAATACCTGGCTAGTGCGTCAAATAAAGATAGAAAGACATTGAGGAGGTTGGAAGGTAGCTTCTTCCTCAGTGAGGATGTGTTGTACAAGAGAAATTATGACATGGTTTTGCTCAGATGCGTGGATAGACACGAAGAAGACATGTTGATGCATGAGGTCCATGAAGGTTCCTTTGGTACTCATGCCAATGGACATTTGATGGCATAGGTCAGGTTATTATTGGCTGACAATGGAATCTGACTGCTACAAATTTGCAAAGAAGTTCCATAAGTGTCAGATTTATGCTGACAAGATTCATGTGCCTCCAACACTTCTCAATGTTATTTCTTCCCCATGGTCTTTCTTTATATGGATTATTTACATGATTGGAACGATTGAACCAGAGGCGTCAAATGGACATCATTTCATCTTAGTGGTAATTGTCTACTTCACCAAATGGGTGGAAGCAGCTTCATATGTTAATGTCGTTAAGCAGGTGGTAATGCGTTTTATCAAGAATAATCTCATATGTTGGTATGGTATGCCAAGCAGGATTATCACCGACAACGGCTTAAATCTGAATAATAAGATGATGACAGAACTTTGTGAAGAATTCAAGATTGTCCATCATAATTCATCTCCCTACAGGCCAAAGATGAATGGGGTTGTTGAAGCTGCCAATAAGAACATCAAGAAGATCATCCAGAAAATGGTTGTTACTTATAAAGATTGGTATGAGATGCTCCCTTTTACTTTGCATGGGTATCGAACATCTGTCTGCACTTCAACAGGGGCAACCCTATTCTCTCTTGTGTATGGCATGGAAGCATTACTCCCCATTGAGGTTGAGATTCCCTCTTTACACGTGATAATGGAAACCAAGTTGTCAGAGGTTGAATGGGTCCAGAACAGGTTTGACCAGTTGAATTTGATTGAAGAGAAAAGAATGACGGCCTTATTCCATGGTCAGTTATACCAGAAGAGAATGAAGAAAGCTTTTGATAAAAGGGTCAAACCTCGTGAATCCAGAGAAGGCGACCTCGTGCTCAGAAAGGTCATGTCTTTTAACGCTGATTCTAGGGGCAAGTAGACTCCCAATTTTGAAGTCCCATATGTTGTAAAGAAAGCCTTCTCTGGCGGTGCATTGATTCTTGAAACAATGGATGGCAAGGTGTTCCCGTGTCCTTTAAATGTTGATGTAGTCAAGAAATACTTCTCCTAGATAGATAAAAGAACTACTCGCTAAGAGGAAAACCCGAAAGGGCGGCTTAGGCAAAAAGGAGCATCTCGGTAGGCCGAAAACCTAAAAGGGAGGTCTAGGAAAAAATTAGAGACATAAACAGAATAAATTTTCCTGATAGGTTGAGAACCCGCAAGGGCAACCTAGGCAAAAGGCAGGGATTTCCTGGCAAGTAACTGCATCAGACAAGACTTGATCATTGAAGCAACAATCTTCTTGGATCCTCACCACTCTTCAAACGAAGTTGCTGCGCAGGAATTCAAAGTTTTTAGGGAGAATAATGGTCATTGTATTTTAATGTATCTATTCTAATATATATTATCATTTTCCAAACTTTGTAATCATCTATGGAGTCTCGCACTTCGCGGACTACCATCATATTAATAAAGTTTGAGCTTTTATCCAATTCTTTGCAATTCTTATTTTATTCTGCTTACAAAGACTTCATTTATTATTGATAGTAATTTTCAAAGAAAACAGATTAAATAACAAAATTGTTTTTGAAAAGAATTTATAAATTACTTCTTGCTTTAGATTTTGTAACTCAAGGAGAACAAAAATAGTGATTCCAAGGATGGACGAACTCTGAAATTTCAGAAATGTGTGTTCCCCAGGAAGTATGTGTTCCCCGGGAAGGCTCTCCCAGGTCACTCTTTGTGAAATAAGTATGACTTTCTTGTTCTTCTCAGGTAGTTGAAGATGATACCAATTGATGTACGGTGCGGTGTTGGGTTTGTAAGCCCATTTTCCCCAGTCAAGTCTTGGTTCATTTTGATTTCGAGTTGGCATGGTCCGAAGTCTCTATTCCAGATTCCCCAGTAAGGTCTTCGCTCACCTGACGAAAGTCTCTTCCCTCTTTGTATGTTGAGATGAAATCATTTGAAAAAACATCTTTCTTTGCAGTGCTAGCATTGTTGTTGTTGTTTGTTTCCCAGGAAAGGGCAGTGTCTTTTCTAAGAAATGTTGAAACAGTTGTCAACTTTTTGGGTTTTCTCCCGCCAAATGTCAGGTTTGATTTAAAATCCCCATATTTTTGATTTCTTGTTGTGTTGTTTGACTCCTTAAAATCCCCAAGTGAAGTCGAGATAACGTGCCTCTCTGAAATTTGTTATCCCCTTGAGGTTTCATAATTTCACCCCAGAGAAGTTGGTGTAATCCTCACTCTCAGTATTGAAGGATGTATTTTGGGTCCCTCTCGATGATGTGGTGTTGCCCTCCCCAGTGAAATCAACATTGCAATCTCTAGTAGAAGTGCAGACCTTAAAACATTTGTTTTTTCCCATTGAAGTTTGTGTGATATTCCATGGTAAAGCCTAGAGGAGGATGTTATATCCATGTATCTGTACTGATTTTTTGTTATGATGTGATTATTTTTGGATTATGTTCCTTCCCAGTGAAGTTAAGCTGCAAAATAGGAATCTATTTCCTTAGTTGGTGCTTACTTTCTTGTGAATTTTCATCTTGGAGGTGTATATCCTTTCAATTTCCCCACTGAGTTATCCCTCGTGGAAGAATTTAGCTTTAACTTTCCTTTCAGTTACCTTTCCGGATAGAATGTGTTTCCCTTTTGAGTTTATTTCTCATAAGGTGTTATTTTGGTTGACTGTTTCATTTCGGTTTATTTCTGGTTTGAATCTTATGTCCCCAACAACATTATTATTTTGATTTCTATGGGCTTTGAGCTTTGATTTAGGAATATGAATTTATTTTGCACGTGAAGATTTTATCTCCTCAACAGGAACGTATTGGCATTTCCCCAGGAATCCCTTTCACTTTCCCCAGGGAGCCATATTTCTTTCCCCAAGGAGCCATATTTCTTTCCTCCGGAAGTCATTATTGCAATTCCTTCTCATAACAGCAAGTGGCGGGTCTCTTTATTTGAGCAACCTGTACTTCCCCAATAAGTCTGATAGTTCCCAGAGAAGATTCAGATTTGTTACTTCAATTAATGGTAGCCTTGTCATTATGGAAGATAGTTTGTTATTGAGATTTATTACACCAATGAATGTTAGCCTTGTCATTTTGGAAGGTAGTTTGTTGTTGAGATTTGTTACTCCAATGAATGGTAGCCTTGTCATTATGGAAGGTAGTTTGTTGCTGAGATTTGTTACTCCAATGAATGGTAGCCTTGTCATTACGGAAGGTAGTTCGTTGCTGAGATTTGTTACTCTAATGAATGGTATCCTTGTCATTATGGAAGGTAGTTCTTTGTTGAGATTTGTTACTCTAATGAATGGTATCCTTGTCATTATGGAAGGTAGCTCATTGTTGAGATTTGTTACTCCAATGAATGGTAGCCTTGTCATTATGGAAGGTAGTTCGTTGCTGAGATTTGTTACTCCAATGAATGGTAGCCTTGTCATTATATAAGGTAGTTCGTTGCTGAGATTTGTTACTCCAATTAATGGTAGCCTTTTCATTTTGGAAGGTAGTTCGTTGTTGATATTTGTTACTCCAATGAATGGTAGCCTTGTGATTATGGAAGGTGGTTCGTTGTTGAGATCTTTTTCTGATGAATGGTAGCCTTGTCATTATGAAAGATAGTTCGTTGCTGAGATTTGTTACTCCAATGAATGGTAGCCTTGTCATTTTGGAAGGTAGTTTGTTGTTTAGATTTATTACTCCAATAAATGGTAGCCCATTCATTATGGAATGTAGTTCGTTGTTGAGATCTTTTTCTGATGAATGGTAGCCTTGCCATTATGAAAGGCAGTTTGCCGTTGAGATTCTATTACTCTGAAGAAGTTCATTTGTTTCCAGTCATGAGCACTGGTGTTGATCATTGTTACCACCCTAATTTTGGAATCTACCGGTATTATCTTACCACTTCTTTCCCTGGTGGATCGACGTTACTTTTTTGCTATCTCCTCAGTGAGTGGATAGTTCACAGTCATCTGTCGATCACTATTATCCTTCATCTTCTCTCCTCAATATTTGAGTTGATGATGCCTTATTTCCTCTTTTGGGCTTTACCCCAATAGAGTCGGGTCTCTTGTTCACTAGTGATTTATTTTCCTGGTCGAGTTGTTCTTTTGATCCCTATTTTTATTTGCTACATCCCAGTGGGTACTTGCGTCTTTCTTTTTTACTTGTTCATTTGCATTCATAATCATAAGCATTGCATCTTAGGGCTAAAAGTACGGCTTGTTTTATATTTAAGTATCTTTAATCGCGTCGACACGAAGATTTTTAACCTTCGCATCTCCGGATAGAAGACACTTAAATAAGAATAGCAGTTGTACCCCAATTTTTGCCCCTAAGATTCCTCTATCATCTCATACCATCACAATACAATAAGATCAAACACTAGGGTTTAGCTCTTCTCCTTATCTTTAGCTTTGCTCGTGGAGAATCACCAAGCACCTTGACTTGTACTTTTGTGATCATCTATGTTTTGTATTAATTAACCTTTTAACTAATAAATATAATAAATGTTTGCCCTAATTGATGATGTTATAGGTGAGAGCACAATACATTCCATCAAGTTAATCTACAAGGTTCATGATTCTATTGCCATGCCTTCTTCAACAAAGCTTCATTGAGATTCAAGCTTCATCATTGAAGATGCTTTGAGGTAATATCATAACAAAGTCAATTATGAGTCATCATACCTCAAGTTGTCAAAGATAGTTCAAAGATACAAGGGTTGATTGAAGAAGTTTAACCTAATTGGACAAGTTTTTGATTTCTTGGTCATAAGTGCATATTTACCTCAATTATCAATATTTGGAAGTTGTTATGGTTACTATGGTTCCTCATTATAATCCTCAATAACTTCTATTTACATGACAAAAGTATTTGTGCAAGGAAACTTGTCAAAATTGAAAAGGTTTTCCAAGGCATTTTGTTGCTCTATGGGGATAGGGTTTTGAACTTCTAAAGGCTCTATCTTGCTCATATTTTTGTATTTTTGAGTGATTCCAAAAGCATGCTTCTCCTCAAAGGGTTATCAACAAATCACTTCAAAATTTTCAAGAAAATTTTGTGTGGAAGATACCTAATGATGAAGAAAGATTAGAAGTCCTCTAGATAAGCCATCAAATTCCCTAAGGTGACTTCAAAAGATCATAACTTGATCAATCTATATCTCCTTGAGCCCATTCGTTTTCCACAATTGTCTTAAAGATGTGAACTTCAACTCTTCTTTTATGTGCAAAGTTTGAAAATGGATGGAGGATGCCCTAAGAATGCAAAAGATTATAGGTCATTTTATGAATTTTTGCTAACTTCACCAAGTCATAACTTTCTCGTTTTTTGGAGATTTTAAATGGTACAAGTCTCAAAATGTCATTCAATAGATATAGTTCATGCCATCTTTTTAGGTCAAGAGAAAATTTCAAATGGAGGGCCATGTTTTGCTACAAGACGTTATAAGTCATTTTTTGAAGAAAAACATAGAACTTTTCTAAGTACAAAAGTCAACCTCTTTTTCTCAACTTTGACTCATCATAATTTTCAGCTCGAGCATCCATTTGATTCCATTCTTTTCACATTATAAAGCTTGTGATCTCGTCTTTCTAAAGCTTCAAGAATCATGCCCTAAGACTCCTTAAGTTGAGAATGCCATTGATTCAAAAATGGTACCTTGAAACTGAAGTTTCACTTTAAGTCAGAATTTGAAGTTCATGTTATGGCTTCTAAACATCAAATTAGCATGCATTTTTGGTCTAAGCATGTTTAACCAACTTGCCAAAGTGGATTAAAGCCTTGAAACACAAGGATTGGATGAGCTTTGATGCTAAACAGGTCACACCTTACGTGTATCAGGTTCACTCGAATTCCCTCCAAATCTCATCATTTCACATGCTTGAGCATTCAATCAGCTTCCCTATAAATAGAGGATCATACCTCATTTATTTTCTCAAGCTTAGAGAGACAGAATCACCCTGCCAAAATTCTTCTTGAACCCAATTTTCTGCAACTTGGAATTTGCTTTTACAGCTTTTCTCAATCCATTTTCTTTGTTAATTCACCATCCTTGAACCTCACTGAAGCTAACAGAAGAAGAACTAAGCTCTAATACTTCCTAAATCGTGCTAGCCAAGTCAATTTTCAGAGCTCTGCATTTGAACTTCAATAGGTAGATTCCTTCACCAATTCTCTCAAACTTTGATATTGTTATGAAGCTCTTATCATTTTGGTTCTAGTCGCAACATTTGCTTTCAACTGGAAGTGTATTTTGACCATGAAATTTCAAATCCCTTTTCAAATCTTCCCTTACAAAACGACTGAGTTACACCTTATATAAATGTTTCGTGAGGGTACCAATGGAATCGTCTTGAAGAGACGAAGCGAATGGTGCCGGTCTCGAGCTCTAATTTACCGTTTCAGGAACCTACAAATATCGTGGTTGGAGGTTGGAGATGACCAGCGTGTCATCTCTCAACCAATGATAGCGTGCCACACTTTTTTTAAAATCTGATTTAATTAATGATTGTGTTTTATTCACTAAAGACTGTAATATGCACAGCACGTCTGATCCATTGGATTAGCTAACTAACGCGTTTTGACTCTCATCCATTGGTCCATATTTTTTGACTTTATTTTATTTTCTAATTTTTATATTTTATTTGTTTTAGACTTCAAAAATTCATTAAAAAATCCAATTTAACTTCAAAAAAGCTGAAATAATTATGAAAAATACATTTGATTTTTCTCTTTCTGATTATTATTTTTTAATTATTTTATTTTATGTTTTGATTTTTTTATAATTTTTTACTTTATTTGAATTTTTTTTAAATGTCTAAAAATACTTTTCTTAATTTTTAAATTCTGAAAAAAATATGGAAGGATCCTATGATCTCTTGATAAATATTGGTGATCTTATTTTATTTTTACTTTTGACTTTACAATTTTTCACAATTTTTGATTTATTTTTCCTATATTCTTTTAATTTTAAAAATAGTTTCTGACTTAAAAAAAATTACCAATATATATATATATATATATATATATATATATATATATATATATATATATATATATATATATATATATATATATATATATATATATATATATATATATATATATATATATATATATATATATATATATATATATATATATATATATATATATATATATATATATATATATATATATATATATATATATATATATATATATATATATATATATATATATATATATATATTTGAGCTCATTTCTGTTTTTTTCCATGGTCTAATTTGATTTTTCTTGGATGTTTTGAATATGGTTGTTATTTTCTACTTTTATTTCCATTTTTAAACCATTTTAAAAAAATATTTTTCTTTATTTTTTAAATATATTTTTTCTTGTATATATTTTGGCTGATCTTGGACTATGAGATTTTGATCATGAGCTTTACTAACATCATTGAATCCATGGTGTTGAGCTTAACTCCATAAAAAATGGATGAAGGATTTTAATAATAGCTTGATTAAATTTTTAGTTCAAATATGGTTTAATTCTTACCCCGTCCATCTTCATCTTATCCCCTTCTTATTGTACTAAATGTTATTGGAGAATAATTTACATATCATTTCTCAAAACAAATAGTACATAGATTGTTATTGACCGGCCTCAAAATAGGTGTGGCTTCTATATAAGTCCACTTAAAATTGCTTAACATAGCGCTAAATTTTGTCCCAGTTCGAGAAATGATCATTCGTGGCCCAAATCCATGTTTGTAAGCTCAAGTATGTTAATTTGAATCCTTTGATCCAATAACCTTGAGACTCATTGTTAGGAGGCTTTGGTCTTATCAATCCTCTAATGAATCTTCATAAGCTTTGGTCAAAGTGAATCACTTAAACATCGTTGATCATTTGTTGTTGCCTTGAGAATTTTAAATGGATGATATACTTGACAAAAAGCAAATGAAACTTATTATTGAGAGGCTTTGATTTTATCAATCTTCTAATGAGTTCTAAATGCAAGTTTCAAGATGATCATTCAACTAAACTCTAATTTATAACAATTGACTTTATGTTGTGTTTTTACTTTATACTTTTACTTTAAGCACATTTATTTTAGCATTTACATTTCATGCTATTTTCATCTTTGCTCATTTGAGCATTTACTTTTATGTCATTTTTATTTTTGCTCACTTGAGATTTTCATGTTCTTTTAAAGACACTTAATAATCAACTTGAACCATAAAAAGCTTTAATGTTACTTAGACTACTTGGTTACTATCCTTGGCATTATGGAGATTATGGACTTCTTGGACTTAGGATTAGAAGCCTTGATCTACCTGGAGACCTTGTGACCTCAACTGTTATTTTGTCTGGAGTTCTTTGGGTTTACCCCAAAGATATTGGGTTGTTTGTTTTCTTTTTGTGCAAGTTATTGTGATTACATGCTTTGTTTGTGATCTGGAATTCTTCTGTATACAATCGTTACTCTGCCCAATTTTTGTAAAGACTTAATTCAATTGAAGCTTGGTTTTCTTAAGAGGTTTATTATCTTTGTTTGTTTGGTTTTAAATCCAAAGGATGGGAATTCTACTTTGGCTCATCGTGTCAAGTATTGGCTTCTTGTTGGTTAGACGGTTCTTTTCCCTAGCTTCTACCTTATGCTTTAGGATATTCCCTTCACCTCCTCTCATCATCTTTAATTTCAAAGATCTTCTCCCTCCTTTTGAAAACTCTTCTTGTTTTTAAACTTGAACCGTTTTCACAATAAACTTGGACTTAGGTCCATGCATTTTCCAAAATATTTTCTTAATCAAACTTTAACCAACTTAATAATACTTTGACATTTTTGTGAGAAGACTAAAAGACAATCAATCTCACTCAAACCATTTTTCCACTTTGGCTTTTTATTTTAAAATTTCCTCAAAAGATTAGACTCTTGTCAATCCTTATAGTGATGTGAACTACTATATTTCTATGATATATAGTGAAGTGAGATATTTTACACTTGGGTGTTGAGTGAAACTTTGTTGATTTTAAAATCCAAGCTATATCATTCACTTTGAGATGATGCAAATTCTCCTTTCTCATAATTGTGGGTAGTAAGTATGTTTTCCACTCGGATAAGACGGTGATGTTCCATCTCTTAAAATTAACCAACACACTTGTGTTTTAAAATTTTTTAAAGGTGAACTACGAGTACCCTGATCCCCTATTACACAGAAGGTGGTACGTAGGCACTAAAGGTTCGGAACCACGGCGGGTGCAACAATCATAAAAAATACTTCTTTCCTCATCTCTACAATCTATTTTTATACAACATTTATAGCCAAAATACACAAATTTACATAGAGGTTCATGCAGAGTACCGTAGATGTTTAGGGTACTAATACCTTCCCTTTGCATAACTAACCCCCTAACTTAGATTATATCCTCCTCTTTTGGGCTATTCGCTCTTTTCCCATTCCTTTAGAAACAATAAAGTGCAGTGGAGATTTTTAATTTGATATGTGTGAATTAAGTCAATCAATGGCTTAGTATCAAAATTTCTACCGCTACAGTCATGCCATAGGATTTTCACTAACCATTTCAAGGACCTATGGATTTATATTTGTTCTATTATATAGGATATGGCTTCCACTCGCAAAAATACCATCAGAATCAACTTCGCAAGGGTGCATCCTCAACTCAAAGAGTTAGCGTCATGGGTTCCTGAAGATTCTCCGTTCACCAAAAGATATGGTCGACTCCTCAATCTTGTTACCTCAAGCTTTGAAGAAGACATGATAAGGGTTCTCTTTCAGTTCTTTGACCATGTACATCATTGTTTCACCTTTGCCGATTATCAATTGGTGCCCACAATGGAAGAATTCTCTCAACTGTTATGAGTACCAGTCCTTGATCAAATTACACTCATTGGTTTAGAGGACACTCCAAGGACTGAAGTTATTGCCAAAGCCTTACATTTGAAGAGTTCTGACATTGTAGCTACTTAGGAGATAAGAAGTAGGGTCAAAGGCTTTTTGGCTAAATTCCTGATAGAGAAGGCTCAACTATTTTGGGATGATATGAATTTACAAGATTTTGGGGAGATCTTGGCTCTTCTAATTTATAGGTTGGTACTTTTTCCGAACCCTGATCAACTCATAGATGTGAATGATGTCAAAATTTTCCTTACTCGTAACCCTGTGCCTGCATTGCTTGGAGACACGTTTTGCACTCTCTTCATACTCGCACTATGAGGAAGAGAGGGACTCTTATGTGTTGCTTGCCTTTGTTGTCTATGTGTTTTATTTTGCACCTTCCTCGATTAGTATTGAAGAATGAACAAGGTTTGAGGTGGTCTCAAAGGTTGATGTCGCTCTCTCATTCGGATATCCATTGTTGCTCTCAATCTCAAGAGGACATTAATATAATTAACCATTGTGGGTAGTTCCCTAATGTTCCACTTTTGGGCATTAGGGAAGGTATTACTTATAACCCTTCTTTAGATCTACGACAATTTGGCTATGCTCGAAGAGATGGTCCCTACGACACACTCATTCAAGGTATTATATTCGACTACGAGAACGATGTCCAAGGTTATCATTGAAGGTTTGTACATGCTTGGGGCATGGTAAGCAAAGTTGATAGCAAGACTTTGGGGTACGAGCTCATGCTCAAATGGGTACGAGCTCATGCTCAAATTCTCATAATGTCATATCCATCTATCTTACCAATAGTTGTGGAGCCTGTTGCCGAGGGAGATATTCCTTATACCATTCTCCATCTTTACATGCCTACTGACATTGAGGAATTTCAGAGATTATGGATTCAACTTAAGAGGGAACGAGACACCTTTGAAGCTCGATTCTACGCAAGCGATAAGAAAGTGTTGGAGCTCATAAGGAAACTTCATGAGGAGTGAAGCCTTAATGCATACATTACGCCAAAGAGGGAGCATCTGTGGGAGACTTGAGTCTTTTGTTTTAGAAGTCTATTTTGTTGTCTTTTGACACCATTTTTGCTTTTTCATTGTAATCCCAAGGGGAAGTTGTAATCTTGAATTTATTAATACAATTGTTGTGTTTGTTTCCTTTTTGGCTAGAAAATTTAAATTCCTTAAGGACCTTGAAAGCATTGCCTCCACATAGCATGCATCATATCATAAGCAGGTTTTCTAATACAGGTTTCCTCATATTTTTACTGTTTATTTCAGTATAAGATGGCTCTAAAGAAAACCGTCAAAGATCTGTAAACTCAACACGTAGAGTTCTAAGATACTCTCCTCAACCTAGCCAAAGGTCAGCAGAGATGATGGCACTCCTTGCCACCAAAAAGAAGACCAAGGAACGGGCTGTTATTCTTGACATGGGAAGAAGGTTAAAGGGGCCCGCCCAACTGGCTCAAATAGAAGAGGCTTCTTCTGAGAAATAAGACAATCAAGAAGAGGAAGTTAGAAGCACCTTAGCTGAGGGTGGAAATAACCAGATTACTGAGGACGAAGAGTATTCTAAAGAGCAGTATCCATCGGTAGAGGATAAATACAAACAACTGGAAGACCGACTTAAGGCTAAAGAGATCCAAACAGTGCTTGGTTTGGACTTTGGAGACTTAGGTTTGGTCCATGGGGTGGTCATTCCCCACAAATTTAAGGTTTCTGTCTTTGCCAAGTATGATGGAATCTCATGCCCAAAGATGCATCGGAGGTCTTACATCCGCAATATTCAACCACACACCGCCGATAGGAAGTTATGGGTGCACTTCTTCCAAGAAAGCTTATATGGCATACATCTGAAATGGTTTTATCAACGAGAAGGGACTAATATCCACAAATGGGAGGATTTGGCCGCTGCCTTCTACAGACAATACCAGTACAATGCCGACCTAGCACCAACTCGCATGCAGTTGCAGAATATGACTATGGGTTCAAACGAAGGTTTTAAAGAGTATGCTCAAAAGTGGAGGGACCTGGATGGAAGGGTGCAACCCCCTTTAACTGACAGAGAATTGGTAGACATGTTCATGGGAACCTTGTTTGGTCCATTCATTAATTAGGTGATTGGGAGTTCTTCATCAGGGTTTACTGAGCTGATCTTGACTAGCGAGCAAGTTGAAAGTTAGATCAAAAGCGGGAAGATCCCAATGTCCCCCACCTCTAGTGCTGTGAAAAAACAATTCATTGGTAAGAAGGAAACTAATGTTGTTTATAGACAAAGGATCCGTGTCAAGAATGATTGTCATCAGTCAGTGGGAGTTGTATTGATTTCAAATCCGACCTCAGTTCAATGACCACAACAATCAAACAATCAGCAAAGGCTAGATGCCTTGAGGAGGCAATTCACTAGACTCAACATGCCACTGTCTCAAGATTTATAACATTTGTTGAAGGCAGATTGGGTAACACTGAGAAATCCTCCTCAAAACCATAATACTTCATCTCTAAAATACAACCCGAATACAAAATATGCCTATCATTCCAATAGCTCTGGGCACGATACCAATGATTATTGGGCCCTAAAGAGCAAGATCCAAGATTTGATTGATAACAAAGTGATTGAGTTTGACTCTCCACAAACCCCTGAGGTCATTACTGATCCCATGCTCAGTCATAGTAAAGGTGTCAATGCTATTGATGATGCCTCCTTTGTCTCCATCATTGATGATTTGACTACTCCGTTATTGACTGTTAAGAAGAATTTGTTAAGAGTCGGTTTATTTCCTGGCTGCCTTGAAAATTGTTACCATTGTGCTTCCTAAACCAATGGTTGTATGTGGCTGAATAAAGGTATTCAACTCCTGATTGATTGCCACAGAATTCTGTTTGAGAAAACTTCATCCATGAAGAGTTTACCTAAAAGTATACCTCAAGATGTTTCCATAATCACCATTTCTAATACTCTTATTAAGATCGCCACTAAAGGCCCTATAAGGATCCCTACTGAGCCAAGAGTGGCTCCCCTGATTATCACTACACTGGGGCTAGTCCCTTATTCATCTGACAAAGTTATACCCTGGAACTATGGGGTAGAGGTTTATTATCATGGTGTCAAGCAAGAGCCATGGATTAATGAAAGTGAAGAACCTGAAATTACAAATATTGTCGGAACTAGTAAGGTCATCAGGACAGGAAGGATCTTCTCTCCGGAGATCTCTCCTCCAACAACTACAATAACACATGTTTGTATTCCTGCTGCTGGGCCAAATGCCAACGCCCGAGGTAAAGAGAAAGTAATTGAGCCTGCTCTAACAAAGGAATCCTTCAAAGATATTACACTTGAAGACCCATCTAGACAAGAGATGGAAGAAATTCTGAAGATCATTCGAAAAATGACTACAAAATAGTTGAGCAATTGGGCAGAAACCCTCCAAAATATCCATATTGTCTTTTTTGTTATGCTCTGAATCACATGCCCAAGCTTTGTTGAAATTCCTGAAGAATACCCATATACCACAAGAGACTACTGCTGATCAATTTGAGAATTGTGTTGCAAGCCTAACTGTTGATAATGGCTTGAGATTTTCTGATGCAGATTTAACTTCGTTGGGGAAGAATCACAACAAGGCTCTCCACATCTCTATTGAATGCAAAGGCACCTCTCTGGCGCATGTGTTAGTAGATATTGGGTCCTCCCTCAATGTTTTACCTAAAGGCGCTTTGGATAGTGTTATACCCCAAATTTTCCCTCTCATTTCTCAAAGGATCATTCTAGACCCTCAGTTTTGCTTCTGGCAAGTTTCAAGTCTCAAATCATATTTTCTAAAGAAAGTCATTCACAAAGGCAAAATGGTCAAAAGCACACTGAAAAATCAAACTCTGACTTCTTGATCAAAATCAAGTTCCAACAATTATATCCCATCAAGACAAGAAGTTGGTTCATCAAGAAATCTAAAATCAGAAATTGCCTTGAAAAATCAAATTTCTAAACATTTAGAAAAATTTCTAAGTGTTAGGAGAATATGATATTTCAGAACTTCTGGGCCAGCCTTCACGCAACTGCAATCAGAATTTGCAAGCACGGTTCAGAACATGATGCTTCAATTAGAACATATGGAAGTGATGTTCTTCGGTCAGAACATGACTCTTCAGCATATGGAGGCTACGCTTCTGGTCTTCTGCGATCAGAGCATCACCAAATCCTAAAACCTCGTTTAAGCAGCCTGCTGCCCTACTATAGCACATTCCTGCAACCAGCTGTTAATCTGGTCCACGCCTGCACTTCCTCAAACGCTATATTTGCACCAAATTAGAATACAAATGTTGTGATTAAAAAGCAATGGAACAGTATTCCAAAAAGGTTTAAATCTCATTTGTTTTTCCCCCAAAAAAACATAGCAAACTCACCTATAAATAAGTTGCTCCATCACACTTTCAAGGGGCTGGCTTTTGGAAAGAGAGAATCATCAAGGAGAGAATAGAAAACAGTAAAACCTTCATAAAATCCAGAATTCCCAAACAAAACCAAAACCTTTGTTCTTCCCTTTGAATCAAAGAACATAGCATTTTCTGTTCCGTTGCTCTTGCTGACTCTAGAACATCTGAAGGCAACAGCTCAAGTCCCAAACACACGTTACAGATTCAAGGATTTCGATGACATCAACCCAGAAATTCTGATCATCTTTGACGTTTCTTGCTGAACCTCAGCGCGCCTGGCATCAGAACTTCTGATCCTCTTTATTTTGCTTTCAGCAGCATGCTGATCCTTTTTCTCTTTATGTTTCCTTAGTATTATTTTTATTAATATAAAAATAAGGACATAAATATATTTTCTTTTTATTAACTAATTATTTCCTTTTTTATTTTAATTTATTAAGACAAAAAAAATCATTTTCAAAACAAGTCCTTTCCTTTTCTTATATTGTACAATTCAATATGGTTGTAATAGATAATTAGGATTTAAATTCTGGCAAATCCCCATTTGTAATTATGTACCCCCATCCCGGAAATGATGTAATAGCGTAGAACTTTACATTTCCGCAATTTATCGCTTTCAAATATGAATGCTAGTAATTAAGGTTTGTATGGTAAGACATAAAATCAACAAATAGATGACTCTAATCAAGGCTAAATTCAAGTAAATCAAACACACTTGCACACTAGCACCCTTAGGGTAATCCCGCTTTGTTGCTTTTCGGAAAATAGTCATGTCCCTCGAACATGGGCGTTTTAGCAAAGACCCTCGATAAAAGATCGTAGTCCCTCGATGACCCTTAATGTTTCGTTTGGTAAATGGTCTAGTCCCTAAACGACATTGCTAAAATGTCCCATCGGTTGCCTTCTATGACTATACAAATGTGCCACGCTCGTCCCTTCACATCCAACGATGGGGTTTCTTACCAAAACAATGGTAGGGTAACAACATCTAAAGTAGCAGGAAAATAACGTTTAAGACGTTTTGATTAGGTAGGTTACTCCTAGTTGCTCGCTTGCTCACAACAAAAACATCTTATACACAAACAATTTCACTTTGAAACATTTTTCAAAAGTTAAAACACTTTGTACGCGTTCTTATACAAACGAGAACCATTACAAAGACACCTTTTCAAAATCGCTTTCAAAAACTACACCACAAGAATATTTTCAAACAAAAGCAAGTGATCTAGCAAGCAACTAAGAGCCCGTAGATAACTACAGATGAAAAGGGTGCTAACACCTTTCCTTTTCATAATCTACCCCCCAAACTCAAGAAATGTCTCGAAAAGTCTTTCCTGATCTTTTCAACCTTTCCTTATTGGATATAATAAAAGTCGATGGTGACTCTTGCTATCTGCAACAATTGCGATAAAACCCAAAACACCCAAGTCAGTTCTCCCACCGTGTTACAGAACTGGAGATTCTGCTGGGGACTAATCTTAAAAGTGGTGTTTCCTTAGGGCTGGATCACCTTTACTTGCTTTACTTTGTTTAGATTGCTTTACATTACGGTTCCTTGTTTGGGTTTGTTTTGATCCTCTACCCGGATCTAGGGCACCTTTTTTAGGTAAGTAGCAATAAGTTGTGGAAGATATGTGGGGTATACCGACATGGTCTAAGAAATAGCTATGTTAGTGTGATGCATTTGTTGGTACCGGTAGCCCTTGAATAGTCAAGGAGAATACGGGGCCGTTGTGTGGTGTCATGAAGCACTAATTGACTTTAGAACCTTACTTGACCAACTTGGCCATTAGGAAGTAGTGAGGTAGCCGACTTTGGTGAAGTCCAAAGTTGGTTGATACTCGATACTACGCTCATTGAGATCGTACTTTCGGGATATTTCGGTCACCGTTAAAGAGGCTTGCATTGAAACAATGCCCGACGAAGAAAGATCAGTGATATTGAGATCCCTTAGAACCCGGTTACTATTACTAGGACAGGTTGAGCCAACCAAACTTCAAGAGGGTACTTACCTATAAAACCTCATGCAAGCCTAAACCTAAGGATTTGTTTGATTTTACTTGTGCATATTCTTGTACATAACATCATGACATCATAACATAGCATTTTAGACTAACCATTTTAAGGATTTTGAGAATCATCTTTGTGCTGTTTTGTAGGATATGACTCCCACTCGCAGGAACATAATCCAAGTCAACCTTGTACGAGTACCTTTTCAGCTCAAAGAGTTAGCATCAAGGGTCCCTGAGAATTCTCCGTTTTCCAAAAGACATGGACGACTTCTCAACTTGGTTACCTCGAGCTTTGATGAAGATATGATGAAGGTGCTTTTCCAGTTCTTAGACCCTTTGCACCACTATTTTACCTTCCCCGATTACCAGCTTGTACCAACTATGGAAGAGTCCTCTCAACTCTTGGGGATTCCTATTCTCGATCAACTACCTTTCAATGGTACTGAAAGGAATTCAAGCCCTGAAGAGGTTTCCTGAGATTTGTACTTGCAACAATCCGACGTTAAGGCTAATTGGGAAACAAGAAGTGGTGTAAAAGGGTTCTTACCCAAGTTCTTAGTGGAAAAAGCTGAAGACTGTTGGAATAATATGGATTTACGAGCTTTCGAATAAATTTTGGCTCTTCTCATATATGGGTTTGTACTATTTCCAAATCCTGGCCAACTTATAGATATAAATGCTGTCAAAATCTTTTTATCTCACACTCCAGTGCCTACTTTGTTGGGAGATATCTTGCATTCCCTCCACTCTCGCACCATGAAGAGAAGAGGAACCCTTATGTGTTGTACTCCTCTGTTGGCTAAATGGTTTATTTCACATCTTCCCCGATCCATTATGAAGAATGAGCAAGGTTTGAGGTGGTCCAATAGGCTGATGTCACTCAGACATTCAGATATCCACTGGGTTCTCGACCCTTGGAGGATATTACTATTATCGACCGTTATGGGGAATTCCCTAATGTCCCTCTACTTGGCATTAGGGGAGGCATCACTTATAACCCTTGCTTAGCTCTGCGACAGTTTGGGTACGCATGAAGAGATGGTCCATATGATGCGTTCATCCAAGGTTTGGTGTTCGACTACGAAAGCGACAATCAAGAATACCATCGGAGGTTTATACGAGCTTAGAGGATGGTAAACAAGGTGGATAGTAGGACATTGGGACACAAGAATTCCATTCCCCTTGAGTCTTACCTTAGGTGGGTACGAGTTTATGCTCAGAGTCTCGTAATGCCTTACCCTTCTATCCTCCCTGTCATCATAGAGCCTATTGTTGAAGGAGATGTCTCGTATACTGTCCTTCGTCCCAACATGCCTACCTCTCTCGAAGACTTGTAAAAGGATTGGATTCAGCTAAAGGAAGAACGGGACACTTTCGAAGCCCAATTCTACGCCAGTGAGAAGAAAGTTTTGGAACTCACCAAGAAACTTCATGAAGAGCGGAGTCTGAACGCCTACATCGCGCCAAAGAGGATGCGTTCAACCTTTTTGTCTTAGGAGTTTTTGTATTTTATTTCTTTCATTGTAAGCCCAAAAACGCATGATGTACTCAAACTTGGATTTATTAATGCAACGTGTGTTCCTTTTTTGTCTAAAACAAATTTAAATCTCTAATTTCCTTGAAATCATTTGCATATGCATCTTCATTCATCATAACACAAACAGGTTTCTTACAACAGGTCTCCTTATCTTTCTACTGTTTATTTCAGTGAGATGGATATTGAACAGACAGTAAAAGATCTTCAGGCACAGAACGCTCAGTTTCAACAAATGTTCTTGACTTTGGCAAAAGGACAAGAGGATTTGAAAACTTTGTTGATCAAAGAAAAGAAGAAGAAAGTGAAGAAAACAATCGATGTTTTGAATTTGGGAAGAAGGTTCAAAGGACCAGCCAGACGAACTCTAGACTTCACAATATCATCGGGTAAAGGGGATAATCAAGAGGGGGAAAACAAGGAAGTGAATAACCATTAAGAGTCTGAAGAAGAAGAAGAGGTTGATTACTCTGAAGAGCAGTATCCTCCAGCTGACGATAAATACAAACAGTCAGAACATCGCCTCAATGCTATGGAGATCCAGAGGGTACCCGGATTGGATTTTGAAGAGCTAGGACTTGTCTCAGGGTTTGTCATTCCACAGAAATTCAAGGTCCCCACTTTCGCTAAATATGACGGTGTCTCTTGTCCAAACCTGCATTCAAGGTCATACATCAGAAAGATTCAATCCCATACTGCCGATAGGAACCTATGGGTGCATTTCTTCCAAGAAAGCTTATCAGGGACGCAGTTGGATTGGTTCTATCAGTTGGAAGGGACCAATATTTGCAATTGGGAAGATTTGGCTGCCACCTTTTACGAGCAATACCAGTATAATGTTGACTTAGCTCCAACTCGGACACAGTTGCAAGGCATGTCTATGGGTGCAGGTGAAGGATTCAAAACATATGCTCAAAAATGGTGTGATCTAGCAAGGAGGATCCAACCCCCTCTATCTGACAGATAATTGGTGGATATGTTCTTAGGCACGCTATCTGGTCCATCCTTTAAACACCTGATAGGAAGATCCTCGGTTGGATTTGTCGAATTAATCATGACTGGTGAACGGGTAGATGCGGGTATAAAAAGTGGCAAAATTCAAAGAGATGCATCCTCGAGCACGATGAAGAAACCCTTTACCGGAAAGAAGGAGGTCAGTGTTGCATATGACCATAGGAATCAAAATAAAACTGAACGTCGCTCGACGGTAGAGGTTGTTATGATTTCTAGTCCTACACCAAATCAGCAGAGAAATTATCAACGCATGCCAGAGGCACCCATGAGACGATTCACCTAAATCAACATGACCATGTCCCAAGTTTTGCCGCATCTTCTGAAGTCCAATCTGGTAACCCTCAAGGAAGCTCCCAAGAACCCCAATACTACCTCTCCTCGCTATAACCCGAATGCCTGATGTGCCTATCATTCTGAAAGCCCGAGGCATGATACAAATGATTATTGGGCCTTGAAGAATAAGGTACAAGACATTATCGAGGCGAAAGAGATTGAGTTTAATCCCCTAGAAATGCCCAATGTGATAACGGCGCCAATGTCCAAACACGGTCAAGGTGTCAATATTATTGATGATGAGTGTTTTGTTTCCTCCGTGAATGATTTAACTACTCCTCTTTTGACTATTAAACATAATCTGTTGCGAGTCGGTCTGTCTCCAGACTGTGATGAAAGTTATCAATTATGTATGTCTCTACCAAATGGCTGCTTGTTACTGAAGATGGGCGTCCAGCACCTGATGGCTAACAAATAAATCTTGTTTAAAAAAGTTCCTCTTATCAGAAATTCATGTGAAGATGTCTCGATAATCACCATTTCCGACAATCCTCCCAGGGTCTCCACCAAAAGACCCATCAGGATTACATCTGTTCCAAAGTCTGCTCCCCTAATCATCACCATGCCAAGGCTAATACCATATTCTTCGGATAAATTTGTTCCCCGGAACTATGGGGATGACGTCTATTATTATGGCGTCAAGCAAGATCTGTTGGCTATCCAAGACAAAGTTGAGAAAGACATTGATCCTGACATCGTCAATATCGTTAGGACCAGTAAGATAACAAGAAGTGGAAGGATCTTCTCACCTGAGATCTCTCCAAAGATCATTGCTACTCCTATAATTATTCCCACCACCGCTCCTACCAGCATTCCCAGTAATACTCCTGTTAACAATCCTACTTGTATCCCTGCTGCCAAGACAAGGGGCAAGGAGGTGTTATCTGAGCTTGTCCAGATGAAGGCGCATCCAGAGGATATTCCTGAAGTTTCTAGAAAGGAGATAGAGGAGATACTAAAAATAATCAAGAAAAGTGACTACAACATCGTGGAACAGTTGGGGCAAACCCCCTCGAAGATATCAATGTTGGCTTTGCTTTTGTGTTCTGAGGCTCATGCCAAAGCCCTGGTAAAGTTTCTAAAGACCTCCCACGTGCCTCGAGAGACTTCCATTGACCAATTTGAAGATTGTGTGGCCAGTCTAACTACTGATAATTGATTGGGCTTTTTTGACGCCGACCTAACTCCCAAAGAAGGAAAAACAACAATACCTTACACGTTTCCATTGAGTGCAGGGGCACTACGCTAGCCCATGTTTTGGTGGATAAGGGCTCATCGTTGATTGTCTTGCCCCAAAATGCTCTTGATCGGCTAGACTGCGAGGGACTTACTTTAAAGCCTAGCAACATTGTAGTGAGAGCCTTTGATGTTTCTAAGAGGATAGTACACGGAGAAATTGACGTCCCTATAAAAGTTGGAACTCAGACTTTTGATTCAACTTTCTACGTGATGGATATCCGCCCTTCCTATTCCTGTTTATTGGGCCGACCTTGGATTCATGGCACTGGTGTCGTCACCTCTACATTACATCAGATTTTGAAGTACCCAATCAAGGGAAAAATCATCACTGTCCATGGAGAAGAGGAATATATGGTCAGCCACCTAAACTCTTTCAGATACGTGGAAATGGATGGTAAGTTCATCGAAACCCCGTGTCAGCATTTCGAGGAGGTCCCACAAACAGTTACGATAGCCAAGACTACTACCAAGACTCCACAAGCTACCAAACCGCCATTGAAAATGGCCTTTTTGAAGGATGCTACAGCAGTGATCGAAGAAGGTGGATGTACTATTTGGGGTCAACTTCCATAAATTCCTTACAAATCCAACAAATTTGGTTTGGGTTTCACCTCGGAAGCACAAAGGGTTGTTCGACGAACTCGCGTCGAATGACCACCTTTACGTATCAGCAATCGAGGAGTTAATGCAGTGGAAGACAATGATGGCAACTATGACCTGGATGAGTGGATCTTTCCAACCTTCAGCGGAGGACTCAACAACTGGGAAGCCAAAGAATTTGTCCCTATTACTTTTATCCAAGAGTAATTGTCTTTAAATTTTTGTCAGACTTGTAATAATTAAACAATTTAGACTTTAAAACCTTGTGTCTTACCCGAGGCACAATGGTCCATTTGTGAGGGTTGTTACTTCATCTTCATAAGTCATCAATAAATCATGGACGTTTTTGCATGAAAATGTTACGCTCTTTGTTCTTCTTTCTCTACCTTTTTATTTGTTCAAAGATAGTTATGCTCTTACACACACTCACACATCAAAATGCAGATCCACATCCACTCAGGATCCCATGGGTAACGATTCTGATATGGCCTATCATGACTTTGAAAATCCCATCTACCAAGCTGAAGACGAAGGTGAGGAAGATTTTGAGGTACCAGGAGAACTAGCCAGGTTATTAAAACAGGAAGAAAGGACCATACAACCCCACGAAGTGCTGGTTGAAACAGTTAATTTAGGTACCAAAGAGGACAAGAAAGAAGTCAAGGTGGGGGCCAACCTGGAGTCTAGTGTCAAGAAGCGCTAAACTCAGTTACTACATGACTATGTTGAGGCCTTTTCTTGGTCATACAAAGACATGCCAGACTCGACACTGATATCGTGGTCCATTGTCTACCGACAAAAGAAGACTGCCCTCCGGTAAAACAGAAGGTCCGACGCATGCGGCCAAAAATGTCAGAGAAAATCAAGACTGAAGTTATGAAGCAGTTCAATGCCAGATTCTTAGATGTCACCTCCTATCCATAATGGTTCGCCAACGTGGTTCCAGTACCTAAAAAGGACGGTAAGGTACGTATGTGTGTGGACTATATAGACTTGAATAGGGCAAACCCCAAGGATGACTTCCTGCTTCCTCACATCGATATTCTGGTTGACAACACCGCACAGCATAAAGTATTTTCCTTCATGGGCAGTTTATCCGGATACAACCAGATCAAAATGGCACCTGAGGACATGGAAAAAAACGACCTTCGTCACACAGTGGGGCACATTCTGTTACAAAGTTATGCCATTTGGGTTAAAGAACATTGGGGCAACCTATCAGCGTGCCATGGTAGCTTTGTTTGACGACATGATCCATCACGAGATAGAGGTCTATGTGGATGACATGATAGCCAGATCTCAAACCGAGGAGGAACACCTTGACCATCTGCAGAAACTGTTTGAAAGACTGAAGAAATACAAACTAAGGTTGAACCCAAATAAATGCACTTTTGGAGTGAGGTCTGGTAAGCTCCTAGGCTTCATTGTTAGCAGTAAAGGTATCGAAGTGGACCCTGCAAAGGTAAAAGCAATACAATAAATTCTTGCTCCTTGCACTGAGAAGGAAGTTAGTGGATTCTTAGGACGGCTAAACTACATCACCTGGTTCATTTCCCATCTAACCTCTACTTGTGAACCAATCTTCAAATTACTAAAGAAAGATCAAGTGTTGGAATGGAACAACGACTGCTAGGCTTCCTTTGACGGGATCAAAGAGTACCTTCAAGAGCCTCCCGTTTTGATGCCTCCAGTCGAGGGAAGACCTTTGATCATGTATATAACTGTCTTGGAAAATTCAATGGGGTGTGTTCTGGGGAAGCATGACGAGTCTGGCCGAAAAGAGCATGCAATATACTACCTGAGCAAAAATTTTACCGACTGTGAAACCAGATATTCACTGCTCGAGAAAACTTATTGCGCTCTGGCATGGGCTGCTCGTCGGCTAAGACAGTCTATGTTGACCCGTACTACCTTATTGATATCCAAGATGGATCCAATTAAATACATATTCGAGAAGCCCGCTCTCTCTGGAAGAATATCAAGATGGCAGATGATCCTGACTGAATACGACATTCAATACACTACCCAAAAATCAATAAAATGCATTGTGCTAGCCGATCACCTTGCTCATCAGGCTATGGATGACTATCAGTCCATGAAATTCGAGTTCCCAGATGAAGACATCATGTTGGTAAACAATTGTGAAGAACTCAAACCATATGACGGACCTGAACAAAGATCTCGGTGGACCTTGGTTTTTGACGGAGCTTGCAATGCACTCGGCAACAGCATAGGCGTTGTAATCATATCCCCTGAATGTTGTCATACTCCTTTCACTGCTATATTGTGTTTCAACTGTACTAATAATATGGCGGAATATGAAGCGTGTATTATGGGTCTCAAGGCTGCCATAGATTTGGGGATCAAGTCCTTAAGTGTATTTGGAGATTCGGCTTTAGTCATCAGTCAGATCAAAGGAGAATGGGACATGAAGCATCCTAATCTTATCTCTTACAAAGAACATGTGTTGACATTAATCCCGCATTTTGAAGAAATTACCTTTAAGCATTTTCCACGAGAGGAAAATAAACTAGCAAATGCGCTAGTAACTATGTCATCCATGTTCAAAATCAATTGGGATAATGAGGCTCCTCAGATCACCATAGAGAGGATGGACGAACCAACTTACTGTCACGAGATTGATACTGAAGAAGTAGTGGCCAAACCTTGGTTCCATGAAATTAAGAGATGTCTCGAAGCCCAAGAGTATCCAGAAGGAGCTTCGGTCAACGACAAGAAATTCCTGAGAAGATTCTCTGCTAAGTCCTTCCTCAGTAATGGAGTTCTCTGCAAGCGCAATCACAACTCTATTTTGCTTCGATGTGTAGACAAGGCTGAGGCAGACAAGATCATGGATGAGTTACACGAAGGCACTTTTGGCACCCATTCTAGTGGGCACACGATGGCTAAAAAGATCCTCCAGGCAGGATACTATTGGTCCACCATGGAAGCAGATTGTTATCAGTATTCACGAACATGCCATAAGTGTCAGATCTACGCTGACAAGGTACATGCGCCTCCAGTTCCTCTAAACATCTTGACTGCTCCTTGGCCATTCGCGATGTGGAGCATCGACATGATTGGAGAAATCAAACCTACAGCTTCCAAGGGACATCGTTTCATCTTAGTCGCCATTGATTACTTCACGAAGTGGGTTGAGGTAGCTTCCTTTACTTCTGTCACCGAGAATGTTGTGGCCTGATTCATCAAATAGAATCTTATCTGTCGATATGGTATTCCAAAGAGAATCATTATAGATAATGGTACCAATCTCAACAATATTATGATCACTGCACTATGCGTGCAATTCAAGATCCAGCATCATAACTCTTCCCCTTACCGGCCGAAGATGAATGGCATTGTAGAAGCCGCTAATAAAAATATCAAGAAGATCATACAAAAAATGACAGTGACCTATAAGGACTGGCATGATATGTTACCATTTGCTCTCCACGGCTACCGTACCACGGCGTGCACATCAACAGGGGCAACTCCTTTCTCCTTAGTATACGACATGGAAGTTGTCCTACCAATTGAAGTCCAAATACCTTCTTCTAGAATCATAAGGGATGCAGGGTTAAATGAAGAAGAATGGATTCAAATTCGACTTGACCAGTTAAACTTGATTGATGAAAAGAGGCTTACGGCTGTCTGTCATGGCCAGATGTACCAAAAACGCATGATCAAAGCTTTTAACAAGAAGGTCAGACGTCAGGTATATCGGGTTGGTGATTTGGTAATCAACCGTATCATACTGCCACAAGGTGATCCCATGGAGAAATAAACTCCTACATATGAAGGAACATTTATGATAAAAAAACATATTTTTTGGTGGGGCAATGATCTTAACCACTATGGACGGGACGACCTTCCGCACCCTATAAACGCGGACATAGTTAAAAGATACTACGCATAAACAAAAACACGCTAGGTCAACTGGCCTAGGCAAAAATTAGGGGATCCCGGCGAACCAAAAGGGTTCGGGCAAAAATTAGGGATAAAATATTTAAAAAAATTGTACACCCGGCAAGCTGAAAACCTGAAAGGGTGGCTTGGGCAAAAAAGGGTATCCCAATGGACTGAAAACCCGAAAGGGAGGTCCAGGAAAAAGTTAGGGATTTAAAGCGTATGAATATGTCTCGTTGGATCACCTTACAGCCACTCTCCGGCATCAATCGTCAAACTCGAATGCTTCTAATCAATCCAATCAGCTTCGGACAAAGCAAAAAGTGGATGAGACGCTCAGAGACATGAAGGCTATAGTAGAATGGGAACCCCATGGGACTATTTCACATAACTATCCTTTCTTTTTATCAATTTTCATTTTTTACGATGACATTCTCTTACTAGGATGTTCGTCTCTTTATACAAAAACACTTATTCAAGTTAATACAAAAATATTACTTTGAAAGTGCAAAACTATCTGTTTCTCTTTTACTGTTTCTGTTTTGTTTGCAAAAAACGTCCGGTATTTATTTTTGAACATATGCATTTGAATGTAATTACTATTTATAAATAAACACATAAAAAGAAAACTAAACAGAAAGGCAATCACTAATGGCTTTAAGAAACAGGACAACATCTATGAGCCATTCCACAAAACCCCCACATGTACTCTCTCAAACAGAGCGGAAGCAAGAACATCCTGTTATAGGAACATTGTCATATCCCCAGCAGGTAGCCTAATGGTGCCTTTTGCCTGCATATCCCCGAAGGAGCAAAACTCATAGTTGCCACCTCAAAGATTCAACAGCAAAAGTTGCCCAGCTTCTCAGGATTCCCCAGCAGAATTTCACGAAGTCCACAAGCAATGCACGGAATTTCTCTTCCCCAGTAGAGTTTATTTCTCTAATTATGGATACATATCCTTCAACACTTCAACTTTAACAAAATTTGAAGACTTACACCCCTCATTCCCAACGGTAGACAGGGATTGATTTCCCCCAGTCTGACAACACTGCAGCAGAATAGCTTACATGTGCATACATTGCATCCATACATCATAAACATCAATGACACAAATGCATATATCACAATCTCATTGAACTATGAATTTCATACATCATGGCATCACATACAGCTAACTCTTTACCTTTTTCAGGAAAGATCAATCAACAGAAAATTATTATCAGAATTTTCAACAAGACAAGGAAAATATCTATGAACAAATCAACTATAAATCAATTCCCGAAACGAGACGGGGTGACTATCTACATGACAATCACTTCCACCAGACCACTGTTGTTTCATTTTAAATCTCTCAACGGTTTATCCTGATTCTTCCCTGCAAAATTCTTCTATGGTTCAGATAAATTGCTCCAAGATTTATTCTGATTCTTTTCCAGACCCCTGCTGGTTCAGTTTAAATATCTCAATGGTTTATCCTGATTCTTTCCTGCATACTTCTTCTTTGGTTCATATAAATCGCTCCAAGATTTATTCTGATTCTTTTCCAGACCCCTGTTGGTTCAGTTTAAATCTCTCAACGGTTTATCCTGATTCTTTCCTGCAGACATCTCCTCTGGTTCAGATAAATTGCTCCAAGATTTATTCTGATTCTTTTCCAGATCCCTGCTGGTTCAATTTAAATCTCTCAATGGTTTGTCCTGATTCTTTCCTGCAGACATCTCCTCTGGTTCTGATAAATCGCTCCAAGATTTATTTTGATTCTTTTCCAGACCCCTGTTGGTTCAGTTTAAATCTCTCAACGGTTATCCTGGTTCTTTCCCGCAGACGTCTTCTCTGGTTCAGATAAATCGCTCCAAGATTTATTATGATTCTTTTTCAGACCCCTGCTGGTTCAGTTTAAATCTCTCAACGGTTTATCTTGATTCTTTCCCGCAGACATCTCCTCCGGTTCAGATAAATCGCTCCAAGATTTATTCTGATTCTTTTCCAGACCCCTGCTGGTTCAGTTTAAATCTCTCAACAGTTTATCCTGATTCTTCCCCAGTAGACACTTTCTCTGGTTCAAATAAATCGCTCCAAGATTTATTCTGATTCTCTCCAGTTAAAGAATACCCAAGACCTCTTTTGGTTCAATTTAAACCTCTCAATAGTTTATCTTGATTCTTTCCAAGTAAGACACTTTCTCTGGTTCAGATAAATCACTCCAAGATTTATCCTGATTCTTCCAAGTTAAAGATTATTCAAGATTTATGTCGGGTTCAGTTCTAAATCGACCTAAGGTTTATTCTGATTCTTTCCCCAGTTGAAGTCAAGCTTAGACTTAGTCTAATTTCTGTCAATAATCACCTGTGGATGGCATCTATAAGCCCATCTCCGACAACTCTCCATCATTTCTCCGAATGGAATCTTTTAAGCCCATTACTTACACCTCAACCACAATATCATCAAGTGAAAATTTCTGGGCACTCTAATGTTCAATCATCTTGTACCTTCAAGTCACGAATGGCAGATTCGCCAATCTAACTCTTCAGGTTTAAGAAGATTGAACAGGGGAAGTTATTGTACCCCAAAATTTGCCCTCTCATTTCTCAAAGGATCATTATAAACCCTCAATTTTGCTTCTGGCAAGTTTCAAGTCTCAAATCATAATTTTCTAAAGAAAGTCATTCACAAGGGCAAAATGGTCAAAAGCACGCTGAAAAGTCAAACTCTGACTTCTTGATCAAAATCAAGTTCCAACAATCATATCCCATCAAGACAAGAATTTGGTTCATCAAGAAATCTAAAATCAGAAATTGCCTTGAAAAATCAAATTTCTAAACATTTAGAAAATTTTCTAAGTGTTAGGAGAATATGATATTTCAGAACTTCTGGGCCAGCCTTCACGCAAGTGCAATCAGAATTTGCAAGCACAGTTCAGAACATGATGCTTCAATCAGAACATATGGAAGCGATGTTCTTCGGTCAAAACATGACTCTTCAGCATATGGAGGCTACGCTTCTGGTGTTCTGCGATCAAAATATCACCAAATCCCAAAACCTCGTTTAAGCAGCCTGTTGCCCTGCTATAGCACAGTCCTGCAACCAGCTGTTGATTCGATCCACGCCTGCACTTTCTCAAACCCCATATTTGCACCAAATTATCATACAAAAGCTGTGATTAAAAGGCAATGGAACAGTATACAAAAAAGGTTTAAATCTCATTTGTTTTCCCCCCAAAATAACACAGTAAACTCACCTATAAATAAGTTGCTCTATCACACTTTCAAGGGGCTGGCTTTTGGAAAGAGAGAATCATCAAGGAGAGAAAAGAAAACAGTAAAACCTTCGCAAAATCCAGAATTCCCAAACAAAACCAAAACCTTTGTTCTTCCCTTTGAATCGAAGAACATAGCATTTTGTATTTCGTTGCTCTTGCTGACTCCAGAACATCTGAAGGCAGCAGCTCAAGTCCCAAACACACGTTTCAGATTCAAGGTTTCCGATGATATCAACCCAGAACTTATGATCATCTCTGATGTTTCTTACTGAACCTCAGCGCGCCAGGCATCAGAACTTTTGGTCCTCTTTATTTTGCTTTCAGCAGCATGCTGATCCTTTTTCTCTTTATTTTTCCTTAGTATTATTTTTATTAATATAAAAAAAGGACACAAAAATATTTTATTTTTATTAACTAATTATTTCCTTTTTTTCTTTTAATTTATTAAGAAAAAAAATCATTTTCAAAACAATTCCTTTCCTTTTCTTATATTGTACAATTCAATATGGTCGTAATAGATAATTAGGATTTAAATTCTGGCAAATCCTCGTTTGTAATTATGTACCCCCATCCCGGAAATGATGTAATAGCATAGGACTTTACATTTCCGCAATTTATCGCTTTCAAATATGAATGCTAGTAATTAGGGTTTGTATGGTAAGACATAAAATCAACAAATAGATAACCCTAATCAAGACTAAATGCATGTAAATTAAACACACTTGCACACTATCACCCTTAGGGTAATCCCGCTTTGTTGCCTTTCGGAAAATAGTCATGTCCCTCGAACATGGGCATTTTAGAAAAGACCCTCGATAAAAGATCGTAGTCCCTCGATGACCCATAATGTTGCCTTCGGTAAACGGTCTAATCCCTTAACGACATTGTTAAAATGTCTCATCGGTTACCTTCTATGACTATACAAACGTCCCACGCCCGTCCCTTCACATCCAACGATGGAGTTTCTTACCAAAACAATGGTAAGGTAACAACATCTAAAGGAGGAGGAAAAGAACGTTTAAGACCTTTTGAGTAGGTAGGTTACTCCTAGTTGCTCGCTTTCTCTCAACAAAAACATCTTATACACCCACAATTTCACTTTGAAAAATTTTTCAAAAGTTAAAACACTTTGTACGCGTTCTTATAGAAACGAGAACCATTACAAAGACACCTTTTCAAAATCACTTTCAAAAACCACACCACAAGCACATTTTCAAACAAAAGCAAGTGATCTAGAAAGTAACTAAGAGCCCGTAGATAACTACGGATGAAAAGGGTGCTATCACCTTCCCTTTTCATAATCTACCCCCCGAACTCAAGAAATGTCTTGAAAGGTCTTTCCTGTTCTTTTCAACCTTTCCGTATTGGATAAAAGAAAAGCCAGTGGCGACTCTTGCTATCCGCAACAATTGCGATAAAACACAAAACACCCAAGTTAGTTCTCTCACCGTGTTATAGATAGACTGGAATATGAAGGTCTGGTGCTAAAACCCAGCGGTATTGTGGTAAGAGCCTTCGATGGTTCAAAAATAATGGTCCACAGAGAGGTTGATCTGCCAATCAAGGTAGGGTGTCAAGTATTCAATTCAACATTTTATGTAATGGATATCCGCCTGGCCTATTCTTGCTTGTTGGGACGCCCATGGATTCATGGGAAAGGAGCGGTTGCCTCTACACTGCATCAAAAGCTGAAATACCCAATGAAAGGAAAGATTATCACAGTTTGTGGAGAGGAAGAATATATGGTCAGTCATTTGAATTCTTTCAAATATGTTGAAATGGATGGAGAATTCATTGAAACCCCATGTCAAGAATTTGAAGTAATCCCTCTGACGATTGTTGTTGCTAAAGTTATGCCTGCTACTCCCAAGACTGCCAAAGACACACCAAGAATGGCCTCTTTGAAGGATGCTCGAGCTGTTATAGAAGATGGAGGTTGCACTATCTGGGGACAAATTCCTGATATCCCCTACAAATCTGACAAATTTATGGTTGGGTTTTACTTAAAAGGCTCAGAAAGAGGTTTGACGTGCTCGTGCTGGTGGACCACTTCTCCATATTAGCCACAATGAAGTCAATGCACTGGAAGACACTGATGGTGATGGTGACTTGGACGACTGGATATTCCCAACTACTGATGGTGGACTCAACAACTGGAAGGCCAAAAACTTCATCTCAATCTCCTTCATCCAGGAGTAATTGCTATTTCCTATTTTTATTGCTTTAAAAAATTTGTTTGTAATTTCCTTTAAAAAAACGACTTTAAACCATGTGCCTTGCCCGGGGCACAATGGTCCATCTGTTAAGGGTTTGTCATTTCATATATCATATGCTCATTTAATGAAAACATTGGACGATTTTGCATTCAAATTTTGTGCTCCTTGTCTTTCTTTAACTTTACTGCATTTTCAAATATCCATGTGACCTTACATGCACACACACACATTTGCATATCCACATCCACTCCGGATCTCATTGACAACAATTCTGCTATTGTCGTCTATAACTTCAAAAATCTAATTTATCAAGATGAATACGAAGGTGAAGAAGATTGTTAAATACCTGGAGAAATCACCAGACTCCTGATGCAAGAGGAAAAGGCAATTCAACCGCATGTAGAACCGATCGAAGTGATAAACCTGGGTATTGAGGCAGATAAGAAAGAAGTCAAGATTGGCGCCAACCTGGAAGATAGTGTCAAGAGCATATTGGTTCTGATGTTGCATGACTATGTTGAGGTATTCACTTGGTCATATGAATACATGCCAGGGCTTGATACTGATATTGTGGTTCATCGTCTACCAATGAAAGAGGATTATTCTCCGATCAAACAAAAGGTTTGTCGCATGCGTCCTGATATGTCTGAGAAGATCAAAGTTGAGGTAATGAAACAGTTCAATGCAGGTTTCTTGGCACCGACGTCGTATCCCCAATGGGTTGCAAATGTCGTTCAAGTACCAAAGAAAGACGGTAAGGTTGGTATGTGTGTAGACTACAGGGATTTAAATAGGGCAAGCCCCAAAGACGACTTCTCACTACCGTATATTGATGTCTTAGTTGACAACACTTCTCAACACAAGGTTTTCTACTTCATGGATGGCTTCTTGGGTTATAACCAAATCAAAATGGTGCCTGAAGACATGGAGAAAACCACCTTTGTCACACAGTGGGGCACCTTTTGTTATAAGGTCGTGCCTTTTGGGCTGAAGAACGCATGTGCAACTTATCAACGGGCTATGGTGGATTTATTTCATGACATGACTCATCATGAGATAGAGGTCTATGTTGATGACATGATAGCCAGATCCCAAACTGAAGAAGATCACCTTGATCATCTGCACAAGCCCGTTTGAAAGGCTGAAGAAATACAAGCTAAGGCTGAATCTAAATAAATGTATTTTTGGGGTAAGGTCTGGAAAACATTTAGGTTTCGTCGTCAGTGGCAAAGGAATTGAGGTTGATCCCTACAAAGTTAAATCTATCCAATAAATTCCATCTCCTCGTACTGAGAAGGATGTTAGAGGTTTCTTAGGACGACTCAACTACATTGCTTGATTCATCTCTCACCTAACTGCTACTTGTGAGCCAATCTTCAAACTGTTGAAGAAAGATCAAGTGGTAAGATAGAATGAATATTTTCAAATGGATTTTGAAAAAATCAAGGAGTACTTGCAAGAACCTCCAACTCTGATGCCACCAGTTGAAGGAAGACCTCTGATCATGTACTTAACTGTTTTAGAGAATTCAAGGGGGTGTGTTATGGGGCAGCATCACGAGTCTGGTCGAAAAGAGCATGCAATATACTACCTTAGAAAAAAGTTTACCGACTGTTAAATAAGATATTCACTGCTCGAGAAAACTTGTTGTGCTTTGGCATGGACTACTCGGCGACTAAGACAATATATGTTGACTCATACTACTCTATTGATCTCTAAGATGGATCCTATCAAGTACATCTTTGAGAAGCCAGCTCTCACCGGAAGAATAGCTCGATGGCAAATGATCTTAATTGAATATGATATCCAGTACACTACACAAAATGAAATCAAAGGAAGTGTGTTGGCAGATCATTTGGCACATCAAGCTATAGATGACTACCAATCTATGAACTTTGAATTCTCGAACGAGAATATCATGCTGATTGTGGATTGTGAAAAGTCTGGACTGTATGAAGGACCTGAGCAAGGATCCCGATGGACTATGGTTTTTGATGGAGCTTCCAACACACTAGGTAACGGAATTGGTGTTGTGATCATTTCCCTTGAAGGTTTCCATACGCCTTTTACTGCCAGACTTTGCTTCGACTGTACCAACAATATGGCCACGTACGTAGCATGCATCTTAGGACTTAAAGCTGATATTGACTTAAGAATAAAATTCTTAAGTGTATATGGAGACTCAGATTCGGTCATTAGTCAAGTTAAAGGAAAGTGGGATACAAAACATCCAAATCTTATCCCTTACAAAGAGCTTGTGCTAACCTTGATCTCGTACTTTGAAGAGGTTATTGTTGTACCCCAAAATTTTCCCTCTCATTTCTCAAAGGATCCTCCTAGACTCTCAGGCTTGCTTCTATCAAGTTTCAAGTCTTGGACTACAATTTCCCAAGAAAGACATTCACAAGGACAAAATGGGTAAAATTAGGGTTGTGTCTAAGAATGATCAAACTTTGATTTTTGACCTAATACCTAGCTTATTGGTTGGAAGCATGATTTCAAGAATCTGAGCGCGTCATTTTAACCTAGTTTCACATTTCAATTCATCTCCTGAGATTAGTGGATTGATAGACAAAATCAAGTCAATTGTACACTAAAAAGTAAAACTTTGACTTTTAGACCAAAGTTGAATCCCAAAAATCATATTTCATCAAGACATCCAAAATATGAAATTTGATCATCAAAATCAAGAAAGTCAAAAAATCCAACTTTTTCAAGACTTAGAAATTTTTCTAAGTTAAGTTCATTGCTTCATGGCATCTTGTCACTACAATTCAAAATAGTTTAAGATGTTATAAATAATTCAAGTTATTACAAAGTGACATTTTTGCAAGTTTACAAACCCTAAACTTTGTATTGTTTGGACTTTTTCCTTTGACTCAAAACCTTGCCACAATGCTTTGTCTTTGATAAAATGTGCATAAATTACTCCACAAACCAAACTTGTTTCATGCTGCAAACTATGTTGTCCAAATTATGGCTGAACAAAACGATATGCTACTTATTTGCATTGCCACAACACTCCAAAAAAACATGTTCATTTGATGTCCTGCAAAACCTTGTGCTATGTTGCACCACAAACCTGTCACAAAACCTATATATGTTGCCCTATACAGTCCAAAAAAACCAGTCTAAAACTGCTCTATGCAGTCTGCTCCAACCTACATCATAACAGCCACAAAATTGCACCAAAATGGAAAAAGAAAATTGTATGGAAAAAGCATCAAAGCAGTAGGAAAAAAACAGTTCAAAACAACTTATTGTGTTTCCCTCCTAAACCTCAGTCAAGGGGCTAAAAAAGGGGACTGGTTCATAAGACATAAGGGGGATTTTCATAGAGAGAAAAAGGAGAGAGAAGAAAAAACAGATTTTTTTGTTAAAACCAACTCATTCATAAAACCCAGTTCGTCCATAAAAGCTCTTGTTCATCTTTAACTCTGTTTGGACTCATCAAAACAGAAAAGATCCACAACCCACTATTATATAACCTTGCTAACCCTCCCATAAATCCAAAAAAAACACTTCATATCGCATAGATACTGCTCAAGCTCAAGAATAGTTTCTATAGTGCTCTTATTCTCAACTTCTAAACAAAAGATAATACTACATATACTTGACCATTGGGAGTTGATTCAACAACCTTTAACACAAAGAAAAGTCTAACAGATTCCTAGAGTTTCATTAAAGTCCACAAAGCATCTTGAAGGGTTTGAGACTCAAAACCGAAAGTGCAGTTACAAGGTAAGTTATCTCAACCTTGCATTTTCCATACATCATTGTTGGTTTATTTCTGAAGATAAGATGAAGTAATCATTACTCTTGAAGTTAGTCATTTCCTTCCTGTTTATTTTTATCATTTATATGTTGAAAACTGACTGACACATGCAAAAGAATGGTTCTAGAGGCAAAAAAACAGTAACATAGGTCGATACATACCCACATGGGTCGACTCATTCTAAGTGAAAAAACAGGGAATGAGTCGACACATGACCTTATGCATCGACTCATACTGCTATCCAGGTCCCAAAACAGAAAGATGGAATGTGCATGAGTCAACGCAAAATGCGTATTTTTCGACACAAGCAGGAAATGAGTCGATACATCCCATTATGTGTCGACTCATACTGAGTTGATTTTGTTTGGCAGGGGCAAGGAAAGTTATGTGTCGATGCATAACAGCATGTGTCGATACATAATAGTTCAAAATGCTATTTTTCTCTCCTTTTACACTATTTATGTATTATATATATATATATATATATATATATATATATATATATATATATATATATATATATATATATATATATATATATATATATATATATATATATATATATATATATATATATATATATATATACACTCCATTACTGTCCACTTATTCGATATGGTTGTAATAATTAGACACTTATTTCATCCCCATTTGCAAACTGTATCCCTATCCCCCTAATGATGTAATGCGTAGGATTTTAATTTCCGCAAGTTTACCGCTTTTCATATAATTGCTAGTAAGATAGGGTGTGTATGGCAAGATAAAAACAACCACTAGATAACCCTAATCAAAAACAAATTAACTTGAATCGAACACACTTTTCACACGCGCACCTCTAGGGTACCCTCGCTTGTTGCCTCGGAAACACAGTCATGTCCCTCGAATATGGGACGCTTTAGCAAAGACCCTTCGATAAAAAAGATTATAGTCCCTCGATGTTGCCTTCGGTAAAACAATCTAGTCCCTTAAGAAAATTGCTAAAGCGTCTCACAAGTTGCTTTCTAAGACTTTACGGTTGACCCACGCCCGTCCCTTCACATCCAACGATGGGGCTCCTTACCAAATAAATGGTAAGATAGCAACGTCTAAAGGTGGAGGAAAAGAACATTAAAGACCTTTTGAGTAGGTAGATTCGCTCCTAGTTGCTCGCTTGCTCACAACAAAACATTTTTACACTAACATTTTCATCTTGAAACATTTTCAAAAAAAAACATTCCACAAACACATCTTTGAACTATTTTCGAAACAACACTTTGTACGCGTTCTTATAGAAACGAGAACCATTACAAAAACATTTTAAAATTACTTTCAAAACCCACACCACAAGCACATTCAAACAAAAGCAAGTGATCTGGCAAGCAACTAAGAGCCCGTAGATAACTACGGATGAAAAGGGTGCTAATACCTTCCCTTTTCATAATCTACCCCCCAAACTCAAGAAAATATCTCTAAAGGTATTTCCTGTTCTTTTCAGCCTTTCCTTTTGGATAAAAGAAAAGTCAGTGGCGACTCTTGCTATCCGCACAATTGCTATCAAACGCAAAACAACCAAGTCAGTTCTCCCACCGTGTTACAGAACTGGTGACTCTGCTGGGGATAATAACTTAAAAGTGGGGTTACCTTAGGGCTAGATCACCTTTACTTGTTTTCTTTGTTTGACTTGTATGCTTTACATTATGGTTCTTTGTTTGGGTTTTCTTTGATCCTCTACCCGGATCTGGGACACCTTTTTAGGTAAGTAGCAATAGATTGTGGAAATTGTACGGCGTAGGCCGATATGGTTGATGTAATGGCTACATTAGTGTGACGCATTTGTTGATACTGATATCCCTTGTGTTGAATCGAGGAGAATACGGGGCCGCTGAGTGGTGTCATGAAGCACTAACTGACTTTAGAACCATAGTTGAACGACTTGACCATTAGGACGTAGTGAGATAATCGGTTTCGATGGAAAGCTGAAAATTGGTTGATACTCGATACTACACTCATTGAGATTGGACTTTTTGGATATCTCGGCCGCAAGAAAAGATTGATTATGCTGAGACAATGCCTAAAAGAAAAGTCGGTGATATTGAGATCCTTTAGAACCCGATTACTATTACTAGGACAGGTTGAGCCAACTAAATTTCAAGAGGGTACTTACCTATAAGACTCCATGCAAGCCTAAAACATAAGGACTTATTTACCTTGTGTGTATATGCTTACTTGTACATAACATCATACACATTCTCACTAACCATTTAAAGGATTTTGGAATTTATCTTTGTTTTTTGTTTTGTAGGCCATGAGCTCCGTCCGAAGGAACACCATCCGAATCAGCTTCGTAAAAGCACACCCTCAGCTCCAAGAGTTAGCATCGAGGGTGCAATGGGATCTTATACAAATGCAACTTTGATTTAATTCTTCTTCGTTGTATGAATAAGAAGGAAGTAGAGAAGATCGTGGAGGATATACATGAAGGTATCTTTGGAACTCACTCCAGTGGACATACTATGGCCAAGAAGATTTTGAGAGCTGGTTACTATTGGTCGACTATGGAAACTAATTGTCACCACCACTTGAAGACTTGCCATAAGTTCCAAATTTATGCCGATAAGGTTCGCGTATCTCCAGTTCCCTTGAATGTCATGATTGCTCCTTGGCTGTTTGCAATGTGGGGCATTGATATGATCGGAGAAATCAAGCCTACTACTTCTAATGGACATTGCTTCATTCTTGTCGCCATTGACTACTTTACCAAGTGGGTTGAAGCAGCTTCATTTTCCTCAGTAACCAAGAACGTCGTAGCCTGATTTATCAAGCATAACCTCATATGTCAGTATGGCATCCCTGAGAGGGTCATCACTGACAATGGTACCAATCTCAATAATGCCATGATCACTGAACTCTGCGTGTAGTTTAAGATCAAGCATCACAACTCTTCTCCATAGAGACCTAAGATGAATGGCGCAGTGGAAGTTGCCAACAAGAACATAAAGAAGATTGTGAAAAAGTTGGTTGTGACCTATAAAGACTGGCATAAGATGCTACCATTTTCCCTTCATGGATATCATACTTCGGTGAGAACATCAACTGTGGCAACCCCTTTCTCTTTGGTCTATGGCATGGAAGTTGTCCTGCCTGTCGAAGTTCATATTCCTTCTCTAAGGATTATGAAATAAGCATACTTAGACCAAGGCGAATGGATTCAGACTAGGTTGGATCAATTGAAATTGATTAACGAGAAGAGGCCGGTTGTTGTCTGTCACGGTCATATGTACCAGAAGCGCATGATTAAAGCTTTCAACAAAAACATCAAGCATCGGGTATACCAGGCTGGCGACTTGGTAATAAAGCGCATCATTCTACCACAAGGCGGTCCCAGGGGGAAATGGACTCCCACTTACGAAGGGCCATTTGTTGTCAAGAAAGTATTCTCGAGCAGTGTTATGATGCTAACCACTATGGACGACGAAGATTTCCTGCACCCTTTGAACGCGGACATAGTCAAAAAATATTATGCATAAGAATGACCCGCTAGGTTGACATACCTAGGCAAAAATAAGGGCATCCCGGCGAACCAAAAGGGTTCGGGAAACAATAAGGGATATATACATAAAGATGGTACACCTGGCAAGTCAAAAACCTGAAAAGGCGGCTTGGGCAAAAAAGGGTATCCTGGTGGACTGACAACCCAAAAGGGCGGTCCAGGAAAAAGTTAGGGATCAAAGCGTACGACTATGTCCCGTTGGATCACTTACAGCGAGCTTTATTACCAGGGTCAAAAGTTAAAATGGTACAAGACCAGTTCAATCAACTTCTTCCAATGGTAAAGGACGATATGTTTGAAGACATAGGGGTAATAGCAGAGTTAGAACCCAATGAGATCACTTTCACATGGCTATACATTTTGTTTTCACTTTGTATTCTTTTCATTTCACGACAACTTCCTCTTACTAGGATTTCCGTCTCTTTGTACAAAATCGCATGTTTATAGGCAAATTATCAATACAACTATAATTTAAAGTCCAAACTTTTTGTTTTTTTTTGTTTTGTTTACAAAAATGTACGATGACTAAAATTGAATGAGCATGTGCATATGAACATGATTAACTGTTAACAAATAAATAAGAACAGAAATAAGCATTTACTCAAAATTCTAGTAGCTGGGATGACACTCAAGTTGTCCATAAATCCCCAGTGAAGTCGCCAGAATCCCTTTCATAAGGTTATCCCCCGTGAAGTCGCCAGAGCCACCTCTATAAGATTATCCCCATATAATAGTCTTCACAAATAAGGGTACATTCCCCACAATCTCCCCAGCAGATCACTCTAACAAATAAAGGAGTGTAATAGTTTCCCTGTTAAATCTCCCCACGGAGTCCCAATAAGTACAATTCATGAAATTCTCTTCCCCAGTTGAGTCTGGTCCTCCAAAACTAAAAAGAGACTTTGCAGAGTTTCTTCTCTCCGGCAAATTCAATTCCCCTAAGAGAGTTAGTTTCCTTAGTAGAGCACTTCTCCATCAACAGGGGTTTATTTCCCTAACAGGGTTTATTTCCCAACAGACTACAAATTCCCCAGTCTGAGTCTATCACTGACAAAATTCCTCTCCCCAGTAAAGGTGCCACTATCCTCAAAGAGTTGCTGAAAGACTTGGAGTCTGACCAGATACCAGTTAACTTTATCTTCCCCAAACGAGCCGGAAGTTTAACCATCTCTTTTATCCCCGGTCAGGGTATATAATAATTAAACTCCCCAATAGAACAACGGACGACCAATGATCGTAAAACTCTACTCCCCAAATAGAAATCAATACATTCCCTATAGATTTTCCTCAAACAAGTAACCAGGAATCCTCAGCGGAAGCATTCTAGACAAGATTGAAGATACACATACTCTTCATCCCCAATAATAGTCAGGGATTTATTTTCAAAGATCAATACACTACACATTCATTCATCCTAACATATGAATATGAAATGCATATAGCACAATCTCATTTATTTTGAGAACATAACCGTGCAATGCATTTCATACATCATGGCATTCCATACAACTAACTCATTACCTTTTCAGGAAAGATCAATCAATAGACTGATATCATCAACAAATCCTCAAAGCATATTGTAAAAGATGGGGCAAATATCTTCATGATGAACACTCCCTTCAAACATCTGCTGGCTCGGATTAAATAGACCAAAGATTTATTCTGATACTTGTCTCAGTAGACCTTTTTCTGGCTCAGATTAAATCAACCAAAGATTTATTCTGATACTTCTCTCAGTTAAAGATTTTAAGACATCTGGTGGCTTGGATTAAATTGACCAAATATTTATTATGATACTTCTCTCAGTAGACATTTTTATAGCTCATATTAAATCAACCAAAGATTTATTCTGATACTTCTCTCAATTAAAGATTTAAAGACATTTGTTGGCTCAGATTAAATCGACCAAAGATTTATTCTGATACTTCTCTCATTAGACCTTTTTTTGGCTCAGATTAAATCAACCAAATATTTATTATGATACTTATCTCAGTTAAAGATTTAAAGACATCTGCTGGCTCGGATTAAATCGACCAAAGATTTAAATCTGATACTTCTCTCAGTAGACCTTTTTCTGGCTCAGATTAAATCAATCAAATATTTATTCTGATACTTCTCTCAGTTAAAGATTTAAAGACATCTGCTGGCTCGAATTAAATCGACTAAAGATTTATTTTGATACTTCTCTCAGTAGACCTTTTTCTGACTCAGATTAAATCGACCAAAGATTTATTCTGATACTTCTCTCAGTTAAAGATTTAAAGACATCTGTTGGCTCGGATTAAATCGACCAAAGATTTATTCTGATACTTCTCTCAGTAGACCTTTTTCTGGCTAATATTAAATCGACCAAAGATTTATTCTGATACTTCTCTCAGTTAAAGATTTAAAGACATCTGCTAGCTCAGATTAAATCGACCAAAGATTTGCTCTTATACTTATATTAGTAGACCTTTTTCTAGCTCAGATTAAATCGACCAAAGATTTATTCTGATACTTCTCCCAATTAAAGTCGAGCGTAGACTTAGTCTAATTTCTCTATGAACAAATACTTTGGATGGAATCTATAAGCCCATCTCTGAAGATTCTCCGTCACCTTACCAAATGGCATCTTTAAGCCCATTCCCGACATAATTAACAAATATTTTTACTTCGTGCACAGGCGAGTGCAAATTTTTGGGCACATAAGTGTTCAATCATCTTCTACCCTCAACTGAAGAATGGCGAACAAGCCAATCTAACTCTTCAGGTTTAAGAATATTTAATAGGGGCAACTGTTGTACCCCAAAATTTTCCCTCTCTATTTACAAGACATTTCTCATCAAAGATCTCAAATGCTCAAGGGTTCTCAAGAGTTTCATCAGATAAGCTCACCTCCTAAGCAGTGAGCCTCCAAATTAGAGTTTTGGTTTTCTCAAGGACAAATTGGACTTTTAATGCTTCAAATTACATTCATGGTTCATTATAGGTCTCTAATATTTCTCATACCAAGTTTCAAGCCTAGCATCACAAATTTGCTAAGTCAATTGCTCAGATGACTGAAAATTAGTTGTACTTGGTAAAAAGTCAACTATGGTCAACATACAATCAAATTTCATAATTTTTGTCCAACGTCAATATTTTTAAGTTATATTCATCATTTTATCAAGGGTTGATCGCAATTCCTTAAGAAAAGCACTCAAATCATCAAATGGGGCAAAATTGACCAAATTAGGGTTTTGACTAAGAATGACTGATCAGTGATTCTTGACCTAGTACATGACCTAATGACTTTAAGCATAATCTCAAGGACTAAAACACAACATGTTAACCCAATTTCATGGCTTAAATCATTTCTCAAGATCATTGGATTGATAGTTGAAATTTGATCAACTGATGAAAAGTCAACTGATACACAAAAAGTCAAACTTTGACTTTTTTATTCAACATTGAATTTCAAAGATCAAGATTCATCAAGACCTTCAAAAATATCAAACTTGATCATCAAGAATCAAGAAAGTCAAAAAGTCAACAAAAAAGTCAATATTTTCAAGACGAGGAAAATTCTAAGTGTTTTTTACCTTGATAATTTCACTACTTCATGACAATTTTTCACCAAGATGCAAGATGATTCAAGGAAAACTTTCAACATGAAAGTTGTATATCTTGATGAATTCTACAACTTTGTCCCTTAGGGTTGATGTCCAAAAAATGCTTAGATTTGAAGACTTAAGCTCATAAAGTCATGACATTTTTCATAAAACACTTAGTGAAAATTTTAGCAAGTTTAGGTAGATTTTTGACCTAACTTCTTGACCAATTTTCACCTAGTTCCAAGATGATTTAGCTAAAATGTTCAACATGAAGGTTGTATAAAAAATTTCTAGCTTTCTAAAATGTCCAAGAACTTGAAGAGATCATTTTTGAGCTAGGAGATTCGAAGAGATGAAGTTGGGCATCCATTCTTGAATTACAAGTCATTTTCTTGATGAACACATAACCAAATCCCACAACTATGCTGCATAATCTTACTTTGCAGGCCTCTTGACTTGCAAATATATCCATAATCAGATGTTTACTTAACTAATTGAGCTATGATCCAAGAGCTTAAGCCATTGTCCAATTGATCCTTCCATTAATGGAACAAAGTTCACACTTCCATTTTGGAAAAGTGACTTTAACCATAATGTCAACTCTCCTTGAACCCATACATTATTGTTTCTGACTCCAAAACATTTTAAAGCAAGAAGAAATATATCCAAAGCCTTCTAACCACCCTACAAGTCCTTGAACCATGCATTGGAACTATGTTTGTCAAGCTTGCTTCAAAAACAAGTTTCAAGACCATAACATGTGATTCCTTATTTCTGATCAATAGAGCCTTCAAAACCTTTCCTCTATAAATAGAGGAGCTATTTGCAAGCCAAGACACGAATTTACAAGCCCTCAAACTCCCTCAAACCAGAATTTGCATAAAAACCCCCATAGCTTGTCACTTCTGACCTTGAACTTCCATCTCACCATCCACTCATGCATTTCCTCTCCAAATCAATCACAAAGCTTCCATACATCATATACAACTCATTCACATCCCTGTTTCGCAACTGTAACTCCATCTTCAACATCTTCCAACTCAAAAGCTCAACTCTGCAACTTGACTTCTCCAGCACGATTCAGGAACTTTCAACACAAAGTAAGAGTTGCATTAGCTTCCTAGGAGTCCAGTGAAGCTATCTAGATCATCACCACACCTCCAGGGTTGCTCAAACTCCATACACGATTTCCAGTTTTGAGGTAAGTTTTCTCAACTTTGAACTCTCTCTACAAGCATCATTAATGGTTACTTTGTGAATAAAAAATGTAGACATCATAGCGCTGAAGCTAACCATGCCCTTAGTTTTCATTTATGTTGCCCGAGTGATGCGAATTTTGAGTTTAAACTTTCTGAAAAGATTTGGTTTTATTTTGTACCAACAGAAATTAATGTTCATCTTTGATTTATAGTTTAAGTTGTTTACATGGTTGAATTCGTATTGAAAAATGGAGCAAGTTTCATGTTTACATTTTCTAATTTGGTTGCGAAATGAGGAAGCTACAAAATTCAAAAATGGTGTTGGAGATGTTGGCGCGAGGTTAGGGATGAAGTTCCATTAGGAAGAGGTTTATTTTTATATTTATTACAAGTTGTATTACTCACGGATGATACAGCCACCTCAGTGGCAGGAGAAGCGCGCGTAAGGCATTACCCTATAGGGACCTGGGTTCGAGCCCCAATGGTACCTTTTTGTTTTTTTCATGTTTTCCTTGCAGATTCAGTGCATCAAGCATAGCGTGTGTACCATACATCCTCATGACTGGACCATTTGATCATTGGACAAGTAAATCTAACACTCTACAATGCAGGACTATGGTGCATCATCACAGGCCATCCACACTTGAACATTAGGCGCTTGGATTCTGTTTTGGGCCTAGACTGAATTTATTTCCAAATACGCCCCTTTTACTAAACACCCAAGCCCAATTCCATTTATTTATTTTTCTGACTCAAGACAAAAACGTGACTTGGGCCTTTTTGCTAACTTTTAACCACCTTTTTTTACTTTTAACCCTTTATCCATTTATTTTTAATTTCTATACTTTATTTATTTATTTATTTTTATTTAACCCAAAATATAAAAATATATTTTATTAAATAATTAAATCAAAAATATTTTAATGTGAATATTTTTTTTATTAAATTAAATTTTATTATTTCTTTTACATTATAGAATATTTTCTTAATTAACATTAATAACAATTATTTTCTAAACAAATTTATTTAGACTTAGGTTTAATTTTATTTTAATTAACTTAAATTTTAGGTAATCAATTAACTTTTCTTGTAATTAAATTAATTAGCTTAATTAGGTTAATTACTAAAACTTTTTTCTATCAAAAACCCTAGAAAACAATTTCTTTTTCTTATCCATCTTTACATTTTTGTACATTCTATCTTTATTCATGTACAATGGTTTGTAATAGATAATTACGTTTATTGCTTTCTTCCCCTATTCACAAAATTGTACCCCCCCCCCCCCCATTCCCAAAGCCTTGTAATAGCGTAGGATATTTAAGTTCCACAATTTATCGCTTTCCTTATTTTTGTTAGTAATTAGGGTTTGCATGACAAGACTTAAAATCAAACCTAGCAAAACCCTAATTCAAAGATAAAATACTTGAAAACAAAACACTTTGCACACTTGCACCTCTAGAGTTAACCTCACTTGTTGCTTCAGATATAAACAGCCATGTCCCTCGAACGTGGGATGTTTTAGGAAAGACCCTCGATTAAAAGATCGTAGTCCCTCGATGACTCTTCAATGTTTCCTTCAATAAACGATATTAGTCCCTTACGATAATTGCTAAAATATTCTACAAGTTGCCTTCTATGATTGTACGATGATCCATGCCTATCCCTCACATCCAATGATATAGCTTCTTACTAACTAATCGTAGACAAGCACTATCTAAAGGAGGAGGAAAAGAACAAAGACTTTTTGAGTAGTTAGGTTGATCGTAATTGCTTGCTCACAAATAAAATCATTTTCACACCTCACACTTTCAAAATAATTTCCAAAACAAACATTTTGTATACATTCTCAACGATACGAGAATCATTATAAAATTGCCTTACATTGGCATCTTCAAAACATATTTCCAAACACTCCTTTTCAACAAATATTTTCAAAACCAACACTTTATATACATTCTCAACGATACGAGAGTCATTACAAAGTTTTATGTATGAAGGCATTTCCAAAATATTTCCAAAACAAACATTTTGTATACATTCTCAACGATACGAAAATCATTGCAAAATTACAATTTTCAAAAACATCTTCAAAATATTTTCAAAATTACACAAACACAAAGCAATTCAAAGTGAGCTAGCAATTAAGATCTCGTAGATAACTACGGATGAAAAGGGTGATAACACCTTCCCTTTTCATAACCTACCCATCGAACTCAAGAAAATTCTCAAAAGGTCTTTCCTGTTCTTTTCACCCTTTTCTTTATATGATAAAAGAAAAGTCGGAGGCGACTCTTGCTATCCGCAATATTTGCGATAAAACATAAAACACCCAAGTCAGTTCTCCCACCATATTAAAGATATTTGCCCAACCTATTCCTGCTTGCTCAAACGCCCATAGATTTATGGGGCAGGTGCGGTTACCTCTACATTACATGAAAAGCTGAAGTACCCATTGAAGGGGAAGATTGTCACAATCTGTGGAGAGGAAGAATATATGGTCAGTCATTTGAATTTCAAATATGTAAAATTGGATGGTGAATTCATTGAAACTCCTTTTCAGACATTTGAGGTAATCCATCTAATGATTGTTGTTGCTAAAGCTACTCTTGCTACTCCTAAGATTTCCAAGGACACCCCGAGAATGGCCTCTCTGAAGGATGCTAGGGTTATGGTAGAAGATGGAGGTTGCACTATTTGCGGATAACTTCCTGACATCCCCTACAAATCTAACAAATTTGGATTGGGTTTCACTTTAAAGGATCAAAAGGAGGTTCGACATGTTTATGTTGGAGGAGCACATTTCCATATTAGCAACAATGGAGTCAATACTCTGGAAGAAACTAACAGTGATGGTGACTTTGACGACTGGATATTCCTAACTACTGATGGTGGACTCAACAAATGGATGGCTAAAGACTTTGTATTAATTTCCTTCAGCAAGGAGTAATTGTTATTTCCTATTTTTATTGCTTTAAGAAGTTTGTCTGTATAGTTTCTTTTAAAACAATGACTTTAAACCTTGTGCCTTGCCCGGGGCACAATGGTCCATTTGTTAAGGGTTATCATTTCATATATCATATGCTCATTTAATAAAAACATTGGATAATTTTGCATTCAAATTTTGCGCTCCTTGTCTTTCTTTTACTTTACTGCATTTTCAAATAGCCATGTGACATTACATGCACACACACACATTTGCAGATCCACATCCACTCCGGATCTCATTGGCAACAATTCTGCTATTGTCATTTATGACTTTAAAAATCAAAACTATCAAGCCGAAGACGAAGGTGAAGAAGATTGTGAGATACCTGAAGAACTTGTCGGACTCCTGATACAAGAGGAAAAGGCTATCCAACTGCACGAAGAACCGGTCGAAGTGATAAACTTGGGTACTGAGGCAGATAAGAAAGAAGTCAAGATTGGTGCCAACCTGGAAGACAGTGTCAAGAGCATATTGGTTCAGATGTTACACGACTATGTTGAGGTATTCGCTTGGTCATACAAAGACATGCTAGGGCTCGATACTGATATCGTGGATCGTTGTCTGCCAATGAAAGAGGGTTGTTCTATGATCAAACAAAAGGTTCGTCGCATACGTCCTGATATGTCAGAGAAGATCAAGGTTGAGGTAATGAAATGGTTCAATGCAGGTTTCTTGGCAGTGATTTCGTATCCCCAATGGGTTGCAAATGTTATTCCAGTACCAAAGAAATATGGTAAGGTTCGTATGTGTGTAGACTACGGGGATTTAAATAGGGTGAGCCCCAAAGATGATTTCCCATTACCACATATTGATGTCATGGTTGACAACACTGTTCAACACAAGGTATTCTCTTTCATGGATGGCTTCTCGAGTTATGACCAAATCAAAATGGCACCTGAAGACATGGAGAAAACTACCTTTGTCACACAATGGGGCACCTTCTGTTATAAGGTCATGCCTTTTGGGGTGAAGAACGCAGGTGAAACTTATCAAGGGGCTATGGTGGCTTTATTTCATGACATGATTCATCATGAGATAGAAGTATATGTTGATGACATGATAGCAAGGTCACAAACTGAGGAAGAACACCTTGATCATCTACACAAGCTGTTTGAAAGGCTGAAGAAATACAAGTTGAGGTTGAATCCAAACAAATGCACCTTTGGGGTAAGGTCTGGAAAACTCCTAAGTTTTGTTGTCAATGGTAAAGGTATTGAGGTCGATCCTGCCAAAGTTAAAGCTATCCAAGAAATTCCAGCTCCCCGTACTGATAAGGAGGTTAGAGGTTTCTTAGGATGACTCAATTACACTGACAGGTTCATCTCTCACTTGACTGCTACTTGTGAACCAATTTTCAAGTTGTTGAAGAAAGATCAAGTAATCAGATGGAACGAAGATTGTCAAATGGCTTTTGATAAAATCAAGGAGTACTTACAAGAACCTCAAATTCTGATGCCACCAGTTGAAGGAAGACCTTTGATCATGTACTTAACCGTGTTAGAGAATTAAGTGGGTGTGTTTTGGGGCAACATGACGAGTCTAGTCAAAAAGAGCATGCAATATACTACCTTTGCAAAAAGTTTACTGACTGTGAAATAATATATTCACTGCTCGAGAAAACTTGTTACGCTTTGGCATGGGCTGCTCGCCGACTAAGACAGTATATGTTGAATCATACTACGGTTTTGATCTCTAAGATGGATCCCATCAAGTACATCTTTGAGAAGCCAACTCTCTCCAGAAGAATAGCCCAATGGAAAATGATCTTAACTGAATACGACATCCAGTTCACTAATCAAAAATCAATCAAAGGAAGTATGATGGCAGATCATTTGGCGCGTCAAGTTATAGATGACTATTAGTCTATGCACTTCGAATTCCCGGATAAGAATATCATGCTGATTACAGATTGTGAAAAGCCTGGACTATATGAAGGACCTGAGCAAGGATCTTGATGGACTATGGTTTTTGATGGAGCTTCCAATGCACTGGGTAACGGAATTGGTGTTGTGATCATTTCCCCTGAAGATTTCCATACGCATTTCACTGCCAGACTTTGCTTTGACTGTACCAATAACATGGCTTAGTACGATGCATGCATCTTAGGTCTTAAAGCTGCTATTGACTTGAGAATCCAATTCCTGGGCGTGTATGGGATTCAGCCTTGGTAATCAGTCAGGTCAAGGGAGAATGGGATACAAAACATCCAAATCTTATCCCTTACAAAGCACTTGCTAACCTTAATACTGTACTTTCAAGAGATTACCATTGAACATATCCCAAGGGGAGAAAATCAGTTGGCAGATGCTTTAGCTACCATGTCATCCATGTTTAAGATCAAATGGGACAACAAAGCTCCCATAATTACTATGGAAAGATTTAACGAACCGGCGCACTGGTATGACATTGACACTAATGGAGTAGAGGAGAAGCCTTGGTTTTACAAAGTGAAACGATATCTTGAAGCTCAAGAATATTCTAAAGGGGCGTCAATCAATGACAAGAAATTCCTACGGAGGTTCTCTGCCAAGTTCTTCCTGAGCAATTGGATTTTGTACAAGTGCAACCATGATTCAACTCTCTTTCATTGCATGGACAACAAGGAAGCAGAGAAAATTATGGAGGACATGCACGAAGGCATCTTTGGTACTCATTTTAGCGGACATACCATGGCCAAGAAGATTCTGAGAGATGGTTAGTATTGGTCGACCATGGAAACTGTCTGTCATCACCACTCTAGGACTTGCCATAAGTGCCAGATCTATGCTGATAAAGTTCATGTGCCTCCAGTTCCTTTGAATTTCATGACTACTCCTTGGCAATTTGCAATGTGGGGCATTGATATGATCGGGGAAATCAAGCCTACTGCCTTTAATGGACATTATTTCATTCTTGTTGTCATTGACTACTTTACCAAGTGGGTTGAAGCAGCTTCATTTGCCTCAGTTACCATGAACATTGTATCCTGATTCATCAAGCATAACCTCATATGTCGAAATGGTATCCCTGAGAGAATCATCACTGACAATGGTACCAACCTCAACAACGCCATGATCACTGAACTCTTCACACAATTCAAAATCAAGCATCACAACTCTTCTCCATATAGACCTAAGATGAATGGCATAGTGGAAGCCACCTACAAGAATATAAAGAAGATTGTGCAAAAGATGGTGGTTACCTACAAAGACTGGCATGAGATGTTACCATTTTCTCTTCATGGCTATCGTACTTTAGCGCGAACATCAACTAGGGAAACCCCATTCTCTCTAGTATATGGTATGGAAGTTGTCCTGCCTGTCAAAGTTCAAATCCCTTCTCTAAGGATTATGAAAGAAGTAGACTTAAACGAAGACGAGTGGATTCAGACTAGGTTGGATCAGTTGAGTTTGATCGATGAAAAGAGGTTGGCGGTTGTCTGTCATGGTCAGATGTATTAAAAACGTATGATCAAGGCATTCAACAAGAAGGTCAAGCATCGAGTATACCAGGCTGGTGACTTGGTAATAAAGCGCATCATTCTACCACAAGGTGATCCCAGGGGAAAATGGACTCCCACCTACGAAGGGCCATTTGTTGTCAAGAAAGTATTCTTGGACGGTGCTATGATGCTAACCACTATGGACGGCAAAGATTTTCTGCACCCTGTGAATGCGGACATAGTCAAAAAATACTACGCATAAAAGTGACCCGCTAGGTTGACATACCTAGGCAAAAATAAGGGCATCCCGACGAACCAAAAGGTTTGAGGCAAAAATTAGAGATATATAGAAAAGATTGTACACCTGGCAAGTCGAAAACCTGAAAAGGCGGCTTGAGCAAAAAAGGGTATCCTGGTGGACTGAAAACCTGAAAGGGAGTTCCAAGCAAAAATTAGGGATTAAAAGCGTATGACTATGTCCCGTTAGATCACTTACATGCAAGATTTATTACCAAAGTAGAAAGTTTAAATGGTTCAATCAACTTCTTCTGATGGCAAGAGACGAGATGTTCGGAGAGTGTTGTACCCCAAAATTTTCCCTCTCACTTATCAAGAATTTACTCACAAGATCTCCTTGGGCTCAAGACTGCACTAGGGTTTGATCAACTCAAGACACCTCCTTATGCACTGATGACCAAAATTAGGGTTTGAGTTTGCACAAGGACATTTGAACTTTCAATGCCTCATATGACTTTCATGGATCCTTATGGACTCCCAAGATTAATTATGCCAAGTTTCAAGCCTTGAATCACATTTTTGCTCAGTTAATTGAGCAGTTGACCTAAAAATCAACTGTATTTGGGAAAAAGTCAACCATGGCCAATTTACAGTCAAACTTCATAATTTTTTATCCATACCAACATTTTAAACTTATATGTATCATTTGATCATATTTTGACTACAACTCCTCAGAGAATTTGATCAAATCTCCAAAAGGGCAAAATGGTCAAAATTAGGGTTTTGACTGAGAAGGGACAATTTCTGATTTTTGACCTAGAAAATGGTCAATTGGTTTAAGGAATGATCTCAAGAGTCCAATTGCATCATTTTTGCCTAATGACATGGTTCAAAACATTGCAAGTCCATTGGATTGACAGATGAATTTTGCAGTCAACTTATCAAAAGTCAATTGTACATTGAAAAGTCAAACTTTAACTTTTTGGTCAAATTCAAGTGCCAAAGATCACAATTCATCAAAACATGTAAAAATATGAAACTTATTCATCACGAAATCAAAAAGTCAATATTTCATTTTGAAAAGTTAAAATTTCTAAACTTAGAAATTTTTCTAAGTGTTGGAAATTTCATGTTTTTTCATAACTTTGAGCCAAATTTTCACCATGATGCAAGATGATTCAAGAGAAACTTCCAACATGAAAGTTGTAGATCTCCGAAATCTACAAATTTTATTTACACAACTCCTTCCAAATATGATTGGATCTTAAGTTATAATTTTATGAACATGTGGCCATGAAACTAAACACTTAGTGAAATTTTGCCCTAATTTGGTCAGGATTTTGACCTAACTTCATGGCACTTTTTCATATAGTTCCAAGGGGAATCTTCAAAAGCAATTCAAATATGGATTGTATAGCACATTTCAAGCTTTTCAAAATGTACAAGAACTCCTTGAGATCATTCTTGAGGATGGAGAATCGAAGAGATGAAGTTAGGGTTTTGTCACTTGAATTACAAGTCATTTTTTATGAACACATGAACCAAATCCATGCTAGGCTGCATAATCTTTGATTTGTAGGCCTCAAACTTGTTTTTCACTCCATAATTAAATGTTTACACATCTGTTAGGGCTTTTATCTAAGCAATTGAGCTATTGTCCAAGTTGCATTTCCATTTATGGCACAAAGTTAACAATGTCATTCTTGTAAAGCAAGCTTTTTGCATAAAGTTCACATTGAGCCTATAACTTGTTCCCTCTGATCACACTCCATCTACAAAGTCATAAGCAAGCTTTTTTAAAGCATAACCACTCTATCTTAGCAAGTACACAAGGCATGGAAACTTGTTTTGTCAAAAAATCACATGTTTAACTTAAACATGTAAATTTGAATTCTGATCAAGTAGAGCACTTCAAACTTGTTGCTTATAAATAGAGTCACTATTTGTGAGCTAGGACAGGAGCTTGAACACCCTGAAATACACCAAAACTCTCTCAAATCATAAATTTCCCAAAAACTCCATTGTTGCACAGTTTCTGACCTTGAACATCAAACTCCCATTTCCCTTGTGTGTTTCTTGGCCTTTTAGTTTCTAAAGCTTCCTTATATCAAATACAACTCATCCCTATCCTTATTCCAGAACTGTAACACCATTTACAATGACTTCCATAACCAAAAAACAGAGTCTGCAACTTGACTTCTCCAAGTCATTTAAGCCACTCTCAACTTGAGCAAACCATTGCATTAGCTTCCTAGGACTTCAAGGAAGCTAACCTGATCATCACCATCACTTGAAACAAGCTCAAACTCCAAACACAATTTCCAGTTTTGAGGTAAGTTTTCTCAACTTGAAACTCTTCATACAGGCATCATCAATGGTTTATTTATGAATAAAACATGTAGATATCATTGCCCTGAAGCTAACAATGTCCTTAGTTTCCATTAATTTTGCTTAAACTTAGAGAATTTTGAAACTGAAATTTCTGAAATTTTTAGGGTTCAGATTAGGGCCATTAAAATTCTTGCTTATCTTTGATCTATAGTTTTAATACTTTACATTTCTGGAATCGTGAGAAAATTTGCTACAAGTTTCATGTTTACAGTTTTCATTTTTGATGAGAAATGAGAAAGTTGCAGATGGTTTGGCTGGAGGTTGAAGATGAAGTCTTCAGAACACGTTTTGCCTTACATATTTATTGTTTCATTTGTATTAACGGATGTATAGCCACCCCAATGGTAGAAGCGCGCGCGCCTGTAACTTATGGGACATGGGTTCGAGCCCCAGTGGTACCCTTTTCATTTTTTTCTTCATATTTTGACAATTCTGACTTTTTTTTTGTTTGGCAACCGTTGGGCCCTTTGGGCCTGGATTATTTTTTTGTGTTTGCTAGCTGACCTCCACATTGACTCTTGGCACCCCCTGACCCAATTTGTTTATTTATTTATTTATTTATTTACTTATTTATTTCATTTATCTTTTCTTAAATATATTTTTTTTATAAATACAAAAAAAAACATAAAATACAAAAATGATATACTTATATTTTGACTTATTTTATTTTATTTTTCTCATAAAAAATATTTTTATTTATTATACTTTATTTATTTTATTAAATAATCTTGTAAACTTAATTAATATTATGTTTTTATTTTTTTACTTTTCACACATTTTAAAATACATTATTTTATATATAAAAAAAAAGATTAAAAATAACTTATAATGATATAAATATTTTCAAGATAAAAATACCAAAAACATTTTTCTTAAATTTATTTCCTTTTAATCAACTAAATAGAATTAGGGTTTTATTCAAAAATATTTTCTTAATAAATTGAAACTTAACTAACTATTTTCTTTATTTAATTAGGTTAGGACAAAATCTTTTTTTCATGAAAACTAAACAAAATTCATTTTCTCTACATTTTGCATCCTTGTACATTTATTCATTTTTATACTTTGTATTTATTCAATTCCTTGTATATTCATATCAATTCAATATGGTTGTAATAGACTAATTAGGTTTAAATTCTTACAATCCCCATTCATGAATTTGTACACACCTCTCCCCACAAATGTTGTAATAGCGTAGTAACTTTAAATTTCGCAATTTATCGCTTTTATATAACATGTTAATAATTAGGGTTTGTATGGAAAGACTAAAACCAATACTTAGAAAACCCTAATTCAAGACAAAAACAAGCATGAAAACAATACACTTACACATAAGCACCCCTAGGGTTATTCCACTTGGTTGCCTTATACAAAATGGCCATATTACGCATGTAAGGTATCTTAGCAAAAAAATACAAGATCATAGTCCCTCGATGACGCTATCTAAGTTGCCTTACAAATGATCTTAGTCCCTCCAAAAGAATGCTAATAACCTTGCAACATTGCTAATCATGGTTATACAATGACCCACGCCCGTCCCATTTACATCCAAAGATAGGGTTGCTAACCAAATTAATGGTAAGACAACAGTGTCAAAGGAAAAGAAAATGAACAAGAAAGACATTTGAGTAGGTAGATTGCTCCTAATTACTTGCTCCATTTCAAAACAAATATCCTTGCTATTTTCAAAACAAACACTTACACTTTCAAACATCTTACAAACTTGAATACATTTTCAAAAGATCAACATCTTTGTATACATTCTTACGAACGAGAATCATTACAAAGATTTCCTAAACAATGGCCTCTTTACAAAATACTTTCAAAAACCACACAAAGCACAATTTCAAACAAAAGCAAGTGATCTAGCAAGTAACTAAGAGCCCATGGATAACCATGGATGAAAAGGATTCTAATACCTTCCCTTTTCATAATCTACCCCCGGGACTAAAGAAATAATCTCAAAGGTCTTTCCTGTGCTTTTTCACCTTTCCTTTTGGATAAAAGAAAAGTCTGTGGCAACTCTTGCTAACCGCAACATTTGTGATCAAACGCAAAACACCCAAGTCAAATCTCCCACCGTATTACAAAGACATAGGGGCAATAGCAGAGTTTGGAACCCATTGAGATCACTTCCACATGGCTATACATTTTGTTTTCACTTTGTACTCTTTTTGTTTCACGGCGACTTCCTATTACTAGGATTTCTGTCTCTTTGTACAAAATCACCTATTTATAGGAAAATTACCAATACAAATACGTCTTAAAGTTCAAACTCTTGGTGTTTTCTGTTTTGTTTGCAAAAACATCCAATGACTAAATTAAATGAACATATGCATATGCACATGATCAACTATTAACAAATATACGCATAAGAACACGAATAAGCATTTACTCAAGATTCTAGGAGCTAGAATGACACTTAAGTTGTTCATACATCCCCACATAGCTACTTCTATGAGATTATCCACATGGAGTAATCTTCACAAATTCATCCCTAATAAAGGATACATTCCCCACAATTTCCCTACAGAATTCCAATCAGCACAACTCATGGGGATTCTCTTCCCAGGTTGAGTTTGAAAACTGTAAAACCCCTGCAAATTTCTTCTCTCTAGCAAAATTCAATTCCCCCAAGAGAGTTTGTTTCCTCAGTAGAATATTCTAATAGGGTTTATTTCCCCAACAGAATATAATTTCCCCAGCTTACCATAAATCACTGATAAAATTCCTCTCCCTAGTGAAGTCACCATAATCCCCAGTCAGAGTGTACAAAAATTATCCTCCCTAGACGAGTCAGAAGATTATCCATCTCTTTTATCCCCTGTAAGGGTGTACAAAAATTATCCTCCCCAGAGGAGTCGAGAGATTATCCATCTATTTTATCCCCAGTCAGGACATATAAGAATTAAATTCCCCAGTAGAGCCATGAATGACTAATGTTCCTAAACTCGACTCCCCAAGTAGGAAGTCAACATCCCCTGCAGAGTTTCCTCAAACAAGTAAACAGGAATCCCCAGCAGAAGCATTCTAGAAAAGATCGAAGATTCACATACTCTTCATCCCCAACAATAGTCAGGGATTTATTTTCCCAGAAAAAGATACTACGCGGGTCTACAAATACACTTCAACAACATTTCACATTCATATTTCATAGCATATGCATACGAAACACATATAGCACAATCTCATTTATTTTGAGAACATCATCACACAATGCATTTCATACATCATGACATTGCATACAGCTAACTCTTTACCTTTTCAGGAAAGATCAATCAACATACGAATATCACCAACAATTCACAAATAGGTCCAAGATTAATTCCTAAAACAATATGGAGCAACTATCTACGAGACCAGGTTAGAGATTAATTCCCAAAATAAGACGGGGCAACTATCTCAATAGCCAACAAAAAGCAGGTTCCAGAATAACTCCTGAAATAAGATAGGGCAACTATCTGTGACAAACTGATTGTAGATAAATTCCTGAAACAAGACAGGGCGACTATCTACATGAATAGATTGAAGATTAACTCCTGAAACAGGACGGGGAAACTATCTTCCTTCCTCTTTGACCAGATAAAGATCAATTCCCGAAACAGGACGGGGCAACTATCTTTATCACCAATAGTACAAACTAATTATAGTTCAATTCCCAAAATAGGACGGGGTGACTATCTACATGAACAGATTGAAGATTAAGTCCTGAAACAGGACGAGGAAACTATCTTTATTTCTTTATGGTCAGATAAAAATCAATTCCTGAAACAGAACGGGTGACTATCTTTATCATCGATGGTATGAACTCCCGAAACTGGACGGGTTTACCAACAAACTGATTATAGATCAATTCCCGAAACAGGACGGGGCGACTATCTATATGATAAGCAGCTACTCAAACACCTTTCCCAGAAGTTCATTATGGAAATCACTCTTCAGATACAATCGAGCGTAGACTCATTCTAATGCTTCTATCAATAATTACCTATGGATGGAATCTATAAGCCCACCTTCATCTCCTCTCCAAATGGCATCTCTAAGCCCATTCCCGATATAATCAACAAACAGTTTTACTTCATGCATAGGCGAGTGCAAATTTCTGGGCACTTAAGTGTTCAATCATCTTCCACCTTCAAGTCGTGAATGGCGAACATGAAAATCAAACTCTTCAGGTTTAAGAAGATTGAACAGGGGCAGCTGTTGTACCCCAAAATTTTCCCTCCCTTCTCTGCAAGACGTTTCTCACAAAAGATCTCAAATGCTCAAGGATTCTCAAAGAGTTGACCAGACAAGCTCACCTTCTAAGTATTGAGACCACAAATTAGGGTTTTGGTTTTCAAAAGGAAAATTGGACTTCTAATTCCTCAAATTACTTTCATGATTCATCATAGACCTCCAATAATTCTCATGCCAAGTTTCAAGTCTTGCATCTCAAAATTGCTTAGTCAATTGCTCAGATGATTGAAAATCAATTGTATTGGTTAAAAAGTTAATTGTGATCAATATATAGTCAAACTTCAAGATTTTTGGCCAACATAAACATTTTGAAGTCATATTCATTATTGATCAAGATTTGATCATAATCCCTCAAGAAAGCATTCAAATCACCAAAGGGGCAAAATTGACCAAATTAGGGTTTTTATTGAGAATGACTGATCATTGACTTTTGACCTAATACATGGACTAATGACTTGAAGCATGATCTTAAGGACTAAAACGCGATATCTTGACCTAATTTCATGGCTCAAATCATTTCTGAAAATCAAGGGATTGATAGTTGAAATTTGGATTAACTGATGAAAAGTTAATTGACACACAAAAGTCAAACTTTGACTTTTTGGTCAACATTGAATTTCAAAGATCAAGATTCGCCAAGACATTCAAAAATGTCAAACTTGATCATCAAGAATCAAGAAAGTCAACAAAAGTCAAGATTTCCAATACTTAGAAAAATTCTAAGTGTTCTTGACCTTGATAATTTCACTACTTAATTTCACTACTTCATGACAATTTTTCACCAAGATGCAAGATGATTCGAGGAAAACTTTCAACATGAAAGTTGTAGATCTTGATGAATTCTAAAACTTTGTCCTTAAGGGTTGATGTCCAAAAAATGCTTAGATTTGGAGATATAGACCCATGAAGTCAAGACATTTTTAACAAAACACTTAGTGAAATTTTTAACAAGTTTGGTCAGATTTTTGTCCCAACTTCTTGGTAATTTTTCACCAAGTTCCAAGTTGATTTAGCCAAAGTGGTCAACATGAAGGAGGTAGACAATGTTTCAAGCTTTCCAAAATGTCAAAGAACTTGAAGAGATCATGCTTGAGCTAATAGATTCAAAGATATGAAGTTGAGCATTCATTCTTGAATTACAAGGCGTTTTCATGAAGAACACATGATCCAATCTCAAACCTATGTTGCATAATCTTGCTTTGCAGGCTTCTAACTTGAAAATATATCCATAATCAGATGTTTACACAACTGATTAAGCTATGATCCAAGTGCTTGAGCCATTGTCCAAGTGATCATTCCATTAATGGAACAAAGTTCACACTTCCATTTTGGAAAAGTGACTTTAATCACAAAGTCCACTCTCCTTGAGCCTTGCAATTGTTTTTTCTGAACATACACAATGTAAAATCCAAGAAGCAACCATCTACAACCTGTCAACCACCCTAAAATCCCTTGTACTATGCATTGGAACAATGTATTTCAAGCTTGCTTCAAAATCAAGTTTCAAAACCATAACATGTGATCTTTGGTTTTTGGTTACTTGAGCCTCTAAAACCTTTTCTCTATAAATAGAGAAGTTATTTGCAATCTAAGAGACGATTTCACAAGCCTCTTAACCATCTCAAACTCTCTAAAACCAGAATTTGCATCAAAACCTCCATTACTTGTCATTTCTGACTTTGAACACCAAACTCATAATCCACTTGTGTGTTTTCCATTTTAATCAATCAAACATGAACTATACACCATATAGAAGTGATCCAAACACTTGAACCACTTCTGTAATCCCTCCATCACCATCCACCATTTTCAAAACTCATCTCTACAACTTGACTTCTCCAAAAGAATCCAATCACTCTCAATCCAAAGTAAGCATTGTAATAGCTTCCTAGGAGTTCAGTGAAGCTATCCAGATCATCACCATACCTCCAGGAGTGCTTAAACTTCAAACAAGATTTCCAGTTTTGAAGTAAGTTTTCTCAACTTTGAACTTCTTATACAAGCATCATTAATGGTTACTTTGTGAATGAAAAATGTAGACACGGTTTCCCTGAAGCTAACAATGCCTTTAGTTTTCATTTATGTTAACTGTACATGGAGAATTTTGAAGTTGAACTTTCAGAAAAATTAGGTTTTAATTTGGTACCAATAGAAATTCATGTTCATCTTTGATTTATAGCTTAAGTTATTTACATGGTTGAATTCGTGGTGAAAAACCAAGCAACTTTCATGTTTACACTTTTGAAAATGGTTGAGAAATGAGCAAGTTTGAAAATTCAAAAATGGTGTTGAAGTTGTTAGCGCGAGGAAGAAGATGAGGTTACAATCAGGAATGGGTTTATTTTAAATTTAGTGCAAGTTGTTCTATTACCGGATGTAACATCCACCCCAATGGTAGAGGAGCATGCGCTAAGTCATTTTCCCATAGGGATTTGGGTTCGAGCCCCAGTGATACCCTTTTATTTTTCACATAATTTGTTATTTCAGATTCAATGCAAGAAGGCTGGGAATGCGCATGGTGTTCCTCTCACCATCACCACATGATCATCACATGGCTGAATCCCACGCATCCAAATGCAAGCCCATGGTGCACTCTAAGAAATCATTCACACATGATCAACAGACGCTAGACTTTTTATTTCTGGGCCTTGACTAAGCTTGCTTTCATACACCTCCCATTTTGCTTACTAACAGCGCAGGCCCAATACTTTTTTTTGTTACAAACATTTTCTTTTTTTTCTGATTTCAAAAAAGGGTTTATGTTGGGCCTGCCAAAAATTGTTATTTCACACCCCTTTTACTTTTTAACACCCTTGTCCAATTTTTTTATAATCTTCATATTTTCTTATTTTTATTTCTTTATTTATTTTTTATTTTAACCAAAAATACAAAAATATATATTTTCTTAAATAATTAAATTAAAATTATTTTAATTTAAATATTTTATTTTATTTTTTAATTAAATTAAATTTTATTACTCTTTTTTTTACATTATAAAAACCCTTTCTTTCCAAATTAACATTAACATTCAAATTATTTAATAAACAAATTATTAGACTTAGATTTTATTTTCTTCTTAATTTCAATTAACTTAGATCTTAGGTTTTGTTGAATAATTAATTAACTTCTCTTATAATTAAAATTATTTAGTTTAATTAGGTTAATTATCAAATCTTTTCTCTAAACAACAAAAACAATTTCTTTATTCTTCATCTCTACATTTTGTGCATTTTATTATTATTCATATTCAATGGTTTGTAATAGATAATTAGGCTTTATTGCTTTCTTCCCCTCATTCACAAAAGTGTACCCTCATTCCCAAAGCGTTGTAATAGCGTAGGACATTTAAATTCCGCAATTTACCATTTTCCTTATTATTGTTAGTAATTAGGGTTTGCATGACAAGACTTAAAATCAAACATTAGACAATCCTAATTCAAGATAATATACGTGAAAACAAAAACACTTTGCACACATGCACCTCTAGCGTTAACCTCACTTGTTGCCTCAGATAAAAATAGTTATGTTCATCGAACGTGGGATGCTTTAGCAAAGACCCTCGATTAAAAGATCCTAGTCCCTCGATGACCCTTCTATGTTACCTTTAATAAAAGATCTTAGTCCCTTACGACAATTGCTAAAGCATCTTACAAGTTGCCTTCTATGACTGTATGACGACCCACGCATGTCCCTCAAATCCAATGATATGGCTCCTTACCAACCAATGGTAAAATAACATTATCTAAAGGAGGAGGAAAAGAACATAGACTTTTTGAGTAGGTAGATTACTCGTAATTGCTTGCTCGCAAACTAAAACTATTTTCACACCTTACAGTTTCAAAAAAAAAACATCTTTCCAAACACTCCAAATATTTTCAAAACAAATACTTTGTATGCATTCTCAACGATACGAGAATCATTACAAAGTTTATCGAACTAAGGTGTTTTCAAAATATTTCCAAAATAAACATTCTGTATACATTCTCAGCGATACGAGAATCATTACAAAATTACCATTTTCAAAATATCTTCAAACATTTTCAAACATACACAAACACAGAGCATTTTCAAAGTGATCAAGCAATTAAGAGCCCGTAATAACTACGGATGAAAAGGGTGCTAACATCTTCCCTTTTCATAACCTACCCCCCGAACTCAAGAAAATTCTCAAAAGGTATTTCATGTTCTTTTCACCCTTTCCTTTATTGGATAAAAGAAAATTCGGTGGCGACTCTTGCTATCTGCAACATTTATGATAAAATGCAAAATACCAAGTCAGATTTCCCACCGTATTATAGTAGTGATTGATGATTCAACCACTGAAAAAGAGACGGATGTCAAAGACAATGTTGGAACATCTTCTATGCAGACTAATAAGGCAGGAAGGGATGTAATTTGTGAGTTTATAAGTATTGAGTCAGATAACTCTCAAGCCACTTCAAGTCTCTCTATTAGAGTTTAGATAGAATAATCTAAGGAACTCATTACAAGATACCTTAATGAAGGAGACATCACTGAATTCAATAAGTAAATATCAAATTCATGTCTTGTCTTTAAAATTTAACCAAGGATGAGTCCTATTATTCAAGAAAAGAAGATCTTGAAATGTATCATTGGAACAAGTCTGTATGGCGTGCTTTACTCCCATAGCACAAATTTAATGCTTAAAGAATTTTACAATCCAAAATGGGATAGTAGTGCTAATGGATGTTTCTCTTTAAGAAATAATCTGATTTTCTATTTCAATAAGAAGAAAATATATACATATGGGTGTACTACTGAAGCTAAATATGATGAAACAACAAGTAGTTGCTCTCAACTAGTATGGATGAAACAGATGTTGAAGAAATATAATTTCAAGCCGGATGCAATGACATTACATTTTAAAGATCTGAATAAGATCAAATATTTCATTCAACATGGCTGGAACAAGAACTTTGACAGTCATAATCACCTCATCAAGAATCTTGTTGAAGGAAATGTTGTTACTCTGGAGCATGTAGACACTAAGGAACAACTGACTATTATGTTTACTAAAGCCTTATATGCAGATTAATATGTGAACATAAGCAGTGGGTTAGGAACTTGCATTATTAAGGAGTTATAGCAATTATAGGTGTGGAGGAATCCAACAGACACTGTATATTTCCTCTATTTTCTGATGCATGATAATGCTAAGAAAGTTACTATTGATAAAAGATGGAATAAAGAATCTATGCAAGATAAAAGGGTTGGTTTGAAGGAGACATGCTCTAAGGTGGTGACAAGGGAGTTCAGTGTCAACACTTATAAGACATGTGACAGCGGTAAGAAGTGAAAATGGATTTCTGACAATGGTAAAAGGTGGAAGACCACATGAAGATGATTAAGAATTGTGTGTTTCCAACTGTTATTGTATGTTTCCATATAGTATTTGTGCTTCCATCTATTGATCATGCTTGTTTGCATATGTGCTTCCAATTTTATTTGTACATTTACTCTATTTTTGTTAATTTTTGGATAAAAATAGGGATTAAAGTGTTAATCTGTTTAGCTTTGGAAGTAGTTTTTGTCATGCATTGATGTCATGTCAAAGGTCTTGACATGTTGATTAACATTATGATAGGAATATACTACTACTTAGTGATAGTAATCTTTGTTTTTTCTTTCTATGTATGCAATTGTTTAGGGGGGCATGATTATCTATCATGCTTGTTGTTGGTTCTTTGCTGCTGATGTGTGTGTTTGCATGATGTCATACCAGATGTCCTGACATCTTTCCTGAAGTATTATTTTTATGGAGAACTCTAGTTACTCTAGTTCTTTTAGTGTTTTGTTTGTGAGGCTTATTTTTTTCTGTTGCATGTGCCTCTGATGTGTGAACTTAGACAGTTCATATTTGGATTCTTTGGATGTTCCCTTGAGAGGAAGTATTGATTATGTGTGATAAGGGGAGTAATGCACATGTTTGAAGTTGTTGAGCACTGTGCTATGTTGTTGAGTTTGTTGTGTTGGAATTGTTTTGGTTGTATTGATGTCTTGTCAGACCATATGTCCTGACATCTGATCTCTGGAGATTTTTGGAGTTGGAAGAAGAGTTGTGTGTGAGTCTGGGTCTCTTTGTATCTCTGCATTTATCTCTGATGTTTTTTGTTTGCAGTTTGTACAAAGTTTACATGTTTTTCATGCAGCTTGTGTTTTTTTTGTGATTTTATTCCTTATCTCTGGGTTTAATATGTAAAGATTATTTAGCCAAAATTTTCCAAAAGGGAAGATTGTTAGGTCTGTGATTTATGATTGTCAACAATTTTGGTAAAATATGTTTTATTTGTTAAAACATGTATCACAACCAGATGTTGTGATATCTTGAATAACTTTCATAGCAGGTGTTGCTGCCTCCAGATGTTGAGCAAGATGTTGTGACATCTTTGCCAACTGAGATAGAAGATTTTGTTGTTACTTTCTTGACATATTTGATTCAATTTTGTGAGATTCTCTTGGATGTATATCACTTATTTGGGCATGACAAGAAGAATTTATTTCGAACAATTCATTTTATCTCCAACTCTATATTAGTTTCTGAATTTGGATGTTGAGACAATTTAGAACAATTGATTTTATCTCCAGCTGTATATCCACAACAAATTGGGTAGAGATTTCGAAGCCCATGGACAACTGAGGTCTTTAAAAGGAAAAACTTAAACCTAATAAAAAGTGTGAAAAATAAGGAGAAGTTATTCTACAAGATTCTTAGGGTTTGGGAGTCTTTTTGTAGTAGTGTGTTTTTGTGTATGTCACTCAGGTATCGTGTTCATTGTTCATTGCAAAGAGTGGATTATGTGTAATTGGAAGTGTGATCTTATGTTTTTGGTATTTTTTTTATTTTCACTTAGGTGACTAAGGGAAGTGAAAGTGGGTTCTCATATCTAGGAGGTCCTTAGGTAGAAGTTTCATAAGGTAGTGATTAAGTGATAAGTTGCAAACTAGGGTTGTTTAGCTTTGAACTAATATCATCATAGTGAATTTCCTTTCTGGCTTGGATGCCCCTAGAGTAGGTGAGTTACACCAAACTGGGTTAACAATTGATTGTGCTTTTGCCTTCTGCAATTTACTTCTACATGATTTATTCTGCTAGCAGATGATGTCTTAACATTTGTCTTGGTATTGTGTTTTTATGTTAGGACATCAGTCTTAACATCTATTTAAAAGTGCTAGAATTTCACAACCAAATAAAAGAAACACTTCAAGAGAATCACATTATTGATAAAATAGTTGAACTCTGGTGCAACTAAAACCTGACAAGTGAATTTCACTCACAAAGACAATACAACAACTTTTAAAGAAATAAATAAGAGAGAGAGAGGGGGGGGGGGGGGGGTTAAAAATGAAAGGAAAAAAAAAGATGACTGAAATCTGAAATATGGTGTAAATGAAAGTAAGGAGGCGCTCTCCTAATCATAATTCACCCCGTACTCTTGTGTTTGAAGTTACTTTATCAACAATCTGATCCAAAATTATTTCCTTTCCTGGCCAAATTTTTTACTATATAAAGATTTTACTTTTATATTTATCTCTCTCCCTCTTCCCTTGCAGGGAAAACACACAAACACACACTTGTACTTTTTGGACAATATAACTTGTACCACCGGTGTTGACACTCTTCATGAAGGTGCAAGAAACACAAGAAAAGGGGTTTGAATTGGGTTTTTAGAAATAAAATATTTTCGAAACCAAACACAAGAAGTTAACACAAGAACAAAAATAAATGAACACGGTTATTTTTATCCTGGTTCATTGTTAACAAAGTTAATCTAGTTCACCCACCAAGGTGATTTTCCTTTCTCAATCAAGGACTTAATCCACTATAACCAAATAGATTACAATCAACAAAGACAAACTGTCAATGTCTTCTTGAGAATCCGTACTAAATCCCTAATCTCTCAAGGAGAAACAACTTAAAGACAAAGTGTCAATGACTTTTTAAGTAATTAGACTAACACTTTTTCACTCAAGGAACAATTAACTCATTGTTGAATACAAGTTTATGTGTTTACAATTTTTCTTCTTGAAAGCATATTACACAAAGAATAAAGAACAAATAACAAAACAGTGTAAATCAAGTTAGCAAACAACATTTCCTTGCTAGCAAGTTAACAAACAAAATCTCCTTGCTTTACAAAACATTACAGAGTTATTTTGGCAGAGTTTTAGCAATTTGAATCAGCGTAAAATCATTGTTTTCCGATTCTTCCAAGTCTTCCTTTTATATGCAAAAAGAAATGTATTAAAGGGTAGAATAGGGATACCGAAATTCCAATTGTCTTCTTGCAACGGTAACTGTGAGTGGTAGACAACATAGTACCAATAGTACAATCATTTTGCCATAAAATTAGGGTAGTGAAAGGATGTGACTTTGTACTATCAGTTCATGTGAGACCTTTGATCTTCTCTTCTAATATCCAAAGGCTTAAAAGTATGTAAGAGTTGAAGCATGCTTAGAAGGATCAAAACTAGTCTTCATAACCTTCATTTTTAGAGTCTTCAAAACATTGTTCAATAGAAACTTATCTTTAGAGTCTTCAGCATGTTGATCTTTAGAGTTGTGTCTTCAAAATCTTCAGATGTCGGTTAACAAAATCTTGTCTTTAGAATCTTTAGAATCTTCAGAATTGTTGGTCTTCATAACCTTGGAGCAAGAGAGCTTGGAATCTTCAGAGCTTGAGAACCCTTCAGAAGCTCTACTATCAGAGTCACAGTTAGAAGCGATAAAACTAATGTTTATCAGAATCATTGTTTTAAGAAGCATTCTAAGTAATGGCACACGCACTTGTATCTCTTAGTGAGTTAAGTCCAGAATCTGATGATGTCACATGTCAATTCTTCACAGTCATAACCTGTTAGCAAAAGCTACACACTAAACAAACCATTAGGATACTAGATTGTTACCTAATCACCCATGCAGTGTTATCATCAAAACTCAAGGCCAGATGCAGAACCAAATCTTGTTCTTACAATCTCTACCTTTTTAATGATGACAAAACCATGTATGTTGATAAACAATTTATACCGGTTTAATCATATAAAAACAATTCAGAGTTAGATAACGACTCCCCCTAATTTCTATATTCCCAGAACTTGTTTAATCTTGTTTAGAGTCTATCCTGAGTTCAAGACTTAAGGAATTTTTGAGAAATAACATGAATTAATCAGAACGAAGGAATACTTACCTTTTTGAAAACATATCAAGAGTTTTACTAGCAATTCATAAATCTTCGTCTCAGATTTTGGTTTGCTATCAGAAGATGATGATGTATCAAAGTCTGTTTGAACTTGTCAAACCTTTAGAGTCAGGTTGAAATTCCTTTCACAAAGGAAAAAGTAATCTTTGACTTCTAATTCTAGATTCTGAAACTCCTCAATAACTTCTGAGTTTGCTTGTTAAGAAAAATTGAGTAAACTTTCTCAAAGTTCCTGAGTCAAACAAGGTTAGTGGCAAAAATATCAAAACATGTTTGGGAATAAGATTATGAGAATAGATATATCAAAATTGCATCACTTTCTCTCCCTTTGTCAGAAATCAAAAATATTTAAATAGACAAAAGAAATTCAACTTTTATTGACCAAAGACCAGAATACAAAAGTTTTAGTTACACATAAAATCTAGAGTTCTAAAAACAAAGGTAAAATAAAGGTCTAAGGTTTTGGTGGAGGAGAGGGCAGAATCCTGGCCATGAAGTCCTTTATCATGTTGGCAAGCGAGTTGATAGAAGCATCATATCCATCAGCTCTTTCATCTTACTTGTCCAAACGAGCTTAAATGAGAGCATTGGACTTCATCAGCTCAACCATAATTTCCTTCAGCCCAGAAAGAGAATCTTCAGCAAAAGTCTTTAACACCCCAGAAGACAAACCGCCTTCAGCAGTAGACTTCTATGAAACAACCAGCGCATAAGCATCATCATCATAAGGATACACTTTCATACTAGAAGCAACAACTTCTTCTACAATCTCTACTTCTGGAGCAGGCAAGCACGGAGGAATATGAGGAGGTTCTTAAGTATCAATATTAGCCTCATGCTTCTTCCTTGCTTCCATCAAACATAAAACTTGAATGATATTAGAATTATCATTCATCCACTTTTTGAAACCATTCCAGATGGAGTTGACCCTATCTGGATCCATACTAGCAGAAGAACTCTCCAAAGGAAAGTAAAGAGTGTTCAGAGCACTATACTCAAAATGAGATAAGAATTCGTCAAGGGATTTTAGATTAACATTTTTTCTATGAAGAAAGAGGTTAAAAAATGTAGAGTATGGTTCTGAGGGTCTATCTAGTATGGTGAAGAATTCAAATGAATGGAAGGAGTTTTGGATATGAGAGGTAGATAGAGAGTGCGTGGGGGTGTCAAGAACAAAATATTTTGATTCGTATAAAGGAACATCTGAGTCATTTAACTTAAATTTATAGGTTAAGACATAACCTTCTTCAGAATCAGATGAAATCACAAGAACTTCAGTTGAACTTGAAGAGGTTTCGGCTTCAAGTTGTTGTAAAAACTTATAAGTTTGGTTTAAGAAGGAAAAATGGATTTAGAAGTGGAGGGATTAACTGTTTTGGGAGGAGTAGGTTTGGAAGTAGAAACATAAGGTGAGGGGGAGAACAATTAATATCATTATAAAAGAATGAACCAGTACACTTAAAGCATGAAGATTTTTTACCTAATCCCAATACAATATCTTCTAGTTGACTTTTCATCCAAATAATTTGGGTGATACATCCAGAAGCATAAATATATTCATCTTATGTGTTTGAGAGCATTATTGTTGATTACCTTTTATTAGACCATGAGATTAAGTTGTCTCCCAAAAACTGACAGCTTCTAGAAGTGCTTTTCCTGTCTAGTATGTCTCCAGCATAGTCGGTATCATAATAACCTATTAACTTGTATTCACTTGATTTTCTCGTGCTTCTCCAGAATGCACATAGGATGCATAGGCATCTTTGTTATCTTGCACTCAGACAAGTTAAACTTCTTCAAAAGTTATTTGGTGTACTTGCTCTAATGGATAAACGTATTTTCTGGTCCTTGATTGATTTAGATTCCAAGAAAGAACTTGAGTTCTCTCATTAAGCACGTCTCAAACTCATCCTGCATATACTTAGTAAATTCCTTGCATAAAGTGGCATTAGCAGAACAAAATATAATATCATCAACATATATTTGAACTACCATAATGTCATTTTTAAAGGACTTATAGAACAAGGTGGTATCAACCTTTCCTCTGGTGAAATTATTTTCTAAAAGAAAATTGCTTAATCTTCCATACCAAGCTCTAGGAGCATGTTTCAGATCATACAATGATTTCTTAAGTTTTTCTCTTTCGAAAAATAGTAAACAGGTGGCTTCCTTATAGGAACAAGGAGAGCCTCAATGGGTAAATTTGTGTAGTATTTGGGGGGATTTGGGTGTTACACTGATGTTATGTATTGACCTAAGATGAATGTGTTGCTTATCCCTCTGGCGGAAGCTCCTTTATATAGTCTTCCTTTTGTGCCATTAAGAGCCTCATTCAAGAGGTGACTCTTTGGCTTCCTAACTGCATAACTACCATTGTCACCATGAATGAGTGTGTTCAAGAGTGTGTAATGCTAGGTTTAATGTGCCGACAACCGTTACAGTCATTAATGGGCCAGGTTGCTAGCCAACTCTAAGAAAATGGATGTCGGTTACATGTAATATTTGGGTTGGTAGCATAGATGGGTTGCTGCTTAGATACAATGATTGTCGTTCTTAACCCTTAGTCGAGTTACACCTCTTCTCGGGTATTCTTCGTCTTTATGGGCCAAACACTCGCTTTGTTACCTTCCCAGACGACTTCATGACTCAGTTAAGGCTAATATTTCTGGGATGTATATAATCCCCCCATGTACAAATTCTCTTGTAAGAATGAAGTGTTAGGTCAAGAGAAACGCGAGACATATTAAGGTCAGGACTGGGTTACAACCTGACCTCGCCTTTGTGCACGTGTCATGAACGAAAGAGCCACGTATCTTGAGTAATTTTCTCTCTCATAACATAATGATAACTTTTATTTGGATTTGCTTCATTGCTGAAGGTGGTTAACAACGAAAAGTGTCCTAGCATGTGGACCTGATCTCTTGAGAATCCGACCAAGCTGCCTTTAAATGGTAACAACACAACGGTATCAAAGTCCATTCCTTTGAAGGCATCTGAGTAGAGCACATCATCTAAGCTTTCGGGATCCACTAAAACCCGCTTTATACTCTAACCCTGGATTTGCACTTTTATCATCATCAGATAATTCTCATGAGTCGGGACTCTGATGGAGTCTTGTTTGGAAAAGCTGATGGAATCCAGGTCTCCCTCCCATCCTTCAAAAGGTTCTTGGGTGATGTGAATTACGGACCAGACATACCTCTTTCTGGATGAACTGGTCTCTCCTCCTCCAGTGAACCCACCAGAAATTATGTTAAGTGTATGTCAGGCAGTCTTTGTTTCGTGCTCCTATTCGATGTCGCTTCCCTTTTTGTGTGAGGATCTTTCCGAGTTGGAGTCTTCTCTTTAGGGACTTCTTTTCCCGGATTGTGACTTGGAATATTTCACATATTTCAAGAGGTATTCTCTTTGCATCAGTGCTTCTATCTCTTTTTTAAGTTGATGGCAGTCGTCAGTGTGGTGAACCTGGAGCCTATGATAGTTGCACCAAGCCCTAGAGTCTTTTCCTATTACGGTATTCACTTTTATTAGATTTCCCAACTCGAGTATCAGATTTAGATGGCCTACTTCTTTCAGAATGATTCCTCTTCGGGTATTCAATGGTGTTAGGTCCTCCTCAGCCTAGAAGGGTCGGCGGTATGGTCTTGAAGCAGGTCGGTCACGTGATCGAGGATGTTCTTTTTTACGTCCCGACCCATCCTCCTTACTTTCCGTCTTTTCAGTGGTATCTCTGAATCTTTTCTCCAGATTACTTTCTTCTCCTTTGATGTAGAACTCAGCTCTAGTGATAATTCCGTCCATGCTGGATGTCAGTTTCTATGCCAGAGATTCATTGAATTGTCTGGCTCGAAGGATATGTTGGAATGCTCCCACGAATAGCTCCAGGTTGGGATCTGAAACCTTGATGATTTCTTCTGAATCTAGTTAAGTACTCTCATAGAGGTTCTGCGTGTCCCAATCGAACAATGAACATGGTGGTCATTGAGAACTTGTGGTGTTTGTTCGCCGAGAAGTGTTGTACCAATTTTTATGTTAGGTCCTGGTAGCTTAGCATAGACAACCGAGGAAGGCTCAAGTACCATCTCAGATCCACATATTTGAAAGTGCCCACCATGAGTTTTCACTTTAACGAGTCGGAGGGCCCTACTATCGCCATTTGATTGTCGATGGTGATAACGTGCTCCTAGGGGCATGTTTTGCCATCAAAATATATGAGCGATAGTGACTTGAAGTTCTCGGGAACTTGGTCGTCCCATATTGCATGTGAGAGTGGTTAGGGCTCAAAAATATCCTTTTCATGTTCCATATCAGCTATGCTTTGCTGTTACAGGATTTGCACACTATCCTGTAGTGTTTCGTTATGCTGTCGGAGAGCGTCCACCATGGCCAATAGTGTTGCAGTGGTAAAGCGGCAAGCAAAAAGTAAATTATTATTTTTACTGGGTGATATTTAGGTTATATCGTATCGTGTCCACATAGATTAGTTATCGATTCGTTGTTCGACAAATATATCGTTAATGACTTTGGGGGTTAAATTCGTTGAAAGGAAAAGTATCAACATAAAATAAATGTAAACAAAAACTATAATGGATAGACAACTTATCTGGTACGAATGTACACTACTAGTCACAAACTTAAATCTATCGTCCCGTTATACTCAACCTACGATACTAGTTTATGTCATCACATACTACTCACAACCTAAGTCATTTCTAACCCAAATTGAGAGGCCTACTGTATCACCTTAGTAGCGATCTCTTAACCACCTCAACAACACAGAAGTCAACCATGCTAATCATGATGACGATCTCTCAGAGCGACATAACCAACACAGAGGTATTAATCACAGATAATCAAGTGAATGTCAGCTTTAAATCTATCTCTAGAATCCAGAAACTAACAGATAATCATCCTAGATAAGAATTCGAGCAGTATATGTCTATAACAACCCAAATCCATAACACAAAGTAAAAATGCAGGACAATAATTAACAAAGATTGGTAAAGCAAGTTTTATATAACATCATTGGTGACAAATATACATGAGTTCAAAGTAAATATACATATAATACCCAACAAAAGAGAAATACAAAGAGGGGAGAAGAGATAAACCACAAATTTTCCAGTTTGTCAGCATCGGTCGAAGAGAAATCCACTTCTAATCATCCATAAGCAAGGCCCTAATGTTGTTTTCTTAGCTAACCTATCAAAAATGAGGGTTGATGGAATTGGGAGCAAAAACTTCCCCAAAACATAACCTAAAAACGAACTAAATATGTTTTTATAAAACTCAACCCAGCAAACTGCGCTAAGCGGGTTGCGTGATATTTACACACTAAACCGAAATAAATCCCGCTAAGCGGCCTCATCAGCATAGCTTCTTCCAAATCTATCAAAACACTCGAAGCGCGCTACAACTTCCACTTAGTGCGCCTGCCTGGACAGAACTTCCCAAAAATGGACTTTTATTCCAAAAACACGCATCTGGAGCCATGCCTTCGACACCTTATTCCTTGATGCTCCAAATACGCAACATTACCTACAAAAAGACATTAAAAGTATCAAATGTTACACAAATGAATTGAAAACTAAATTATATACAAACTAAATGTATTTACAACAAAGTCAGGATTATTCAATGAATATTAACAAAAAGCATCGATAAGTGTCACAAATTATATACACAAAATAACGACTTTTTGGCACTTATCAAACTCTCCCCAACTTGAACTTGTTTGTCCCTAAACAAGAAACAAACAACTCAAAGAACCAAGAATGATCCACCAAAAAATCATGAATCGATAAGTTTTGAAAATGCAAAACAAATGCAATGGTTCAAATGAAAAACAATACACACAAAGTAAATACTTACCACTAAACTACGACTATAACATAAACATGAAACAAAAGATAAATACAAAATTCATGCCAAACAATCTAAAACAATACTAGTTCATAAATGAATCACACCTAGCAAAAACAATCACCGGTAGATGAAAAACACATAAAATAAGGTATTTTCACTCATCCACAATCTTGCAAATAAAAGACTAAATTATGCATTCATCCAAAAACTCATATTGAAAATACAAAGGCAAGAATGTCAAGGGATTTTCAAGGCTGTAATATGGCTTAGTTAACAAACAAGCGATAAATCTTAAAGCTAATCGAAACAAAAACTTGCTTAATCCTAAGGGAGTGATCAACTCACAAAGTCGCAAGCAAAATAATTTCAATCAAACTTCTTCTTCATTCCAAAATTCAAACCAACACACATCACTTATTAGCACAATTATTCGAACTCTTTTTTGTTTTTTTCTTTTTCAAAGATTTCTTTTCATTTCTTTCTTTCTTTTTCTTTTCACTTCTTTTTCACATTTCTTTCTTTTCTTTTCTCGCATTTTTTCTTTTTCTTTTATATCACAACCTCATCAACATAATCACATAAACATTCCTCTCCCCAACTTGAATTCAACCATCATCATAAGTGAATACTCCCTACTTTCTAAGACAGGGTAAAAATTCAACTAAAAATCATAGTTGAGGGTTCAAGAAAATAAAAGATTCAACATCCATACAAAAATATGAACTCAACACTCATGAACAAGCATTAAGCAAAAACAACATGGACATAGACAAAAAGCTCAAAAGGGGATACTAATGATCACACACTCACAAGGTGAAATGACTATTTGGCTAGGGGTAGTTGTGCTCAAAATGGAACAAAAAATGCCTTGATTATTTTCCTACTTTCATACAACCAACACAAACAAAAGATTAAGCATAATAAAATTCAGTTAAAACAAGAGTTGTGGTCTCCAGCATATGTGAAGAATGAAAAGCTACCTTAGAAAAAGGGTGGGAACCAAAGTGATTCACAATTGAACAAGTATACAAAATAATGAATGGCATAAAAATTGTAAAAAGTCTAAGTATCATGAATATGCTAAAGTACATAAAGCAATAAACACATACCTCGAACATGTACAAAACTTTAACAAAATCATTACCACGCATTCGCAAGTAGAAACGATCAAATTTGACAAATCACCTCAATATCCTCAAGTTATTCACAACAAGCTCAAAGACAAACACAAAAGAATTAGAAAAATAATACTGATTTTATTTACTACTACAAGGCCTTGGTGAAAGTAGGAAAAAGGACGGCCATGTGAACAATAAAAAAACTTCACTCGCATAGCATAGGAGAGCGCGTTAAGCAGCCTAAACTGCGCTTAGCGCGCTACACCTGATGCAGAAGAATAGGAAGCAACAGCAGCCTCCACAATCACCCTACACACTTAATTTACAATAATTACAATATTCACAATATTAACAAACTTCCTCAAGCTAAACACGACAAGCTACTAGAAAAACATAAATTGACATAATAATACAAATGGTTGAAAGTGAATTAACAAGTCGAAAAGTGATGATTTGAAATTTAGATTAGGTCCAATTTCAACTTGTTAAAACACAAGTCACCACACACATTAACAAATACAAACAACACATGCCTGTTTTACGTCCTAAGCTTTATTGTGCGAGCTAGTAACCTCCTCTCATCATGCATGGTATTTTCAAACCGTGCAAACCTAATGAAAGTGTCCTAACAAGCACATAATAAACGTTACAAAAACAAGACAATTCACAACATCACATGAAAACAAAGAAAAAAACACATATATACACATGTAAAACATGTAAAATTTACAAATATGATAATCATATACAAATTCATGTACAATTTCTATACAACATGGATATTAATTACAAAATTAAAAACAAAAGAATTATCGCGATGCGAAAGAATAGAGCCAATCCCCGGTAACGGCGCCATTTTGTCGATACGGTAAAGCGGCAAGAAAAAAGTAAAGTATCATTTTTACCGGGTGATATTTAGGTTATATCGTATCATGTCCACAGAGATTGGTTATCGATTATTTGTTCGACAAATCTATCGTTAATGAGTTTAGGGGTTGAACGCGTTGAAAGGAAAAGTATCAACAGAAAATAAATGTAAACAAAAACTATAACAGATAGACAAATTATCTGGTATGAACGTACACTACTCGTCACAAAGTTAAATCTATCATCCAGTTATACTCAGCCTACGATATTAGTCTATGTCATCACGTACCACTCACAACCTAAGTCATTTTTAACCCAAATTGAGAGGCCTATTGTATCACCTCGGGAGCGATCTCTCAATTACCTTAATAACACAAAAGTCAACCGTACTAATCGCGACAACAATCTCTCAGAGCGACACAACCAACACAGGCATTAATCACAGATACCCAAGTGAATGTCAGTTCTAAATCTATCTCTAGAATCCAGAAACTAATAGATAATCATCATAGATAAGAATTCGAGCAGTATAAGTCTATAACAACCCAAATCCCTAACACAATAAAAATCCAGGACAATAATTGACAAAGATTCGTAAAGCAAGTTTTATATAACGCCATGGGTGACAAATATACATGAGTTCAAAGTAAATATACATACAATATCCAACAAAAGAGAAATACAAAGAGGGGAGAAGAGATAAACCACAAATCTTTTGGTTTGTCAGCGTCGGTCGAAGAGAAATCCACCTCCAATCATCCATAAGCAAGGCCCTAATGTTGTTTTCTAAGCTAATCTATTAAAAATGAGGGTTGATGGAGTTTGGAGCAAAAACTTCCTCAAAAACATAACCTAAAAATGAACTAAATTTGTTTTTATAAAACTCAACTCAGCAGACCGCACTAAGCGGGCTGATCCCGCTAAGCGAGTTGCACGATATTTACACACTAAACCAACCTAAATCCCGCAAAGCGGCCTGATCCCGCTAAGCGGCACCCCCATTAAGCGGCACGATCCTGCTAAGCAGCCTCATCAGCACAACTTCTGCCAAATCTGTCAAAACACTCGTAGCGTGCTACAACTTCTGCTTAGCGCGTCTGCCTGGACAGAACTTCCCAAAAATGCAATTTTATTCCAAAAACGCGCATCCGGAATCATGTCTTCGATACCTTATTCCTCGATGCTCCAAATATGCAACAATACCTACAAAAAGACATTAAAACTATCAAACGTTACACAAATGAATCGAAAACTAAATTATATACAAACTAAATATATTTACAATAAAGTCGGGATTATTCAATGAATATTAAGAAAAAAGCATCGATAAGTGACACAAATTATATACACAAAATAAAGATATTTTGGCATTTATCAAACTCTCCCCAACTTAAACTTGTTTGTCCCTAAACAAGAAACAAACAACTCGAAGAACCAAGAATGGTCCACCAAAAAATCATGAATCGACAAGTTTTAAAAATGCAAAAAAAATACAATGGTTCAAATGAAAAAAAATACACACAAAGTAAATACTTACCACTAAACTACGACTATAACATAAAGACGAAACAAAAGCTAAATACAAAATTTATGCCAAACATTCTAAAATAATATAGTTCACAAATGAATCACACCTAGCAAAAATAATCACTGATAGATGAAAAACACACAAAATAAGGTATTTTCACTCATCCACAATCTTATGAACAAAAGACAAAATTATGCATTCATCCAAAAACTCATATTGAAAATACAAAGGCAAGAATCTCAAGGGCTTTTCAAGGTTGTAATGTGGCTTGGTTAACAAACAAGGGATAAATCCTAAAGCTAATCGAAATAAAAACTTGCCTAATCCTAAGGGAGTGATCAACTCACAAAGTCTCAAGCAAAATAATTTCAATCAAACTTCTTCTTCATTCCAAAATTCAAACCAACAACATCACTTATTAGCACAAATATTCGAACTCTTTTTGGTTTTCTTTTTCAAAGCTTTTTTTTCTTTATTTTTCTTTTTACTTCTTTTTCACATTTTTTCTTTTTCTTTTCTATCACAACCTCATAGAAATCACAACATAAGCACATAAACATTCCTCTCCTCAACTTGAATTCAACCATCACCATAATGTAAATACTCCCTACTTTATAAGACAAGGTAAAAATTCAACTAAAAATTATAGTTGAGGGTTCAAGAAAACAAAAGAATCAACATCCATACAAAAATATGAACTCAAAACTCATGAATAAGCGTTAATCAAAAACAATGTGGACATCGACAAAAAGCTCAAAAGGGGATACTAATGATCATACACTCACAAGGTGAAATGACTATTTGGCTAGGGGTAGTTGTGCTCAAAATGGAACAAAAAAATGCCTTGATTATTTTCCTGCTTTCATACAATCAGCACAAATAAAAGATTAAGCATAATAAAATCCAATTAAAACAAGAGTTGTGGTCTCCAGCATATGTGAACAATGGAAAGCTACCTCACAAAAAGGGTAGGAACTAAAGTAATTCACAAATGAACAAGTATACAAAAGAATGAATGGCATAAAAATTATAAAAATTTTAAGTATCATGAATATGTTGAAGTACAGAAAGCAATAAACACACACCTCAAACATGTACAAAAGTTTAACAAAATTATTACCATGCATTCGCAAGTCGAAATGATCAAATTTGACAAATCACCTCAATATCCTCAAGTTATTCACAACAAGCTCAAAGACAAACACAGAAGAATTAGAAAAATAATACTAATTTTATTTACTACTATAAGGCCTTGGTGAAAGTGGGAAAAAGGACAGCCAAGTGAACACTAAAAAAAACTTCACTAGCGCAGCACAGGAGAGCGCGCTAAACGGCCTAAACTGCGCTTAGCACACTACACCAGATATTGAAAAAACTGGCAGCAACAACAACCTCCACACTCAATTTACAACAATTACAATATTTACAATATTAACAAACTTCCTCAAGCTAAACACGACAAGCTAGTGGAAAACACAAATTGACATAATAATACAAATGGGTGAAAGTGAATTAACAAGTTGAAAAGTGAAGATTTGAAATTTAGATTAGGTCCAATTTCAACTTGTTAAAACACAAGTCACCACACACATTAACAAATACAAACAACACATGCTTGTTTTATGTCATAAGCTCGACGCCTTATTGTGCGAGCTAGTAAACTCCTCTCGTCATGCCATGGTATTTTCACACCGCACAAACCTAAAGAAAGTATCCTAACAAGCACACAACAAACATTACAAAAACAAGACAATTCACAATATCACATGAAAACAAAGTAAAAAACACATATATGCACAAGTATGTAAAACATGTAAAATTCACAAATATGATAATCATATACAAATTCATGTACAATTTCTATACAATATATACATTAATTACAAAACTCAAAAACAAAAGAATTATCGCGATGCAAAATAATAGAACCAATCCCCAGCAACAGTGCTATTTTGTTGCAGTGGTAAAGCGGCAAGCAAAAAGTGAAGTTTTATTTTTACCGGGTGATATTTAGGTTATATCGTATCGTGTCCACAGAGATTGGTTATCAATTTGTTGTTCGACAAATCTATCGTTAATGAGTTTATGGGTTGAATGTGTTGAAAGGAAAAGTATCAGCAGAAAATAAATGTAAACAAAAACTATAACAGATAGATAACTTATCTGGTATGAATGTATACTACTCGTCACAAACTTAAATCTATCGTCCAATTATACTCAACCTACGATACTAGTCTATGTCATCACATATCACTCACAACCTAAGTCATTTCTAACCTAAATAGAGAGGCCTATTATATCACCTCAGTAGTTATCTCTCAACCACCTTAATAAAACAGAAGTCAACCATGTTAATCGCGACGATGATCTCTCAGAGCGACATAACCACCATAGAGGCATTAATCACAGATACCCAAGTGAATGTCAGCTCTAAATCTATCTCTAGAATCCAGAAACTAACAGATAATCATCCTAGATAAGAATTCGAGTAGTATATGTACATAATAACCTAAATCCCTAACATAGTGTAAAAATCCAGGACAATAATCGACAAAGATTCGTAAAGCAAGTTTTATATAACGCCATGGGCGATAAATATACATGAGTTCAAAGTAAATATGCATACAATGCCCAACAAATGAGAAATACAAAGAGGGGAGAAGAGATAAACCACAAATCTTCCAGTTTGTTAGTGTCGGTCGAAGAGAAATCCACCTCTAATTATCCATAAGCAAGACCCTAATGTTGTTTTCTAAGCTAATCTATCAAAAATGAGGGTTGATGTAGTTGGGAGCAAAAACTTCCCCAAAACCATAACCTATTAATGAACTAAGTCTGTTTTTATAAAACTCAACTCAGTAGACCGTGCTAAGCAGGCAGGTTCCGCTAAGCGGATTGCGTGATACTTACACACTAAACCAACCTAAATCCCGCTAAGCGGCCTCATCAGCACAACTTCTGCTAAATCTGTCAAAACACTCGTAGCGCGCTACAACTTCCGCTTAGCGCGCCTGCTTGGATAGAACTTCCCAAAAATGGATTTTTATTCTGAAAACGCGCATCTGGAGTCGTGCCTTCGACACCTTATTCCTCGATGTTCCATATACGCAACATTACCTATAAAAAGATATTAAAACTATCAAAAATTACACAATGAATTGAAAACTAAATTATATACAAACCAAATGTATTTACAACAAAGTCAAGATTATTCAACGAATATTAACAAAAAGTATCGATAAGTACCACAAATTATATACACAAAATAATGACATTTTGTCACTTATCAGTAGTTTCGCCATGTCTGGAGAATCCCCATCAGTGGACATTCTTCTGAATGTGATGTGGGGCCTAGAAAAGTTTTACCGAGGCCCCACGGGGGTGTCAAATATTCTTGCAAAAAATACTAAATGAGTGGCTTCCTTGTAGGAATAAGGATAGCCTTAATGGGTAGATTTCGGTAGTATTTATGGGGATTTGGGTGCTACATTGATGTTGTATATTGACCCAAGATGAATATCTTGCTTATCCCTCTGGCGGGAGCCCCTTTATATGGTCTTCCTTTTGCGCCATTAAGAGCATCATTCAAGAGGTGACTCTTTGGCTTCCTAACTGCATAAATTTCGTTGTCACCATGAATGTGTGTGTTCTAGACTGCATAACACTGGGTTTAATGCACCGACAAACGTTACATTCATTAATGAACTGGGTTGCTAGTCGGTTCTGAGCAGATGGACTCTGGTTACATGTAATATTCGGGTTGGTAGCGTAGATGGGTTGTTGCTCAGATACAATGATTGTCCTTCTTGACCCCTAGTCGAGTTACACCTCTTCCCGAATATTCTTTGTCTTTACGAGCCAGACACTCGCTTTGTTTCCTTCCTAGACGATTTGATAAAGAAAATTATTAAAGATAGCTAGACTTCGTCTTATTAAAGATGAACATGTGAGAATTATTATTTTTGTGGTTAAATATCGCAATAGCTAGACTTCGTCTTATTAAAGATGAACACGTGAAATGTCGCATGTTCGAATATGCGGTCATATATCTGATATTCCTACACAATTATCAATAAATTGTATTAACAAAAGAAAAAAATAATAATTTTAATAAACTAATTATAACGACTATCACTAAAAACAAAACAACCTAAAACAAACACACAATAAATCTACATTAATAAAGAAAACTAATTTTAACAAACTAATAATAACAACTATCATTAAAAACAAAACAACCAATCTAGCTTGATTGAACCAATAACAACTTCATTTACATTGTGCATGAATTCACCTTTTGCTATAATGATCTTGTTGGTCACTATATCATCAAAACTTTTTCTCATCAAAACTTTTTCTCATAAATATTTCAAAAAACAAAACAAATGCTCATACCCAAAAACACACAAAACTAAAATTGCGGAGAAGGAAGATAGAATAATTACACCAACAAAGTAGCATGTTGTTAAAAAGAATATAGATCAATGTAGCAAGCAATAGTAAATAACTTAGTTAGGGCCACCATTACCCTTACCCATTTTTTCATTCATTCTCCAAAACCTAACCCCATTCATTTCTTACTCTCTTTTATCTCATTTCCTTCTCAAATTCCACCATGCCTTGTTCTTCATGTCCTTTCCCATTTCATCAAACACTATTTCTTTTTCTTCACTCTCTCAAATGAACCACCGCCACCACTACCATAACAACCACCACCATGAACCACCACACAACAACACTCCTCCTCCTCCTCCTTCTACCATCTCTTGTCCTCACAATCACCCACCCAAACGACCTTAAAATCCTCAACCAATTTAGAAACAACCTTAACAACCCCGAACTCCTACAATGGCCAAAACAATCACCCGACAACGACCCATGTTCCACCCCATCATGGAAATTCATCTTCTGCCAAAACGGCAGAGTCACACAGATTCAAACCAAAAACCTTAACCTCTCCGGCACCTTACCTCAAAACCTCTACGAACTCGCACAACTCTCCAACCTAGGTCTCCAAAACAACAACCTCCACGGTCCCTTACCGTCGATAAAAGGCTTAGCAAATCTCAAATACGCTTTCTTCGACAACAACCAGTTCGATTCCATCCCAAACGATTTCTTCCAAGGCTTATCAAGCTTAGAGACTCTCGCATTGGATAACAATAATTTCAATGTTTCCACAAATGGTTGGAATTTTCCTTCTTCTCTACAGGATTCACCTCAGTTAACAACTCTTTCTTGTATGAGCTGTAATTTGGTTGGTTCTTTACCGGATTTTCTTGGAAAAATGAACTCTTTATCGTTTTTGAAACTTTCTGGTAACAGTTTAAAGGGTGAGATTCCGTTGAGTCTTAATGGGTCTGGTTTGCAGACTCTTTGGTTGAATAACCAGAAGGGTGAGGGTGGGGCACTTTCTGGGAGTATTGATGTTGTTGCTACTATGGTTTCTTTGACTAGTTTATGGCTTCATGGGAATCGGTTCACCGGTTCGATTCCGGAGAATATTGGAGACTTGGTTTCTCTTAAGGAGCTTGATCTTAATGGGAATGATCTTGTTGGGGTTGTTCCTAGTTCTTTAGGGGATATGGAATTGGATAGTCTTGATTTGAATAATAACAGGTTTATGGGTCCAATTCCAAAGTTTAAAGCTTTGAAAGTTAGTTATAGTAACAATGATTTTTGTTTGAATGAAACTGGTGTTGTTTGTTCTTTTGAGGTTATGGCTCTCTTAGGGTTTTTGGGTGGGGTGAATTATCCTTCAAATTTAGTTGATTCATGGATTGGGAATAGTCCTTGTGAAGGACCTTGGTTGGGGATAAAATGCAATGCTGATGGCAAAGTTTCGATGATTAATTTGCCGCGGTTTAATCTTAGTGGTAGTTTGAGTCCTTCTGTTGCGAATTTAGGTTCTTTGGTTGAAATCAGATTGGGGGGAAATCATATTAATGGTGTAGTGCCTAGTAATTGGACTAGTTTGATGAATCTGAAATTGTTGGATCTGAGTGATAATGATATTTCTCCTCCTTTGCCGGTTTTTAGTAATGGATTGAAGCTTATGGTTGATGGGAATTCTTTGTTGAATGGTGGTGGGCCAGAAGGGCCTTCTTCAGGGAAAAACAGTCCGTCGGGTGGATCGGGGAGTACCGGTGAAGATACGAAGGGAGAGTCGAATTCAAGTTCGGGTGATTCGGTTGAAACGAAGAAATCCAAAAGGAAAAGCTTGGTTTTGATTGTAGCTCCCATTGCTGGTGTAGCGGCTGCTGCTTTTCTATTGATTCCACTTTATGCGTATTGTTTTAGGAGGACAAAGGATGGATTTCAGGCTCCAAGTTCACTCGTGGTTCACCCGAGAGATCCATCTGATTCGGACAGTGCTGTAAAGATAGCCGTTATTAGTAATACCAACGGAAGTGTTTCCACTTTGACAGGAAGCGGGACTGGGAGTAGAAACAGCAGCGCGTTTGGAGAGTCTCATGTCATTGAAGCTGGAAATCTTGTGATATCAGTTCAAGTTCTAAGAAACGTGACGAAGAATTTTGCCCCCGAGAATGAGCTCGGCCGTGGTGGATTCGGAGTTGTTTATAAGGGAGAGTTGGACGACGGGACTAAGATTGCAGTAAAAAGAATGGAAGCAGGTGTTATAACCAATAAAGCCTTGGATGAATTTCAGGCTGAAATTGCAGTTCTGTCGAAAGTTCGACATCGACATCTAGTAGCCCTTATAGGTTATTCCATCGAAGGTAACGAGAGGATTCTGGTGTATGAGTATATGCCACAAGGTGCTCTCAGTCAGCATCTTTTCCATTGGAAAAGCCTCGGACTCGAGCCTCTCTCGTGGAAGAGGAGGCTCAACATTGCCTTGGATGTTGCTAGAGGAATGGAGTATCTTCATACTCTGGCTCAACAGAGCTTCATTCATAGGGATCTTAAGTCCTCAAATATTTTGCTTGCTGATGATTTTCGAGCTAAAGTCTCGGATTTTGGATTGGTAAAACTTGCTCCTAATGGCGAAAAATCTGTAGTGACCAAACTTGCTGGGACCTTTGGATACTTGGCTCCTGAATATGCAGGTGATAATTTTTTTCAGGTTTTTTACACCTTTCAAGAAAACCGATAAATTTTATTACTAATCCTCAGTTTTTTTTTTGTTAAATATATTCAGTGACAGGAAAAATCACAACCAAAGTAGATGTTTTCAGTTTCGGCGTTGTGTTAATGGAGCTGTTGTCTGGATTGATGGCACTTGACGAGGATAGACCTGAGGAAAGCCAATACTTAGCAGCATGGTTCTGGAATATAAAATCAGATAAGAAGAAACTAATGGCTGCTATTGACCCAACTCTCGACATAAACGAAGAAACATTCGAGAGTGTCTCAATTATTGCGGAGCTAGCCGGACACTGCACAGCTAGAGAACCAAACCAAAGGCCAGAAATGGGCCATGCTGTCAACGTCCTTGCACCACTCGTTGAAAAATGGAAACCGTTTGACGACGACCCGGATGAGTATTCAGGTATCGATTATAGTCTTCCACTTAATCAAATGGTGAAGGGTTGGCAGGAGGCGGAAGGTAAGGACACAAGTTATATGGACTTAGAAGACAGTAAGAGTAGTATCCCCGCGAGACCTACTGGATTTGCAGATTCTTTTACTTCGGCCGATGGCCGGTGAAACAAAATGGTTTGCTTTATTGCTTTGTTGAATGTGGTTATTTTATTTATTATTAGTTGTAGATAGCATGCTATGCTCTTTCTGTCTAAAAAAATGCTAATGCAAGATGTGAGAATGCTTGTAATTTCTACTATGTTTACATTGAAGTGTTAATGATTGTAGATAGTGGAGAAACAATCAAAGAGAATGCTTGTAATTTGTTCATTCATTTATGCCTCAAAGTTCATTATCATAAGTTGTTTGGTTATTGATGATTATTGTGTTTTGTTGGTGAATGCACAACATACTGCATTGAAAATGTCATTTCTGCATTTATAAGGTTCATGAAAATGTTGTTTTGTTGGTGAATGAACTAGGTCCCCAAGTATACAGTTACAATGTCACATTTGTTATCTGGAAAATAAGAGTTATAAACAAAAAATATATTTGTTATATATTTTTATCATAGATTATAGAATTGGGTCCAAATCGGTGAGTATGGAAAAGTATTTGATAGAAAAGACCAATCCTTAAAATAAAATATAAAAAAAATTGAAGGATCATGCCTTAGCTGTTGGTGGTCCACATTCAATGGTTTTGCAAAGAAAAAAAAGTCAAAGTATCTTGAATATAAAATACTCATTATCGTCACAATTTCAGTATCAAACGCTAGTAAACTTTTGAAAGACAATAACACATTGTTTATTGAAATTATTAGAACGAGTTCAGCACTATCGATCGTGTTTACCAGTAATAACACAATTTTGGTCTCGGGTCACAATCAGAATCTATAGCTGTTTTTATAATGAACATTAAATTTGATAAAATCTTATAGTAATAAACTTTATAGACTATACTACTTTTTTCTAACAAAATTTTCTGCTGACGTGTTTCACACATTATGTCGACAGCGATATTGATTGATTGTCCAATAAGTGATTAGTGGAGCCTACATCTGTGGTACTAATTTGGATTACTGATTAATGTCCACATGGCATAAATGAAGGTGTCAAATCAAGATGATTATTATTTATTTTCTGCCTATCACTTGGCACTATAACATAACTTCCCTCGCAAACATAAACAGGTGCGACGATGTGATGTGGCACAGTACTTGTTCGTTTTCATTAGGAAATCAAATTGACACCTATTGAATGAATAATCCAAATGATAATTATGAAACTCAATTTGTGCATTGATCCATATTTGAATTTTTCATTTCCACCTCATCATATAACTACTCGATCAATAACCTTCTTTATAGTAACCCCGCTTGTTGACAGCTGGCTTATCAACCCGTGCTTATGCTTGTCGGAAAATTCTTGTGCGTATTCGTGATGTGTTAGACCAACTAATTCAATTATTAATCAGTAGTTAATTAATTTTAAGGATTAAGAGATTGATCAAGATTCAAAGTCGCTACTTATTAGATTGAGAATAAAATAATTTCTCATTATTCTATAGAAGTTACCAGCTGTTTCCCATGAATTCCAGTAAAGATAATTAGTGGCGTAACACTACTGAAAACTTGTGAACAAGTCAATATGGACAAAAAATTCAAAGAAGCACGTGATTAAAGGTCATTAATCACTTTTTATTCGTTTAAACATGACAAAACTAGTCGTCAGCATTCAAACAGAAAGTTTAAGTTAGGATTTTAGCTTGGACTACAAGTTCTTTCCCAAGAAAGAGTGCTATTGCTTGTTTTCACTCGAAAATTTACCGATTCAACTCCTGCAATTAGATGCCGATTACGAACACATACACAACATCTAGCATTTTTTGAAAAATGTGTTGCTGCTATTTTAGAGGTTACGTACACCATCCACCATCAGAATCAGACTAGTTTACATTCACAGGACCACAAATGCAGCTTTCAATAACAGCAAAACACTATCTTTTAACTTTACATGTGCCTCAACTCAATCTCAGATTCTCTGTTGGCCCCCTTGAACTATTCTCTATTTTACATGGATGGAAGTTACAGAGAAGATAGAGAGAGATGTGTATGGAGCATAATTCTAAAAAAAGAAACATTGTCATGTCATAATAGGGTTTCACATGCTTGACAGATTCTTTAAAAATTACAATCAGCTGGCATTTCCATCGAGCAAACATAAAGGTCATGGGTTCTCGTCTTGTACTCTTATGTTTTGTCATGTGGCATGCAATGATCAATGTCAAGGTGAGGTTAACTTTCCAAAAAATCAATCTTTCACAACACACCATGTGCTCTTTTGTTTCCTGAAGATACAGAGAAATAACAAATATAAGACAAATCATTCCAGATGCGGAACTGTTTAGAAACACTAAAAACAAATATATGACAACTCATTGCAAGAGGGGAACTATAATCGAAAACTAAAAACGAATGTAAGATAAATCATTCCAAGAGGTTGAGGGAACTACTTACGAAACACTGACACAGCATTGACGATAAAACATATACACTAATAATAGTTTGAGAAAATGGAAGTGATTGAATGTAATACTAGTAACAATTATTAGTGTAGTACGAGTTTGGTCTCGGACATGTGCCCGAAACATGGATACGACTTCAACATGAGGAGTTGGCGTTACAAAGGTAATACCAATAAAATGGAAATTATTGCTCGACTTACCTATATTAAAATGGTCAGTGTAATCATACTTCACCAGAGAGGCAGCCAATATGATAGGCCATAGTAGTATCTGAATGCTGGTCCTTTGAAGATATGGTTGACAAAATTTTTGAAAGGGAAAACTTCCAGTAGGGCCGGTGAACTGGAGGTAACAACAAATTTGATTGATCATCCATGGCAAGTAGCTTAGAACATTTTCTGTACACCCAAAAAAAAAATGAGAACAGTAACTCTACCAAATGATATGGAAATTTATTGATCTGGAAACTGCAAATTGTACCTGCATGGTCTTGAAAATATGGTCTGGTAGCTACAAATCCAGTGCTACAGCAAAAGAAAAAACAGAAAGCAAAGAAATATTGAATATGTCAAGAATGATAACTTTTTCCAAAACAAGTGTCATGATATGCAAAAGGATAATTTCAGTACCAAAAGAGAATACAGTGATGTTTCAGCTTGGTTGCCAAGAAAATACTGCAGAGCTATTGTTGCATACTCCTTCAGTGGAAGATAAAAAAGAGCTATAATAAGAACAGTTCAAACAGCCACTTAAAGGATCACGGGAAATAAGAAGTTAGCCACAGAGATTGATACCGTAATATGTCTATACACATGATGAAGTGAAATCCCCCTTGCATGCACATAGCTTCCATTCTGTTAAAGCAGTACACTGTTAAACATAATGAAATGAGCCGGATGTACTACAAAATTATTATAATGTGGAGTAGATAGATGTAAAATTCAAGCAAATTTACAATGAAATAAGAAATGAAAAAATCAAGTCTTTTTATTAAGTTATATTATAGATAATATAAGTCATAAACACAAGGAAAGAAGATATCCCCCAGAACAAGGAGAAAGCAAAACGAAAGAATGAAAACAAATATGGAACCACCATCTAGTCTCTGCAAATCAGCAATGTAAACACTCCCTTCAGACAGCCATTAGAAGAGAACCTAAGAACTATGAAAATCACAAGATCCACAATCCTATCCCAACATAAAGCACTACCAGGGAAAAGACTTGATTAAAAATGTTACACTCTACTCTTGAGTAAAATAAAAAATGTGAGACTTGATTAAAAATGTTACACTCTACTCTTGAGTAAAATAAAAAATGTGAACATTCTACTCCGAGTAATATAATGAAGACTGGATCACATCCAAAAACTAAAAATCAGTCTTCTCATTTCTACCAAAACCTTTAAAATGCTTCAAGGTGATTGGTAAACTCAACGTCTATCTCGCTATACCAAACAAAAACCTTTTTCCAAAAAGAAGTAGCTCTAGAGCAGATCGCGGAAAACAGAGGAATGCCAGAAATTCAGTAAGAAAAATAGAAGAAATCGCAAAGCAGTTGAAATATAAATCAAGAGTTTAATGGTAGTGCACTGTCAGTGTAAAGAAGTATTACATAGACATCCAATCAGAATATTTTAAAGTGCCAAATCATACCAGTAATTTAAAATTTACAGTCTGACTTGACGGAATACATAGTTGTCATTGGTTGACAGTGTATAAATAATTTACACTGTCAGTGCACCATCCCTTTTCTCATATATAAATGTGTATAAAATAAAGCATATTGCACGCAAATAAAAGATGCATAAACATAAATTGATAAAGTAACAGACATAAATGCCTATAAATCTCATAAATCTTAATATTTCAAACAGCAAATAAAGCAAGATACACAGATGCATACATTGCGTGAAGGAGATGAAGAAACATAGTGGTCACCTTCTTCTTTTATGAAGCGGTGATTTGTGTCTTAGTTGTGTCTTTGCCTAGGTAAAGGTAGCGAGGAGATGTAAACCATCTTCTTCTTTTATGAAGAAGTGATTTGTGTCTTAGTTGTGTCTTTGCCTAGGTAAAGGTAGAGAGGAGATGTAAACCATCAAATTTAAACTGGGTAGTTGAAATGGAGGAAGACCTCAGAGATTTTACGCGACACAAAAGTACCGCTCAAGCTGAAAGAAAAACTTTATCAGACAGCAGTAAGACTTGCAAAGTTATACAGGTCAGAATGTTGAGCGGTTAAGAATCAACATGATATACAGGTCAGAATGTTGAGCGGTTAAGAATCAACATGGGAATAAAGTAAGTGTAGAAAGATGAAGATGTTGTGTTGGATGTGTGGCAAGATTAGACGAGATAAGATTAAAAATGACAATATTAAGGTGTGTTGGGGTAGCACTATAATAGAATAAATGGTGGAAAATAAACTTAGATAGTTTGGACATGACATGTAGATTTTGTTGTAAGGAGAGTAGATCAAATGAAAAGAAGTCAAACAACTAGAGGTAGAGGAAGACCTAGAAAATTATAAGAGAAACTATTAAGAAAAATCTCATTAACGAATTGAATAGGGACATGGTATTGGATAGAACATTATGGCGGAATTTGATCGATGTAGCAAACCCCGCTTAGTGGGCTAAGGCTATGTTGTTGTTGTAGTTGTAGCTATTATATTTAATACCACTAACCAACACACCACTTAATATTTTGTAGTTTTTTTTTTGTTTTTTAATGTTTTAAAAAGTATGGTCACCACCTGAGGTTTTGTAATTGATTAATGTTTTAAAAGTTTGGCCACCGCTAAAACACACAACTCCGCTATTAATTATGTATTGGTATAAACGAGAAGTACTGCAAATTGCAGAGTTGGCATATCGTATCGACTACCCAAAATTTTGATGCCTAATAGTGGTATAGCAGCACTATACAGGTATTTTAACTACACTGGCCAAGTCACTATTTATAATATCCATAAATGTGCCAACAGTCATATATTTAACACCCTATAATGATTATTATGAGAGAAACAATGATAAATATCATATTGATATGTATACCTCGTCGGGAGAAAAGAAAGCTACAGCATCAGCATTAGCAGACCCAGCAGGATGCAATGATATAACAGCTCTGAAGATAGATGGAGACAATATTTCTATCACTGCAACCTTCTCTGGATCAACTATTCCAATTGATCCTACCCTCGGTTTATTAGAACCATGGTAGTTATGTTCTTGAGAACTCTCATTAGTTGCAGAGGTGAGTGCGGAAGCTCTTTTTAACCAGTCCAGTCGTTCAAAAGTTGAAATTTTCACAGTTGGCACTTCCTTTTCCACGGACTTCAGAACATCTGGTAGCAACCTCAGAAAACTCATGTCTTCCTTAGGTTCAAATGAAACTTCTTCAGACCCACATTGTTTCTTTGAAGCTGATTCATTAGTTTCAACTTCATCATCAAGATGGGGAAAAAAGCGTTTTTTCTGATCCGTAAAAGCTTTGAGAGCTAACCTGAAATCATTCAGAATCCTAAGTAAGATAAATCATATTCATGTCTAAAAAATGAAAGCTTAATTACATAAATCTTCAAAAGGAAAGATATCGCTTGATTCCATCAATCACTACAGTTTAGTGTTGTCAACTTCCGAAAGGGGAAAATAGAAGATTGTTAAAATTCTGCTACGCAACACAATAGTGGTGCTTTGCTATGGCCATTTGTAGCACGACACCTAAGATGTGTATGTGTCAGTGTCCGAAACCGACACCGACACTTGTGATTAGGTTTAATTTATTCTTTTTTCAAATAATTACTGATGTCGATGTGTCAGGGTCGGGTCGGGATTCAGGTGCAACATGTCACTGTCTTATATCTAATATAATTAATTCATAAATAAAAGATAGCTGATTCCATTGTTTTTTATTATTTCCAATTCTTTTCCAAACATTCTTCAAAATGAAGTAACTATAAAAGGGAAAACTGTAAGCTAACAAAGATTCACAAATCCAAAAGAGCCAAATTGAACCTTGTCCTATCAACTGCAGAAGCACCAGCCTGACCGGCGAGTTGCCGTTTCCACGCATAAGCTACAACTGCACCGTCCGGGCAAACCAGCGGCATATGAAGCCCCCAAAAATCCTTCCGCGTTCGAGCCGATTCACTGACAACTCCAGCTTCTTCAAGCTCCTTTCCTAGCAAATCAAAAAACAAAGAAAATACTAAAACCCTAACCACAAATCAAAATTCAATCAAAACCTATAAAAACCAGAATTCCATACCAAGTGATCGAAGCTCTTGAAAATGCTGTTGCATGCAAGCATTCTCCTTGAGGAGAACTTGCAACGGCTTACTGCCTTGGTGAGTCTGACCGGCGGAAATGAAAAGAGCTTCAAGGAGGCGATCGGCGCCGATTCTGATGTCGGCGATGATTCTTTCGGCTTGTCCGAGTTGGTCCATTGCTACAGCAACTTGCTTCGGCGGTGCCTCGGCCGTGGGGCCACCGGGGAAAGAGGGAGGAGGAGTGGGGGTTGGAATAGTTGCCGCGGTGGCTTGCTGAGTTTGTTGCATTTGCATTGTTTTTTTGGTGCTTGAGATGCTAACAAAGTTAATGGGTTCTAACTCGGTTAGTATTTCGTACAACTCGGATTGGGCCTCCGTTCAATAGTATAGGCCCATCAAATAATACAACCTTAACCCACTAATTAACCCACACATATCAATAATCAACTATAATTTAAAAAATATTTTATTAAATATTATGTTAATATGCATATATTTTAGTGCGATGGATAAATGGTGTTGAAGAAATTTGTTTTTTTTTTTGTCAAGTGGTTTAATGATTATAATTCACTTTTTAAAGGTGATTAAATTGAATGTTATAGATTTGAACTCACGCTCACACTTCTAATGTTTCTATATAATTATCAACTGAAATGGATTAATAGAACTGAGAAATTTTTAAATTTTTTCTAAATCTTTTGTATTCTATTTTGTCTTCAATTTGCACACATATATATACTTCATACATGTATTTTTTCAAATAGATGAAACCATAAACATACAAAGAAAGTTTTCTTCATCTTCAATCTCTCATCTATGCATACACGCAACAATTACACATAATCATTTTTGTTGAGTACCATTTAGATGTAAAGTTGATAACGTCCAATTTATGTTTGTGTATCGGTAAATTGGGTTGAGAATTCTTTGGGGGTTTCAAATAAGAAAATCAAGTTGGGTTTTCCTTCAAGATCATAGGGATTTGAAAGTTTTGGACAAGATTACACAATTTGGATTCAGTCGAGTGAAAGCTTCGAAGAAAGGTGGGTTCGTTCGAAAGAGTAACAGTAATCAGATGATCACTTTGGTAAATTTTGGGTCACAATACGTTCGCAATTTGGATTCATCCGAGTGAAGACCTTGGAGAACAGGTTTTTTGCAAAAGACTAACGGTAAACGGAGGATCAAATTTGAAGTATCGGATTCACTTGATCGAGCTCAAGATTAAGGAAAGAGAAGAAGAAATGATCAACATCATACCTAGGGTTTGGATTGTTAGATTGTTACTTGTTCTCTTGTAAACAAAATTTTATAAAGGTTAATTTTCATTATCTCAATTCCGAACAGAATTGGGGGACAAATGTATCCATAACGAGGCCGATTGGGGAACTGCCTAAATAAATCATAGTGTTCTCTATCTCTCTCATTTACTTTTAGTTACAAATTGTTTAATCTGTTGATTGTGCAATCGATACGTATAGAAAAATTCTTTGTTTGTAAAACTTGAAATTATTTTGTTGATTAGATTACAATCCATAAGATTGTAATTGGTTTTTCAAATCAACAAAATCAAAAGGAAAATCTAAAAAAATCGGTTGCAGTCCAAGTGTTTGATAATTTTCTTAGCTTAGTTTTTGTTATAGATTTCATTGCAAATAGATTGTCTTTGTGATCATATACAAACGAGGGATTATGGAAATATATTAGCTAAGTGACTTATCACTTTCATTGCATCTCATATTGATTTTACACATATCTGGTTTTCTGATAACTGTTCAGATTAGACAATATTTTTTGTCAAGGATTGTTTTTTGTTGTCCATAGTTAACAAAAGTTTTAAAATTAATTTTCAAAAGAAATTTTAACTTGGGATATATTCACCCTCCCTCTATATAACTTGCATTCGTCTAACAAGTGGTATCACGAGCTCCAGTTCATTTCGTGCTTCAAAAATACTTATTAGACTATGGCTTCCGAACCTAAAGGGGTGTACAATAGATATGGATGTAAATGGATATCCATGGAGACGGATAGTATGATATTCGTAATTGTCTCGTTGGATAAATATGATATTCATATTTGCCCCATATCTGTGCGGGTATCCGCTAAACGGATAATTCGTGGGTTTTTAGATATTCGCGGATATTCATAGATATTCACAGATATTCATAGATATTCACAGATATTCATTGATATTCATTGATATTCACAAATATTCATGGATAGCATTTTTTCTAAATTTTTTTTTGAAAAAAAAAATATTCAATTTAATTTAAAGACACAATAAGTTATTATCACATAACATTCATACAAATCTCTCTTATTTTAACCAAAAAAAATTACCATATTAATTTTTGTCATTTTCACCAAAACATAATGATCGTACCTGACCAGAATGGACCATTGCAGCTGGCTCGAGCAGATGTTAAGAGTGAGTGGGGGGTACCTGCAAGATACTCTGATGCTAAAATAAGTTTGGGAATGAGCAAGCAAGTATGAGTTTAGAAAGTATTGAATATCCGACCCTCTCGAAAGAGAGGGTATTTATAGCCCTCAGCGTTGGGCCAAGGTCTCTTTATTGGGCTGATCAAGCAGGCCCAACTTAGAGACTTACAGGTTCTACGTGAGTAGTGGGGACCTGCACGTGGTCCCCTACTTGGATGACGTCCTCCGCAAGGTCGGGAGGATATGGATGTGATCTTTCCAGGACCATGAAGACTCCGCAATATCCGGAGACGTTGGTAGTCAGCCCTACGAGAAAGATGCTCGGGAGGAGCGTCTGCTCGTCGTCGATGATGCCCGCCAGACATGAGCTCGATAGGGGATCAGTTTTAGTCTACGAGTTAGTTGAGGTGTCCTCGAAGCCTTCATGGTTCGGGCGTGAGTGTCCTCAGTCTATTCAGGCGTTGTCCCCACGTGGTGAGGTTGTCTCCTCACGGGAAAAGGTTAGTAGTTGCCCGCCGTGTTCGAGGGTAGTACCGGTCACTGGTGCAGGCTGGCACACTTGGATTGGGCATCGTTGGGAGTTGGGCCAAGGGCAGGCCCAGTCCAAAACAGGAGCCCCCCAAGTCGTTTCTCCTGGTGAAGGAGTCATGACTTGATTCAAGTTCGTACTTTCGCGAGGTTCTATGCTCGACATGGAGTTTTTCCACTGTGGATGGAGAATGTCATCGGTTCATGATTTTGCTCCGGGCAGCGGTCGGAGCGAGTTCGAGGAGGACTCACGGGGATAAGATAATACACTTGTCAGACACGTGGCGTGGCTCTTGGGAACAATAATGATGACCTAGGGAGTAGGGGCCATCATTGCTTATACATGTAGGTGTCGAGGAGAAAGGCGGCTTGTGACTGCCCGATGCGACGTTTCACATTCCACGTCAGCTCTATAAATAGGGCTCCAGGGCTCATAACTTACTTTCATATTTTCGCGCTCTCCATTTTCTCTGTCATAAACACCATGCGTTTTTTCCAGAATCCTTGAGACTGCCGCATAGTCCGTCGCGTATCCTTCCTTAACAATCGTCGCTCTTCATCTTTTCTTCAAGTAAGCGTTCTTTTTCCTTGATATCTTGTGTGTAGATAGTTTTGATGATCTTTAGTAGTAGGGTTTCGTGTCTGGGGGTTACGCCCGCGGAATTCAAGCGTTTAGGCATTTGATTTATGATCATGCCCTTGACACTCATGCGTTTAGGCATATAATTTATGATTATCCTCGTGACATTCATGCGTTTAACTAATAAATTTATGAACTTGGCCGTGAGATTCATTCTTTCGTCAGTATTTAGGCTAGTTTCCCTCGTGATCTCTTTGTGTATGGCTAACAAATTTATGAACTTGGTCGTGAGATTCATAGTTTGCTCGCCATATTCTTCTTGTGCCTGGTATATTTATGATAGACATAGGCGCTCGTCATTAGGATGGCTGCTTGATTGAGGTCCGTGTATTTCCCCTTTTTGTGCGAATGGCCGTCGACTTGGTCTGAATGTTGCTTAACCTCCTCATCTGCGTCGCAGAAAGGTGGATTTGTTGTCGAATTCACCGATTTCCTGTACTTTGCAGGTAAATGGCTGACACTCTCGAGTCATTGGAGCATATAGACACTGAGGGAACCAGCGCGGCTGAGGAGAGCGTAATCTGGTCGATACCGTCGACGATCCTACTCTGGATTGGATTGGTGCAGAACCCCGAGGGATAGCCTCGATCTACAGTTACATAAGGAGTCAATCTTATACAGCCATCGAGTATGACAGCAACCAGGAGGGTTTTCGAAGAAATTTCAAAATCATGAGGCCGACACAAGACGCTCGCATATGCTCGGAGTTCACTCAGGATGCCTTCCCCATGTATGAAATCGTGTTCAAAGACCTTGGACTTCGACTTCCTTTTAACGACTTCCAGATGGGGGTATTCAATCATTTGAACTTGGTGCCCTCCCAACTTTATCCCAACGTGATTGCCTTTATCCGGGAATTCGAACTTACATGTCGGCTCCTGAGGATCGGGGCGATGATTCCCCTGTTCTTCAGGGTTTTTCACTTGCAACGACAGTACCGAGGATGGAAACATAGTTGGGTATCCCTTAAACATTCTAAGAGGCTATTTAGGATGTACATGGATTTTGTCCGGGACTTTAAGGACAAGTGGTATATCTTGCAACCATCTACCCAAACAGTCGTGGATTCACTGTTCGACCCAGCTACCGTGATGGACGAGGATGGAGAGTCATGTTTGGATGCCGAGGGTAATCCTGAGATGGGGAGAATCTCAAAGTTTCCCATCCACTGGTGCTCGGCCCACTATGACCATGGTCCCGGGTATTACCATACTTCCGCCGGTGGTATGAGCGTTGAGGACGAAGAGGCATATGGCGTCCTAAATCGATTCGTCGACAGCTTCTTCCCTGCTAGGTGGGTTACGAGGGAAGGACACGACGTCCTTGATGAGGACGGCGAGCCAACGTCTGAGGCATGTCTGATAAATACCAAGGGGCTCGTCGAGTGTCAATCTTACGAGGAGGCCGTAGATCTCTTAGGTTTCTTGCTTACCTTTACTATATTGATAACCCTCTTTTGTTTCTTCGACGTAGCTGACCTGGATACATTTTCTTTATTTTTGCAGGTCACATGGAAGAACGACACGAGAGATTGCTGAAGTTGACCCAAGAGAAGAAGAGCAATAAAAGGCTGGTGAAACTGCATCAAGCTACGCGTATAGGTTCAGCCACCGAGCCGGTCAGGGAAGGATCTAGTGGGTCCTCGGGTTCTCGTGACGTCGAGCGCCAAGCTATGTTATTGAGCAAAGAGCGGAGTCGACCAGAAGGTGGGCACGCTGATGTAACCGACAGAGGGGCGGGTGCCCGGGCCTTCATCCTATCGCCTTGCTTCGTGGAAAAAGACTTATTCGAGGGGTTTCTCTTGACTATGTCTGACAACGAGGACGACATCATCATGCGGCTTGACAAGGAAGGTCGAAGGAAGCACCTCGCTGCTAGCATGGTCGGGGTGGTGAAGATGGTAGAGATGGCAGTTGTCCTGGCGGGTGAAGGGTCAGACTCCTCGGATCGGGTCAAGGAGCTGGAGTCGAAGAAGATGACTCTTGTGACAAAAACCTGCAAGCTGAAAAATGCTCTTGAACGAAGCGAGGAGATGTTTCTTGAGCATTCTGATATGCTGGCGAGGGAGAAGGAGAGAGCCGACAAAGCCCTCGAAGATAAAGAATGTCTCCAACTTGATAAGAAGCGGTTGGAGAGTGAAAACCAACGACTGATAAGGGAGGTTGCAGGTCTGAGGGCTATTATGATGCCCACGGACGATGAGCCTGAAGGGGTAGCCGACTTGCACATGCATGCTGATTTCATTACTCGGATTCAATTCTTGAAGTCGGATTATGTTAACGCCTTGGCCGACAACTTTGAGTCTGTTGTGAATCAGCTGTCCATGCTGAACCCGGGGTTAAATATTGAAGGAACTAGGGTTTTGTCCCAGGTTGTTGATGGCTGGGTGGTCCCTCCTCCTGACTCTCCTGATGTCAAAGTTAGCACTCGGGGGGGTGATTGAAATTTTTGTTTTTTCATTTGTATTTGGGCCTGCGTGCCTGTAATTTTTGTAATATTCAAACATCTTCGACCCAAGTGGTTGCCTTTGGTAATTATTTTGCTTTATTTGATGCTTATCGTTATTTCTGTTTATCATTGTTTTTACTTTGGTTATTTAATGAATACTTGGTATATCCTGGGGATATACGTGCTCGACCATTGTTGTGATCGTTATAAATTTTCCACGAAGTTCTTGTTTTCCGTGTGGATATATGCGCTCGACCCTAATATTAGTTTGACCCATGTCAAAATGTGTCGAGGCGTGGAGTGGGAATCCTCGGGATGAGCGTATCATCGCGGTCGGGATCCTACGCTTGTGGCGTGAACTGCCTGTCGCGAGCTGGGTGTTCTGCCATGTCGGGGTACTTCGACAGCAGATCTCAATCAAGGTGTCTCCGTCGGGCTAGGACGCTACTCTTAAAAATGAATGACATCCTGCTTTTTATTAGTTGGTAGACCGCGTCCATACCTCGACGCTCCTAGAAGCTGGGATCTGAAGTGGCAAGATCCAAAAAGACACATCTTCAAGTACAGTGAAAAAGCCATTAATGGGTAAGAAGGAGGTCAATGTTATTTACAATCCAAGAAGTCAGAGTAGAACCGAGCACCATCCAACGGTAGGGGCTGTGATGATACCTAGGCTTGTGGCTACTCAACAACGAAACCATCAACCAAGGGTAGAAAGACCTCAAAGGCAGTTCACCCGGATCAATATGACGTTGTCTGAGGTTTTACCCCATCTGTTAAAATCTAATTTGGAAACCTTAAGGGAGGCTCCCAAGAACCCCAACACCACATCTCCTTATTACAATCCAAACGCTCGGTGTGCTTACCATTCTGAGAGTTCAGGCCACGATACAAACAATTGTTGGGCTCTGAAGAATAAGATACAGGATTTGATCGAAGCAAAGGAGATTGAGTTTGATGCTCCTGAGATGCCTAATGTCATAACTACTCCCGTGCCCAAGCACAACCGTGGTGTTAATGTCGTTGATATTGATTTATTTGTTACTTCTGTTAATGAAGTTTCTACTCCTCTCATGACCGTCAAGAAGAATTTGTTGCTAGTCGGTTTATTTCCGGGTTATGGTGAAGGTTGCCACATGTGTTTATCTCTACCTTTTGGTTGTTATTTGCTGAAGGCAGGTGTTCAACGCCCGATGGATAACAAAGAGATTTTGTTCGAAAAGACTCTGGTTCCAATTGTTCTACATGAAGATGTTACTATCATAACCATTTCTGCCAATACTTCCAAGGCCTCCTCCAAAAGACCTGTTAGGATTACATCTGCTCCAAGAATTGCTCCACTAATAATCACTTTTCTTTTCCTTGTACCATACTCCTCGGACAAAGTTGTTCCTAGGAATTATGGTGCTGAGGTTTACTACCACCGCGTCAAGCAGGATTTGTTAACCATTAAAGACGAAAAAATTGAAGAGGTTGATCCTGATATCAGTAACATTGTCGGGACCAGCAAAGTTACTCGAAGTGGAAGGGTTTTCTCTCCCGAGATCTCCCCGAAGACTGTTGCTAAGCCTGTTGTTATTCCATCAGTTGTTCCGACTAGTACTCCTGCTACTACTCCCATCCTTACTCCAGTTGTTACCCCTGCCGATGAGTCATCTGGGACTTGGGGCAAAGAAGTTGTAGGTGAGCCTGCCCGGACGGAGGCACCTAGAAAAGTTATTTTGGAATCCTCTAAACAAGAAATGGAGGAGATTTTAAAGATAATCAAGAAGAGCGACTATAATATGGTCGAACAGCTGGGGCAGACCCCCTTTAAAGATATCAATGTTGGCTATGCTATTATGTTTCGAGGCCCGTGTGAAGGCTTTAGTTACATTTCTCAAGAATGCGCATGTGCTACAAGAAACCCCCGCTGACCAATTCGAGGATTGTGTGACCAGTTTGACTGCTGATAATGGGTTGGGTTTTTCAGATGCTGATTTGACACCCAAGAGGAGAAAGCATAATGATGCTCTGCATGTCTCGATCAAATGCAGAGGCACTACTATGGCCCATGTGCTAGTGAACACTCAATCGTCACTGAATGTTCTGCCCAAGAAGGCTCTTGATAGGCTAAATTGTGAAGGTTTGACCTTAAAGCCCAATAACATTATGGTGAGAGCTTTCGACGGTTCAAAAAGAATGGTGTACGGGGTAGTGGATATCCTTGTCAAAGTGGGTTCCCAAACCTTTGAATCCACCTTCTACGTAATGGATATTAGGCCATCTTATTCTTGTTTGTTGGATCATCCTTGGATCCATGAAGCTGGAGCCGTTACTTCTATGTTGCACCAAATGCTGAAGTATCTAGTGAAGGGAAATATTGTCACTGTGCATGGTGAAGAGGAGTACATGGTAAGCCATCTAAACTTTTTCAGGTATGTGGAAATGGACGGTGAGTTCATAGAGACCCCTTGTCAAAATTTTGAAGAGGTTCCCCAGACTATGGCATCAACCGAGACTATTACCAGTGTTCCAAAGATCACCAGACCTCCTTTGAAGATGGCTACTCTTAAGGACGCCAGAGTAGTAGTTGAAGAAGGTGGGTATACCATTTGGGGACAGCTCCCTGATTTTCCTTACAAAACTGACAAATTTGGTTTGGGCTTTACTTCAGGAGCTCAAAGGGCTGTTCGACGTGCTCGGGCTGGAGGACCTCCCCTACGCATTAGAAATCGTGGGGTCAATGTTATAAAAGACAATGATGAGGATTCTGATATTGATAGCTGGATCTACCCTACTACCAACGGTGGACCTAGTAACTAGACGGCCAAAGATTTTGTGCTGATTACTTTTGTTCAGCAGTAATTACCTTACTTGTTTTTCGGATTTGTAATAAACAATATAAACTATATGGCCTTGTGTCTTACCCGAGGCACAATGGTTTATTTGTGAGGGTTATTGTATGTCATTATCATATGTCATCAATAAAACATTGGACGTTCTTGCATACAAATTTTATGCTCTCTGTTTTTCTTTTTTGCTTTTCACTTTATCAATACAGCTATGCTCTTACACACACTCACATATCAAACTGCAGATCCATATCCACTCTGGATCCCATTGATAACATTTCTGCTATTTCCAGTTATAACTTCGAAAATCTGATCAACCAAGCCGAGGATGAAGGTGAGGAAGATTGTGAGGTACCTGGAGAACTTGATAGACTGTTACAACAGGAAAAGAGGGCTATACAGCCTCATGAAGATCCAGTTGAGACAATAAACTTGGGCACAGAGGTAGATAGAAAAGAAGTCAAGATTGGCGCAAATCTGGAGCTTAGTGTCAAACAGTGGTTGGTACAGATGTTGCACAATTATGTTGAGATCTTCGTCTGGTCATATGAAGACATGTCGGGACTAGACACATATATAGTGGTTCATCGTATGCCGACTAAAGAAGATTTCCCTCCGATAAAGCAAAAGGTCCGCCGTATGCGCCCTGAAATGTCAGAGAAGATCAAAGCAAAGGTTATGAAACAGTTCAATGCTGGGTTCTTAGTTGTCATCTCCCATCCGTAGTGAGTTGCTAACGTGGTCCCGGTACCTAAGAAGATGGTAAAGTACAAATGTGTGTGGACTATAGATACCTAAATAGGGCAAGCCCCAAGGATGACTTCCCGCTTCCCCATATCGACGTTCTGGTTGACAACACCGCATAACACAAAATATTTTCCTTCATGGATGGTTTCTCTGGCTATAACCAGATCAAGATGGCACCCGAAGACATGGAGAAGATAACCTTTGTCACATAGTGGGGCACTTTTTGTTACAAGGTGATGCCTTTTGGGTTGAAGAATGTTGGGGCAACTTATCAGCGAGCCATTGTAGCTTTGTTCCATGATATGATTCACCATGAGATAGAGGTTTATGTTGATGACATGATAGCCAGGTATCACACTGAGGAAGAACACCTTGATCATCTACAAAAGTTGTTTGATAGGTTGAAGACGTACAAGCTAAGGTTAAATCCGAACAAGTGCACCTTTGGGGTAAGGTCTGGTAAACTCCTAGGTTTCATTGTCAGTGAAAAGGGCATTCAGGTGGACCCCGTAAAAGTAAAGGCTATACAAGAGATGTCATCTCCTCGCACTGAGAAGGAGGTCAGAGGCTTTTTGGGACGCCTAAACTACATTGCCAGGTTCATTTCCTATTTAACTACTACTTGTGAGCCAATCTTCAAACTCCTGAAGAAAGATCAAGTGGTAGAATAGAATGACGAATGCTAGACTGCCTTCGAAAGAATCAAGGAATACCTTTAAGAAAGACCAATCATGATGCCTCTAATTGAAGGAAGACCTTTAATAATGTACTTGACAGTGTTAGACAATTATATGGGGTGTGTGCTGGGGCAGCATGACGAGTCTGGTCGAAAAGAGCACGCAATATACTACCTTAGAAAAAAATTTAACGACTGTGAGAAAAGATACTAATTGCTCGAGAAAACTTGTTGTGCTTTAGCATTGGCTGCTCGCCGGCTAAGACAGTATATGTTGACCCACATAACTTTGTTGATATCTAAGATGGATCCGATCAAGTACATCTTCGAGAGCCCGCCCTCTCTCCAGAAGAATAGCAAGATGGCAGATGATCTTAACCGAATATGATATCCAATATAACCCATAAAGCAATCAAGGGAAGTGTATTAGCTTATCATTTGGCTCATCAGGTTGTGGATGACTACCAGTCCATGAATTTTGAGTTCCCATACGAGAATATTATGTTAGTGACTGGCTATGAAGAACCTGGACCGAATGAAGGACCTGAAGAAGGATCCCTATGGACCATGGTTTTTTACGGATCCTTGAACGCACTCGGTAATGGCATTAGTGCTGTAATCATATCCCTCGAGGGCTGCCATACTCCTTTCACTGCCCGACTATGCTTCAATTGTACCAACAACATGGTGGAGTATGAAGCATGTATCATGGGTCTCAAAGCTGCTATTGACATGAGGATCAAGTTCTTAAACATTTTCGGGGATTTAACCTTGGTGATAAGTCATATCAAAGGAGAGTGGGACACGAAGCACCCGAATCTCATCCCTTACAAAGAGCACGTGCTGACATTGCTTCCATACTTTGAGGAGGTAACCTTTAAACATTTTCCACGAGAAGAGAATCAGTTAGCAAACGCTCTAACTACCATGTCTTCTATGTTCAAGGTCATGTGGGATAACGAGGCCCCTCAGGTCACTATTGAAAGGTTGGATGAACTAGCATATTGCTACGAGATCGACACTGGAGGAGTAGCGGACAAACCTTGGTTCTATGAAGTAAAGAGATATCTTGAGGCTTAAGAGTATCCCGAGGGGGCATCTGCCAATGATAAAAAGTTTCAGAGAAGGTTCGCCGCAAAATTCTTCCTCAGTAATGGAATCCTCTACAAGCGCAAACATGACTCTACTCTACTTCGGTGCATAGACAAGAGCGAAGCGGAGAGGATTATGACAGATTTACACGAAGGTACCTTCGGAACCCATTCGAGTGGATATACCATGGCTAAAAAGATCTTACGGGCATGATATTATTGGTCCACTATGGAAGCAGACTGCTACCAGCACTCCCGAACTTGTCACGAATGTCAGATCTATGCTGATAAGGTGCATGTGCCTCTGGTTCCTTTGAATGTCTTGACGGCTCCTTGGCTCTTTGCATTGTGGGGTATTGACATGATCAGAGAGATTAGACCTACCGCTTCCAATGGGTATCGCTTCATCCTGGTGTCCATTGATTACTTCACGAAGTGGGTTGAAGTTGCCTATTTTGCTACTGTTACCAAGAATGTTGTGGCGCGGTTTATCAAGCATAACCTGATCTGTCGGTATGGTGTGCTAGAGAGAATTATCACTGACAATGGTACAAATATCAACAACACAATGATCACCGAACTTTGTGAACAGTTCAAGATCCAACACCATAATTCTTCCCCTTACTGGCCAAAGATGAATGGCGACGTTGAAGCTGCTAACAAGAACATTAAGAAGATCATACAGAAGATGACAGTGACATAAAAAGACTGGCATGAGATGTTACCATTTTCTCTTCATGGGTACTGCACCTCCGCACGAACATCGACAAGGGAAACACCCTACTCTCTGGTATATGGCATGGAGGTTGTCCTGCCTATTGAGGTCCAGATACCTTCTCTGAGAATAATGAAGGATGTAGGTCTGAATGAAGATGATTGGATCCAGACTCGACTTGATCAACTGAATCTAATCGATGAAAAGAGACTTACTGATGTCTGTCATGGTCAAATGTATCAAAAATGGATGATCAAGGCTTTCAACAAAAAGGTCAAACGCCAAGTATATCAAGTCGGGATCTAGTGATCAAGTGCATCATACTTCCACAAAGTGATCCCAGGGGAAAATGGACTCCCACATACGAAGGGACATTTGTGATCAAAAGTATATTTTCTAGTGGAGCCATGATTCTGACCACCATGGACAATGACGACCTTCCTCACCCTGTCAATGCGAACATAGTGAAAAGATACTACACATAAATAAGACCCGCTAGGTTGACTGACCTAGGCAAAAATAAGGGCTTCCCGGTGAACCAAAAGGGTTCGAGCAAAAATTAGGGATGAAAATAAAAAATCTGTACACCCGGCAAGTCGAAAACCTGAAAAGGCGGCCTGGGCAAAAAAGGGTATCCCGGTGGACTGAAAACCCGAAAGGGAGGTCCAGACAAAAGTTAGGGATTTAAAGAGTATCACTATGTCCCATTGGATCACCTTGCGACCAGACTTCAGCATCATCTATCAAGCTCAAAACGACACCAATCAATCTACCCAGCTTCGGACAAGCAGCAAAGTGATGAGACGCTCGAAGACATAGCGGCAATAGCAGAATTGAAACTCAATGGGATTATTACACATAAATATTTTCTTCTCTTTGTACACAATATTGTATAGCTCTCATTTTCACAACGGTGTTCTCTTAATAGAGCGTAAACTTCCTTGTACAAAAACGCCTATTATAGGCCAACTTCAGAAATTAATACAAGTCATTTTTATAAAACTGTGATACGGTGGGAGAACTGACTATGGTTTTGCGTTTGTTTTCGCAAATGTTTCGGTTGAGCAAGAGTCGCCACCGACTTTTTATTTTATCCTAAGGAAAGGTTTAAAAAGCACAGAAAAAACCTTTGAGATTTTTCTTGGGTTCGGGGAGTAGATTATAGAAAGAGAAGGTATTAGCACCCTTTCTATCCATGGTTATCCATGGGCTCTTAGGTATTTGCTTAGATCAACTTGCCTTGGTTTTCAATTGTTTGAAATGGTGCTTGGTGTGTGGTTTTGAAAATGTTTTAAAAAGATGCCTTGTATAGGCTACCCTTGTAACAATTCTTTACTCGAATGTTTTACGAAAGGTGTTTTGTCTTTTGAAAAGATGTTTCAAGGTTTTTTGAAAGTTTGTTTTGAAAGTGTTTGTGAAGTGTGGTTTGAAAATAGGCAAGTGTTTTCTTTTGCAAATTGACAAGTAATTAAGAGCTATCTACCCTAAAGTTCTCAAAGATTTATGCTATGTTTTAAACCTTTTGACAATTTTGTTCCACCATTGCATTTGGTGGACAATCTTGTATTAGGAGGTGAAAGGGACGGGCGCGGGTCATCGTCTAGACCATAATTGCAATAGTGCTAAGTGTCTTTGGGCAATTTCTCTTTGAAAGGGACTTGATCATTTTAGGCAACTTTTCGAAAGCGTCATCGAGGGACTATGATCATTTGATTGTTTGTTTTACCCAAAGAAACCTAACATGCAATATGGCCCAATTATTTAAAGGCAACAAAGTGGAATACCCTAGGGGTGCAAGTGTGATATGTGTTGTCCATATTTCATGCTCATTTATCTTGAAATTAGGTCAAGCTATTTTGTTCTTTTTATTTGCATACAAACCCTAATTCTAGCATGGTATATTTAGAAAGCGTTTAAAGTGCGAAAAGTAAAATTCCTACACTATTACAACACAATATGGGAAGGGGGGTACAAATGTTTCAAATGGGGGATATTTAGACAAGAAATTAAACCTAGCTATTACATCATTTTCTTTGAATATTTACAATATAATTAAAGGCATAAATTAAATAGAAATAAAACAAATATGCAAGAATGCAAAAAAAAAGTTTTTTATATGTATGAAAAAAAGTATTATTTATGTCAAATAAATAAAAATGAAAAAAATATTATTTTTGGAGTATTTTCATATTTAGGGCAAAAACCTAATTTACTAAATAAAATGCATTATTTATTCAAAATATACAATATTCACTATTTATATACAAAAATAAAATAAAAATATAGTATATTTGTAAAAATGTATTTTTAATGTTAAATATTAATAAAATAAAATATGTATATTTTTGGGTATTTTATTCTAAGTGTACTAATATATATATATATATATATATATATATATATTTATATTATTTACAAAAATATATTAAATATACATAAAATAATAATATTTTATTTTTATAAAAAAGCATTTTTTGATACAAAATGTTTTCAAAAGAGAAAAATGAAATAAAAATCAGAAATATAATATGTTTACATTATTTCTTCTAATATTTCTAAATATATATATAAAAATCAGAAGCAAACAAATAAATACTTAAAAAATGCAAAAATGGTGTAAAAATGATTTTTCAAGTTTTAAACATTATTAGCAAAAATAAATGAGTCAGAAATAAAAAAGAAAGATCAAAAAGTCATTAAATCAAACAAATGGGCTCAGGGGGGTATGAATCAAAAAATATGGTGTAAAAAGCAATACAAAAGCTGGCCCAGCCCATGAGGCTTCTTCTTCAACCTCTGAACAAAATTATTCAAAAAAACGCGCGCTAGAACCTCTATTCGAACATCCTGATTCCTTGATTTTTTGCACAAACTTCCAACATAAGAAATGTTAAGCATTGAATCACGATTCTAAATATATAAAAAACTCATCCTAACTCTCAGAAATGAGAGAGAATTTTGACATTCCCAAATCCTGACCTAAGTTTTCTGCCATTTTCAAATCTTAAATTCTCATAGCTCAGGCAAAATAAATGAAAAGTAAAAGCATGTACAGGTTCAGGGGCATGAGTAGAACATTTCTTATTCACAAACCTAGAGTTAATGATGCCTATACTAAGAGTTAGAAGTTCACCAAAATACCTGTTCAGTTGAAGTTCTATCTGGCAATGGGGAAGCTTTCAGTCCAAGGTGATGGTTGGTATAGCTTCCTTGAGGTGTGGTGATGTTGTTCCAATGTTTACTTTGCCTTGAGACACCTTGAATCGAGCTGTGGAACTTCAACTGCAAAATGAGAAAGTGAAAATGGTGGAACTTGTTAGAGGAATTACAGGTCGTGTTTCAGGTCTTGGTTAGCTTGCATTGATGCTAGGGAATGTGTTTGATAAGCTTTGGTCAAGAAATCATGCAAGGAATGAGAGATGGTGTTCAATCTGCAGGCCCTGCCCTGTTTCTGCAGTTTGAGAGTGATTATGGCAATGGAGAGGTATTGGAGGTCTTAGGGTCGTGTGCTAGCTCAGTTGGGATGTCTTGAATGTGTTTTCAAAAATTGCTTAAGGGTTTGCAAGCTGATATCAAAGTTGTGTTGTACAATGCAATGTTTCTTAGCACTTAAGCAAGAAAAGGTCAAGTTGGTGTTTAGGCAGCTAGAGGCCCCCATAACATGCTGCATAAATCAGTCTTGATCAGTGTGATTAATCCCTAAACTTGTGCCAAAGAGATCTTAACTGTACTTCTTGGATTTTCAATTGGACATAAAGCTTGCTTTTTCAAAAATGGATAAAGTGCTTTATCTATTTTGGGACTAATCTACTATGCAATGCTTGAATCCATAGATCATGGTCTTGGCACAAAGAGTTTGCATTAAATTTATAAGTGTTGGATGGTTTAAGGACCTGTAATCAAGATATGAAAGCTGAGATTGAAAATGCCTAGTGTTATGAACATGTAAATTGACCAATTCAGAAGTGAGTTTTTGCCAAATTGTGAAATTCGATTCTCTCAAGTTATGAGGTTGTTTGATGAGTTCTTGGACATTTTGGAAATCTTGGAATGTGTACTACAATCCATCTTTGAAATGAAAATTTAAATTCCAAGTGGAAGTGTATGGAAAATGGCCTTGAAGTTGGGTAGAAAACCTTGTCAAAATAGGTTAAAATTTCACTAAGTTAAGAATGGTTTAGTACCCTTATTCCAAAAATTGTAACTTGAGATACAAGCTTCATTTGGGAAAACTTTGTGAATCAAAGTTGTAGATTATGCAACAAGCTACAAATTTCATGTTTTGACTTTTGTTTGAATCCAAATGAATCTTGGTGAGAAAGTGGGGCAAAGTTGGGAAAAAATTAGGGTTTTTCATAACTTAGAAAAATTCTAAGTTATGAAAAATTCTCATTTCTAACCCTAATTTGCATTTTTTGATTTCTTGGTGAACAAGTTTCATGATTTGGCATGTTTTGATGAAAAATGAATCTTGACTCTTGATTTTGACCAAAAAGTCAAAGTTTGACTTTTCAGTATACAGTCAAAATTGATCAATTGACTGGGAAATTCAATTGTCAATCTTGTGTACTTGGGATCTTTTGAGTTTGTTGAGAATGTCAAGATAATTCCATGGGATCCTTGAGTCCATATGTGATCTTGGTTTGCCATTGGTTGGGTCAAACAGTCAAAAATTGCCTTTGTGCAGTCAAAACCCTAAAAATGACCATTTTGCCCTTTTGGTGATCCGATCAAATTTCTTGTGGAATTGTGATCCAAATTTGATCAAATGGTCCATATGAGTTCATAATGTTGATGTGGGTCAATTTTCATGAGGTTTGACTGTCAATTGGCCACAGTTGACTTTTTCCCCAATACAGTTGATTTCTAGGTCAACTGTCCAATTGACTGGGCAAAACTTGGAATCAAGACTTGAAACTTGATGAGGATAAACTTGGGAGTCCAATATGAAGCAAGAAAGTCATCTTAGGCATTTTGGGTCAAAACATCTTTGTGCAAACACAATCCCTAATTTGGGTCAGCAGTGCAAGGAGAAGTCTTGAGCAGATGAAACCTTAACTGGATCCTGATCTTCAAGGGCTTTGTGATGAGAAATCAATGAGAAATGGGAGGGCAAATTTTGGGGTACAACAGTTGCCCCTGTTCAATCTTCTTGACTCCGAAGAGTTAGATTGGCAAGCTTGCCTTTCGTGACTCGAGGGTAAAAGGAGATTGGACACTAGAGTGCCCGGAAATTTGCACTCGTCAAAGCAATGGATGCGGGAATGGGCTTAGAGATGCCATTTGGAGATGGGCTTAGAGATGCCATCTGGAATGAGTATCAGGAAGGCGTCCATGCTTTGGACCATCTTCGAACTGGGGGTCTGAATAAGCAATAGATTGACATCCGTTGTTGGGAGGAATCCGTAAACTGTTTTCAAAGGTTGCATCTGAACAAGTGATAGATTAACATCCGTTGTTGGGAAGAATCCATAGACTGTTTTCAGAAGTCTGGAGAAGAAACTGAACAAGCGATAGGTTAACATCCGTTACTTGGAGAACCCGTAAACTGTTTTCAGAAGTCTTGGAGTTGAATAAGCAATAGAGCAGCATCTGTTGTTGGGAAGCGTCCGTAAACTGTTTTCAAAGGTGAGAAGAGTCTGAACAAGCGATAGGTTAACATCCGTTACTTGGAGAACCCGTGAACTGTTTTCAGAAATCTTGGAGTTGAATAAGCAATAGAGCAGCATCCGTTATTGGGAAGCGTCCGTAAACTATTTTCAGAAGTTGCATCTGAACAAGTGATAGATTAACATCCGTTGTTGGGAAGAATCCATAGACTGTTTTCAGAAGTCTTGAGAAGAAACTGAACAAGCGATAAGTTAACATCCGTTACTTGGAGAACCCGTAAACTGTTTTCAGGAATCTTGAAATTTGAGGAGGAACCGATGTAGGGTTTCCTGATGATGAGTCCGTGTAAAACTGCATCTGAAACTGTTAATGATAGCCTTTTATTCTTATCCTGAAAAGGACAAAATGTTAGCTAAACACAAAATTATGTCGCATGAAATGTATGATGCAATATATGTTATATCAATGTTTATGATATGAATGTAATGAATGCGCATGTAAGCTGATGAGCTGTCTTGCTGGGGATAGATGAATCCTGGATGGCTGAAGGTAAAAGCATCTTGACTGCTGCCGGGAAGAATAATTCCTTGGCTGTTGCTGGGGAATAAAGATCTTGGGTTGCATACCAAACCTCTGGGGAATTCCTGATGACTTCTACTGGGGAGTACCAATCTAGTAGACTCATGCTGGGGATGCAAGACTGAGAATCTTCCGTTTGGCGAGAAGCATCTCTGGCGACTTCACTGGGGAACTCAAGATTTGCTCTCCTAAAACTCTGTAGGGAGAAGGTTCATTAGCCTGGCTTCGCTGGTGATTCTGAAACTTAAACTCTGAGGGGAATTGAATTCCTGAGGATCCTCTGGCTGGGGGATTGTAAAGATAAGTTACTGCTGGGGAATTTTGATGAACTCCGCTGGGGATAAGAAGAATTCTGGCGAGCGCGATCTTCCGTGGCAATAAGCTGAGGATAACCCAGTTATAAGCCCTTGTGAGGAATAACTTTGAATAAAACTCGGGAGAGACGTCCGTACTCTGCAGGGGATAAGCTTCCAGAATCTACTGGGGATAAGCTTCAAGACTTGCTGGAGGATATGGATTCCAAATCTCCTGGGGGTTTCCTTTGAAAGGGTATCAAGATATCCAACCGCACCTTTGACCTATCAGTAATCCTCTTTCTTGATTCATAAGGAAATGATTATGTTCAAATGCATATGCCTATTTAACAAAACATTGAACGTTTCTCAAAATAAAACAAACAGTGCAAGAGAAAAGAAAAGGAAATGACACAAATTTCTGGGAAAAGTATTTGTATTGATTTTCTATGAGTATATTTGTACAAAGGAGACAATCATCCTAGTAATAGGATTTTGTCGTAAATATTTGAAAGATTTATACAAAATAAGGATGGCTATGTGAAATAATTCCATGGGATTCCATTCCGCTATAGCTTTCTCAACTCTGAATATCTGTCCATTCAATGCTTCGTTTGACGATGACTGGATTGATCAGAAACCTGGAACCGGTTGATGAAGAGATTGTCCTTGAAGTGATCCGACGAGACATAGTCATACGCTTTAATTCCCTAACTTTTGCCTGAATCGCCCTTTCGGGTTTTCGATCCACCGGGAAACCCCTTTTTGCCCAAGCCGCCCTTTCGGGTTTATTCTGAAACAACTCTACTACCCAAGTTTTATTTCGAAGTAACCCTATTACCCAGGTTCCTTCTCATAGCCTTACTACCCAAGCTTTATTTCAAAGTAACCCTACTGTCGCCACTTTTTCTATGCTCAATTGCGACAGTGATGATATGTAAAGAAATGTAGCGATAAAGATTTGAGATTAAGCCATTAATTGACTTAACTCAACACAATGAAGTCGCCACCGCACTTTATTGTTTCCAAAGGGAAATGGGAAAAAAGCGAACAAAACCCAAAATGATCAGAGATCGAGGTACGGGGGTCGGTTATGCAAAGGGAAGGTATTAACACCCTAAGCATTTACGGTACTCTACAGGATCCACTTTGTTTGGTTTCTTTTAAAAGGAGTGTTATATAAAGGTTTACTTGCTAAAGGAAAAGAATGAATGTTTATTTGAAAATAAAAGAAAATGAAATGTTTTTTTATTGTTTTTGTTGCTCGCCTTGGGTCATAAGACTTAGTGCCTACGTACTCCCCCGTGCAATGGGAAAGTCAGAGCACCGTAGTTAGGCTAGAAAAGACTTGTCTGTTGATTGTTTTTAAACAAGGAGACAAGTCGTCATTGTTAGGAGAGAAATCTCGACGAACGCCCACAACGTGTGAGAAAGATGGACCCTGCGTCAGCAAGAGTGGGGGTTTGAGAACGCCTCTAGTACTCAAGTGGAAAAGTTGACACCTTTATAACCATATGGATAGGAGAATGTTGCTCGACTATCAATGAATCATGTCTCATCTCGAAAAAAGTTTTGAAGGGTAAAGTGCTCGAGCGCACAAAGAGGTTTGAATGAGTTGAAGTGTTTTTGTTAATTTTGAAAGATGTCAAAGTATGATTAAATGAATTGAAGTTTGTTTAAAGAAAAGAAGTTTTAAAAGAAAAGGCACTCGACAAAGTCGAGGTTTATTATGAAAGAGATTCGAGTTTATAAACAAGAAGAGTTTTCAAAAGGAGGGAGAAGATTTTTGAAATTAAAGAAGATGGAGGAAGATGAAGAGGCTATCCTAAAGTATAAGGTAAAATCTAAGGAGAAGAACCATCTAACCAACAAGAAGCCAACACTTGACATTATGAGTCAAGATAGAATTCCAATTCTTTGGATTGAAACCAAACAATCAAAGATATTAGACCTATTGAGAGAACCAAACTTCAAGTGTATTAAGTCTTCACAAAAATTGAGCAGAGTAACGACTGTATATGGATGATTTCTGGATTACAAACAAAGTATGTAATCACAATAACCTGCACACAAAACAAACGAACAACCCAATGTCTTGGGGTAAACCCCAAGAGCTCCAGACAGAATATCAATTAAGGTCACAAGGTATCCAATATAAGCCAAGGTTTCTATTCCTAAGTCCAAGAAGTCTAATACTCCATAATGCTAAGGATAGTAACCAAATAGTCCAAGTATCATTAATATTTTTTATGGTTCATGTTGATTATTAAGTATCTTCAAAAAGAAAAGAAAAGCTCAAGTGAGCAAAATAAAAAGGACATAAAAGTAAATGCTCAAGTGAGCGAAATAAAAATGGCATAAGAATAAATGCTCAAGTGAGCAAAATAAAAATGGCATGAAATGTAAATGCTTAAAGTAAATGGTACATAAAGCATAAAAAATAAAAGCATAAAATAAAGTCAATTGTTAGAAATTAGTGGTTAGTTAGATGACCATCTTGAAACTTGCATTTGGAACTCATTAGAGGATTGGTAGAACCAAAGCCTCCACACAACAAGTTGCATTTGCTTTTTGTCAAGTATATCATCCATTTTGGAATCCTCAAAAGTAACATTTAATGATCAACGATGTTTAAGTGATCCGCGTTGACCAAAATTGATGAAGATCCATTAGAGAATTGGTAGAACCAAAGCCTCCACACAATGAATCTCAAGGTTATTGGATCAAAGAGATCAAATTAACATACTTGGGCTTGCAAGCATAGGTTTGGGCCACGAATGATCATTTTCTCAAATAGGGACAAAATTTAGCGATATGTTAAGCAATCGTAAGTGGACTTATGTAGAAGTCGCACCTATTTTGAGGCCGGTCAATAGCAATCTATGTATTTCGTGTTTGTATAAATGACATAGAGATCATCATCCCATAACACGTAATACAATAAGAAAGGGGGGTAAGATGAAGAAGCAAGGGATTAGAACTTCAAATATCTTCAACATCATTTGTCCATTTTGGCGGATTTGGTTTATCAACCTATCAACACCCAAGACCCAATGAGGTTGAAGAATTTGGCTCACAATATGCCTCAAGTCAGTACCACATGCTATTTCAAGAATAAAACAAGAATCATGTACAAAAGTTTTCAATTACAAGCATTAATCAAAGGTAAAACCCAAAATACAATCTTAAGTCAAAAATAGTTTTAGAATATGAAAATGACTTGAAAAATTATGAAATTAAAACCCTAACTTCCTGAAGTCCTATAAAAGTCAGAAATAAAATTTGGAGTCTCTGGATTGAGGTGGGAATTTGCTTTAGAAATGCAAACTTTGAAACTAGCAAGTTTAAGCCTTAAACTAGATTGTTTTGAAAAATAATTTTCGAAAAATATGAAATCACATTGTAAAATTCCAGAAAAATGATTTTTATGGCCTCAACATCTTAAAGCACTCCAAACAACTTCATTTATGAATTTATAGGCATCGGAAGTTAGAACTTTAAATCAATTAATGAGCATGATCAAGCAAAAACCCTAAAAGAGGAAATTAAGTTCAAAATTAAACAATTAGGTCTAAAGTTCAAAGAAATTTGATGTAAAACAACCTAAATATAAATATAACTCTAAAGATCAGAAATCATATTCTAATTGAATTTTATCTCAAAAGGAAAAAAGAAATAGAAATTATTCAAACAACTCATTAAAAAAACAAGGAAAAGATGAATATGTCCAATTAAATGATTTAATTTGTAATCCAAATTTTTTATAAAATAGGACAAAAAGTATTTTCATGTAATAAGCTCATTGAGGAGCCCAAAAATATTTTTTATGGATTTTTATATTTAATAAAAATAGGAAAATAAAATTCTAGATTTAAAAGAAATATTCAAACCCTAATTATTTACATGATTTTATTTAATCAATAAAAATATTAAAAAAGAATGAAATAAAAATCGAAATATGAAAATATATTGAAAAAGAAGTCTAGGATAATTTTTTCATAATTTTTGAAGTGAAGAAAATATTAAAATAAAATTTGAGAAAACAAAAGAAAAATTAATATATAAAGCCTTTTACACATGTTTTTGCAAAAGCGCGCTATAAAAAGAACTGAAGTTATGTTCAATTAAAATAGGGCACGTCATCATCCCTACCAAGCAGCCATGCTATGTGCGTTTTCAAGCTTTGAAACCTCATTTTTAGACCAAGATAACTCACTCATTTCTTGATGAAATCCAAAAATTCCAACACCAAAGTTCAAGATTGAAATTAGTAAAAAATGCTAGGATCAAAAAATTTATGAAATGATGTCTTGATGAGTGAGAAAATCGCGCGTGAAGAATGCTACATGAATACTTTTTTTTTATTTACACATTACATCAAACAGTTTTGTGATTCACTTTTCTCCTTCAATTCTCCACCAAATTAAACGATCCAAGAATGAAAATTGATCAGGAAAATGCAAGGATCATGAATATGCTCTTAGATTTTTCAAAGAGCTCATGGATTAAAACAACACACAAATTGCATCTAGAGAGAGAAATTGAATCAATTACATTGAAATGAGTTTGATGATGTTGGAGCTCAAATAAAGAGCTAGCTCTCCATAAATACTTGCTTTGAATGATGCAAAGATGATAAAATGGAGAGAGATGTGAAGAAATTTTGAAAAATGGAGAAAGTGAGTTTTGACAACAATGGAGGAAGCTTGCTTAAGAGAGAAAGAGAGAAGAAGAATGGAGATTGGATTGTATGTGAGTAGTGAAGATGGAAGTGGGTTGTAGTAAAGAGGAGGGAATTTCTTGAATAAAAATGAAGAGGGTGATTGGGAGATGATATTAACAAATGGAAGAATAGAAGGAAGGTATTCAGTTTGTTCTCTGCTTTTTCGTTTTCCAAAAGCCAAAAAAGTGATACAATCCCATACCTCTCTTTTATACACAAAACTAAAGGTTTGGCTAATTTTTACAATGGCTAAAATGACCCTCAATGATAAAATCAACTCAAAAAACTGAAATTATAAAAATTAACTCAATTTAAAATATATTTTTTTGAAATTTTCTGAATAAAAAATAGAGACCCGAAAATGACTAAAAACAATAAAAAAAAGACAAAAATCTATCCGAAAAAATAAAATTAACATATTAAAATAAACTACCTGTGTCAAAGATTAAAGAAAAAATATTCAAAAAGCCAAAATCAGAATAAAATGAGAATAAAAATATCAGGCTGAACAGACGTTTACGGTTAAAAACGAGACTTCAAATTGTACCGAAAAAATAAAGCAAGCATACCGTCATGACCTACGCGAAACGCGGATTCATAAAATGATCGGTAAAAGGTGAAAACTTAAAAATATTTTTCTCACTAATTTTTCGCACAGTGTTGAATCGCTTCTAACAGTCTGTCTATAAAACCAAAATATTTTTACTATCGACATATAAACAACTTGGAGCAATGCAAGAAAATGATAAAGAGATAAAAATGCATGAAGTGAAATGTCGAGTATTTTTCAACTACAAAACGATGCAAACTTCGATTTAAACTGACTTTTGGTCAACTTAAACACGATTAAATGATGCAAATGTGATGAATGAAGTTATTTATTAATGATTGTGACCAAATAACAAAATAGGACATGAAACTGCGACTGAAAAAATTAGGGGCAAAATTTAGGGTACAATAGCTGCCCCTATTTAATTATCTTTTAGCCAGATAGGCGGAAAGTAATTAAATACAAACAGACCCGAATTTCGTCCCTGATGCGATGATATGATAGTACATGTTATGAGTGAATGCATGGACTCTTTTTTGACATATATTTTTTTTAATGATGTATGCGATGAGACAGACTCTATGGGAATATGGAAAGACTTGAAACTGGAAACTTATGGTAGCTCAGATGAAATGACGTGGAAAAACACGCTAGGAAAATAACAAGATATTTATGGATATCTGTCAGAGTGACAAGGAGTAACCAATAATACTTGGAAAAAAGATAAAAACCTGAGAAGTCAAGCAGCGACATCCAAGAATGGCATTGAATGAGGCAATCGACTCTCTAGAAAAGACAATCAGAAGCATCTAGAAGAACATTAGATGTGGGATGAGACCAAATCTGAAGCTACATCAGAGTCATTCAGGAAAGACGTTGGACGAAAGAGAAACACGACATCTAATATTGGATTTGAATGAAGGGAAAGCTCAACGTCTAATAATGGCTTTGGACGAGAGAAAAGATCACAACATCCAATAATGGCTTTGGATGGAAACAAAAGATCCTGACATTCAATACTGGCTTTGAATGAAAGAAAAGCTCAATGTCTAATATTGTCTTTAGACGAGAGAAAAGATCGCAACATCCAATACTGGCTTTGAATGAGTGGAAAAACTCAACGTCTAATAATGGCTTTAGACGAGAGAAAAGCTCAAGGCGTCCAATACAGGCTTTGGACGGCAGAAAAGGTAACAATATCCAATACTGGCTTTGGATGGAAAAAGAGATCTTGACATTCAATACTGGCTTTGAATGAAGAAAAAGGTAACAACATCCAATACTGGCTTTGGATGGAAAAAGAGATCTTGACATTCAATATTGGTTTTGAATGAAATAAAAGATGGTAGCATCCAATATTGGCTTTGGAAGGCAACAGAAGAAATAACATATACAAGATTAGCATTGGACAAAAGAAAGATAGCTGAATTGACATCTGTTTTGGTAGGTGCCAAGTAAGTTGGACTTTGATCTTAAGGTGACATGTCAACTGCGACAAGACCTCGGAAAATGCAAATGAGGATGAAGCACTCTTGTTATGCATTATGTATGAATTTTGTTATGCATGATATGTGAATGATCTATGCATGTAATGCAGACGTTTATGACAATAGAGTTTGACTCTTTTATGGAGGTAAGATTGGAAGTTTGATTCCTCAACACGGAGAACTCTGCCGAATTGTCTGAGAAGAAAAAAGTCTTGAACCCAAATTTGTCACACTCGTAAACTGCATTGAACTGATGATCTTCTGAGGAAGGATATGGAGAGCTACTTGGGGGTTTATCCCAGATTAACTGACTGTTGAAGATAAACTGATCATGGCTTTAGTTCTTTGAAATAATTGAAGGAAAGGAATTCCCCAGTATGAGTCTTGAAAATGATCTCCTGGCTAACCAATTCTGAGAAAAATCGCACTGAGCAATAAATCTTGAACTGATTTGCAATTGAACCTGGAAGATACTTGCCCATGTAGGGTCACTGACCAAGTTTTCTAACTGTTTGAAATTCCTTGACGAGGAAAGCTTGTTTGCAAGCAAAATTGTTTATTCAAACATGGTAATTTTAATGAAAAGTTCATGCAAAAGTTTTAAATCCAATTTTTTTTTGAAATGATGTTATTGGTGTATATAAAATGCATCACTGGTTAAAACACAGTGGTTTATACTTTTAAAGTGAAAACAAAGGTATGAAACCAAAACAAATGATTCGCAAAATATCATAGGAGTCAGTTTACGCAACCTTGTTGTAGTATGCTTTCAAAAAGAAACTTGGCTTCAATTAGGTCTTTTAAGGGTTGTAACGTGGCCTGGTTCACGGTTTAATAAATAAAGGATAAAGGCTCCAAGTTTATTTGTACCCAACCCAATCTTCATAATTTTTTTCAGTCCTACGTTCAGTTAATTTAGACTATGCATTCAGGTTCCAAGAGATTTTGGAATTGCACTGATGGTAGCAATGAACATGATTCAGAAGCTAAGGAATTCTTGAGAATGACAGTCATTTCTTCTTACATCTTTTTGTTGTTTTGAGGACAGTTGTCAACTCTGGTGGAAAATTTTGAGGATTTGAAGACCTATTCTAATTGAATTTATTATTCCCAACTTTTGCCTGAACTATTTCATTTGAGATTACAGTCAGCGGGATGCCCTAGTTTTTTCCTGAACTATTTCATTTAGAACAGTCAGCGGGATGCCCCAATTTTTGCCTAAGTCTCCTTCAGAGGTTTTGACTTAGTGGGATTTTTCTTTTGATTTTTCTTTTCATTTCATTTTTCTTTTTGGAAAGATAATGATTGTCTTGCTCAATGATTACGGGGAACCATCTTTTTCATTTTTGTTCGGGAGCATCTTTGACACTTCTTGTTGTGTGCAAAGGAAATCTTGATCACGACCTTTGATGAAAGATGTCTTACACGATTTCTCTTGTAATTGAATGCACAACCAAATTAACTGAGAACTACCCATCTCCGGGTTAAGATTGTGGGTTTTTTCATATAGAAAGAAACTCCAACTTCTAGGCTCAAAGGGGTAAACGAGGGATTAACTTCCTTATTTCTCCAGTGTTTGGAAGTTGAAATAATGCCTGTATATCCTCAGCAAAGTTTTATTCGAAAGCATACCAACAACTATTTCATTTTCATCATCCTCCCTCAGATCTTTGCATAAACAAAAGCTTGATAAAGGGAGTAAATAAGAGAAATATATTTGAAAGCAGTAAAGGAAAATAATTTGAATCAAAACATTGCAATGCTCATTTCATTAAACTTAACATAGAAGTACAAACAAAATTAGAAGCAACAATTTTAACATAAACTAGGGGAAATGCAAACAGAAAGAAAGATGGCCTAGTGACTAATCGGTAACAAGGATGAGTTGTCCTGTCAAAAACACTGGCTTTAGGAAGTGACTTGAGGGTACCCTGACTCAGTCTTCAGCCACTTTGTTTTGGCAAAGGATTGTTGACAACATTAGGACATACCTCTTTGAAAGTGAGAATATTTGCTTTCACCAATTCTTGCACTCTGTTTTTCAATGCATAACATCTTTCTAAATCATGACCAGCAACTCCCTGATGAAATTCACAATGAAGGTCAGATTTGAACCCGGTTGGAAGAGGATTTCGAGGAATCAGAGGCCTAGTTGTAATCAAGCCCTTCTGCACCATTGCAGGATATAATTCAGTGTATGTCATAGGGATGGGATCAAACTGAGCCCTATTCTGATTCTGATTCTGCATAATATTCTGTTGTTGAGGAACCCGAGCTGTTTGAGCATTAACCGCGAGAGTAACAACCGCTACTTGTGGTTGATCAGTGTATTGAGGCCTACGATGAGGTGCTCTTCTCTCAGTCGAGACAACATTGTCTTATACCTCTTTCTTCTTCTGAAAGTTCCCAAGGAGTTTCTTTGCACCATTAGAAGATTCAGAAGCTTTAGACACTTTACTGTTCTTGATTCCTTCTTCTAATCTTTAGCCAATTGTCACCAGGTCTGTGAAGCTGGAGGACACACTACCAATCATCTTATCCCAAAAGAAAGGGGACAAAGTATCCATGAACAAACCAGTTAACTCTTTCTCTGCCAGAGGTGGTTCAACTTGAGATGCTAATTCTCTCCATCGTAGAGTATATTCCTTGAAAGATTCTTTCTCATTTTGAAACATATTTTGCAGTTGGAGATGATCAGGTGCCATGTCAAGGTTGTATTTGTATTGTTTTATGAAAGCATCAACAAGATCTTGGAAGCATTGGATACGACCTTTCTCAAGCCCCATATACCATTTCAATGAAGCTCCACTCAAACTATCTTGGAAACAATAGATAAGCAGCTTGTCATTCTTGGTGTAAACAAACATCTTTCAAAAGTACATCACCAAATGACTTCTTGGACAAGTGTTCCCCCGGTATTTCTCAAACTCAGGAGTCTTGAACTTTGCAAGCATAACCAGATCAGAAACTAGGCACATGTTGTTAGCATCAACACTGAAGAACTCATTTCCTTCCATAGCTCTGAGTCTCTTCTCCAAAGTCTGATAATGTTCTTTGATCTCTTCAAACTCACCAAAGTCTCCCTGACTCACACTTCGAGGACTGGCAGCATGGTACTCAAAGAGAGGGTTCCTAAAAGCAGCTTGTGCAGCAGGTTGACGAGAAGAAGTATGAACGATTGGTGGAGGTTCAGTGAAAACTGTAGCTTGAAAGACTGGTCAGGAAGACTGGCCAGCCATTGAAGTAATTGCAACAGGCGGAGAGTAATTCTGAGGTAACCCAAACTCTGGCCATGTAGTAAATGTATGCTGGATAGGTTGAGTGTCAACAACAGCGGTTGGGATTTCAGATATCACAGTCCTTTGAGGTGGCTTTCCTCTGGAAATCAGGACTTGCATCATCTCAGTAAGTTTGGCCATGCCTGACTTCAACTCATTGATTTCCATTCTGACTTCCATGTTGTGTTGTTCTTGGTTTTCCATTCTCAATTTGACAGCAGCTCTAGTCCCGTAGTTATGTTGTGGAATCAGCTTGACGGTAGACGACTAACTGGAAGAAAGAAGCAACTGGGAATAAGATCTTGAATAACCTAGATGTATGCAAAATGATGCAGAGGATGTAAATGATATGCAATGTTATGTAATGCACTGCATAGTGTTGTACCCCAAAATTTTCCCTCTCATGTTTTCAAAGGTCTTCCCTTACATGGTTGGTCACAAACACTTGCCTAACGAAAATAAAGTTTTTTTGAAGATGAACAAAGTGTCTTTCGATTGGCATCTGGGAAAAGTATTCGATTGGGTATCCAAAATACTTTGATACATGCTTAACTCACCAGTCTTCGATTGGTCATTTGGCACTCTTCGATCAGGCTTTGATTAGTAAGCTTCAATTAGGTGTTTTGAACCCTTCGATCAAGCTTTAGTCTGCAAGTCTTCGATTGAGCGCTGGACCCCCTTCGATCAAGTCAATTTCGCAATGCTTCGACTACGCATTAACTACTTCAGACTTACCTTCGACTCAAGAGGCAAGAATCTCCTACAAGTTTGTTTCGATTCACAAAGGAAAAGGCCTCTCAACTTGCCAGCACACCAGGCAAGAGGCTCATTCGAAGAACATGTAAATGACTCATTCGAAGAACATGTAAAGGTCCATTTGAAGAAGCATTCAAAGGGTCAATTCAAAGAACATTCAAAAGGTCCATTCGAAGAAGCATTCAGAAGGCCCATTCGAAGGGCACATAAGTAGTCCATTCGAAGGACCAATCGAAGAGCATGGCGTGGAGGCATTCGAAAATCAAAGGTGTCCAGATTCATTCAAGATTCCAAAGAGACATGAATATTTCAAAAAAGGAAATCTTTTAATATGTCTGATTCTTGTCTCATGGCTTTAAAGGCCTGTTTAATTGGTTGTCTCTTGCCGTTACTAGACCATCATACTCCTATAAATACAAGGGCCAGCATACAGTGCCAGGGAAACAAAAAAAGAAAAGAAAAGAAAAGGGAGGGTTTGGAGATACGCTGCCCACAAACCCACCAAAGGTTGTCAACATTTTCAGAAGTAATCCATGCCAAAGCAACCATTCAGCAAACATCTCCACACCCAGAGCCACGGATCATACATCTTTAATTGGTAAGGGTTTGCAAAACCAAAATTGCACCTTCATGACATTTAAATACACATTGCATATGTATTCTTGTTATTACTAATTATGTTGCATGTAAGCTAAAGCGTAAAGAAGAGATCATGCCATTGCTTGGGCACGATCTAAGTTTCTCCTTCGAATCTCAGGATAAAACAAACCCAGACCCAGATTCAGCAGATTCAAATTGAGGAAGGACTCGAATTGGGAGGAGATTCGAATCAGGGGGGTAAAGTCCCCCTTGGATCTTTAACATTTGTCTCGTTTTGCAGGAAATATCTTCTTAGAATTTTGTTCATAGCTTCGAAGCTTAGCAGCTTAGCTTTGAACTGGATCCAGGGTTCCCAAATAGAAGGATGACATATCCAGATCGAACACCCCCAAAGTGCAGCCCCTCAGGAACCTTCGATCAGGCCTCTTCACTGGATCGAAAGACAACCCACGCCTCTTTCGAACCAGGCCTCCAGAATTATACCTTTTTTGATTTACTGCCTGTTCCTTCGATTTCATCTTTGTTTTGACTATTTTATTTCTTTTTTAATCAACATAAAATCAATTAAAAAAAACACAAAAACATTAGGCTAGTTTTTCTATTAAATTAACTTTGTTAATTAATCATTTAATTATCTTAACATTTTCTCAAAAAAAACTAAAATTAAGAAGATTTAGATCATTTTCCCAAAATAAAATAAAACAACAAAAAGATTTTATTCTTAGGATTTTTAGAGGTTATATTCATATTCGCGCGCGTTTATTTTATTGTAACTGCCTACTGGTTTGTAATAGCTTAACTAAGACTTTTACACTTTACTGCTTTATTCCCCCAATTTTGGACATGTAAATAATCCCCCTCCCCGAAGCCTTGTAATAGCGTAGGATTTACAGTTCCCGCACTTTAAATTCCTATACATATATTAACTGTTTAGATGTATGCTAACTAGGATTGCATGACAAGATCTGAAAACAAACGGTAGCACACCTAAATATACAAAGATAATATAACTGGAAAAAAATACACTCGCACATGCCACTCTTAGGGTACACCTCACTTGGTTGTCTCGAACGTGGTCATTAAGTATAAGATGTTTTAGAGGTCGCCCTCTTGTCCAAAGATCATAAGTTGTCTCGAAACGGTTGCCTCGAATAAAATGATCTAAGACATTAGGGTTACCACTAAGGCGTCCTAACATTGCTTTAGTGACCACACGTCCCTTAAATCGAATTGACCCGAAAACTCCAACAACGGTGCTACCTACTCCTCAATAGTGGGATGGCACTGTCTAAAGGACATTTGCACAGTTTAATTCCTTTTTGAGTAGGTAGATGTTCTTAAGTACTTGCTCCTTTTAAAAACAAAACAAAACTTTTCGCACTTACACTCTCTTCAAAAACAAAAACTCTTTTCAAAACCCACAAACACAAAGAAAAGCAAACTTTTGAAAACATAGTGTGCAAGTACCTAAGAGCCCGTGGATAACCACGGATAGAAAGGGTGCTAACACCTTCCCTTTCTATAATCTACCTCCCGAACCCGAGAAATATCTCGAAAAGGAATTTTTCTGTGCTTTTGTCCTTTCCTTGTTGGATAAAATAAAAGACGGTGGCGACTCTTGCTTACCATGACATTTTTCAAAAACAAACGCAAACGCGAACCAGCATTCCAAAAACAGTCAGTTCTCATTCCCACCGATCACAGAACTGGCGACTCTGCTGGGGACCTTTAAAAGTTGGGTTACCTTAGGGTTTAGATCACCTTTACTTGCTTACCTTGATTGCTTTGTTTGCTTTACACTTGGTTCTATTGTTTGGGTTTGAAATCTTCCACCCGGATTTGGGAAACATTCCTAGATAGCAATACGTTGTGGAAACTGTGCGGGGTATACCGACACGGTTGAAGCAATAGCTATATTAGCGCGACATATTTGTGAGTACTGGTAGCCTTTGAGTCAATCAAAGAGAATACGGGGCCGCTGAGTGATGTCACTAAGCACTAATGAACTAGAACCTTACTTGACCATCTTGGCCTTTTTTAGGGGTAGTGAGATGACCGACTTTGGTGCAGTCCGAAGTTGGTAGATACTCGATACTACCAAGGATGTGACGAAATTGTTTTGAAAATTTGTTTTTAAAGGTGTTTGTGTGAAAAGTTTTTATTGAGCAAGTACTTAAGATTCTACCTACTCGAAAAAAGATAGTTCGTTCTATTTCCTTTAGACAGGGATATCCTACTATTAAGGAGTAGGTAGCACCATCATTGGAGTTGTAAGGGACATTCGAAAGAGACAAGTACAATCACTAAAGCAATAGTTAGAAAACTTTAGTAGTAACCCTAGAGTCTTAAGATCTTTTCGAGGCAACATTTCTGAGGCAACATTCGAATGGGACACTTTGACCTTTTAGACTGGAGTGCAACCACTAAAAGCTCATATGCTTAATGATTGTTTACCGAAGGCAACTGAAGTGAGGTAAACTCTAGGAGTGAATATGTGCGTATGAGTTGTTTCAGTTATTTAATCTTTGCACATTAGGTGATCTACCGTTTTAAATTTCCAGACATTCTTGCCATACAATCCTATTAGCATACATCTAGACAGTTAAATATTTGCAGGAACTTAAAAATGCGAGAAAATAAACCTAGCTATTACAAGGCTTTGACAGTTACATAATTATCTTGATGGGAAATAAAAGATGCGAAATTTAAAACCCTAATTAAAACTATTACAACCTCGAAACATTTACAATAATAATAAAAACAAATAAAAGTGCGTGCGGTAAATTAAATACGAGGGAAATTGAGAACCCTAAAATCTAATTACAAGAATGATTAAGTTATTTTTTTGAGAAAAGAATTAGTTAGATTATGTACGACAAAACCCTAATTCTAATTATTTTTAATTATGAAAAAAAAGAGTATTTAAGCTAACCTAATTAATTTAATTAATTAAAATATATATTTTAATGAAAAAAGATTTTGGTGTATTTTTAAAGAAAATTAATTAAATTATGTATAATTTAAATCCTAGGTCTAGTTATTTTTAATTATAAAAAGAGTTTAAATTGCCTTAAATTAATTAAATTAAATTAATTAAGAAATAAAATATTTTTATTAAAAAAAGATTTTATGTATTTTGTGATTTTTTGATTTTATAGAAGAAAAAATAATAATTTTGAGTTAATTAATTAAAACAAAATAAAAGAAATTAATTAAAGAAATTAAAAATAAAATAGAATAGAAAATGTAAACTATGTTGAATAGCAAATCTGGGGGGCCAATCTGAATTTTTTGAGGCCCAAAACGCTCCCAGCCCAGTCAATATTGGATTATATGTAGCGTTGACTTGAACGTGCACCATAGGCCCTCACTATTGGAGCGTTAAATTTGATGGCATACTTGATCAAATGGCTGGATGCAGGGGTGTATGGAAGACGCTTGACAAGGTGGTGTATGGAATCTGCAAGCACAAAGTTAGAAAATAATATTTGTTGGGACCTGGGATCGAACCCAAGTCCTCCCATCCAATACCAAGCGCTTTTACCACTGAGCCATCTGTGTTGTTTGTTAGTAATTCAAGAATAAAACATAATATATAAAAACGTGGTTAACTGAACAAAAAGCACGCGAGATTCAAACGTGCGAATGGTTGGCTGACACATAGCCGTCTTCTACCTTTCTCCGTTGTTTTAGACATATAACTTTTACCTACAGTCACATGTTCGTAGCCATAGCCCCTGCAAATTTCCAAAATGCACAATACACACGATAAATGATTTCTAACTATATAGATCAGTTTCTTTTGATCTCGTGAACCTCGTGGTATCCTTCTTTTTGGCTAATTTCACCTGTATAAGAAAGCCCTAAATTGCACACTCAAACCATAACAATGGCAAAGGCATGTATAGGCTTCAAAAACGCAATTAAATAATTCAGTTAGCTTGCAAACATGATGAGGATCACAAATATATGACATAAACATGCTAATGATGCCAGGAATACAGTAATCGATTTTGAATTTAAGGGCAAACCGTGAGAGTGATTATGCGCGTTTCTGGGTGTTTCAAGCCTTGCAAATGATCCAATTGGCTTATGGGAAGGTCCAAGGAACAATTAGAAGCGTTGGAATGGCCTGAATTGATATCTAAGTTAAAAAATGATCCAACACTTTTTGTCACTTTTTTTGGAATTTTGTTTGGTGTTTTCACGACTGCTAACCCTTATTTTTTGCTTTGTTCTTGTTCATTATATATCCCTCAATGAATTAGGGTTGCAAAACAAATTCAATCTTGAAGTTTTGATGAGATTTGATTTGATTCTTTAGCCATATACAAACTTGCTATTTTGAACCAAATCATCCCTTTTTTGTATCAATTATGCTTGATTCATTTTGACCTTGATAATTCAGCATATTTTGATTGCCAACCTGTCCAAAAACCAAATCAAATTACATCTTTGCTATTATTCATCAATTATTTGATTTAATTCAATTTTTAATTAATAAAAAATCAAAATAAATTGAAAAATGAAGCAAATAATATGTGGATAAGTATTTGAGTCATGGACCACAATATAAATTAGGTGCAAGCATAAAAAGTTAGGCCCATTTAGCAAAAAATGCATTTTTGAGCACATTTGACTTTTGGCAATTTTGCAAAAAAGGTCAACTTTGACAGGGCATATCTCTTCCAATTTTAACCCTAGATAGGTGGTCTTGGACTTTTTAGAAAGCTTAGTGTGATCGGTGGATCTGGAATTGACTGTTTAACGCTGGTTCGCGAAATGTCGCGGAAGCAAGAGTCGCCACCGTCTTTTATTTTCTCCAAATGGAAAGGACAAAAGCACAGAAAAATTCCTTAAAGAGATTGCTCTCGGTTCGGGAGGTAGGTTATAAAAAGGGAAGGTGTTAGCACCCTTTCTATCCATGGTTATCCATGGGCTCTTAGATACTTGCTCATCTGTGTTTTCAAAAATGGTTTGTTTGCTTTTCAACTGTGAGTGGGTTTGAAAAAAGTTTCTTTGAAAGTTTCGGAATAACTCTTGTATCAGTCCTCAAGAGTGTTTGAAAAATTGTTTTGAAAGCTTTTTGAAAGTGTCGGTGTGAAAAGAGTTTGATTTGTTTTTGAATAGAGCAAGTATCCATGAGTCATCTACCTACCCTAAGGAATTAGGCTGTGTAAATGTCCTTAAGGTAGTGCCATCCCACCATTGAGAGGTAGGTAGCACCACCGTTGGAGGTATTCGGGTTAATTCGAGGTTCGGGACATGGTGATCACCAGAGCAATAGGAAGACACCTTAGAAGCTACCCTCATGCCAGGTTCCCGGATCATGAGGACTTACTAAGACATCCTCTACTCGACGATCACCTTTCGAGGCAAGGCAACAGTGAGGCGTACCCTAGGGGTGGTGTGTGCGATTTGTGTGTCGTTTTCATTTATTTTTGTCTTTTCATGTTATTGGTGTTCTACGCTTGTTTTTATTTTTGTCCATACATTCTTTCATGCCATTTGTTAACAGTTAAAAATATTGCGGGAAAGTAAAAATTCTAAGCTATTACAAAAGGCGCGGGTCCACATCGCCAAATTTAATCCAGGACCCGATTTGACAGAAAATAAATAAACAAAGTAAATAAAGAATTGAAAAGTGCGAGAAGTAATTTACATGGCTTCAGGAGAGGTACATAATTATTTAAGCAAAATAAAATAAATATGCGAATTAGAATAAAAATTAAGAACGCGGGCGTTGGACCCTTTTGCAAAATTAAATGAGTGAGGAATTAATTAAAATTAAAAGAAAGCAAGAATTTGTTTTTTTGGTATTTTTATGTATTTTAGGATTTAACAGGAGAAAATTAGTTGCAATTAAACGCTAACCCTAATTCTATTTTATTTTAACTTGTTAAGAAAATATTGAAGTTTTTTAACCTAAAATTAAACTCTAATTAATTTACAAATTTGATTATAAAAATAAATAAATATTAATATTTAATTATTTGAAAAAAATGAAAAGGATGAAAAATTCATTAAACCTAATTCTATGCCTATTTTAGATTTTTTATTAAAAGAATTAAAATTAACCTAAATTAAAACTAAATAATTACATGCAAATTTATTTACCAAAAGTATTAAAATAAAAATATTTATTATATTTTTTATCTTTTCTGATTTTTATGCATTTTTTATATTTATGAAAATAAGTAATTAATTTAAACAAATAATGATTAAAAGAAATAGAGTTAAATAAATAATAAAAAATAAAGAAAGTGAAAAATATGCAAACCTAGGGGGGTGGTAGTCCCCAAAGTGGAGGTTGAATCCAAGCAATTCTGGCCCATTTGAATTTCTGACTTTATGGACTTTTTCACCCACGTGCAGAGGCGTTGACTTATGTGCATTGTGTTCTTCAATTCTGCGCCTTTGATTTGAGTCCCTTGGACGCGTGGACGATTGGATTATGGAGGTGCATGCTGTGCCTTAATATTGAAAACGCACGTGAATTCTTGTTGAAAAATAATATGGACGTAAGGTAGACCTGGGGTTCGAACCCAGGTCATGTACCTTTCCAACCAACGCGTTTGCCACTGAACCAACACTTGCACGTTTAACATATAATAACAAACAAATATAATAAATAAAAGCAAGAATGTTAGTGGGTTAAAGCGCGCGAATTTCAAATCAACCTATCACGTCTTGCCACAGACTCATCTTCTTCATCATCCCTGAAATATAAAAACATTAGGCAACGGTTTCTTATGTGTTCTCTTAGGCATGCTACTAGAAAATAGCGATTAGGCCTAGGAAGTCCATAAATTAGGCGCGAGCATGGTATCTTCTTCGTCCAGCCATGATGATTCTAATGGTGGTGGCCAAGGGTTCCAATTTTTCCTCGTTTCAAAATCCCCAATTTAAAACTCTGCAAACCCTAAAACTCAAACATGGCATAATCGCGTGTAGCACGTAAAAAGACAATTAAATGTATTGGTTAGCTTCAAAACTTCATAATGAACATGAATCAAGTATTAAAAATCACAAAGGATGCGTAAATCATGATGCACGATTATGAATTTTTCTTGGTACAGTTTGCATTCGTGTTACCAATTCCTTGAGTTTTGATGGTTGTCTTTGATTGGAATATGTTCAGTAATCTCCAAGGAAGCTATTGGAATAGAAATTCTGCCTTGAATCGCCCTAGAAGAAAGTTTTCAGAATTGACTTTTTTGCAAATTTTCTCAAGTTTGATAATGGCTTTTGAAGCAGCTGTGCGCGTGTTCTTGCACTAGGGTTGTATTCAGGCTTTTGTATTGAGTCCATTAGGTCAAGAAAAATCAATCAAATCCATTGCATTCATTGATTTTGAAAATTGATTTTCTAGGATCTTTTTTCAAATATTTTTCATACAACTTTGTATCAATTAAGATCAATTCCATCCAAATCTTTCCTTATTGACTTATGCACGAAATCTTGAGAATAAAACAAGTACAAAAAGATTTGTTAGGTTAAGTTAAATATTTTTCACATATTTAATTGATTTAAGTGAATTATTATAAATAAAAATTCAAATAAATAAATAAAAAATGAGAAAATACTCCCCTTTGGGCCAAGTGGTCGTGCACATGCCATGGATGATGATTTGTGGAAGAAAAATGGGCCCATTAGCAATTTTAGGTCATTTGAATCAATGTTGACTTTTCAAAATATCCAAAAATTTCCCAACTTCTACAAGGCATAACTTGCTCAATTTTTAAGCTTTTCTCATGTTCTTGGACATTTTGGAAAGGTCTTTGAGTCCTCTAACCAATGTCTTTGGTCCCATGTCATTTTGATTTACCAATCTCAAGTTATGGCCTTTGACTTAAAGTCCCTTTTTGTTGACTTTTGAAAATGACCTATAATGTTGAAATTGATAACTTTTTGTGAGAGCATTTCTTGGACTTTAAGTATGAAGATTAGTTGTAGGAAATGTCTTTCTCTTCAAAATGAGCTTTGGATGGAATTTTTCTGATAATCCATGTGAAAGTTATGCCCTGGTCAATTTCAGTTGACTTTTTCAGCTGTCCAAATAAGGAAACTTTTGCATCTTGATGATTTCTGAGCCAAATTTTGAGAATCATGATCAAGCATTGATCAAATGATGTTTGTGGCTTCAAAATGATATGTTGACCAAAAATTTGAACTTTTGACTGTCAAATGACCATTTTGCCCCTACAGTTGACTGTAGTGCAATTAGGGTTTTGACTGTACAATTTTGTGCTGAATGTCTTGAAACTTGATATGAGGATGCTTGACCATGTTTGTAGGCATGTGAGACTTGATTGTACCTTTAGAAACTTCATTTTCTTGATCAGACTCAAAGCCCTAATTTTGACTGTATAGGAGATCTTTGACTGTGCAACCCTTAGGGAGATTTTGAAGCTTTGACTTGGCAATTTCTTGGAGAATATGGGAGGGCAAATTTTGGGGTACAACAGTTGCCCCTGTTCAATCTTCTTAGACCTGAGGATGCAGATTGGCTGTCGTGCCTTTCGTAATCCGAAGGTGGAAGATGATTGAACACTAGAGTGCCCAGAAATTTGCGCTCACATAGTGGAAATGGGCTTATAGATGCCATTTAGAGGTTGATGAATAGGATGATGGGCTTATAGATGCCATCTGGATGTTGGTCGCATAAGAGATTCCTTAGCGAGAACCTGCATACCTGCAAAATAGAAAATGATTACCTGACATGTTGCAGGAGCTGTTTTTCAGATGCTTGGTACAGATATGTCCTGACTGGTTACAGGAGCTGGATCTGAAGTTTCAAACGGCGATGAATGAACCAGGAGCGGTTACTACCTTAGCATGAACGGTAAGAGAACCTTGGGTGACTTTAACTTCAACAACGCTCGTTGAGAAAATCTTGGTGGGAATTACCATCTTCGCAGTATCGGGAAGAGAACCAAAGGAAATCATAATCTGAAAAGGAATTACATCTCACGCACCGTCGGGGAGAGAACCATAGGAAGTTATAACCTAAAAGGGAATTATCACCTCACGCACCATCGGAGAGGGAACCATAGGAAATTATAACCTAAAAGGGAATTATCACCTCACGCACCATCGGAGAGGGAACCATAGGAAATTATAACCTAAAAGGAAAAACCTGGGATGGAATTATCATCTCATGCACCGTCAGAGAGAGAACCAATAGGAAATTATAATCTCAAAGAAAACCTAAAATGGAATTATCATCTCATGCACCGTCGGAGAGAGAACCATAGGAAATTATAATCTCAAAAGCGGACGTTTGAGAAAATCTGGAATAACTTCTACTGAGTCTTCATCAGAAAAATCTGTTTGGGGTCGATTTAGCTGGACTAGAGAAGGTCTTGGAATGTCTTCAGCAGATACACCCTGGCAAGATACATGAATCGAGTCTGGAATTAGTAAGGTTGGTGAGTTGTCTCTACTGACAGGTTACCCTCATGGGCGAGTGGTCTATAACGACGAGTGTCTATAACGACGAGTGTCTATAACGACGAGTGTCTATAACGACGAGTGTCTATAACGACGAGTGTCTATAACGACGAGTGTCTATAACGACGAGTGTCTATAACGACGAGTGTCTATAACAACGAGTGTCTATAACAACGAGTGTCTATAACGACGAGTGTCTATAACGACGAGTGTCTATGACGACGGGTGTCTATGACGACGGGTGTCTATAACGACGAGTGTCTATGACGACGGGTGTCTATAACGACGAGTGTCTATAACGACGGGTGTCTATAACGACGAGTGTCTATAACGACGAGTGTCTATAACGACGGGTGTCTATAACGACGGGTGTCTATGACGACGGGTGTCTATAACGACGGTTGTCTATAACGATGGGTGTCTATAACGACGAGTGTTTATAACGACGAGTGTCTATGACGACGAGTGTCTATAACGACGAGTGTCTATAACGACGAGTGTCTATAACGACGAGGGTCTATAACGACGAGTGTCTATAACGACGAGTGTCTATAACGACGAGTGTCTATAACGACGGGTGTCTATGACGACGAGTGTCTATGACGACGGGTGTCTATGACGACGAGTGTCTATAACGACGAGTGTCTATAGCGACGAGTGTCTATAGCGACGAGTGTCTATAACGACGAGTGTCTATAACGACGAGTGTCTATAACGACGAGTGTCTATCACGACGAGTGTCTATAACGACGAGTGTCTATAACGACGAGTGTCTATCACGACGAGTGTCTATCACGACGAGTGTCTATCACGACGAGTGTCTATAACGACGAGTGTCTATAACGACGAGTGTCTATCACGACGAGTGTCTATAATGACGAGTGTCTATCACGACGAGTGTCTATCACGACGAGTGTCTATAACGACGAGTGTCTATAACGACGAGTGTCTATCACGACGAGTGTCTATCACGACGAGTGTCTATCACGACGAGTGTCTATCACGACGAGTGTCTATAACGACGAGTGTCTATAACGACGAGTGTCTATCACGACGAGTGTCTATCACGACGAGTGTCTATCACGACGAGTGTCTATCACGACGAGTGTCTATCACGACGAGTGTCTATCACGACGAGTGTCTATCACGACGAGTGTCTATAACGACGAGTGGAAGTAATTTAACTGGACATGTCTTCTTTGACTGGATGAACATCAGAAAAAACCTTTGGGATTTAACTGGGCTTGTCTTCTTTGACTGGATTTGTCTACTTTGACTGAATTTGTCTCTTTTGGCTATGTTTGTCTACTCTGACATAGCTGATCATTTAACTGTATCCTTCCTGAAAGGTAAAGGTCAATCATATGCAGTGCATGATAAGCAACGACATAAATGAGATTGTATGATGTATGAAAATGTGATGTTTATGAATGTATTTTTTCGTCTAGGAGAATGAATCCTTGACGGGTGCCAGGAAGTCATATCCTGGGCTGATATTGAAGAATAGATTTTGCTTCCGCTGGGGGATGATAGTTGCAAGAATACCGGTGGGAGAAGATGACTCCGTTGAGGAATGAACTTGGCGAATGAAAGATTCTGCGGGGAGGAAAGTACTCTGACGATCTTGCTGGGGAGCAATACTCTATGGGGGGAGAGAGATACTTTGACGATCTTGATAATAATTTGCTGGGGATATCTTTGCTGTTGGAAGTGTTGATAGACTTCGCCGGGGGTAAGAGAACTTCGTCGGGGACGCTCTTTCCATGGCTTTTAGCTGAGGATAACCCAGTTATATCCTGGTAAGGAAATAACTCTTTGAATAAAGTCGGACGATGCGTTCGCTCTTGGTCGCATTCTTCAGCTGAACTTACCTCGGCACTTCGGTGGACAGGGTAACCGGATCATTTAGACAACTCATTATTGCCCCAGTTTCTGTTGGAGAAGAAGGTACCTGTGAAGGTGTTTGATGACTGCCAATTGACAAATCTTCTTCTGGTAGGCAAGTGACGAGATGACAGGACATAGCCGTACACTTTGATCCCTAACTTTTGCCTGGACCGCCCTTTCGGGTTTTCAGTCCACCGGGATACCCATTTTTGCCCAAGCCGCCTTTTCAGGTTTTCGACTTGCCAGGTGTACAGATTTTTTTCATTTCATCCCTTATTTTTGCCCGAACCCTTTTGGTTCGCCGGGAAGCCCTTATTTTTGCCTAGGTGTATCAACCTAGCGGGTCTTTGATTTTGCGTAGTATCTTTTCGACTATGTCCATGTTCTCAGGGTGTAGGGAGTTGCCCCTGTTAACAGTGTTTTGTCACGCCACCAGAAGGTATTTGATCAGGCAAGATTCGTTGTTTGAAATGCCCCAAGTGACTCAGGCGGAGATTTGCCCCAGGCTATTCGTCCTTCTGAGAGATTCTCCGAATCTTGACTTAATTGCCCCAGATGATGGACAATAATCACGTCTGCCCCTTGATTGGAAGTTCTTTTGTTCACTAGGTATTCATCGTGCGAATTTCCCTGATGCTCAAACAAATAGTCGTATGCAAACAAAGTTATGTTAAAAATGCAAAGCTTATGTCTGTTTCGAAGTTTTTTAAAAAATGCATTCTTTTCATAAAACAAGTGATTGTGATGTCAACTCAATATTTTATAGCAAGCCTTAAGGAGTCAGGGTACCTTTGGTAACAGTATGCTTTCGAACTAACCCGTGCTTCAGCTAGGACTTTTAAGGGTTATAACGTGGCCTGGTTCACGGTTTAAGAAACAAAGGATAAAGGCTCAAATTTTATTTGTACCCACCCGCTCTTCGTGATGTTCTCCAAACCTAAACTCAGTTGATCATACGTTAGACCTTGTTTGAGTCTTTGCTCTGATATACCAACGATGGTTCGGATATTGACAGTATATTTTGATTAGGCAGTCATTTCCTTTTTTTGTTGGGGGTTTGTAGGACCTCTTTCTTTTTGATTTCGTTATCCCTGTTTTTTGCCTGAGCTGTTTCCTTTTTTGGAATTACAGTCAGCGGGATGCCCCAGTTTTGTAAGTCTCCTTCATGGGTTTTGACTTAATGGGCTTTTTATTTTTTTGAGATAATGACTTCCTTTCTTTATTGATCATTCGGAACCATCACTGTCTTTCTTTGTTTTGTAAGGATCTTTTTGGTGTCATTCGTTATGCGCTTGGATCAACTGAGAGACTACCCTGCCCCAGGTTATGATTAAGGGTTTTAATTTTCGAAAAGAAAAACTCCTACTTCTTTGGCTCAGAGGGGTTGACGAGGGATTATCATCCTTATAACTCCAGTGTTTAGGATTTGAAACAATGCCTGTACCTCATCAGCGGGGTCTGTTCAAAAGCATACTGTAAAGGTAGTGGTATCGTTTTCGTCATCCTCCCTCAAGAGGCTTAGAATTATTAATCGAGAGTTGACATCAGAAAAAATATGAAAACAATTTGCACATAGTGAATACGAAATAATTACTTCAAGACAGACATGTGTAGTGCATTAATGAAATAACAATGTTTGACATGAAACAAAATGTTTGAACAACTGAAAGAAGATTACAAATTGAACATTCGAATGAACAAAAAATCCAATCCTAGCCATGTCTTGGCAAGGGAGCAGTTGTCACATTGGGAGTCTCTGGAGAGTCAAGCTGGACTTCCTTTGCATCAATCAGATCTTGAACCCTATTCCTCAAAGTCCAATAGTCATCTGTAGCATGCCCCGGGCTGTCGGAATGATAGGCGCAGCGAGCATTGGAATTGTACCTTGAAGGTGTCCTATTAGGATTCTTCGGGGGATCCATGAGAGTTACCAACTTGGTTTCCAGCAGCTGTGGCAATATCTGTGACAAGGTCATGCCGAGGGGAGTAAATTGCCTCTTAGGTCTTTCTTCCCTTTGTTGATGGTGACGTTGAGGAGCACCGACCGGCTTTACAATAGCTACTGCGTTGACCGCACTGGATTCTCTCTTGGATGGTTTCTTCTCAATGTTCGAGGAATCACCATTATGTATTTTCCCTGACTTGATGCCAGCTTCTATTCTTTCCCCGGTCAAGATCAGATCTGTAAACCCAGCAGCAGAATTCCCAATCAGGTGGTTGAAGAATGGACCAGACAGAGTCCCCAAGAACATGTCGACGAGCTCGCGGTCAGTCAGAGGTGGTTGTACCCTTCCAGCAAGGTCCCTCCATTTTTGGGCATATTCTTTGAAACCTTCACCCGTACCCATAGACATCCCCTGAAGCTGAGTGCGCGTGGGAGCGAGGTCGGCATTGTACTGGTACTGCTTGTAGAACACAGTGGCTAAGTCTTCCCAGGTACGGATGTTGGCTCCATTCAGTTGATAGAACCAGTCAAGCTGAGTCCCTGAAAGACTCTCCTGAAAAAAGTGGATCCATAAGTTCTTGTCGGCCGTGTAGGGCTGGATCCTCCTCATGTATGACCTGAGATGCAGCTTTGGACAGGATGCCCCGTCGTACTTTGCAAAGGCAGGTGCCTTGAATTTGTGCGGGATCACTACCCCAGAAGACAGACCTAGATCCTCGAAGTCCAGGCCAGGCACTTTTTGTATCTCCATAGCACTTATCCGGTCTTCCAACTGTTTGTACCTATCCTCAGCCGGAGGGTACTGTTCGTCGTTGAAATCTGTCTCATTGTCGGAGACCACTGGACTGGGAACCCTTTCTTCTTGATGACTACCTTTCCCCACAGACGGAGTTGTCCTCTCAGCTTCATCCTGCAATGTGTTCCTAGATCTGCGTCTAGGGCTGAACAAGACAGTCCTCTTCTTCTTCTTTTCCTTCTTCAAGAGCAGAGCCTTCAGATCTTGTTGCCCCTGGGTCAAATTCATGATCAGCCCTTGGAACTGGGCATTCTGAGCCTGGAGGGCCTTGATAGTGTGCTCGGTTGAGGATTCAGGATTCATGACGAGACTGCTGAAATAAACAGCGAAGAAGGTAAGCAACCTGCAGAGAAAGGGTACCTGTTATGCAATGATATGTATGATATGCATGCAATGATTTCAAGGACCTCGAGGGGTAAACAAATTGTTAGAGTTGGAAACTGGTAACTTGATTGAAGGTACTTCATGTTGTTGAGAGTCCTTCTTCAAGGGTCAAAGGCTCACCATATCCAGTGGGTCATAGCCCCGACTCAAGTCATCAACTTTGTTTTGATTTCCAAACAAACCTGGCTAGGGGAACCTTCTTCAAGAGTCAAAGCTCACCATATCAAGTGGGTCATAGCCCCTGACTCAAGTTATCATGTTTTGGTTGGAGGAAAATAAATCCCCTTTGCCCCTTGCTGGACAGTTTGATTCATCATGACCTGCATCACAAGCCCTTGAGATCCTTGAAATGGGTTAGGATGTATGCAATGGTATGATGTCATGCTATGCATGGGGTAATGTAGGTAACCCTGTAATGAGTCCCAATTAAGGACTGCAAACCAAAACCTGCGAGAAACTCGGTAAAACCTGTTATGAGTCCTAATTAAGGACTATAAACGAAACCTGCAAGAAACTCGGTAGACCTTGTTATGAGTCCTAATTAAGGACTATAAACAAAACCTGCAAGAAGCTCAAGTGTCAGACAACAAGCATGCAAATAGTCAAGTACGAAGGCACACAAGTCACACAAAAGAGCCCTTAGAGTTTTAGGCCAGCATGAGGTCTGGGTATTACCCTCTTGGAGTTGGTGGGTTCAACCTGTCCTATTAGAAGTAACCGGGTTCTAAGGGTCCCAATATCACGGGATTGCTTTCATTGTTCATCGTTTCGATTTAGCCACTGAACTGGCGACCGAAATATTCCAGGAAAGCAACCCTCAATTGAGTGTAGTATCGAGTATCAACCAACCTCGGACTGCACCAAAGTCAGTTATCTCACTACCCTAAAGAGGCCAAGATAGTTCAATTAAGGTTCCTAAGGTCTGTTGATGCTTCACGACACCACACGGAGGCCCCGTACTCTCCTTGACTGAACTCAAGGGTTACCGGTACACACCAAAGTGCCACATCAATGTAGCAGACTGTTTCAACCATGTCGGTATACCCCGCACAGTTCCCTCACAACCTTGTTGCTACTTTCTAAGAAGGTATCCCCAGATCCGGGTTAGGATCTATAGAACTCCCAAGACAGTCCCACCATTTAAAGCAAACAAGGAAAGCAATTGAAAACACAGTTATGAACTAACCCTAAGGTACACCTCACTTTAAGTTAAGTCCCCAGCAGAGTCGCCAGTTCTGTGATCGGTGGATCTGGAATTGACTGTTTAACGCTGGTTCGCGAAATGTCGCGGAAGCAAGAGTCGCCACCGTCTTTTATTTTCTCCAAATGGAAAGGACAAAAGCACAGAAAAATTCCTTAAAGAGATTGCTCTCGGTTCAGGAGGTAGGTTATAAAAAGGGAAGGTGTTAGCACCCTTTCTATCCATGGTTATCCATGGGCTCTTAGATACTTGCTCATCTGTGTTTTCAAAAATGGTTTGTTTGCTTTTCAACTGTGAGTGGGTTTGAAAAAAGTTTCTTTGAAAGTTTCGGAATAACTCTTGTATCAGTCCTCAAGAGTGTTTGAAAAATTGTTTTGAAAGCTTTTTGAAAGTGTCGGTGTGAAAAGAGTTTGATTTGTTTTTGAATAGAGCAAGTATCCATGAGTCATCTACCTACCCTAAGGAATTAGGCTGTGTAAATGTCCTTAAGGTAGTGCCATCCCACCATTGAGAGGTAGGTAGCACCACCGTTGGAGGTATTCGGGTTAATTCGAGGTTCGGGACATGGTGATCACCAGAGCAATAGGAAGACACCTTAGAAGCTACCCTCATGCCAGGTTCCCGGATCATGAGGACTTACTAAGACATCCTCTACTCGACGATCACCTTTAGAGGCAAGGCAACAGTGAGGCGTACCCTAGGGATGGTGTGTGCGATTTGTGTGTCGTTTTCATTTATTTTTGTCTTTTCATGTTATTGGTGTTCTACGCTTGTTTTTATTTTTGTCCATACATTCTTTCATGCCATTTGTTAACAGTTAAAAATATTGCGGGAAAGTAAAAATTCTAAGCTATTACAAAAGGCGCGGGTCCACATCGCCAAATTTAATCCAGGACCCGATTTGACAGAAAATAAATAAACAAAGTAAATAAAGAATTGAAAAGTGCGAGAAGTAATTTACATGGCTTCGGGAGAGGTACATAATTATTTAAGCAAAATAAAATAAATATGCGAATTAGAATATAAATTAAGAACGCGGGCGTTGGACCCTTTTGCAAAATTAAATGAGTGAGGAATTAATTAAAATTAAAAGAAAGCAAGAATTTGTTTTTTTGGTATTTTTATGTATTTTAGGATTTAACAGGAGAAAATTAGTTGCAATTAAACGCTAACCCTAATTCTATTTTATTTTAACTTGTTAAGAAAATATTGAAGTTTTTTAACCTAAAATTAAACTCTAATTAATTTACAAATTTGATTATAAAAATAAATAAATATTAATATTTAATTATTTGAAAAAAATGAAAAGGATGAAAAATTCATTAAACCTAATTCTATGCCTATTTTAGATTTTTTATTAAAAGAATTAAAATTAACCTAAATTAAAACTAAATAATTACATGCAAATTTATTTACCAAAAGTATTAAAATAAAAATATTTATTATATTTTTTATCTTTTCTGATTTTTATGCATTTTTTATATTTATGAAAATAAGTAATTAATTTAAACAAATAATGATTAAAAGAAATAGAGTTAAATAAATAATAAAAAATAAAGAAAGTGAAAAATATGCAAACCTAGGGGGGTGGTAGTCCCCAAAGTGGAGGTTGAATCCAAGCAATTCTGGCCCATTTGAATTTCTGACTTTATGGACTTTTTCACCCACGTGCAGAGGCGTTGACTCATGTGCATTGTGTTCTTCAATTCTGCGCCTTTGATTTGAGTCCCTTGGACGCGTGGACGATTGGATTATGGAGGTGCATGCTGTGCCTTAATATTGAAAACGCACGTGAATTCTTGTTGAAAAATAATATGGACGTAAGGTAGACCTGGGGTTCGAACCCAGGTCATGTACCTTTCCAACCAACGCGTTTGCCACTGAACCAACACTTGCACGTTTAACATATAATAACAAACAAATATAATAAATAAAAGCAAGAATGTTAGTGGGTTAAAGCGCGCGAATTTCAAATCAACCTATCACGTCTTGCCACAGACTCATTGTGATACGGTGGGAGAACTGACTTGAGGTTTGCGTTTGTATTCGCAAATGTTGCGGTTAGCAAGAGTCGCCACCGACTTTTTATTTTATCCTAAGGAAAGGTTAAAAATCACAGCAAAAACCTTTTGAGATGTTTTCTTGGGTTCGGGGAGTAGATTATAGAAAGGGAAGGTATTAGCACCCTTTCTATCCATGGTTATCCATGGGCTCTTAGTTACTTGCTTAGATCACTTGCCTTTTGTTTTCAATTGTTTTAAATGGTGCTTTGAGTGTGTGGGTTTTGAAAATGTTTTTGAAAAGAGGCCAATGTGGTGGCAACCTTTGTAATGATCCATGTGGGGATGTATACAAAGATGTATGTCTTTTGAAAAAAGTTTTCATTTTGTTTTTGAAAGTTTTGTTTTGAAAGTGTTGTGATGTGTGATTTTGAATTTAGACAAGTGTTTTGTTTTGCAAGTTGATTCAAGTAACTAAGAGGTTATCTACTCCTAAATTTCTCAAAAGATCATTGCTATACTTTTAACCCTTTTGACAAGTTTGTTCCACCATTGCATTTGGTGGACAATCTTATGTTAGGATGTGAAAGGGACGGGCGCGGGTCATCGTTTTGGACCATAATTGCAACGGCGTTAAATGTCTTTGGGCAATTTTCTCTAAGGGACTTGATCATTTGTTTTTGTTTGTTTTGAAAAGTTTTGTCGAGGGACTATGATCATTCAAATTGTTTGTTTTGAAAAGTTTTGTCGAGGGACTATGATCATTCAAATTGTTTGTTTTGCCCAAAGAAGTTTAACATACAATATGGCCCATTTATTTGAAGGCAACAAGTGGAATACCCTAGGGGGTGCAAGTGTGATTTGTGTGTCTATTTTCATGCTTGTTTATCTTGTATTAGGTCAAACTATTTTTCATCGTTTTTCGCATACAAACCCTAATTCTAACATGTTATCACTAGAAAGCAGTAAAGTGTGAAATTAAAATTACTAAGCTATTACACAACCAAATATGGGAAGGGGGGTACAAAGGTCCAAATGGGGATATTGACAAGAATTTAAATCTAAATTATTACATCAATTGAATATTTGCAAGGTAAATAAATTGCATAATTAAATGGAAATTAAATAAATATGTGAAATGCAAAAAAAGAAAGTTTTTTATGTGTATGAGAAAAGTATGGTTTATGTAAAAGGGAAAAGAAAATAAAAATATATTATTTTTTGAGTATTTTGGACTTAGGGTAAAAAACCCTAATTTTAAAGAAAAAAAGTATTATTTTCTAATTTAATACAACTATTTACTTATTATTTATAAAAATAAAATAAAATGAAGTGTATTGTGAAAAAAGGTATTTTTATATCAAATATTAATAAAATGGAAAATTCAAGTATTTTTATATTTTTGTCTTAAATATATTAATAATCACATATATATATATATATATATATATATATATATATATATATATATATATATATATATATATATATATATATATATATATATATATATATATATATATATATATATATATATATATATATATATATATATATATATATATATATATATATATATATATATATATATATATATATATATATATATATATATATATATATATATATATATATATTTATATTAAACCCTAAATATGTATTATCTACAAAATAAATATTTATTTAATACTTTAATAAAATAAATAAAAAAAAAGGTATCTTTTGTGTGAAGTATTTTCAGAATGTAAACAAAAAATAAAAGTTGTATTTATAATATTTTTATATTTACTCTAATAATAGTATATATGTATTTATGTACAAATAAAGAAAATAAACAAATAAATATGCAATAAATGCAAACAATGATTAAAAAAATATTTTTAATTTTCTAATGTCATGAGAAAAAATAAACAAAGTCAAACAAAAAAAGAAAAAGTCAAAAATGTTAAAAAATAAACAAATGGGCTCAGGGGGGTGTGAATCAAGAAAGATGGTGTGGAAATCAAAATTACACAGGCCCAGCCCACTTCACTCCTTCTTCAACCTCCAGCTTCAAACGTTTGAAAAAAACGCGCGCTTCTTGCTTCAATGTCTAACTCCTGATTCTTGGCTTTTCAGCAAAAACTCATAACACAAGAAATGTTCAGCATGAAGAGACGGTTTCAACCATATAAATAACTTGACCTATCTCTCTAAGATGAGGGAGAATTTCTCTCCCCTCTTTTCTGACCTAACTTTTCATCAATGTTCAGACATGAAATTCTCTAAGCACACGAAACATAAATGAAATCTAATCATATGAGCATGTTCAGGGCTATGATTGTGACATGTTTTCTTCAAAAACCTAAAGCTAACAATGCCTAATAAGAGAGATAGAACTCCATGAATATACCTGTTCAGTTGGAATCGAGCTGGGCAATGGAGGATGTTTCAGAGTGAAATGATGACTTGTACAGCTTCCTTGAAGTGTAAGGATGCTTTTCCAATTCCTACTTTGTCTTGAAACTCCCTGAATCGAGCTAGTGAACTCCAACTGCAAAACAGAAAATTGAAAATGGTGAAGTGGCTTGGAGGTGTTACAGGTCTGATTTTAGGACATGGTTAGCTTGCATATATTGTAGGGAAGGTAAAGGAAAAGGTTTGAATCAAAATGCTTGAAGGGATTGGGAGTTTGCACTCAAACTGCAGGGGCTCCCCTGTTTGTGCAGTTTTGAGGTGATTTTGAGATGGAGGGTGCTTCAGATGGCAAAGGCTCGTGTATTAGCTTGGATTTGGTCTATGAAAAGTGTTTGATAACTTTGTTCTTCTGTTTCTAAGCTGAGATGAGAGTTAGCATAAGTTATGGACTTTTCTTCACACTTAAGCTACAAAATGCCACTTTGCTTTCTAGGTCAGTACAGGCCCTCTAACTATGCTGATATCCCTTGCCTTGATCAGTGCAATTTGCTCACAAACTTGTGCCAAGAAGATCTTGCTTGTACTTGCTTGGATTTCTAATTGACATAAAGCAAACTTTTCAAGAATGGAAATAATGCTTTTTCTAGTTTAGGCTCAATTCCTTGTGTAATGACCAAAGGCTTAGAATAACAACTTGATTCATTGGTTTTGCATTAAATTAAGGAGTGTAATTTAGTTTTAGGACCTGTAAAGTAGCACAAACTATGCTGAGTTCAAATTTGCCAAGTTTATGAACATGCTTTGATGAAGAACAAAAGTGAATTTTTGCCAACTTGTGAAATTCGAATCTCTCAAGTTATGAGGTTGTTTGATGAGTTCTTGGACATTTTGGAAATCTTGGAATGTGTACTACAATCCATCTTTGAAATGCAAATCAAAATTCCAAGTGGAAGGGTATGAAAAGTGGCCTTGAAGTAGGGTAGAAAACCTTGTCAAAATAGGTCAAATTTCACTAAGTTAAAAGATGGTTTAGTGCCCTTATTCAAAAAAATATAACTTGAGATACAAGCTTCAAATGAGAAAACTTTGTGAATCAAAGTTGTAGACTATGCAACAAGCTACAACTTTAATGTTTTGACTTTTGTTTGAATCCAAATGGATCATGGTGAAAAGATGGGGTAAAGTTGGGAAAAAATTAGGGTTTTCCATAACTTAGAAAAATTCTAAGTTATGAAAAAATTCCATTTTCTAACCCTAATTTGCATTTTGTGATTTCTTGGTGAACAAGTTTCATGATTTGGAATGTTTTGATGAAAAATGAATCTTGACTCTTGATTTTGACCAAAAAGTCAAAGTTTTGACTTTTCAGTGTACAGTCAAAATTGATCAATTGACTGGGAAATTCAACTGTCAATCTTGTGTACTTGGGATCTTTTGAGCTTGATGAACATGTCAAGATAATTCCATTGGGTCCTTGAGGCCATATGTGAACTTGGCTTGCCATTGGTTAGGTCAAAAAGTCAAAAATTGCCTTTGTGCAGTCAAAACCCTAAAAATGACCATTTTGCCCTTTTGGTGATCTGATCAAATTTCTTGGGGAATTGTGATCCATACTTGATCAAATGGTCTATATGAGTTTATAATGTTGATGTGGATCAAATTTCATGAGGTTTGACTGTCAATTGGCCACAGTTGACTTTTTCCCCAATACAACTGATTTCTAGGTCAACTGTCTAATTGACTGGGCAAAACTTGGAATCAAGACTTGAAACTTGGTATGGGTAAACTTGGGAGTCCAACATGAAGCATGAAAGTCATCTTAGGCATTTTAGGTCAAGACATTCTTGGGCAAACACAAACCCTAATTTGAGTCCACAGTGCAAGGAGAAGCCTTGAGCAGAGGAAACCCTAACTGTATCTTGATCTTCAAAGGTCTTGTGATGAGAAAATGCTGGGGAAATGGGAGGGCAAATTTTGGGGTACAACAGTTGCCCCTGTTCAATCTTCTTGGACCTGAAGAGTTAGATTGGCAAGTTTGCCTTTCGTGACTCGAGGGTAAAAGGAGATTGGACACTAGAGTGCCCGGAAATTAGCACTCTCATGCTGGAGTCTCAACAATGTGGTGTCGGGAATGGACTTATAGATGCCATTTGGAGAGATGGTGGATAGGGAGATGGGCTTATAGATGCCATCTGGAGAAGTGTCGGTCGCAGAAGAGATTCCTTTGCGAGAAACTTGTGTATTTGAGGAAGGAGGATGTCTTCCTGGCTTGTTACAGGTGTTTGATCCTCAGTCTCCTGATGCAGATATGCCCTGGCTGGATACAGGTATCGAATCTACAATTGGTTGCTCACAGATGTGCCCTGGCTGGATACAGGAGTCGAATCTGGAAATAGTCGTCAATAGATGTGCCCTGGCTGGATACAGGAATCGAATCTTTGAACTCTTCAGATGTGCCCTGGCTAGATACAGGAATCGAGTCTGGAAATGTAGTAGTTGATAGATGTGCCCTGGCTGGATACAGGAATCGAATCTTTGAACTCTGCGGACGTGCCCTGGCTAGATACAGGAGTCGAGTCTAGAAACTGATCACTCTCAGATGTGCCCTGGCTAGATACAGGTATCGAATCTGGAATTGTGACAGTTGAAGGTAGTCGTTTTTGAGATTGTCCTTTTCCTGAAAAGGCAAAGACGTAAGTTGTATGCAATGTCATGATGTATGATATGCATGATGTCATGATGTTCAACATTTGATGTTGTATGCGTTTCATCATGTATGTAAGCAAGATGTATGAAAATGTGAAATGTTTATGAGTGTAATTTCATCTTAGGAAAATAAATCCTTGACGAACGGCCGGGAAGCTGCTCTGCGGAAGAGATACTTGGCCGAAGCTTTGATGAGAGGCCTGCTGAGGACTTTAATGATGGATTCCGCTGAGGATGATGGTGATAAACTCCGCTGGGGAACTCCGAAGATAAACTCTGCTTGGGAATACCAAAGATAGACTCCGCTGGGGACTGAAGGAACTTTGCCGAGAGCGATCTTCCGTGGCTTTTAGCTGAGGATAACCCAGTTATAAGTCCTTGTGAGGAAATAACTCTAAATAAAACTCGGGCGAGACGTCCGTACTTTGCAGGGGATAAGCTTCCAGAATCTACTGGGGATGAGCTTTAAGACCTGCCCAGGAATGTTGGGCTTCTTCAGGATCGACGAGGGATCAACTTCTCTTGGGGAAAGTATTGCTGAACCTTGTTTTACTCTGTGGGGAGTTAAGATGATTTGGCCACATTTTCAGTTGAACCTACCTTGGTGCCTTGGCGGACAAAACAATTAGACTGCATTAGACAACTCCACATTGCCCCTGTCTTTGATGTCACCTGTAATTAATCTCTTGTTTTATATGCAAATATTTATGAATCAGCAATTTAATGTCAAATGCATATATCAAAAATGAACATTGGACGTTCTTCGCAAGACAAAACAGAAAAAAGGGAAAACAATGGTAATTTGTATGGACAAGTGAATTTGTATTGATTTAAACTTTGCCTGTGAATAGGCGTTTTTTGTACAAGAGACTGACATCCTAGTAAGAGGACATCGCCAAATAGTATAGAGTTTACATTTTGAAAAAGAAAACAAAACAGCTATGTGAACAATCCCACTGGGTTCCAACTCTGCTATTGCCTTTATGTCTTCGAACGTCTCATCGCTTTGCTGCTTAGTTGAAGATGAAGCCGATTGGTCAATGCCGAAATCTGGAGCCAGATAGTTGATGCCGAATTCCGGATGCGAAGTGATCCAATGAGACATAGTGTTACGCTTTTATCCCTAACTTTTGCCTGGACCGCCCTTTCGGGTTTTCAGTCCACCGGGATACCCTTTTTTGCCCAAGCCGCCCTTTCAGGTTTTCGACTTGCCGGGTGTACAGATTTTTTTCATTTCATCCCTTATTTTTGCCCGAACCCTTTTGGTTCGCCGGGAAGCCCTTGTTTTTGCCTAGGCATGTCAACCTAGCGGGTCTTTTATTTATGCGTAGTATTTTTTCACTATGTCTGCATTGGCGGGGTGAGGAAGGTCGTCACCGTCCATGGTGGTTAGGATCATGGCTCCTCCTGAGAACACACGCTTAACCACAAATGGCCCTTCGTAAGTAGGGGTCCATTTGCCCCGGGGATCACTTTGAGGAAGGATGATACGTTTGATTACCAGGTCCCCAACTTGATACTCTTGCGGTCTGACTTTCTTGTTAAATGCCCTGATCATCCGTTTTTGATACGTCTGACCATGACAGATAGCAGTGAGTCTCTTTTCGTCAATCAGATTTAATTGATCAAGTCGAGTCTGGATCCAATCATCTTCATTCAAGTCTGCATCCTTCATTATCCGGAGGGAGGGTATCTGGATTTCAATCGGCAAGACTGCCTCCATGCCATAGACCAAGGAGAAAGGAGTTGCCCCGATTGATGTCCTTGCTGAGGTGCGGTACCCATGAAGAGCGAACGGTAACATCTCGTGCCAATCTTTATAGGTCACTGTCATCTTCTGCACAATTTTCTTGATATTTTTATTGGCTGCCTCTACAGCCCCATTCATCTTCGGCCGGTAGGGAGAAGAATTGTGGTGCTGTATCTTGAATTGTTCACAGAGTTCAGTGATCATCTTGTTGTTGAGATTGGTACCATTGTCCGTAATGATTCTTTCTGGGACGCCGTACCGACAGATCAGATTATGCCGGATGAAACGTGCCACGACGCTCTTGGTTACTGTGGCATAGGAAGCTGCCTCAACCCACTTCGTGAAATAATCGATCGCCACCAAGATGAAGCGATGCCCATTGGATGCCGTCGGTCGGATCTCACCGATCATATCGATTCCCCACATTGCGAAAGGCCAAGGTGCCGTTAGGACATTCAAAGGAACTGGAGGGATATGCACCTTGTCGGCATAGATCTGGCACTTATGACAAGTTCGGGAGTGTTGGTAACAATCGGCTTCCATTGTGGACCAGAAATATCCTGCCCGAAGGATTTTCTTAGCCATGGTGTGTCCACTGGAGTGCGTTCCGAATGTACCTTCATGCAGTTCCATCATGATTTTCTCCGCTTCAGCCTTATCCACACAACGTAGCAGGGTTGAATCATGATTCCGTTTGTAGAGAATGCCGTTGCTGAGGAAGAATTTTGCAGCAAACCTCCTCATGAACTTCTTATCATTGACAGATGCGCCTTCAGGGTATTCCTGAGCTTCCAAGTACCTCCTTACCTCGTGATACCAGGGTTTCTCAGTCACCTTTTCAGCCTCGAGCTCACAGCAGTACGCCGGTTCATCCAACTTCCAGATTATGATTCGGGGAGCCTCATTGTCCCATTTAACTTTGAACATTGAAGACATCGTGGCTAGTGCGTCTGCTAGCTGATTTTCCTCTCTGGGGAAATGCTCAAAAGTTATCTCTTCAAAGTGGGGGAGCAAGGTCGACACATACTCTTTGTAAGGAATAAGATTCGGGTGTTTCGTATCCCACTCGCCCTTGATCTGATTGATCACGAGAGCGGAATCTCCGAAGACACTTAGAAACTTGATCCTCAAATCGATTGCAGCTTGTAAACCCATGATACATGCCTCATATTCTGCCATATTGTTGGTGCAGCTGAAACATAATCGGGCGGTGAGTGGAGTATGAGTCCCCTTGGGAGATATGATTACAGCGCCGACGCCGTTACCCAAAGCATTGGAGGCTCCATCAAAATGCATAGACCATCGGGATCCTTCCTCAGGTCCTTCATCCGGTCCAGGTACTTCACAGTCAGTTACCACCATGATGTCTTCGTCCGGAAAATCAAAGTTCAATGGTTGGTAATCGTCCACAGGTTGGTGTGCCAAATGATCAGCCAGTACACTTCCCTTAATTGCTTTCTGAGTTGTATACTGGATATCATATTCTGTTAAGATCATTTGCCATCTCGCTATTCTCCCAGACAGAGCGGGCTTTTCAAATATATACTTGATGGGATCCATCTTTGAGATCAATAAGGTAGTGTGAGTCAGCATATACTGTCTCAGCCGGCGGGCAGCCCATACAAGAGCGCATCAAGTTTTCTCAAGTAGTGAGTAACGAGACTCACAGTCGGTAAACTTTTTGCTCAAGTAATAAATAGCGTGCTCTTTTCGGCCAGACTTGTCATGCTGCCCCAGCACACACCCCATTGAATTATCAAGCACTGTCAAGTAAAGTATCAGAGGTCTTCCTTCCACCGGTGGCATAAGAATGGGTGGCTCTTGGAGATATTCCTTTATTCTTTCAAAGGCGGCCTGACATTCATCATTCCAGCGTACCACTTGATCTTTCTTCAGTAATTTGAAGATTGGCTCACAAGTAGCAGTTAGATGTGAGATGAATCGAGCAATGTAATTCAGTCGTCCTAGGAAACCTCTGACTTCTTTTTCTGTTTTTGGAGTCGGCATCTCTTGTATGGCTTTTACTTTGGCAGGATCCACCTGAATACCTTTATCACTTACAATGAAACCTAGCAACTTTCCGGATCTTACCCCAAAGGTGCATTTGTTGGGATTCAACCTCAGCTTGTACAACTTGAGTCGGTCAAATAACTTCCTCAGATGGTCAAGGTGCTCCTCCTCAGTTTGAGACCTTGCAATCATGTCATCAACGTATACTTCAATCTCATGATGGATCATATCATGAAATAAAGCAACCATGGCACGCTGATAGGTTGCCCCAGCATTTTTCAATCCGAATGGCATGACCTTATAACAGAAGGTGCCCCACTGAGTCACGAAGGTTGTCTTCTCCATATCTTCTGGAGCCATCTTGATCTGATTATACCCTGAAAAACCATCCATGAAGGAGAACACCTTGTGTTGAGCTGTATTGTCAACAAGGACATCGATGTGAGGTAGGGGGAAGTCATCCTTGGGGCTAGCCCTGTTCAGATCCCTGTAGTCGACACACATTCTGACTTTATCGTCCTTCTTCGGTACTGGCACAACATTGGCAACCCACTGAGGGTAAGAAGTCACTGCAAGGAATCCGGCATCAAACTGCTTCATAACCTCGGCCTTGATCTTTTCAGACATCTCTGGACGCATCCGTCGAACTTTCTGTTTTACCGGAGGGCAATCTTCCTTGGTTGGCAGGTGGTGAACTACAATGTCGGCATCCAAACCAGGCATATCTTCATAGGACCAAGCAAAAATCTCCATGTAGTCTTGTAGCATCTGGATCAATCGTTGCTTCACGCTGAGCTCTAGATTGGCATCAATCTTGACTTCTTTCCTATCTGTCTCAGTACCCAAGTCAATTGTCTCCACAGGCTCTTCGTGCGGTTGAATAGCCCTCTCTTCCTGGAGTAGCAGTCTTGCGAGTTCACCAGGCACTTCGCAATCATCTTCACCTTCGTCTTCGGCCAAGTTGATCGGATTTTCGAAGTCATAACTGACGGTAGCAGAGCTGTTACCAGTGAGATCCAGAGTGGATTGAAACCTGTATAAGTGAGTGTGTGTAAATATAGCTGTTTTGCAATATGTATAACACAGAAAGAAAAAAGAGCACAAGATTTGAAATGCAACAAACGTCCAATGTTTTGATTGATGATATATGAAAATGTCATACAGAAAGCCCTCACAAATGGAGCTACGATGCCCCGGGTAGGACACCGAGCCAACAAAGTTTTAACATATTGTTTGTTACAAATTTGGAAATCAAAAGAAATCAATTACTGCGTGACAAATGTGATAGGGGTAAAATCCTTTGTTGTCCAGTTGCTTGGTCCGTCGCTGGTAGTCGGGTAGATCCAACTGTCAAACTCTGCTTCCTCCACATCTTCCTCAATAGCGTTCACCCTTGAGCTGGAAATAAACACCGGAGCCTTTCCGATCTTCTCTTTGCGCACTGCCTTCTGAGCCTCTGCAGTAAAGCCTAGCCCAAACTTGTCGTTCTTCTGAGTGAAGTTAGGAAGCTGACCCCAGTGTGCACAATTGCCTTTCTGAACCACAGCCCGGGCATCCCTTAGGGAAGCCATCTTCAAGGAATCATTCTCTTCGGCCATTGTCTCTGCAGCTGCTGAAATTGGATGTACCTCCTCGAAATGCTGGAAGGGGGTTTCAATGAACTCTCCGTCCATCTCGATGTACCTGAAGGAATTCAAATGGCTCACCATATACTCCTCTTCTCCTTGCACAGTGACGATCTTCCCCCTGACGGGATATTTCAACTTCTGGTGCAAGGTGGAGGTCACGGCCCCAGCTTTATGGATCCAAGGTCGACCCAACAGACAAGAATACGACGGACGTATATCCATCACGTAAAAGGTAGAGTCAAACACTTGAGAGCCCACACGGATAGGGATGTTAACCTCTCCATGAACCATCCTCTTTGAACCATCGAAAGCCCTGACGATGATATTGCTGGGTTTCAACTCCAGGCCCTCATAATCCAGACGATCTAAAGCCTTTTTCGGAAGAACATTCAAGGAAGAACCAGTGTCCACCAATACATGTGCCAGAGTAGTGCCCCTGCATTCAATAGAGACATGCAGGGCATCATTGTGGTCTCTCCCTTTTGCGGTCAGGTCAGCATCTGAAAAACCCAAGCCGTTGTCCGCCGTCAGATTCGCTATGCAGTCAGTGAACTGGACTGCAGACGTCTCTTGCGGCACATGGGCCGTTTTGAGAAATGAGATCAAGGCCTTAGCATGGGCCTCGGAGCATAGCAATAGGGAGAGCAGGGAGATCTTGGAGGGCGTATGCCCCAACTGCTCGACAACATTAAAATCACTCTTCTTTATTATTTTCAGAATCTTCTCCATTTCTTGTCGGGAGGCCTCAGCATTTACGGGTATTGGTGCCTCCATCCGGGCAGGCTCTTCTTCAATCCCTTTGCCCCGAGCATTTGATGACTCGGCAGCAGGGGACACAATTTGATCAGCAACAGGACTAGGTAAACTTGCAGGTTTTATGAGGAGGGGTTTTCGAATAGCGGGCGGTGCAATGTCAGGCGAGAAGAGCCTGCCACTGCGGGTGACCTTGGCTGGACCAGTGATATCGCAGATACTGGCACTAGCGTCGAATTCTTGCTTGATTCCATTTACATACACGTCTGCCCCATAATGCCAGGGGACAGCTTTATCAGACACGTAGGAGAGGGGCCCTGGAACAGTAATGATCACAGGCGCAATTGTCATGATTTGAATAGGCTTCTTCGGGGGAGCCTTGATTGGATTTTTAAAGATGGTAATCACAGAAACTTCTTTCATCGGAACCAATTGAACAGCAGTCTTTTTGAATAGAATTTCCTTGCTATCCATTAGGCCTTGGATGCCTAACCTCAGCAAGGGACAATCAGATGGGGAAATAGCACATAATGGGCAACCTTCACCGCAACCCGGAAATAAACCGGCCCGCAGTAGGTTTTTCTTAACGGTCTTCAGAGGGGTAACAACTTCATCTATCGAAACAACATACACTTCTTCCTCAATGGCATTCACCCTATGCTGGGGCATAGGAGCCGTTACAACATTTGGTCTTTCTGGCGCTTCAAACTGAATTTCTTTCGCGTCGATCAGATCTTGCACTTTGTTTCTTAAGGCCCAGCAATCATCAGTAGTGTGCCCGGGACTATCAGAATGATAAGCACACCGGGCATTTGGGTTGTATTTAGGAGACGCAGTGTTGACGACCTTAGGAGCTTCTTTGAGGGTCACCAGGTTGGTGGATAATAGTTGGGGTAAAATTTGAGATAATGTCCTACTCAGTCGGGTATACTGCCTCTTGGGCCTTTCACTTCTTTGTTGATTGTACTGCTGAGGAGCAGCAACAGGTTTGGAGATGACCAAAGCATTGACGGCTTGGCGACTTTCGGGCTTGACTTGTCTTCTAGGACCATAGACGGCACTTGCTTCTTTCTTAAACGGCCTCTTCTCAGCACTTGTAGAGGCAGCCTTCTGTATCTTGCCTGACCTGATGCCAGCTTCAATTCTTTCTCCCGTTAATATCAAATCTGTGAACCCAGCGGAGGAGTTACCAACCAAATGATTGAAAAACGGACCAGACAAAGTCCCAAGGAACATATCAACCAGTTCTCGATCAGTCAATGGAGGCTGCACCCTGCCAGCCAAATCTCTCCATTTTTGAGCGTACTCTTTGAACCCTTCACCCGTCCCTAGAGACATACCCTGAAGTTGGGTACGCGTAGGAGCGAGATCAGAATTGTATTGGTATTGTCTGTAGAATGCGGTTGCCAAATCTTCCCAGTGTCGGATGCTAGTTCCATCTAATTGGTAGAACCATTCAAGCTGAGACCCCGAGAGGCTGTCTTGGAAGAAGTGAATCCAGAGGTTCTTATCCGCCGTGTAAGGTTGGATTTTCCTTACATACGACCTCAGATGCAGCTTTGGGCAGGAGACCCCATCATACTTGGCGAAGGCAGGCGCCTTAAACTTGTGTGGAATGACTACCCCAGAAGATAACCCCAAATCTCTGAAATCCAGTCCTGGCACATTCTGAATTTCCATAGCGCTCAAGCGGTCCTCCAATTGCTTGTATCTGTCAGCAGCAGGTGGGTATTGTTCATCGTTATAGTCCGTCTCGTTGTCGGAGACTGCGGGACTAGGCGCTCCTCCCCCTTGGGGACTATTTTTCTCAGCAGAAGAAGTGGTTGGATCAGCTTCATTGTGGAGTGTGTTCCCAAATCTGCGTCCGGTGTTGATCAATGCAGTCCTCTTTTTCTTCTTCTTCTTCAGGAGTAGAGTCTTCAACTCTTGCTGACCTTGGGCTAGGCTTAGGACCATCTCTTGAAACTGTGCACTTTGGGCCTGAAGGGCCTTGATTGCTTGCTCACTGGAGGACTCTGGATTCATGATGACTGTTCACACAAACAACGAAGAAAATTAAGCAACCTGCGAAATAGGGTACCTGCTATGCATATGGTGCAATGGAATGCGTATGTATGCAATGCATTCAAGGATTTAGAATATTCAAAATTTGTTGTAGACAAAAAGGAACGCACATTATATTAATAAGGAGAAATTCGTTAGTACATAAATGCCTCATGGGCCAAATATTACAAAATAACTCCTTAAGATAAAAAAACATTGCGCATCCTCTTTGGCGCGATGTAGGTGTTGAGATTCCTTTCCTCGTGCAGCAGGCGGGTGAGTTCCAGGACCTTCTTTTCACTAGCATGTAGACTGGTCTCAAGAGAATTCCGTTCTTCCTTAAGCTGGACCCAGCTCTTCTGCATCTCTTCCCAGGAGGTGGGCATGTCAGGATGTTGAATGGTGTAGGATGCCTCTCCTTCCAAGACTGGTTCTTTGATCACAGGTAGCATGTGAGGGTAAGGCATTACTAACTTCTGGGAGCGGGCTCGTACCCACTTGAGGTAAGGTTCCAACAGGATGGAGTTCCGGTGCCCCAATGTCTTGCTGTCTATCCTACTTGGCATCCTCCAAGCTCTGATAAATCTCTGACGAAGTCCTTGAGTATCGTTGTCGAAGTCGAAAACTATGTCAGGAATTAACATGTCATGAGGGCCATCCTACCGAGCATAACCAAACTGTCTCCAAGCCAGGCATGGGTTGTAGGTAATACCTCATTTGATTCCAATAAAGGAACATTAGGGTACTCCCCACAACGATCAATGATAGTGACGTCTTCCCTGGACCTAGGACACCAATGTATATCTGCATGCGTGAGAGTCATTAACCGTTGTGACCATCTCAAACCCCGCTCGTTCTTCAAAACTGATTGTGGAAGGTGCGAAATAAACCACCTTCCCAAGAGAGGAGTGCAACACATAAGGACACCCCTTCTTCTCATGGTTCGAGTGTAACATGAGTGAAGGATGTCCCCCAGCAACGTAGGTATAGGATTCTTGGTCATGAAGATCTGGACAGCACTGATATCAATAAGCTGATCTGGATTAGGGAACAACACCAAACCATAGACAAGGAGGGCCATAACTTCCTCAAAAGCTCGTAGGTCAAGAGAGTTCCAACATTCTTGGGCCTTTTCAAACAGAAACCTAGCTAAGAACCCTTTGATACCACTTCTAACTTCCCAATGTCCCTTGAGGTCAGATGTCTGTAGGTGCAAGGCTTTAGCAATCTCTTCAAGCTTGGGCTCCTCTTCCGTACCGTTGTAGGGTAGTTGATCAAGGATAGGGACCTTCAGAAGTCGGGAGAACTCTTCCAATGTAGGCACCAATTGATAATCCGGGAAGGTGAAGCAGTGATGCAGAGGGTCAAAGAATTGGAACAGGACCTTTATCAAGTCCTCCTCATTGTTGGTGTTAACCAAGTTAATGAGTCTTCCATGTCTCTCACTGAATGAAGAACTCTCGGGAATCCTGGACAGAAGTTCCTTAAGCTGAGGGGGGATCTTTACAAGGCCAATCTGAATTGTCTTTCTGCGAGCAGTTTCCATGTCCTATAAAACAAAGACAAATATGAAGATTCGAAACCCTTGAAATGGTTAGTCAATGCTCATGATGTTTGTATGATGTAATGATGTGATGATTAAATATACTATAAATATTCACAAAGGCAAACATGGTAAGGCACACAAGTCACACAAGCCCTTAGAGTTTAGGCCTGCATGGGGTCTGGGTATTACCCTCTTGAAGTTTGGTGGGCTCAACCTGTCCTATCAAAAGTAACCGGGGTTCTAAGGGTCCCAATATCACTGGATTGCTTTCATTGTTCATCGTTTCGATTTAGCCACTGAACTGGCGACCGAAATATTCCAGGAAAGCAACCCTCAATTGAGTGTAGTATCGAGTATCAACCAACCTCGGACTGCACCAAAGTCAGTTATTCTCTCACTACCCCTAACAAGGCCAAGATGGTTCAATTAAGGGTTCCTAAGGTCAGTTGATGCTTCATGACACCACGCGGCGGCCCCGTACTCTCCTTGACTGAACTCAAGGGTTACCGGTACACACCAAAGTGCCACATCAACGTAGCAGACTGCTTCAACCATGTCGGTATACCCCGCACAGTTCCCTCACAGCCTTGTTGCTACCTAAAAGGGTTTCCCAGATCCGGGTTAGGATCTATAAAACTCCGATACAAAGCCCACAAGATGTAAAAGCAAACAAAGCAAGCAATTGAAAACAAAGGTGATCTAAACCCTAAGGTTACTCCACTTTAAAAGAATCAGTCCCCAGCAGAGTCGCCAGTTCTGTGATACGGTGGGAGAACTGACTTGAGGTTTGCGTTTGTATTCGCAAATGTTGCGGTTAGCAAGAGTCGCCACCGACTTTTTATTTTATCCTAAGGAAAGGTTAAAAAGCACAGCAAAAACCTTTTGAGATGTTTTCTTGGGTTCGGGGAGTAGATTATAGAAAGGGAAGGTATTAGCACCCTTTCTATCCATGGTTATCCATGGCTCTTAGTTACTTGCTTAGATCACTTGCCTTTTGTTTTCAATTGTTTTAAATGGTGCTTTGAGTGTGTGGGTTTTGAAAATGTTTTTGAAAAGAGGCCAATGTGGTGGCAACCTTTGTAATGATCCATGTGGGGATGTATACAAAGATGTATGTCTTTTGAAAAAAGTTTTCATTTTGTTTTTGAAAGTTTTGTTTTGAAAGTGTTGTGATGTGTGATTTTGAATTTAGACAAGTGTTTTGTTTTGCAAGTTGATTCAAGTAACTAAGAGGTTATCTACTCCTAAATTTCTCAAAAGATCATTGCTATACTTTTAACCCTTTTGACAAGTTTGTTCCACCATTGCATTTGGTGGACAATCTTATGTTAGGATGAGAAAGGGACGGGCGCGGGTCATCGTTTTGGACCATAATTGCAACGGCGTTAAATGTCTTTGGGCAATTTTCTCTAAGGGACTTGATCATTTGTTTTTGTTTGTTTTGAAAAGTTTTGTCGAGGGACTATGATCATTCAAATTGTTTGTTTTGAAAAGTTTTGTCGAGGGACTATGATCATTCAAATGTTTGTTTTGCCCAAAGAAGTTTAACATACAATATGGCCCATTTATTTGAAGGCAACAAGTGGAATACCCTAGGGGGTGCAAGTGTGATTTGTGTGTCTATTTTCATGCTTGTTTATCTTGTATTAGGTCAAACTATTTTTTATCGTTTTTCGCATACAAACCCTAATTCTAACATGTTATCACTAGAAAGCAGTAAAGTGTGAAATTAAAATTACTAAGCTATTACACAACCAAATATGGGAAGGGGGGTACAAAGGTCCAAATGGGGATATTGACAAGAATTTAAATCTAAATTATTACATCAATTGAATATTTGCAAGGTAAATAAATTGCATAATTAAATGGAAATTAAATAAATATGTGAAATGCAAAAAAAGAAAGTTTTTTATGTGTATGAGAAAAGTATGGTTTATGTAAAAGGGAAAAGAAAATAAAAATGTATTATTTTTTGAGTATTTTGGACTTAGGGTAAAAAACCCTAATTTTAAAGAAAAAAAGTATTATTTTCTAATTTAATACAACTATTTACTTATTATTTATAAAAATAAAATAAAATGAAGTGTATTGTGAAAAAAGGTATTTTTATATCAAATATTAATAAAATGGAAAATTCAAGTATTTTTATATTTTTGTCTTAAATATATTAATAATCACACATATATATATATATATATATATATATATATATATATATATAATATATATATATATATATATATATATATATATATATTATATGTATATATATATATATATATATATATATAAATATATATATATATATATATATATATATATATATATATATATATATATAATATTATATATATATATATATATGTATATATATATATATATATATATATATATATATATATATATATATATATATATATATATATATATATATATATATATATATATATATATATATATATATATATATATATATATATATATATATATATATATATATATATATATATATATATATATATATATATATTTATATTAAACCCTAAATATGTATTATCTACAAAATAAATATTTATTTAATACTTTAATAAAATAAATAAAAAAAAAGGTATCTTTTGTGTGAAGTATTTTCAGAATGTAAACAAAAAATAAAAGTTGTATTTATAATATTTTTATATTTACTCTAATAATAGTATATATGTATTTATGTACAAATAAAGAAAATAAACAAATAAATATGCAATAAATGCAAAAAATGATAAAAAAAATATTTTTAATTTTCTAATGTCATGAGAAAAAATAAACAAAGTCAAACAAAAAAAGAAAAAGTCAAAAATGTTAAAAAATAAACAAATGGGCTCAGGGGGGTGTGAATCAAGAAAGATGGTGTGGAAATCAAAATTACACAGGCCCAGCCCACTTCACTCCTTCTTCAACCTCCAGCTTCAAACGTTTGAAAAAAACGCGCGCTTCTTGCTTCAATGTCTAACTCCTGATTCTTGGCTTTTCAGCAAAAACTCATAACACAAGAAATGTTCAGCATGAAGAGACGGTTTCAACCATATAAATAACTTGACCTATCTCTCTAAGATGAGGGAGAATTTCTCTCCCCCTCTTTTCTGACCTAACTTTTCATCAATGTTCAGACATGAAATTCTCTAAGCACACGAAACATAAATGAAATCTAATCATATGAGCATGTTCAGGGCTATGATTGTGACATGTTTTCTTCAAAAACCTAAAGCTAACAATGCCTAATAAGAGAGATAGAACTCCATGAATATACCTGTTCAGTTGGAATCGAGCTGGGCAATGGAGGATGTTTCAGAGTGAAATGATGACTTGTACAGCTTCCTTGAAGTGTAAGGATGCTTTTCCAATTCCTACTTTGTCTTGAAACTCCCTGAATCGAGCTAGTGAACTCCAACTGCAAAACAGAAAATTGAAAATGGTGAAGTGGCTTGGAGGTGTTACAGGTCTGATTTTAGGACATGGTTAGCTTGCATATATTGTAGGGAAGGTAAAGGAAAAGGTTTGAATCAAAATGCTTGAAGGGATTGGGAGTTTGCACTCAAACTGCAGGGGCTCCCCTGTTTGTGCAGTTTTGAGGTGATTTTGAGATGGAGGGTGCTTCAGATGGCAAAGGCTCGTGTATTAGCTTGGATTTGGTCTATGAAAAGTGTTTGATAACTTTGTTCTTCTGTTTCTAAGCTGAGATGAGAGTTAGCATAAGTTATGGACTTTTCTTCACACTTAAGCTACAAAATGCCACTTTGCTTTCTAGGTCAGTACATGCCCTCTAACTATGCTGCTATCCCTTGCCTTGATCAGTGCAATTTGCTCACAAACTTGTGCCAAGAAGATCTTGCTTGTACTTGCTTGGATTTCTAATTGACATAAAGCAAACTTTTCAAGAATGGAAATAATGCTTTTTCTAGTTTAGGCTCAATTCCTTGTGTAATGACCAAAGGCTTAGAATAACAACTTGATTCATTGGTTTTGCATTAAATTAAGGAGTGTAATTTGGTTTTAGGACCTGTAAAGTAGCACAAACTATGCTGAGTTCAAATTTGCCAAGTTTATGAACATGCTTTGATGAAGAACAAAAGTGAATTTTTGCCAACTTGTGAAATTCGAATATCTCAAGTTATGAGGTTGTTTGATGAGTTCTTGGACATTTTGGAAAGCTTGGAATGTGTACTACAATCCATCTTTGAAATGCAAATCAAAATTCCAAGTGGAAGGGTATGAAAAGTGGCCTTGAAGTAGGGTAGAAAACCTTGTCAAAATAGGTCAAATTTCACTAAGTTAAAAGATGGTTTAGTGCCCTTATTCAAAAAAATATAACTTGAGATACAAGCTTCAAATGAGAAAACTTTGTGAATCAAAGTTGTAGACTATGAAACAAGCTACAACTTTCATGTTTTGACTTTTGTTTGAATCCAAATGGATCATGGTGAAAAGATGGGGTAAAGTTGGGAAAAAATTAGGGTTTTCCATAACTTAGAAAAATTCTAAGTTATGAAAAATTCCATTTTCTAACCCTAATTTGCATTTTGTGATTTCTTGGTGAACAAGTTTCATGATTTGGAATGTTTTGATGAAAAATGAATCTTGACTCTTGATTTTGACCAAAAAGTCAAAGTTTTGACTTTTCAGTGTACAGTCAAAATTGATCAATTGACTGGGAAATTCAACTGTCAATCTTGTGTACTTGGGATCTTTTGAGCTTGATGAACATGTCAAGATAATTCCATTGAGTCCTTGAGGCCATATGTGAACTTGGCTTGCCATTGGTTAGGTCAAAAAGTCAAAAATTGCCTTTGTGCAGTCAAAACCCTAAAAATGACCATTTTGCCCTTTTGGTGATCTGATCAAATTTCTTGGGGAATTGTGATCCATACTTGATCAAATGGTCTATATGAGTTTATAATGTTGATGTGGATCAAATTTCATGAGATTTGACTGTCAATTGGCCACAGTTGACTTTTTCCCCAATACAGCTGATTTCTAGGTCAACTGTCTAATTGACTGGGCAAAACTTGGAATCAAGACTTGAAACTTGGTATGGGTAAACTTGGGAGTCCAACATGAAGCATGAAAGTCATCTTAGGCATTTTAGGTCAAAACATCCTTGGGCAAACACAAACCCTAATTTGAGTCCACAGTGCAAGGAGAAGCTTTGAGCAGAGGAAACCCTAACTGTATCTTGATCTTCAAAGGTCTTGTGATGAGAAAATGCTGGGGAAATGGGAGGGCAAATTTTGGGGTACAACACTCATCTTCTTCATCATCCCTGAAATATAAAAACATTAGGCAACGGTTTCTTATGTGTTCTCTTAGGCATGCTACTAGAAAATAGCGATTAGGCCTAGGAAGTCCATAAATTAGGCGCGAGCATGGTATCTTCTTCGTCCAGCCATGATGATTCTAATGGTGGTGGCCAAGGGTTCCAATTTTTCCTCGTTTCAAAATCCCCAATTTAAAACTCTGCAAACCCTAAAACTCAAACATGGCATAATCGCGTGTAGCACGTAAAAAGACAATTAAATGTATTGGTTAGCTTCAAAACTTCATAATGAACATGAATCAAGTATTAAAAATCACAAAGGATGCGTAAATCATGATGCACGATTATGAATTTTTCTTGGTACAGTTTGCATTCGTGTTACCAATTCCTTGAGTTTTGATGGTTGTCTTTGATTGGAATATGTTCAGTAATCTCCAAGGAAGCTATTGGAATAGAAATTCTGCCTTGAATCGCCCTAGAAGAAAGTTTTCAGAATTGACTTTTTTGCAAATTTTCTCAAGTTTGATAATGGCTTTTGGAGCAGCTGTGCGCGTGTTCTTGCACTAGGGTTGTATTCAGGCTTTTGTATTGAGTCCATTAGGTCAAGAAAAATCAATCAAATCCATTGCATTCATTGATTTTGAAAATTGATTTTCTAGGATCTTTTTTCAAATATTTTTCATACAACTTTGTATCAATTAAGATCAATTCCATCCAAATCTTTCCTTATTGACTTATGCACGAAATCTTGAGAATAAAACAAGTACAAAAAGATTTGTTAGGTTAAGTTAAATATTTTTCACATATTTAATTGATTTAAGTGAATTATTATAAATAAAAATTCAAATAAATAAATAAAAAATGAGAAAATACTCCCCTTTGGGCCAAGTGGTCGTGCACATGCCATGGATGATGATTTGTGGAAGAAAAATGGGCCCATTAGCAATTTTAGGTCATTTGAATCAATGTTGACTTTTCAAAATATCCAAAAATTTCCCAACTTCTACAAGGCATAACTTGCTCAATTTTTAAGCTTTTCTCATGTTCTTGGACATTTTGGAAAGGTCTTTGAGTCCTCTAACCAATGTCTTTGGTCCCATGTCATTTTGATTTACCAATCTCAAGTTATGGCCTTTGACTTAAAGTCCCTTTTTGTTGACTTTTGAAAATGACCTATAATGTTGAAATTGATAACTTATTGTGAGAGCATTTCTTGGACTTTAAGTATGAAGATGAGTTGTAGGAAATGTATTTCTCTTCAAAATGAGCTTTGGATGGAATTCTTCTGATAATCCATGTGAAAGTTATGCCCTGGTCAATTTCAGTTGACTTTTTCAGCTGTCCAAATAAGGAAACTTTTGCATCTTGATGATTTCTGAGCCAAATTTTGAGAATCATGATCAAGCATTGATCAAATGATGTTTGTGGCTTCAAAATGAGATGTTGACCAAAAATTTGAACTTTTGATTGTCAAATGACCATTTTGCCCCTACAGTTGACTGTAGTGCAATTAGGGTTTTGACTGTGCAATTTTGTGCTGAATGTCTTGAAACTTGATATGAGGATGCTTGACCATGTTTGTAGGCATGTGAGACTTGATTGGACCTTTAGAAACTTCATTTTCTTGATCAGACTCAAAACCCTAATTTTGACTGTATAGGAGATCTTTGACTGTGCAACCCTTAGGGAGATTTTGAAGCTTTGACTTGGAAATTTCTTGGAGAATATGGGAGGGAAAATTTTGGGGTACAACACTTAGGATGTCCCCTAAGCAACCCTTTTGGTTTCATCTCAATTGGGTCTTCCATGTTCATGTAAGAAGCTTTGACCCAAAAGATGTTTTTGTTGACTTTTCAAAAGGACCCATAATGTAAAAAATTCATATCCTTTTATGAGTGCATATTTTGAACTTGTGAGATGAAGATGAATTGTAGGTAATTGCATCCTCTTCAAAATGAGCCTTGGATGGAAAATTTCTGATAAAGTATGAGGAATTTATGCTTGGTCAAAGTTTGGTTGACTTTTACTAAGAAACCCTAATTTAGCAACTTTTGGGTTTTGATGAATTTGAAGCATTCCTTGGGGAATCATGGCCAACCCTTGATCAAATGATAAAAGTCACTTCAAAATGTGGATTTTGACCAAAAATATTGAAGTTTGATTGTATGTGGGTCACAATTGACTTTTGACCTAGTACAGTCGATTCTCAAGCATTTGAGCAGTTGACTGAGCAACCTTCTTGTGCAAGGCATGAAACTTGACATGTAGGGTCTTGAGGACATATTAAGACCATGGAGAGCATATTAGACCTTTTGAGTCCACCTATCTTGATGAAAATAGAAACCCTAATTTGAGGTACACTGCCTTAGGAGAGAGTTTGTCTGGTCAACTCTTGGGCAATCTTGAGCAAATTGAAATCTCAATGGACATGTATTGAGTAAAATGAGAGGGGAAATTTTAGGGTACAACAGCTTCCCCTGTTCAATCTTCTTAAACCTGAGGATGTAGATTGGCCCGTCTGCCTTTCGTAATCTGAAGGTGGAAGATGATTAAACACTAGAGTGCCTAGAAATTTGCACTCGCATGAAGTGATACTTGATTTGTGATATTGGGAATGGGCTTATAGATGCCATTTGGAAGTTGATAATGGATGATTATCGGAGATGGGCTTAAAGATGCCATCCTGGATACGACGGAGAATGGTCGGAGATGGGCTTAAAGATGCCATCTAGAGGATGTTGATTTCCTGAGACACTCCTTCGATGAGAGTTCTTGTTGCTGTTGTTGATGAGGAATATACTGAGGAACATTGGTATCTGTCTTGGGAGAAATAGAATTTTAGGAGCTTTAGTTGTCCGTTACTCTTCTGGGGAAATGTGAAACCAATCATGTTTGATTAGGTCCCGGTCTTACAGTGTTGTGGACTACTGTATGGAGATAAGAGAGAAGGAACCTGGATAGTAGGGTTGCTTCAAAATGAAAGCCTTGATAGTAAGGCTGTAAGAAGGAACCTGGATAATATGGTTACTTTGAAATGAAATCCTGGATAATAGGGCTTGTGAGAAGGAACCTAGGTAGTAGGGTTACTTCGATATGAAAGCCTGGATAGTAGGGCTGTGAGAAAGAACCAGGATAGTAGGGTTACTTTGATATGAAAGCCTGGATAGTAGGGATGTGAGAAGGAACCTGGATAATAGGGTTGTGAGAAAGAACCTGGATAGTAGGGTTACTTCGATATGGAAGCCTGGATAGTATGGCTGTAAGAAGGAACCTGGATAGTAGGGTTACTTCGATATGAAAATCCTGGATAGTAGGGTTGTGAGAAGGAACCTGGATAGTAGGGTTACTTCGATATGAAAAGCCTGGATAGTAGGTGTGATACGGTAGGAGAACTGACTGTGGTTTTGCGTTCGTATTCGCACTTGTGCGGTTGAGCAAGAGTCGCCACCGACTTTTTATTTTATCCTAAAGGAAAGGTTAAAAAAGCACAGCAAAAACCTTTTGAGATATTTCGTGGGTTCGGGGGGTAGATTATGAAAAGGGAAGGTATTAGCACCCTTTTCATCCATGGTTATCCATGGGCTCTTAGTTACTTGGTTTTTTAGATCACTTGCCTTGATTTTCGATTGCTTGAAAATGGTGTGTGTGTGTGTGAGTGTTTTTGAAAATGTTTTGGAAGAAGATGCCTTGTCTTAGGCTAACCTTGTAACAATTCTTTACTCGAATATTTTACAAAGGCGTGTATCTTTTCGAAAAGATGTTTCAAAATGTTTTGAGAGTTTGTTTGAAAGTGCTTGTGGAAGGTGGTTTTTGAAAAGAAGGCAAGCGTTTTTGCAAGTTGATCTCAAGTAACTAAGAGTTTTATCTACCCTATTGTACTCAAAGGTTTTTGTTATGTTTTAACCCCTTTTAACAATTTTGTTCCACCATTGAATTTGGTGGACAATCTTGCGTTTAGGAAGTTTATTCGGGACGGGCGCGGGTCATCGTATGGACCACGAATGCAATGGTGCCAAGTGTCTTTGGCAATTTGCTTTGAAGGGACTATGATCATTCCTTTTAGGCAACATTCGAAAGCGTCATCGAGGGACTTATAATCATTTGATTTTGTTTTGCCAAAGAAACTCGACGTGCAAGCATGGCCCATTTGGAAGGCAACATGTGGGATTACCCTAGAGGGTGCAAGTGTGATTGTGTATTGATTTCATGTATTTGTCTTGTATTAGGTTATCTAGCATTTGATTTTATGTACATGCAAACCCTAGGTCTAACCATGGTATAATTGAAAGCGGTAAATTGCGAAATGTAAAATCTACGCTATTACAAAATAAGTATCCGGGAGTGGGGGTACATGTGTATGAATGGGGATGAGACTTATAGTATCCAATAAGTTACAACCAAATCGAATTTGCGATCAAATGTAAATGATGTATATCAATGTATAAGGTAAACAAATGTGTATAGGAGCAATGTATTGTGTAAGTGTACAAGTATATGCGTACGTAATTATTTACAGGTTAGGATGTGAAATTGAACATGTGTTAAGTATTGTTAAGTATTTGTTTTGACCTAAAGAAAAATTAAATGTCTATTTAATTTAATTAATGATCTTGTATTTCTTAATATGTACAAAAGAAAATATTTTAATTGAATGTTTTTAGTTCTAATTAAATATAAAAATGATGTTTTAAGAAAATATTTTTAAGTTTTAATCATGTATACAAAAAGTATTTTTTCATTTGTTATGTACAAAAATATTTTAAGAAATTAAATTATGCAAAAATGTATGTTTACTTATTATGTACAAAAAGTAAGTGAAAAGAAAATGTTTTCAATTTAATCATATTATGTATAAAAATGTATTTGTTTATTATACACAAAAAGTATTTTTAAATAAAAATCAAGGATTAAATTATGTATATTAGAAAAAAATATATCTTTAGGCATTTTTAGTATTAATGTATTAGTATATCAATTAAATGTTAATCTTAAGAAACAAATTATATTCTTTGTATATAGGAAATAAAAGAAAAGATAATTTTAAATATAGAGAAAATAAGTTTCTAAATGAACCAAAAAAGAATATTGTTAGTTTTTGTATTTTGTTAATTAAAAAAGGAAATAATGTTTTTGAAAACTGAATTGAAAACAAAAAGAAGAAATGGGCTGTAGGCAATTCAGGGGTATGAGGCCCACGTTACTGAGACGAGGGTTTCTTATGGTTTGGCTGCGTTTTCATTTGGGACAAAGTTTTAGGGTTTGTGTACAACGGCGCTCATGGAGGTCTTCTTCGTCTTCCTCGTTTACGCGTTTCTGAATCCAATTCTTCCGTCTAGCCACCAGCACTACCTCGTCCTCCCCCTCACGTTCGCTTAGGCAACGGTGAACCAAGGTAACGGCGTGTCTCAAATTCGTTAAACATTTAGATTTTCATGTTAAGGTTCTCTGATTTGTTGAATCCGATTCTATGTTTTAATGCGTTTTTGCTTGTCTTGTGTGAGGTATGGAAGGAAAGGAGAAAACGAAAACTACCTTGACAGAGGGGAGGAAGAAAATGGAAGTGCTCAGGAGGCTTGACGAGCGGAGGAAACGTGATGCTTGCTTGGACGACACTTGGTATTTCTGTATTACCCTTTTTTAGGCTTTATGATGATCTGAACTGAAAGCTCTGGTTTGCGTATTCCTTCTTCTTCTTCTCTTGCTATGACTTTGTATGCTTATGTGGTTGCCTCTTGATTGTTGAGCTTGATAGTTTTACGCCCAATGATGTGTTTACTGAGGCTTGCCTGTGTATCTTCTTTGCCTTCTTGTGTTGCCTGGGTTGCCTTTGACTATGTTTGAATATGCTTTAGAATATTTGTTGCCTTGGTACTTTGCTTTGAGTGGCCTTCTGAGATTGATGCCCGTGATGAGGAGTTTCTGAGGCTTGCCTGTGTTGTTGTCTTTATTGGATTCCTGGGTTGCCTTTGACTTTCTTCTTCTCTTTTGCCTTAATACCTCCGTATGCTTGCCTTGAATGATTTGCCTTTGGATTGTTTATTGTTTTTGAAACGTTGGTTGCTGGCCCAATGATGGTATCCTGAGGGCCTTGGTGTTGGGGTTTGGAAATTGACAAGGTTTTGCTTGAATGGCCAGACTTCAGGTTTTTTTGTGAATTTAGGCTTTAGGTTTGGACTGATTCAGGTGAGGTTTGAACTGGTTTCAGGCTTGAGGTTCTGGACTGGTTTTTTGCTTCAGGTCAGGACTTTTTGCTTCATGTTAGGGCTTGGTTTGGGTGCACATGTTGGTATATCTTGTGGCGAGGTTCTTCTGCAGGTTTGTATATTTGAACAGGTTCAGCAGGTTTTTGCTTTTGCTGGTTTATGATGATTAGGTTTTGAATGTTTAAGGTTTGTCAAATAGCAGGTTTAAGGGTTTTTGGCTCTTAGAGTTTAAGGGCTTGACAGGTTTAGATGGTTAGGCTTGTATGTGAATGGTACAGGTTTTTCTTTTGGTGATGGTCTTTGACAGGTTAGGCCTGAGGTTTGAACTGGTTTATTAGGCCATTGTGTGGCTTCAGGCAGAGTTGTAAGGTTTTTAGGCCATTGCAGGTTATTGTGCTTAGCAGGTTTATGCTTGTGTTTGATGCTCAGGCCAAGGTTTTGAAATGCAGTAGCAGGTTTTGCTGGTTTAGCAGTTTGTATCTTTTTGTTAGAGTTTCTTGAACTTCTCTTTATCCCACTGTCTTTTGTCTTTCTTGTATATCTTTCTCTTCTTCCTAAAGCCTAAAAACCTGCATTCTTATATCTTTTCTTTCTCTCTCTTTGGTACACTTCAAAGAATATTAAAATGTTTTTGTGTGTACTTTCTGAAAAGGCTACTTGTTGGGAAATGATGAAAGAAAGTTTGGCTTGCATAAAAGATTTCCTCTGCATATTTTATCTCTTCTTTGACAGCTTTTGTACTTTTTTATCTTCTTTGATATCTTTGTGCAGTAACTTGTACCTTTTGGCATTTGACAGCAAGTTTGACACTTTGCATTTTGACAGAAAGTTGCAATTTGGATTTTTTCAGTTGGGTTTGAACTGTGCAGTTTACTTGAGATTTTTGAATTTATGCAGTTTGATACCTTGCATTTTTTTTCAACTTTGCATTCATGATTAGCAAATAAAATTCTTCCCTCTTTGTGAACCGGGAGAAATCCCGTGATTTGCAGAGAGGGTTAACTGATCCCAATCAGTGGCCTTTAATGATGACTGCAATTTTATTTGCCTTTTCAATTCAATTCAACTGTTATTTGACTTTTCTTCTCTTATTTATTTGCAGATGAATATTTGGATGGAGAGGGGTAAAGTGAAGAATGAAGAATTGGGGACTTAAAAGATATTTAGAAAAATAGGATAGTTTTATTTTCAATTTAATCATTGTAACTATTATTATTTTAAATACTTTGTAAATGCATACTTGTATCTAAATAATAATTGTAACAAATGTTTAAATATGAAATAAAAATTCTATTGATCCATTCAATTCTTTTTATCCCCTTTTCAATTATTTACTTATTATTTATAGTTCCTTAAATTAAATAAATGAAAATTAAATTTCAGATATTTAATCCTTAGAATAATAAATAATCAACTAAACATTGATTCTACGTTGATCAAAATAAATGAACTTGGCGCCTCCATCATCCAAAGCAACGCACAGTCAAACGCAATAATTGATCAGACGCATTCCTTTCTTACTGATTTCTTACCAAGCACTTAAAATCCAAACTGCATATTTCTTTCGACTGGTTCAATCAAACGAACGTGAATTCAAACCAACTGCAGTCTTTTACTGATTAAATCAAAACAATGCGAATTCAACCCGAATCTCGGAATAACTTGCAAAGTGCTGTGGAATTTAAATCCTTCTGAGAATATGCCCACAAAAACCTTAATTCCTGATTAAATGCCAAATAACGTTTGCCTGATCAAAATTAAGTCAAAGTCAACCAAAACCCTAAGCCAACTGTGTGAACTGTTCTAGAGCCATGAAAACCAGTAAAACCTTAATTGTGTCTGACTGACGAGAAAAGTCCGTTTGACCGATTCTTGAGCCAATCTGAAAAATCAGGAAACGCCTGAAGCTGAGATTTCTTGTGGTAAAATGCGAGGGCAAATTTTGGGGTACAACAGTAGGGCTGTGAGAAGGAACCTGGATAGTAGGGTTACTTCGATATGAAAAGCCTGGATAGTAGGGTTGTGATAAGGAACCTGGATAGTAGGGTTACTTCGATATGAAAAGCCTGAATAGTAGGGTTATGAGAAGGAACCTGGATTGTAGGGTTACTTTGATATGAAAAGCCTGGATAGTAGGTATGTGAGAAGGAACCTGGATAGTAAGGTTACTTTGATATGAAATCCTGGATAGTAGGGCTATGAGAAGGAACCTGGATAGTAGGGTTGCTTCGATATGAAAGCCTGGATAGTAGGGCTGTGAGAAGGAACCTGGATAGTAGGGTTACTTTGATATGAAAGCCTGGATAGTAGGGCTGTAAGAAGGAACCTGGATAGTAGGGTTACTTCGATATGAAATCCTGGATAGTAGGGCTGTGAGAAGGAACCTGGATAGTAAGGTTACTTCGTTAGGAGTTTGGGTAAAACTGCATCTGAACCAAGAAGGAACCTGGGTAAGGTTGCTTTGGGATAAGTCTGAGTGAAACTTCAGAAGGAACATGGGTAAGGTTTCTCATGATGAGTCCGTGTAGGGCTTTAGGAGGAACCTGGGTAGGGTTACCTCGGGATAAGTCCGTATAAAACTTCGGCCGGAACCTGGGTAAGGTTACTTTGGGCTAAGTCTGTGTAAAACTTCAAGAGGAACCTGAGTAAGGTTACTTTGATATGACAATCTGGATAGTAGGGTTGTGAGAAGGAACCTGGATAGTAGGGTTACTTCGAAGCGATAATGTATATTAGTTGACCCGTTTGATTTCGGGAACTGAGTTTCCATTAGTTGTGTGTAGATGTGATCTGTATAACTGCTGGGTTCGTTGAAGCTAATCGTCTTTTCCTGAAAATATATCAGGGTTAGTTATATGTGATGCATGAAATGTAGGGTGATATGATGTTCTCAAAATAAATGAGATTATGTTGTATATGATATATATGCGTATGTCATGATGTATGTTCATGAAATGCTATCGGGGTATGCTCGCGTCTAGGAAAATAAATCCCTGACTGTTGTTGGAGATTTGCAAATGTTCTGTCGGGAAGAGATGCTGGAGAATAACTCCGCGGGGACCAGACTTTGGGGGAATAAATACTCTATTGGTAGACTTTCCGGTCTGGAGGAACAAACTTAGCTGGGGATGAAATTCCGTTGCTGGAGGTGATGAGCTCTGTTGGAGATTGAGCTTCGATATCTGTAGAAATAAACTCCGCCTTGGGGATGAAATTTATTGACTCACCTGCAATTATGAACCTTAGTTGGGGATAGTTATGTCCTGTTTCAGGAAAGCTTACATCAATGCCTTTGGATACTTTTAATCTGTGGGGAGTTTATGTACCAATAATCATGTTCCAAAGCTGGCTTTATCCCGATACCTATTGGGCAGAGGAACCGTCAGGTTTGGTACTTCTTTTTTTTGTTTCTGGAATTACGAGTAATTGTCTTTTGTTTCTTATGTAAATATTTATGAGCAGCAATCATTTTCAAATGCATATATCAAAAATAAATCATTGGACGTTCTTGCAAAACAAAACAGAAAAAGAAAAACGAATTGAAGTTTCTCGTGAAAATGACTTGTATTGATTTTGAAGTTGGCCTGTAATAGGCGTTTTGTACAAAGAGGCTGATGTCCTAGTAAGAGAACGCCGCCGAAAGATAAAAATTATACAATTTGTGTAAAGGAAATAAAAACAGCTATGTGAAACGATCCCATTGGGTTCCAACTCTGCTATTGCCTTTATATCTTCAAGCGTCTCATCACTTTGCTACTTGACCGAAGGTTGATCAGATTGATTGGCGCCGTCCGAGCTTGATAGTCGATACCGAAGTCTGGTCGCAAGATGATCCAATGAGACATAGTGATATGCTTCAATCCCTAACTTTTTTCTGGATTGCCCTTTCGGGTTTTCAATCCACCGGGATACCCTTTTTTGCCCAAGCCTCCCTTTCGGGTTTTCGACTTGCCGGGTGTACATATTTTTCATTTTTATCCCTTACTTTTGCCTGAACCCTTTTGGTTCGCCGGGAAGCCCTTATTTTTTCCTAGGCCAGTCGACCTAGCGGGTCTTTGATTATGTGTAGTATCTTTTCACTATGCCTGCATTGACATGGTGAGGAAGGTCGTCATCATCCATGGTGGTTAGAATCATAGCTCCTCCCGAGAAAATGTTCTTAACCACAAATGGCCCTTCGTACGTGGGAGTCCATTTACCCCTGGGATCAACCTGCAACAATATGATGCATTTGATCACCAAATCTCCGACTTGATATTCTTGACGCCTGACTTTCTTGTTAAAAGCCTTGATCATTCACTTTTGATACGTCTGACCATGGCAGATAGCAGTAAGTCTCTTTTCATCTATTAGATTTAACTGATCAAGTCGGGTTTGGATCCAGTCGTCTTCGTTCAAACCCGCATCCTTCATAATCCTGAGAGAGGGTATCTGGACTTCTATGGGTAGGACTGCCTCCATGCCATATACCAGAGAGTAGGGGTTGCCCCTGTCGATGTCCGTGTTGAGGTACGGTACCCATGAAGAGCAAATGGTAACATCTCATGGCAGTATTTGTATGTCACCGTCATCTTCTGTACAATCTTCTTGATATTCTTGTTAGCTGCTTCAACAGTGCCATTCATCTTTGGCCAGTAAGGAGAAGAGTTATGATGTTGTATCTTGAACTGTTTATAGAGCTTGGTGATTGTGATCGGTGGATCTGGAACTGACTGTTTAACGCTGGTTCGCGAAATGTCGCGGAAGCAAGAGTCGCCGCCGTCTTTTATTTTCTCCAACATGGACATGACAAAAGCACAGAAAAATTCCTTAAAGAGATTGCTCTCGGTTCGGGAGGTAGGTTATAGAAAGGGAAGGTGTCAGCACCCTTTCTATCCATGGTTATCCATGGGCTCTTAGATACTTGCTCACTTGTGTTTTCAAAAAATGGTTTGTTTGCTTTTCAACTGTGGGTTTTAAAAAGTTTCTTTGAAAATTTCAGTTCGACTCTTGTATCGGTCCTCAAGAGTGTTTGAAAAATTGCTTTCGAAAGCTTTTTGAAAAGGTGTCGGTGTGAAAAGTATTTTGTTTTGTTTTGAAATTTAGAGCAAGTATCTAGAGTCGTCTACCTACCATAAGGAATTCGTCTGTGTAAATGTCCTTTAAAGTAGTGCCATCCCACCATTGAGAGGTAGGTAGCACCACCGTTGGAGGTGTTCGGGTCAATTCGAGGTTCGGGACATGGTGATCACCAGAGCAATGGGAAGACACCTTAGAAGCTACCCTCATGCCAGGTTCCCGGATCATGAGGACTTACTAAGACATCCTCTACTCGACGATCACCTTTCGAGGCAAGGCAACAGTGAGGCGTACCCTAGGGGTGGTGTGTGATTTGTGTGTCGTTTTCATTTATTTTGTCTTGTCATGTCAAGGTGATCTATGCGTTTGTTTTTATTTTTTTGTCATTCATTCTTGCATGCATTGATTAACAGTTAAAGATTGCGAGAAGGTAAAAATTCTAAGCTATTACAAAAGGCGCGGGTCCACATCGCCAAAATTAAACCAGGACCCGATTTGACAGAAAATAAAGAAGGAATTAAAGAAAATAAAGTGCGAGCAATTAGTTACACGACTTTGGGAGAGATACATAAATATTAAAAGAAAAAAAATAAATATGCGAATAAGAATTAAAACGAGGGCGTTGGACCCTTTTTGCAAAATTAAATTAAGTGGTGAAATTAATTAATTAAAGAGAAGAAATTGTTTTATTTTTTTATTTTTGGTTTTAATGAAAAAGAATTAATTGCATTTAAACCTAATTCTACGATTTTTATTTGTTAAAAAAAGATTAAAATTTGACCTAAAATTAACCCTAATTATTTTCATGCAATTTAGTTTATAAAAATAAATATTTAATATTTTAATTATTATGGGAGAAAAAGAAAAAGGAATAAAAATTTAATTAAAACCCTAATTCTATATTTTTAGATTTTTATTATGAAAATATTATAATTAACCCTAATTTAATAACTAAATTTAATTATTGTAATTTATTTATAAAAATACTAAAATAAAATATTTATTATATTTTTTCTCTTTTCTGATTTTTTTATTGTGTTTTTTTTTATATTATGCAGATATTAAATTAATTAATAAAAACAATAATTAAAAAAGAGTAAAAGTGAAGAAAAATAAAGAAAGTAAAATATTTGCAAACCTAGGGGGGTTTCAGTCCCCAAAGTGGAGGTATAGCCCAGGAATTTGGGCCCAAACAAGCCTGGCCTCGTTGACTTTGACACTTGCGTGTATACGCGTTGACTGGAGTGCATCATGTTCCCCCAGATCCTGGCCATTGATTGAATTCATTAGCCACATGAACAGCTTGATCTTGAAGGTGTATGGTGTGTCTTTACACTGAATCTGCACGCGAATATCAAATGAAGAAAAATATGAAAGGGGGTGAGGACCTGGGGCTCGAACCCAGGTCCTGAACATTACCACTCAAACGCTTCACCAACTGTGCCATCTTGCTTATCTGTAAATAAGATAATTAATAAACATAATAAAACAAATATGCGTTAGTGCTTGGTTTTCGCGCGATCTTTCAAACCAGCCAACCATCGCCTGCCACGAGATCATCCTCTCCATTGCTTATTTTTTTCTGAAAATATAAAACATTGGCCACGGTTTTTCAAGTGTTCCCTTAGGCCACTTTCTGGAAAATAGCGAATAGCCCAAGAACACTCATAAATTGAGCGCAAGGGTGGGCTTGTGATCGTCTGAGCATGCTGAATCGAGTGGCCTAAGTCTTATGCTCCAATTTTTCCATATTTTAAAACCCCCAATTCAAAGTCCTGTAAACCCTAAAACACGACCATGGCATCTTTGTATACAGTGCATAATAATTCAATCAAAGCATATGATTAGCTTGCAAACATTATTCTAAACACAAAAATAACAATGAAACATGTTAACAATGCATGAATGATAGAAAATGATTCTGAAATTTTCTTTACCAACTCCAATGGTGATTTCACGTTTTCTTGAGTATGGGGCTTAGGGAATGATTGGAACACGTCCTATAATCCTCAAGGAAGCTAATGGAATCACTATTTGGTCTTGAATCGCCCTGCAAAAGTGTTTTCAGAATTGAGTTTTTTGCCAAAAATTTCAAGTTCAATGCAAGGGTTTCTGGCGCAGCTTCTTGTCCAATGCATTAGGTCTTGCTTGCTTGTATATGTAGGAATGATTAGGGTTAGAAAACTTGATCCAAATCTCTTGCATTCATGAATATGATATTTGATTTTTAAACATGATTTTCAAATCTTTTTCACATGCTTTTTGATACAAATCATGACCAATCCAATTGATTCTTTCCATATTTGGCTAGGCACGAAATCTTGAGGATATAACATGCATAAAAAGATTGAAAAACTTAGGTTAATTATTTTTCATGTATTTAATTGATTTAAATGAATTATTATTAATAAAAATTCAAATAAATAAATAAAAAATGAAGAAAAACTTCCCTTTGGGCCAAGTGGTCGTGCACATGCCTTGGATGATGAATTGTGGAAGAAAAATAGGCCCATTAGCAATTTTAGGTCATTTGAATCAATGTTGACTTTTCAAAATATCCAAAAATTTCCCAACTTCCACAAGGCATAACTTGCTCAATTTTTAAGCTTTGCTCATGTTCTTGGACATTTTGGAAAGGTCTTTGAGTCCTCTAACCAATGTATTTGGTCCCATGTCATTTTGATTTACCAATCTCAAGTTATGGCCTTTGACTTAAAGTCCCTTTTTGTTGACTTTTGAAAATGACCTATAATGTTGAAATTGATAACTTTTTGTGAGAGCATTTCTTGGACTTGAAGTGTGAAGAAGAGTTGTAGGAAATGTCTTTCTCTTCAAAATTAGATTTGGATGGAATTTTTCTGATAATCCATGTGAAAGTTATGCCCTGGTCAATTTACAGTTGACTTTTTCAGCTGTCCAAATAAGGAAACTTTTGCATCTTGATGATTTTTGAGCCAAGCTTTGAGAATCATGATCAAGCATTGATCAAATGATGTTTGTGGCTTCAAAATGATATGTTGACCAAAAATTTGAACTTTTGATTGTCAAATGACCATTTTGCCCCTACAGTTGACTGTAGTGCAATTAGGGTTTTGACTGTGCAATTTTGTGCTGAAAGTCTTGAAACTTGATATGAGGATGCTTGACCATATTTGTAGGCATGTGGGACTTGATTGGACCCTTGGAAACTTCATTTTCTTGATCAGAACCAAAACCCTAATTTTGACTGTTTAGGAGACCCTTACACTGTGCAACCTTTGGGGAGATTTTGAAGCATGACTTGGCAATTTCTTGAAGAATATGGGAGGGCAAATTTTGGGGTACAACAGTTGCCCCTGTTCAATCTTCTTAGACCTGAGGATGCAGATTGGCTGACGTGCCTTTCGTAATCCGAGGGTAGAAGATGAATGAACACTAGAGTGCCCAGAAATTTGCGCTCACATAGTAGCAGTGTGATGGAAATGGGCTTATAGATGCCATTTAGAGATTGATGAATAGGATGATGGGCTTATAGATGCCATCTGGATGTTGATCGCATAAGAGATTCCTTAGCGAGAACCTGTGTACCTGCAAAAGGAAAATGAGTACCTGACATGTTGCAGGAGCTGGTCTTCAGATGCTTGGTATAGATGTGTCCTGACTGATTAAGGAGCTGGATCTGGAGTTTCAAAAGGTGATGAATGAACCAAGGATTGTTACTACCTCAACGGGAACGGTGAGAGAACCTTGGGTGACTTTAAACAGCCAACGTTGAGAAAATTTTGGGATTACCACCTCCGCAGGATCGGGAAGAGAACCATAGGCAATTATAATCTCAAAAGCGGACGTTTGAGAAAAACCTGGAATGGAATTATCATCTCGGGGAGAGAACCATAGGAAATTATAATCTCAAAAGCGGACGTTTGAGAAAAACCTGGGATGGAATTATCATCTCTGCACCGCTGGGGAGAGAACCATAGGAAATTATAATCTCAAAAGCGGACGTTTGAGAAAAACCTGGAATGGAATTATCATCTCCGCACCACTGGGGAGAGAACCATAGGAAATTATAATCTCAAAAGCGGACATTTGAGAAAAACCTGGGATGGAATTATCATCTCCGCACCGCTGGGGAGAGAACCATAGGAAATTATAATCTCAAAAGCGGACGTTTGAGAAAAACTTGGGATGGAATTATCATCTCCGCACCGCTGGGGAGAGAATCATAGGAAATTATAATCTCAAAAGCGGACGTTTGAGAAAAACCTGGGATGGAATTATCATCTCCGCACCGCTGGGGAGAGAACCATAGGAAATTATAATCTCAAAAAGCGGACGTTTGAGACAAACCTGGGATGGAATTATCATCTCCGCACCGCTGGGGAGAGAACCATAGGAAATTATAATCTCAAAAGCGGACGTTTGAGACAAACCTTTGATAACTTCTACTGAGTCTTCATCAGGAAAATCTGTTTGGGGTCGATTTAACTGGACTAGAGAAAGCCTTGGACTGGATAAGAAATCTTTGGAGTTGATTTAACTGAGCCGGTCTAGGTCTTGAAATGTCTTCAACAGATACACCCTGGAAAGATACAGGAATCGGACCTGGAATTAGTAAGGTTGGTGAGTTGTCTCTACTGACAGGTTATCCTCATGGACGAGTGGTCTTTAACGACGAGTGTCTATAACGACGAGTGTTTATGACAACGAGTGTCTATAACGACGAGTGTCTATAACGACGAATGTCTATAACGACGAGTGTCTATAACGACAAGTGTCTATAACGACGGGTGTCTATGACGACGAGTGTCTATAACGACGAGTGTCTATAACGACGGGTGTCTATAACGACGAGTGTCTATGACAACGAGTGTCTATAACAACGAGTGTCTATAACGACGAGTGTCTATCACGACGAGTGTCTATCACGACGAGTGTCTATGACGACGAGTGTCTATAACGACGAGTGTCTATAACGACGAGTGTCTATAACAACGAGTGTCTATGACGACGAGTGTCTATGACGACGAGTGTCTATGACGACGAGTGTCTATGACGACGAGTGTCTATGACGACGAGTGTCTATGACGACGAGTGTCTATAACAACGAGTGTCTATAACGACGGGTGTCTATAACGACGAGTGTCTATATTGACGGGTTTTCATTAGAAAGATCTTTAAGAATTGATTTAACTGGATTTGTCTTCTTTGACGGGATTTGCATCAGAAAAACCCTTGGGATTTAACTGTACTTGTCTTTTTTGACTGGATTGGTCTCTTTTGACTGTATTTGTCTACTTTGACATAACTGATCATTTAACTGCATCCTTCCTGAAAGGTAAAGGCCAGTCATATGCCATGCCTGATATGGATCAAGCAATGATGTTCTCGTCATAAATGAGATTGTATGATATGATGCGTATATGCATGCGTCACGGTGTATGATAATGTGATGTTTATGAATATATTTTCGTCTAGGAAAGTAAATCCTTGACAGATGCCGAGAGCTTGTTGAATCCTGGGCTGATGTTGCAAGAATACTGGTAGGAGAAGATGACTCCGTTGGGGAATAATCTTGGCGAATAAATTACTCTGCGGGGAGTGAACTCTGTGGGGAAAGAGAGGTACTTTGCTGAGGTTGATGAAGATAACTCTGCTGGGGATACCGTTGATAAGTTATGTTGGGAGATTTGATGAACTCCGCTGGGGATAGGAAGACTTCGCCGAGGACGATCTTTCTGTGGCTTTTAGCTGAGGATAACCCAGTTATAAGCTCTGGTGGAGAAATAACCTTTGAATAAAACCTGGGGAGACGCGTTCGCTCTGCAGGGAGTGGAGGTATCTTGGTCGCATTCTTTAGTTGCACTTACCTTGGCACTTCGGTGGACAGAGCAACCGGATTATTTAGACAACTCATTATTGCCCCAGTTTCTGTTGGAGAAGAAAGTACCTGTGAGGTGATGATAGTTGTTGTGGGTCAAACCTTCTTCAGGTAGGCAGATGACAAGATGCCAGGACAAAGTCGTACGTTTTAATCCCTGACTTTTTCCTGGACCGCCCTTTCGGGTTTTCAGTCCACCGGGATACCCAGTTTTGCCCAAGCCGCCTTTTCAGGTTTTCGACTTGCCGGGTGTACAGATTTTTCATTTCATCCCTTATTTTTGCCCGAACCCTTTTGGTTCGTCGGGAAGCCCTTATTTTTGCCTAGGTATGTCAACCTAGCGGGTCTTTGATTTTGCGTAGTATCTTTTCGACTATGTACATTCTCAGAAAGTAGGGAGTTGCCCCTGTTAGAAGTGTTTTGTCATACCACCAGACGGTATTTGATCAGGCAAGACTCGTTGTTGGAATGCCCCAAGTGACTCAGGCGGAGATTTGCCCCAGGCTATTTGGCCTTGAGAGATTCCCTGAATCTTGACTGGACTGCCCCTAGATGATGGACACTGATCATGCTATGCCCCTTGATTGGAAATGCTTTTGTCCACTAGATATTCATCGTGCGAATTTCCCTGCTGTTCAAACAAATATTCATATGCAAACAAATTTATGTTAAAAATGCAAAGCCTATGTCTGTTTTGAAGATTTTGAAGATGCATTCTTTTTCCATAAAACAAATGAATGTTTGTAAAACGTGATGTCAACTCCGTATTTACCGTAGGCCTTCAGGAGTCAGGATACCTTTCGTAACAGTATGCTTTCGAACTAACCCATGCTTCAGCTAGGACTTTTAAGGGTTATAACGTGGCTTGGTTCACGGTTTAAGAAACAAAGGATAAAGGCTCAAATTTTATTTGTACCCACCCGCTCTTCGTGATGTTCTCCAAACCTAAACCCAGTTGATCATACGTTAGACCTTGTTTGAGTCTTTGCTCTGATTTTCCAATGATGATTCGGATGTTGATAACTTATTTTGAATAGGCAGTCATTCCTTTTTTGTTGAGGGTTTGTAAGACCTCTTTCTTGTATGATTTTTGTTATCCCTTTATTTTTTGCCTGAACTGTTTCCTTTTTTGGAATTACAGTCAGCGGGATGCCCCAGTTTCGTAAGTCTCCTTCATGGATTTTGACTTAATGGGTTTTTTCTTTTTGAGATATGATGACTGCCTGTCTGTATGATTGTTCGGAACCATCACTGTCTTTTTTTTTGTAAGGACCTCTTTGGTGCCATTCGTTATGCACTTGGATCAACTGAGAGACTACCCTGCCCCAGGTTATGATTAAGGGTTTTAAATTTCGAAAAGAAAAACTCCTACTTCTTTGGCTCAGAGGGGTTGACGAGGGATTATCTTCCTTATAACTCCAGTGTTTAGGGATTGAAACAATGCATGTACCTCATCAGCGGGGTCTGTTCAAAAGCATACTGTAAAGATCGTGGTATCGTTTTCGTCATCCTCCCTCAAGAGGCTTAGAATTTTCAATCAAGAGTTGATCATCACAAAAATATGAAAACAGTTTGCATATAGTGAATACGAAATAATTACTTCAAAACAGACATGTGTAATGCATTAATGAAATAACCAAGTTTGACATGAAATAAAATGTTTGAACAATCAAAGAAAATTACAATCTGAACATTCAAATGAACAAAAGTTTCCAATCCTAGCCATGTTTTGACAAGGGAGCATTGGTCACATTCGGAGTCTCTAGAGAGTCGAGCTGGAATTCCTTTGCGTCAATCAGATCCTGAACCTTGTTTCTCAAAGTCCAACAATCATCTGTAGCATGCCCCGGGCTGTCAGAATGATAAGCGCAGCGAACGTTGGGGTTATACCTTGAAGGCGTCCTGTTGGGATTCTTTGGAGGGTCCATGAGAGTTACCAACTTGGTTTCCAGCAACTGTGGCAATATCTGTGACAAGGTCATGCCGAGGGGAGTGAATTGCCTTTTGGGTATCTCTTCCCTTTGCTGATTGTGACGCTGAGGAGCGCCGGCCGGTTTTGCAATAACCACCGCGTTGACATCTTGGCGGTGTTCGGACCTATTCTGCCCTTTTGAGCCATAGACAGCACTAGATTCTCTCTTGGATGGTTTCTTCTCAGTGTTCGAGGATTCACCATTCTGTATTTTCCCCGACTTGATGCCGGCTTCTATTCTTTCCCCGGTCAAGATCAGATCTGTAAACCCGGCAGCAGAATTCCCAATCAGGTGGTTGAAGAATGGACCAGACAGGGTCCCCAAGAACATGTCGACAAGCTCGCGGTCAGTCAGAGGTGGTTGTACCCTTCCAGCAAGGTCCCTCCATTTTTGAGCATATTCTTTTAAACCTTCACCTGCACCCATAGACATTCCCTGAAGCTGAGTGCGCGTGGGAGCAAGGTCGGCATTGTACTGGTACTGTTTGTAGAATGCAGTGGCCAAGTCCTCCCAGCTGCGGATGTTGGCTCCATTCAGTTGATAGAACCAGTCAAGCTGAGTCCCTGAAAGACTCTCCTGGAAAAAGTGGATCCATAAGTTCCTGTCGGCCGTGTAGGGCTGGATCCTCCTCATGTATGACCTGAGATACAGCTTTGGACAGGATGCCCCGTCGTACTTTGCAAAGGCATGTGCCTTGAATTTGTGCGGGATCACTACCCCAGAAGATAGACCTAGATCCTCGAAGTCCAGGCCAGGCACTTTTTGTATCTCCATAGCACTTAGTCGGTCTTCCAACTGTTTGTACCTATCCTCAGCCGGAGGGTACTGTTCGTCGTTGAAATCTGTCTCATTGTCGGAGACCACTGGACTGGGAACCCTTTCCTCTTGATGACTGCCTTTCCCCATAGATGGAGTTGTCCTCTCAGCTTCATCCTGCAGTGTGTTCCCAGATCTGCGTCTAGGGCTGAACAAAACAGTCCTCTTCTTCTTCTTTTTCAATAGCAGGGTCTTCAGATCTTGTTGCCCCTGGGTCAAATTCATGATCAACTCTTGGAACTGGGCGTTCTGAGCCTGGAGGGCCTTGATAGTGTGCTCGGTTGAGGATTCAGGATTCATGACGAGACTGCTGAAATAAACAGCGAAGAAGGTAAGCAACCTGCAGAGAAAAGGGTACCTGTTATGCAATGATGTGTATGACGTGCATGTAATGTTTTCAAGGACCTCGCGGGGTAAACAGAGAAACTTGTTAGAGTTGGAATTTGCATTTTGTAGCTTGATGGGAGGAACTTCATGTTGTTGAGAGTCCTTCCTCAAGGGTCAAGGCTCACCATATCGAGTGGGTCATAGCCCCTGACAACCTTGGCTAGAGGAAAATAAATCCTCTTTGCCCTTTGCTAGATGTTTGATTCATCCTGACCTGCATTACAAACCCTTGAGATCCTTGAAATGGGTTAGGATGTATGCAATGGTATGATGTCATGATGCATGGGATAATGTAGGTAACTCTGTTACGAGTCCCCCTTAAGGACTGCAAACCAAAACCTTCAAGAAACTTAGTACACTCTATTATGAGTCCCAATTCAGGACTGTACACAAAACCTGCAAGTAGTTCATGTGTCAGATAAAGCATGCAAGTAGTCAAGTACGAAGGCACACAAGTCACACAAGAGAAGCCCTTAGAGTTTAGGCCAACGTGAGGTCTAGGTATTACCCTCTTGAAGTTGGTGGGCTCAACCTGTCCTATTAGAAGTAACCGGGTTCTAAGGGTCCCAATATCACGGGATTGCTTTCATTGTTCATCGTTTCGATTTAGCCACTGAACTGGCGACCGAAATATTCCAGGAAAGCAACCCTCAATTGAGTGTAGTATCGAGTATCAACCAACCTCGGACTGCACCAAAGTCAGTTATCTCACTACCCTAAAGAGGCCAAGATAGTTCAATTAAGGTTCCTAAGGTCTGTTGATGCTTCACGACACCACGCGGAGGCCCCGTACTCTCCTTGACTAAACTCAAGGGTTACCGGTACACACCAAAGTGCCACATCAACGTAGCAGACTGTTTCAACCATGTCGGTATACCCCGCACAGTTCCCTCACAGCCTTGTTGCTACTTTCTAAGAAGGTATCCCCCAGATCCGGGTTAGGATCTATAGAACTCCCAAGACAGTCCCACAATTTAAAGCAAGCAAAGCGATACAATTGAAAACACAGTTATGAACTAACCCTAAGGTACACCTCACTTTAAGTAAAAATTCCCCAGCAGAGTCGCCAGTTCTGTGATCGGTGGATCTGGAACTGACTGTTTAACGCTGGTTCGCGAAATGTCGCGGAAGCAAGAGTCGCCACCGTCTTTTATTTTCTCCAACATGGACAGGACAAAAGCACAGAAAAATTCCTTAAAGAGATTGCTCTCGGTTCGGGAGGTAGGTTATAGAAAGGGAAGGTGTCCGCACCCTTTCTATCCATGGTTATCCATGGGATCTTAGATACTTGCTCACTTGTGTTTTCAAAAAATGGTTTGTTTGCTTTTCAACTGTGGGTTTTAAAAAGTTTCTTTGAAAATTTCAGTTCGACTCTTGTATCGGTCCTCAAGAGTGTTTGAAAAATTGCTTTCGAAAGCTTTTTGAAAAGGTGTCGGTGTGAAAAGTATTTTGTTTTGTTTTGAAATTTAGAGCAAGTATCTAGAGTCGTCTACCTACCCTAAGGAATTCGTCTGTGTAAATGTCCTTTAAGTAGTGCCATCCCACCATTGAGAGGTAGGTAGCACCACCGTTGGAGGTGTTCGGGTCAATTCGAGGTTCGGGACATGGTGATCACCAGAGCAATGGGAAGACACCTTAGAAGCTACCCTCATGCCACGTTCCCGGATCATGAGGACTTACTAAGACATCCTCTACTCGACGATCACCTTTCGAGGCAAGGCAACAGTGAGGCGTACCCTAGGGGTGGTGTGTGATTTGTGTGTCGTTTTCATTTATTTTGTCTTGTCATGTCAAGGTGATCTATGCGTTTGTTTTTATTTTTTTCTCATTCATTCTTGCATGCATTGATTAACAATTAAAGATTGCGAGAAGGTAAAAATTCTAAGCTATTACAAAAGGCGCGGGTCCACATCGCCAAAATTAAACCAGGACCCGATTTGACAGAAAATAAAGAAGGAATTAAAGAAAATAAAGTGCGAGCAATTAGTTACACGACTTTGGGAGAGATACATAAATATTAAAAGAAAAAAAATAAATATGCGAATAAGAATTAAAACGAGGGCGTTGGACCCTTTTTGCAAAATTAAATTAAGTGGTGAAATTAATTAATTAAAGAGAAGAAATTGTTTTTTTTTTATTTTTGGTTTTAATGAAAAAGAATTAATTGCATTTAAACCTAATTCTACGATTTTTATTTGTTAAGAAAAGGTTAAAATTTGACCTAAAATTAAACCTAATTATTTTCATGCAATTTAGTTTATAAAAATAAATATTTAATATTTTAATTATTATGGGAGAAAAAGAAAAAGGAATAAAAATTTAATTAAAACCCTAATTCTATATTTTTAGATTTTTATTATGAAAATATTATAATTAACCCTAATTTAATAACTAAATTTAATTATTGTAATTTATTTATAAAAATACTAAAATAAAATATTTATTATATTTTTTCTCTTTTCTGATTTTTTTATTGTGTTTTTTTTTAATATTATGCAGATATTAAATTAATTAATAAAAACAATAATTAAAAAAGAGTAAAAGTGAAGAAAAATAAAGAAAGTAAAATATTTGCAAACCTAGGGGGGTTTCAGTCCCCAAAGTGGAGGTATAGCCCAGGAATTTGGGCCCAAACAAGCCTGGCCTCGTTGACTCTGACACTTGCGTGTATACGCGTTGACTGGAGTGCATCATGTTCCCCCAGATCCTGGCCGTTGATTGAATTCATTAGCCACGTGAACAACTTGATCTTGAAGGTGTATGGTGTGTCTTTACACTGAATCTGCACGCGAATATCAAATGAAGAAAAATATGAAAGGGGGTGAGGACCTGGGGCTCGAACCCAGGTCCTGAACATTACCACTCAAACGCTTCACCAACTGTGCCATCTTGCTTATCTGTAAATGAGATAATTAATAAACATAATAAAACAAATATGCGTTAGTGCTTGGTTTTCGCGCGAACTTTCAAACCAGCCAACCATCGCCTGCCACGAGATCATCCTCTCCATTGCTTATTTTTTTCTGAAAATATAAAACATTGGCCACGGTTTTTCAAGTGTTCCCTTAGGCCACTTTCTGGAAAATAGCGAATAGCCCAAGAACACTCATAAATTGAGCGCGAGGGTGGGCTTGTGATCGTCTGAGCATGCTGAATCGAGTGGCCTAAGTCTTATGCTCCAATTTTTCCATATTTTAAAACCCCCAATTCAAAGTCCTGTAAACCCTAAAACACGACCATGGCATCTTTGTATACAGTGCATAATAATTCAATCAAAGCATATGATTAGCTTGCAAACATTATTCTAAATACAAAAATAACAATGAAACATGTTAACAATGCATGAATGATAGAAAACGATTCTGAAATTTTCTTTACCAACTCCAATGGTGATTTCACGTTTTCTTGAGTATGGGGCTTAGGGAATGATTGGAACACGTCCTATAATCCTCAAGGAATCTAATGGAATCACTATTTGGTCTTGAATCGCCCTGCAAAAGTGTTTTCAGAATTGAGTTTTTTGCCAAAAATTTCAAGTTCAATGCAAGGGTTTCTGGCGCAGCTTCTTGTCCAATGCATTAGGTCTTGCTTGCTTGTATATGTAGGAATGATTAGGGTTAGAAAACTTGATCCAAATCTCTTGCATTCATGAATATGATATTTGATTTTTAAACATGATTTTCAAATCTTTTTCACATGCTTTTTGATACAAATCATGACCAATCCAATTGATTCTTTCCATATTTGGCTAGGCACGAAATCTTGAGGATATAACATGCATAAAAAGATTGAAAAACTTAGGTTAATTATTTTTCATGTATTTAATTGATTTAAATGAATTATTATTAATAAAAATTCAAATAAATAAATAAATAATGAAGAAAAACTTCCCTTTGGGCCAAGTGGTCGTGCACATGCCTTGGATGATGAATTGTGGAAGAAAAATAGGCCCATTAGCAATTTTAGGTCATTTGAATCAATGTTGACTTTTCAAAATATCCAAAAATTTCCCAACTTCCACAAGGCATAACTTGCTCAATTTTTAAGCTTTGCTCATGTTCTTGGACATTTTGGAAAGGTCTTTGAGTCCTCTAACCAATGTATTTGGTCCCATGTCATTTTGATTTACCAATCTCAAGTTATGGCCTTTGACTTAAAGTCCCTTTTTGTTGACTTTTGAAAATGACCTATAATGTTGAAATTGATAACTTTTTGTGAGAGAATTTCTTGGACTTGAAGTGTGAAGAAGAGTTGTAGGAAATGTCTTTCTCTTCAAAATGAGCTTTGGATGGAATTTTTCTAATAATCCATGTGAAAGTTATGCCCTGGTCAATTTACAGTTGACTTTTTCAGCTGTCCAAATAAGGAAACTTTTGCATCTTGATGATTTTTGAGCCAAGCTTTGAGAATCATGATCAAGCATTGATCAAATGATGTTTGTGGTTTCAAAATGAGATGTTGACCAAAAATTTGAACTTTTGACTGTCAAATGACCATTTTGCCCCTACAGTTGACTGTAGTGCAATTAGGGTTTTGACTGTGCAATTTTGTGCTGAAAGTCTTGAAACTTGATATGAGGATGCTTGACCATATTTGTAGGCATGTGGGACTTGATTGGACCCTTGGAAACTTCATTTTCTTGATCAGAACCAAAACCCTAATTTTGACTGTTTAGGAGACCCTTACACTGTGCAACCTTTGGGGAGATTTTGAAGCATGACTTGGCAATTTCTTGAAGAATATGTGAGGGCAAATTTTGGGGTACAACAGTGATCATCGTGTTGTTGATATTTGTACCATTGTCAGTAATAATCATCTTTGGTACACCATATCGACAGATCAGATTGTGTCGGATGAACCGCGCCACGACGTTCTTGGTCACAGTAGCAAAAGAGGTTGCCTCAACCCACTTCATGAAGTAATCAATGGCTACTAAGATGAAACGATTCCCATTATATGCAGTAGGTCTAATCTCGCCGATCATGTCGATGCCCCACATCGCAAAGGGCCTAGGAGTTGTCAAGACGTTCAGAGGAACTGGAGGCACATACACCTTATCAGCGTAGACTTGGCACTTATGACAAATTCGAGAGTGCTGATAACAATCGGCTTCCATAGTGGACCAGTAATATCCTGCCCGTAGGATCTTCTTAGCCATGGTGTGTCCATTGGAATGGGTTCTGAAGGTGCCTTCATATTGATCTGTCATGATCCTTGAAGGGGTAAGAAAACACTTAGAAGGGGGGTTGAATAAGTGACTCTTTTTGTTTTTAAAACAAATCTCAAACAATAATGGAAGAACACAGTTATTTTTATCCTGGTTCATTTGAACTCAAACTACTCCAGTCCACCCGCCAAGGTGATTTAACCTTTCTCAACAAGGACTTAATCCACTATAATCAACTGATTACAATCACACAACAACTGTTATGACTAACAATGCACAAGTAAACTTACAAGTGACTAACACCACTAAGACTTAAATCTAGTCCTAGTTTGCTTGAGAAATCTGACCAAACTTGGTCTCTCAAGGAACAAATACAGGAGTTTAATCTTTACAGATAATGAAATAGAGTTTGCTTCTAATCAAGCTATATCACAACTGTGATTTTTTCACTTAGAATATAATGCACAAATTGTATGAACAATAAGTTTGTGAGCTCTTGGATCTTTCACGTAGTTTCTTTCTTCTTTTGAAAAATTTATTGGCTTTCTTGGTTCACTCAAAGTTTTTTTGGCTTGCAATAAATGTCCTTCTATTTATAGTAGGAACAATAAGACCGTTGCTGCCTTCAGAAAAGATGGAGAGCATTAAATGCTTTACGTGTATCCTTGCAATATTCCATTTTCCAAGAAACTAGTTGTAGGCACTTGAGTGATTTGAGTCGTATTTGCATTAATGAGCAAACGTCAGAATGTAAGAACATGTTTTCCTTTGCTTTGACAAGACAAGTTGATCTAAACGTTACTTCAGAATTTTCTTCAATGTCTTTAAGTCAGAACATGCTTCACTCATCTTCTAGGCAGTGCGTTGCTTGCTAAGAACTTTGAACAGCACTTGCTTTCAAGTTATCTTCTAAACAAGGAGCCTGCTAGAAGTTAGAAGATATATTTAACAAATAAAGGTTCTTACCAGAGTCAGCAGATGCGTTTGAATAAAAGGTTCTTTTATCAAAGAAATTCTTCATAATCTTTACTTAGTACTTTAGAATGTTTCCTGTCAGAACATTAACTAAGACATTCAAAACACATTCATCAGAGCATAAACTATCTTAAATATAATTTAGTTATCATCAAAACTCTTGAGATAGGTCAGAACTAATCTTGTTCTTTCAATCTCCCCCTTTTTGATGATGACAAAAAATTATTTTAGATAAAGAAAAGAAACGGATTAAGAGATAAGAATCTCCCCCTGAAATGAATATTTCTATGCATAAGACATCCTGAGATTATTTAGTCAGAGTAATATACAACCTTCTTGAATTTCTTCAGAACTTCTTCAAGAAGATAAATCTTAGCTGGAATATTCTTTTAGAGTTAAAGTGATACCTGCAAAAAAAAATCTTTTGCACAGAAGGAATTCTTGCAAATTTGTTAGAATGTCTAAGACTTAGTCCCATAACTGTTAAACAGTGATTAGTTCAAGAATGCACATTTTCTCCCCCTTTTTGGCATAATCAAAAAGTGTAATAAATGAGAAATTTTGAAAGAAAGATTTCATAAAAAAATTTAAAAAATAGAAATTTTGTTAGAATGTCTAAGACTTAGTCCCATAACTGTTAAACAGTGATTAGTTCAAGAATGCACATTTTCTCCCCCTTTTTGGCATAATCAAAGAGTGTAATAAATGAGAAATTTTGAAAGAAAGATTTCATAAAAAAAATTAAAAAATAGATATCCAGAAGTACAAACAAAACATCCAAATAAGAGACAAAAAGAAACTAGGATTTCTTGGTGACAAGAGCCATCAGAAGATTCTTGATCTCAGAGGCAGACTCGTCTTGTTTTTCCATCCGGTTCTTGATCTATAGATTTGTTTGATATTGCTTATCCATGCGTTTATTCAAGACTCCATTCTCATTCTTTATCTCTTTCAGAGTGTCCATAATGAGTGAGGTAGGAGCATAAGATGATGAAGCTTCAGTAGAAACATGCAGAAGCAGCAATCATTGAGTCATACTTCACAAAGGTGGAAAGCAGAGTGCCCAGATCCATTGCAAGAGTTGGCACAGGTTCAGGTCCATCCTTAACAGAAGGTTGATTCAATAGAACAATAGCCAGAGGATTCTTCAGATTCATCTTCTGATATGTCCATCTTATCAGCTGGTGTATCAACAATCATTAGCGAAGACTTCTTATTCCAAGTGTCAGCAGCTTCTGTCTTGAAAGCATGCAGAAGTTTGGAAAAGTTGTCCAGCACCTGAAAATGGCACAAGTCCTGTAACTTCCTTGATTCAGCAACTAAAGTTCTTATGAAGGTTTCCCATAGAAGATCAGTTGCTGCTGTGTTCACGCTTCTGGAGCAATCTTCTTTCAGCGGTTGTAACCATGCTTGAGCATTTGTTATAAAATTCTGAAACAAAGTATTTACATCTGGCTGAACAGGTTTAGGGACAACCATTCTGTAAGTTTTGTTTTTCAAGAATTGTAGAGATTGAAAGTCCACTACAGTTCTTAAAAAGCTATTGGGTTCAGGATTATTGGTAGGTTCAGGTTCAGGTTGGTTAACACAAATAGGAGGTTCTGATATTTCATGAGGTACGGATGGTTCAGCAGTTTCAGTTTGTTCAAAAGGTTGTTTTTCTGGTATTTGAGGAGTTGAGAGTGGTGTTGCATGTTGTGGTGAAGTGGGTGGAGTGACATCAGACGAAATTATTATTGTATAAGCAGGAGTGGGAATGGGATTTTGAGGTTGTGGTTGATTCATAGCAAAAATATTCTCAGATGGTAGGTTGAAAGGGGGATTTATGGTTGCTAGAGGTTCATTTATCCCTGGAATTCTCCAAGAGCCAACATCATACCATCCAGTGGGTCTGGGTGATAGAGGTCTGGGAGGGGGTCTTGAAAAATGTTCAGCAGGAATAGGTTAAAAAACAGATGGTTCAGGGGGTTCTGATTGAGAGGGTTCTGATTGATTGTCAGAATGTTCATCAGAGTCAAAATCACTTAAATCTGTTAAAACATGATTTTTACGAGGGTTGTCAACAAGGGATTCAGATGGTAAGGTTAGATCAATGTCAACATCTAAGTCTCCTAAGGTTTGGGAGGGTTCATCAGATGCAAATACATTTTCAGAATCATAAACAAGTATAGTTTCAGCATGATTACCTGTTGTTGTACCCCAAAATTTACCCTCTCATTTAACCAACATTTTCTCATCACAAGACTCTTGGAGTTCAAGATCAAACTAGGGTTTGCTCTGCTCAAGACCCCTCCTTGCACTGTTGACCCAAATTAGGGTTTGAGTTTGCACAAGGATATTTTGACCTACAATGCCCAAATTGACTTTCATACTTCATGTTGGGTTCACAAGTTTGTCCATACCAAGTTTCAAGCCTTGATTCAAATCTTTACCCAGTCAATTGGACAGTTGACCTAGAAATCAGCTGTATTGGGGAAAAAGTCAATTGTAGCCAATTGACAGTCAAACCTCATGAAATTTGACCCACATCAACATTATGAACTCATATGAACCATTTTATTAAGTTTGGATCACAATTCCACAAGAAATTTGATCAGATCACCAAAAGGGCAAAATGGTCATTTTTAGGGTTTTGACTGCACAAAGGCAATTGTTGACTGTTTGACCTAACCAATGGCAAACCAAGCTCACATATGGACTCAAGGACTCAATGACTTTGTCTTGACCCATTCAACAAGTTAAAAAGATCTCAAATACATAGGATTGACAGATGATTTTTTCCAGTCAACTGATCAAAATTTGACTGTACACTAAAAAGTCAAACTTTGACTTTTTGGTCAAAATCAAGTGCCAAGGGTCATTTTTCATCAAGACATGTCAAATTATGAAACTTGTTCATCAAGAAACCCAAAAATGCAAATTAGGGTTTAAAATGAAAAAATTTCATAACTTAGAATTTTTCTAAGTTATGAAATTTTCTTATTTTTCCTAATTTTGTCCCATTTTTCCACCAAGATGCAAATGGATTCAAACAAAACTTGAAACATGAAAGTTGTATTCCATCACAAAGTCTACAACTTTGATTCAAAAAGTTTTCTCAAAGGAAGCTTGTATCTCAAGTTATGATTTTTGGAACAAGGGTACCTAAAACTTTTAACTTAGAGAAAATTTGCCCTAATTTAGGCACGATTTTGACCCATCTTCCTGGCCATTTTTTACATAGTTACACTTGGAGTTTCAAGTTGCATTACAAAGATGGATTGTAGTATATGTTGAAAGCTTTCCAAATTGTCCAAGAACTCCTCAAACACCCTTGTGGTTAGAGAGAATCGAATTCACAAAGTTGGCAAAAACTCACTTTTGTCCATGGCCAAGGCATGTTCATACAAACTTGCATTTTCAAATCAGCTTGTGTAATGCTAGCTTGCAGGCCTCAAAACCAACTTACACTTTATAATTTAATGCCTAACCATTGTGTTAAGGTGTTATTTTGTTCATTTGGACATTACATGTAAGTTTAAGCCTTAAGTAGTAAAAGGTGTATTGCCATTTTTGCAAAAGTTGCTTTATGTCAAAACAACTAAGCATTGAGCCTTGAAAAAAGATCTAAGACTGCAAACCAAATCCAGGGATTAGAGGGGGCCTAGAGGATTGTGTGCAACATACAAGATGGCTGGTACAGGCCTGTGAGATACACTTACACATCTTTGCTTCATATACAAGAAAACTTGCAAAACACAACCAACTACACATTTCTGTTAACACAAGTCAAAACAAACTTTGCACACAGTTTCCATACCTCCCAACAAACCTAAGGCACGACCCTTCAAGCCATAATCAATTCCTATCGTGCGTTTTGTCCAAAAGAGCTTCAAACACCTTCCAATCAATCCACCTGAGCTATCCTGATCATCCATTGCAAGCTGTAACATCTCTAACACCCTTTGCCATTTTCATTTCCAAGCTTTGCAGGCGGAGTTCTACAGCACGATTCAGTTTGTTTCAAAGCAAGCCAAACATTGGAGAAGCTTCCTTGGACCTCAGGCAAGCTCAACAGAAGCTCAAACACCATTGAAGGTTGCTGCATTGCCCTACTCGATTCAAGCTGAAACAGGTATTTCATGGACTTCTATCTCTCTATTTAGGAATGGTTAGGCTTAGGTTTGTGAATGAAATATGTTGTACTCATAGCCCTAAAGCCATACATATGATTAGTTTTCATTTACATTAATCGTGCTGAGAGAATTTCATCCAAAAACATGTGAAAAAAGTTAGGTCAGATTTTAGGGCCAGAGAAATTCTCTCTGGTCTTTGAGAGTTAGATTTAATGCTTTAGATGGTTAGATTCGTGTTTAAATTCTCTACAAGTTTCATGTTTTAAGTTTTGTCAAAAGATCAAAGAATCAGGAGTTAGTATTTTTAATGTCCAATATTAATAAAATAAAAATGTATTATTTTGTATTTTTTTGTTCTAATTATCTAATAAGATCTTGCATATTTTTTTGTATAAATTAATATATATTGTATATAATTAATAAATATTGCCATTTACTTGAAAATTAGGGTTTTGCCCTAAATGACCAAAATAACTAAAATTTGACTTTTTTTATTTTGTTTATATTTCACATTAGAAAATACCCTTTTCACATACATAAAAAACATTTTTTTGCATAATACATTTTTATTTGATATTTATTTAATTGTATTTATTCAAATTTTAAATATTGTCTTGTACATTCAATTTGGTTGTAATAGTAATCTAGGGTTTAATTTCTTGTCAAATATCCCTAATTCAAATTTGTACCCCCTCCCTATATCATGTTGTAATAGTGTAGCATTTAAATTCTCGCGCATTTAAAAGCTTTCAATTATACCATGCCTAGACCTAGGGTTTGTATGCAAAATGAAATCAACAACTAGCATGACCTAATCCAAGATAAAAATGAATGAAAAACAAACACAATGCACACTCACACCCCCTAGGTTTTCATCCACTTGTTGCCTTCAAAAATGGGCCATGGTTGCATGTCAAGTACTTTGGCAAAACAAAAACAATCAAAATGATCATAGTCCCTCGATGACGCTATCGGAAGTTGCCTAAACAAAATGATCAAGTCCCTTAAAGGAAAAATTGCCAAAGATACTTGACACTATTGCTATCATGGTCCATACGATGACTCGCGCTTGTCCCATTTAACATCCTAACACAAGGTTGTTCACCAAATACAATGGTGAAACAACACTATTAAAAGGGTTAAAAAACATAAGAAAGATCTTTGAGTAAGATAGGATAGATAACTCTTAGTTACTTGATCAAACTTGCAAAAAACCTCCTTGCTTCTTTTCAAAACACATTACACAACACACTTTCAAAACCCTACTTTCAAACATTGAAAACTTTTCAAAAGACAAAAACACCTTTGTATACATTCAAACAAGAATCATTACAAAGGTTGCCACAACAATGACCTCTTTTCAAAACATCTTTCAAAACCACACACAAAGCACCATTTCAAACAATTGAAAAGTACCATTTCAAACAATTTAAAATCAAAGCAAGTGATCTAAGCAAGTAACTAAGAGCCCATGGATAACCATGGATAGAAAGGGTGCTAATACCTTCCCTTTCTATAATCTACTCCCCGAACCCAAGAAAACATCTCAAAGGTCTTTCCTGTGCTTTTTGACCTTTCCTTAGGATAAAATAAAAGGTCGGTGGCGACTCTTGCTAAACCGAAACATTTGCGAACACAAACGCAAATCCTAAGTCAGTTCTCCCACCGTATCACAGAACTGGCGACTCTGCTGGGGAATTCAGTTAAAAGTGGAGTAACCTTAGGGCTTAGATCACCCTTTGCATGATTATTGTTTGCTTTGATTGCTTTACATTTTGGTTCTCTTATTTGGGCTTGAAATCCTCCACCCGGATTTGGGAAACATTCATAGATAGTAATACATTGTGGAAACTGTGCGGAGTATACCGACACGGTTGAAGCAATAGCTATATTAGTGCGACATATTTGTGAGTACCGGTAGCCTTTGAGTCAATCAAAGAGAATACGGGGTCGCTGAGTGATGTCATTAAGCACTAATGAACTAGAACCTTACTTGACCATCTTGGCCTTATATTAGGGGTAGTGAGATGACCGGCTTTGGTGCAGTCCGAAGTTGGTAGATACTCGATACTACACTCATTGAGGGTTATTTTCTTGGAATATTTTGGTCGCTAGTTAAGTGGCTAAACCAAAACAATGAACATAGAAAATAATCCAGTGATATTGAGCTCCTTAGAACCCGGTTACTATTTATAGGACAGGTTTTGAGCCAACTAAACTCAAAAGGGTACTTACCTATGAAACCTCATGCAAGCCTGAAACTAGGGTTTTGTGTGACTTGCTTGTACATGTGTTTGTGCATACATCATGAACATCATAAAGCATCATATGCATCCATTAACCATTTCAAGGGTTTGGATCTTCATCTTTGTTCTTGTTTTGTAGGTCATGGAATCTCTTCGCAGGAAAACAATTCAAGTCAACCTTGTGAGAATCCCTACTCAACTCAAGGAGCTTACTTCCAGGATTCCAAAGATTTCTCTCTTCAGTGAAAGACATGGTAGACTCCTCAGCTTAGTCAACACCAACATTGAAAAAGACACGGTGAAAGTACTTTTCCAGTTCTTTGACCCCCTACACCAGTGTTTCACATTCCCTGATTACTAATTGGTGCCTACTTTGGAGGAATTTTCTCAACTCTTGAGAATTCCTATTCTTAATCAACTATCCTACAACGGTACGGAAAAAGAACCAAAGCCTGAAGATGTTGCTCAAACATTACACTTGCAACCATCTGATATCAAGGGGCATTGGGAAACCAGAAGTGGTGTCAAGGGTTTCTTGGCAAAGTTTCTGTTTGAGAAGGCACAAGACTGCTGGAATTCTCTTGATCTACAAGCCTACGACGAAATTGTGGCACTCCTTATTTATGGGTTGGTCTTGTTCCCAAACCCAGACCAACTTATAGATGTGAATGCTGTCAAGATTTTCATGTCCAAAAATCCCATACCTACATTACTTGGGGACATCCTACACTCATTTTACACACGAACAATGAGGAAAAGAGGTGTTATCATGTGTTGTACTCCTCTCCTAGCAAGGTGGTTTATTTATCACCTTCCACAATCAGTCTTGAAGAATGAGCAGGGTTTAAGGTGGTCACAACGGTTGATGACCCTCACACTTTCGGATGTACATTGGTGTTCTCGGTCCAGAGAAAATGTCATCCTCATTGATCGTTATGGTGAATTCCCTAATGTCCCACTACTTGGCATTAGGGGAGGCATAACCTACAACCCCTTTCTAGCCTTGAGACAATTTGGATATGCTCGGAGGGATGGCCCTCATGACATGCTGATTCCTGACCTAGTTTTTGACTTCGACAACGATGCGCAAGGACTTCGACAAAGGTTCATCAGAGCTTGGAGGATGCCTAACAAGGTGGATAGAAAGACACTGGGGCACAAGAATTCCATCCCCCTTGAGCCTTACCTCAAGTGGGTACGAACCCGCTCCCAGAATCTTATGATGCCATATCCTCACATTCTCCCCTTGATTAAAGAGCCAGTTAAGGAAGGAGGGGTTCCATACACCATCCTACATCCTGACATGCCAACATCATGGGAGGAAATGCAAAAGAGTTGGATCCAACTCAAAGAAGAACGGGATACTTTTGAAGCCAACTCCTATGCCAGTGAGAAGAAGGTTTTAGAGCTCACCCGCCGACTCCACGAGGAGGAAACTCTCAACACCTACATCGCACCAAAGAGGATGCGCAACGTCTTTTTATATTAAGAATTTTGTAATATTTCGCCCATGGGGCATTTATGTATTAACAATTTCTTCTTAATATGACATGTGTTCTTTTTGTTTGCAACAAATTTGAATTTTTGAACCCTTGAATGCATTACATGAATAACATATCATTCATCATATGCATAAGCAGGTCTTCAAGCCAGGTTTCCTTATCTTTCTGCTGTTTATTTTAGCAAGATGGATTTGGAGCAAACAGTGAAGGACTTACAGGCACAAAATTCACAATTTCAACAACTCCTCATGACCTTGGCAAAGGGTCAAGAGGATCTCAAAGTTCTGCTAGAGAAAAGTAAAGAGAAGAAGAAGAAAAAGAGACCGGGGGTAGCTACTTTCGGAAGAAGATTTGAGGGTGATGCTAGAAGGACTCTTGAGTTTCCATCAACGTCCGACGAAGGGATTGGCAAGGGGAAAGGAGTTATTGTACCTTCCGAATCTGAGGTAGAAGAGGAGGAAGAGGAAGCAGATGAGGACTATTCAGAACAACAATATCCACCAGCGGATGAAAAGTATAAGAACCTTGAAGACAAATTGGCAGCTATGGAGTTGCAGAAGGTGCCCGGATTGGATTTTGAGGAGCTGGGGCTTGTAGCTGGGATTGTAATCCCTCCCAAGTTCAAGGTGCCGACATTCGCCAAGTACAAAAGTCTGTCTTGCCCTAAGATGCACTTGAGGTCGTATGTTAGAAAGATCCAGCCACATTCATCTGATAAAGACCTGTGGGTGCACTTTTTCTAAGACAACTTGTCTGGCACTCAGTTAGATTGGTTTTATCAGCTTGAAAGGTCAGAGGTCCACAATTGGGAAGACTTGGTAGCCACTTTCTATCGTCACTATCAGTAGAATGCTGATTTGGAGCCTACCTGTACTCAGCTACAGAGTATGGGGATGGCTTCAAATGAAGGGTTTAAGGAGTACGCCCAGAAGTGGCGCGACCTGGCTGGAAGGGTGCAGCCACCGCTATCAGATAGGGAATTAGTTGACATGTTTTTGGGAACCCTGTTTGGCCCCTTCTTCAACCATCTAATCGGAATCTCTTCTGCGGTATTTACTGAGTTGATTTTGACTGGCGAGAGGGTGGAAGCCGATATCAAATGTGGAAAAATTCAAAAGGATGCTTCCGCATCCACAGCTGCTAGAAAACCTTTCCCAGCCAAGAAAGAAGCATATGTTGTATACACTCAAAAAATCGAGAAAGAGAGGAACGTCGGCCAACAGTGGGGGCCGTATTAATACAAAAGTCCGCATTAGACCAGCTTAGAAACAATCAACCGAGGAATGATCAGCCCAGAACTTATCAGCAAAGGCCACCACGGCAGTTTACCCCAGTAAACATGACCCCTGCTCAAATCCTTCCACATCTCATGAAGTTGAATCTTGCTAATTTAAAAGAGGCGCCAAAGAATGTAAATACCACCTCTCCATCTTACAACCCAAAAGCCAAGTGTGCTTACCATTCCGATAGTATTGGGCACGATACCAATAATTGTTGGGCACTCAAGAACAAAATTCAAGACTTAATTGACGCCAAAGAGGTCGAATTTGACGCTCCTGAAAAGCCCAATGTTATATCTGCGCCGATGCCCAAGCACGGACACAGTGTGCATGCTGTTTTGGAAAACCTCCATGTTACTGATGTTGCCGATCTGTTGACTCCATTGTTAGTGATAAAAGAAAATTTGTTGAGAGCCGGGATCTTTCCTAGTTGTGATGAAGATTGCTATTTTTGCGTGAACATTCAAGATAATTGTCCAATGTTGAAGTCGGGTGTCCAACGCCTGATGGATACTCAAGAAATACTTTTCCAGAAAACCCCTGTTAACACTTTCAATCTGATTACTCCTGATACTTGTGATACCTCAACCAATGATATTGCCATCATAACCATTTCCGACATTCCTCCCAAGGCTTGCAAAAGGCCTGTCAGGATTACACCCAACTCTGAATGTGTACCTCTCAAGATCACCATGCCGGGACCTGTTCCGTACCAATCAAGCAAAATGATACTGTGGAACTATGGGGGAGAAATCTTCTACCACGGCATCAAACAAATCGAAACAGTCCAAGAAATCTCTGAAGAAGACCCTGATATAGGGAACATCACGGGTACAAGCAAGATCACCCGCAGTGGCCGGATCTTTTCTCTGGAGATTGCTCCTCTCTGAGCAGTCTTCGGACCCTTAAAAACTTCTGCACCTGTTGGACCCTCTGTGCAAGGCCCAATGATTGAAGAGTTAAACATTCCTGAAGAAAGACCATCCGTTGATAACACCGACAAAGGTAAGGGGATACTGGAAATGCCTGTTAGGACGAAGGATCATGCCGTGGTTGTCCCCGAAACCACTCAGAAGGAGATGGATGAAATCCTTAAAATAATCAGAAAAAGTGACTACGACGTTGTGGAACAAATAGGGCAGACCCCTTCTAAAATTTCAATGTTAGCACTTCTGCTCTGTTCAGAGGCCCATGCTAAGGCTCTGATTAAATTCTTGAAGACGACACATGTCCCCCAAGAGACCTCGACTGACCAATTCCAAAATTGTGTGGCCAGTCTTACTGCTGACAATGACCTGGGCTTTTCCGATGGTGACTTAACTCCCAAAGGAAGGAAACACAATAATGCGTTACATGTTTCAGTAGAGTGCCGATGGACCACTCTCGCCCATGTCTTGGTTGATACTGGTTCTTCCCTAAATGTGCTGCCAAAGAAGGCCTTAGACCATTTGGATTGCGAAGGTTTGATCCTCAAACCCAGTAACATAGTCGTCAGAGCTTTCGATGGTTCCAAAAGAATGGTTCATGGAGAGGTTGATATTCCCATCAAGGTAGGCACCGAAGTGTTCAACTCCACCTTCTACGTGATGGACATTCTTCCGTCATACTCATGTTTGCTGGGAAGACCAGGGATCCATTATTCCGGGGCAGTTACATCCTTTTTGCACCAGATGCTGAAGTATCCTGTTACGGGTAAAATCATAATTGTGCATGGCGAGGAGGAGTACATGATTAGTCACCTCAATTCCTTTCGATATGTGGAATTAGACGGCGAGTTCATCGAAACACCTTTTCAACATTTCGAGGAAGTTTCTCCCGAGATAGCAGTTGCGAAGATAACAATTGAGGTACCTATCATTCCTAAGCATGTGGCTAAGATGTCATCTCTCAAGGACGCAGAGGTTGTGATTAAGGAGGGGAAGAGCACAGTATGGGGACAATTGCCTGACTTTCCCCATAAGACGGACAAGTTTGGTTTAGGGTTTACTGCTGCAGGACAAAAGGCTACGCGTCTGTTGTACCCCAAAATTTGCCCTCCCTTTTTCTCAACATTTCCCATCACAAAGCTCTTGAAGCTCAAGATCCAGTTAGGGTTTCATCTGCTCAAGACTCCTCCTTGCACTGCTAACCCAAATTAGGGTTTGTGTTTGCACAAAGATGTTTTGACCTAAAGTGCCCAAGATGACTTTCTTGCTTCATATTGGCCTCCCAAGTTTATCCATACCAAGTTTCAAGTCTTGATTCCAAGTTTTGCCCAGTCAATTGGACAGTTGACCTAGAAGTCAACTGTATTGGGGAAAAAGTCAACTGTGGCCAATTGACAGTCAAATATCATGAAATTTGATCCACATCAACATTATGAACTCCTAGGAATCATTTGATCAAGTTTGGACCACAATTCCATAAGAAATTTGATCAGATCACCAAAAGGGCAAAATGGTCATTTTTAGGGTTTTGACTGCACAAAGGCAATTTTTGACTGTTTGACCTAGCCAATGGCAAACCAAGCTCACATATGGACTCAAGGACCCCCATGGAATCATCTTGACATGCCCAACAAACTCAAAAGATCCCAAGTACACAAGATTGACAGTTGAATTTCTCAGTCAATTGATCAATTTTGACTGTATACTGAAAAGTCAAACTTTGACTTTTTGGTCAAAATCAAGAGTCAAGATTCATTTTTCATCAAAATATGCCAAATCATGAAACTTGTTCACCAAGAAATCACAAATTGCAAATTAGGGTTAGAAAATGGAATTTTTCATAACTTAGAATTTTTCTAAGTTATGAAAAACCCTAATTTTTTCCCAACTTTGCCCCACCTTTTCACCAAGATCCATTTGGATTCAAACAAAAGTCAAAACATGAAAGTTGTAGCCTGTTGCATAATCTACAACTTTGATTCACAAAGTTTTCTCATTTGAAGCTTGTATCAAGTTACAATTTTTTGAATAAGGGCACTAAACCACTTTTAACTTAGTGAAATTTTAACCTATTTTGACAAGGTTTTCTACTCCACTTCAAGGCCATTTTCATACCCTTCAACTTGGAATTTCAATTTGCATTTCAAAGATGGATTGTAGTACACATTCCAAGCTTTCCAAAATGTCCAAGAACTCATCAAACAACCTCATAACTTGAGAGATTCGAATTTCACAAGTTGGCAAAAATTCACTTTTTGTTCTTAACCAAAACATGTTCATAATCTTGCAATTTGAACTCAACTTGCTTTAGGCTAGATTACAGGTCCTTAAACCAAGTTACACTCAAGAATTAAATGCAAAACCAATGTGCCAAGTTGTTATTCTAAGCATTTGGACATTACATGATGAACTAACCCTAAACTAGATAAAGTGAACTTTCCATTTTTGCAAAAGCTTGCTTTATGTCAATTGGTAAATCAAAGAGGTACAGATCAAATCTCTCTAGCATAAGATTATGAGCATAACACTCTGATCAATGAGGGATTATGCAGCACATTAGGAGGCCCCCTACATGCCTAGAAAGCCAAGTTGTATTTTGTTGCGTAAGTGTGAAGAAAGTCCCATAACTTGTAACAACATCCATCTCAGCTTAGACACACAAGAACAAACTTATCAAACATACTGAAGACATCATAACCAAGCTGTGACACGAGCCATTTGCCTCTCAAACACTCTCCATCTCAGAAACACCATCAAACTGCTCAAACAGAGCAAGCCCTGCAGATTGAGTGCCATCTCTCAATCCCTTCAAGCTTTCTGGCCCAAACTTGTTCCTCTACCTTCCTTACAACATATGCAAGCTAACCAAAAGCAGAAGCCTGACCTGTAATCCCTCTAACAGCTTCCACCATTTTCATTTTTTCCTTTTGCAGTTGAAGTTCCACAGCTCGATACAAGAAGTTTCAAGACAAAGTAAACATTGGAATAGCATCCCTGGACCTCAAGGGAGCTTTTCCAATCATCACCTTGCACTGAAAGCTCCTCATTCTCCAGATAGAAGTTCAACTGAATAGGTAAAACTTTGAACTCGTATCTCTCTTATTATGCATCCTTAGTCTTAAGTTTGTGAAGAAACAAGGTTCTACTCATAGCCCTGAACATGTACATATCTTTACATTTCATTTCTTTTGCCTGAGTTGGGAGAATTTAAGCTTTGAAAATGGCAGAAAAATTAGGTTAGGATTTGGGGGAGAAGAAATTCTCCCTCATCTTAGAGAGTTAGGTCAAGTTCTATACATGGTTAGAATCGTCTCTTCATGCTGAACATTTGTTGTGTTATGAGTTTTTGCTAAAAAGCCAGGAATCGAGGGTTGGACATTGAAGAACAGGGCGCGCGCATTTTCAAACTTTGTGCTGGAGGTTGAAGACAGTGGCATTGGGCTGGGCTTGCTTTGTGTTTTCCTTTTCACACCCCATAATTACTCATGAACCCCCTGAGCCCATTTGCTTCATTTTTTAATATTTTTGACTTTTTCTTTTTTTATTTGACTCATTTATTTTTTTTCAACATGTTAAAATTTTGAAAACATTTTTCTCATCATTTTTTGATTTTATTTGGTATTTATTTGATTTTCCTTTAGTTTATAATAAATATATATATATATATATATATATATATATATATATATATATATATAT